>JAGXOD010000045.1:1620000-2220000 GCA_020368025.1 Brachyhypopomus occidentalis | reverse complement strand
TGTGGAGAGACACTATGCTGTCATCATCGATGTCGCCTACGTTGATGTCGTTTTCATGTACTGCCTGTGAAATGAGGGAGATTCCCACTGAGCTGTCCTGTCTGTCGGAAGTTGGAGCATTTTAGTGTGATGAGTTAATCAATAACAACAGTGACCCAGATTAATATTTAAGCAAAAAAGAGGTTTGGTTGCATATATCACTACAATCTCCTTCAGAATAGAGATTTCAGAACCATTCTAACTTAAAATATCTGGTATCCATTTAACAAATTCTGTACAAAAGCCCAAATGCAGTAGACTTTGGACTTTGATCTGTGTGATCACTGGTGTAAACAGTTGCACACAGCAAAAGATTACACTGGGGGCAATAGTAATGATGTTTACGTAAAAATTGTTCCCTTGTGTCTTATGGAACAGAGTACCATACTTGCACTGCATGCCTACATGAATAAAAAACACATCTAACCTACTGGATTTTGTAAGGGACTTATTATATGTAATGCAAATTACAAATTTTTTCATCACCATAATTTACATATATATTCAATATTTTATACAGTCAGAATACAACATTGCACGTGAGTGTTGTAAATATATATTGTCCTTTTTAGATGAAGACAATTCCAGAGTGGAACTGCAGTACACCGTTGTTCTGTAGATAAAGATGTAGACATAGTAAATGTTGCAGTACAGGTTTCCAGAGAAATACAATGTTTTGGAGGTCCTTCCTTGTGTGTGTGTGTGTGTGTGTGTATGCACATATATCATGTGACAAGCTGCTTAATGCCTGTTGCGCTTATGTTTTTGAAATAATGTTTGTTTATATGTTTCATAGTATTATACATGTCCAGATTTACAGTATCATATGTGCCTAAGCCTTGTGCACAGTAACGTACATGTATTATGAGAGCAGTAACAAGAGGGTGAGCGTGACTGGGAGCTACAGTGAGGATCTTTACAATAACAAAGGGACAGACCCTCTACTGCATCAGGAAACAGTACAGCACAGGGCTAGAATAACACTTATGCATGAAATCCATATACAACATTTTGAATGTAAAATCACACCCCAAGGTCAGTAACCCAAGGAATCACATTTTAATGCAGTGATGTGTTTATATTGTTTGTAAGCAACAACATAAAATATATCTCTAAGAATTTTATTCCCAAAGAGATTACAGGGACAAAGAAATATTTAAAGCTATCTTCAGACAACAGTGTAAACATGCATTACATTTAACATACATAAACAAATTCATGATTGTGTCTTTAAGGATCGAGCATAAATCATAACTGCTTATCGAGGGTAGAAGCTGTTCATTTGACATAGACGTGTCTCTATAAGGCTGAGCATTGTTTGCTAACTAACCACATGAGGCTTATCAGTGTTATTGAGATAATATCCTGGAAAAAGCTTGCTCATAAACTATATACAGAAACAAAATGACAATTCAGATAATACGTGCATCTAATTCTGTTTGTAAAATTCTATTGAGACAGCTGTCGCCCACTTGTCCTGGCAAGGTAACGGTGTCCTTACCTTCCATGCTGTTACGTTATACCTGTGAGTCCAAGTAAATTACACCTTCCTAACCTTTAACAGCTAGTGGGCACTTGAGATGATTAAAGCAGTTTTTTTTTCTCTTACCCAGAATGCATTGTGCAAAGATGAATCTGCACAGTGCTTTAAAAAAGGCCAGAAACAATTTCTGGTTAGGAAAAGGTTTAGTGCATTCAGATATGGCTAAACCCTTCATTCCAATAGATATGCAGAACATTTGTGGCGACAATGATTTTGAAGATGTTCTCTGGCATGGTGGGAGCTTTTTGATGTTGTAAACACTGAAGCTGCAACAAAGTGGAAGCCTCTTCATGTATTTTCAGTCCACTGTCTGCATCAACTGTGGTTGCTGACAATCTGAAAAAAAAAATCACATCTTATATTTCAAATGTTTACTTATACCTACAAATTGTATATGTTGAATGGATTTGAATTTAAAAGTATATTTTCCAGATGTTGCCTAACAGTTTACATTTGGTTTGCTTTCCTCTCATTAGCCAGATGTCCCAAATTCCTTTTATTGTTTTTTTTATATAATAGTTCTATGACTTTATGGAATACACAGAAATGTAATATTTTATATTTGTACTAGTCCTGTTAAACATCGTCTGGTCATGTGCCCTAGTATTAGGGTCCAGACTCAATAAACAGGCCTTGCCAGTTGGGGCCCATAGTGAGTAGACTATTGTGTAGGCCTGGAATGAGCATTTGCTGCAAGGGAGAAATCTGTTTTGAGGAGCACTCAAAAATGAATAGCTTACATCTGAGCCCTGCCTATTGGTTCATTTCTTTTCTCAGCAGGCCAATAAACACTAGGAAGCTTTTGGTCAGAAGGAACTACAAGGAAGGGATGTGAGTGAATGCTGCTGTTTTACTTATAGTCAAATGCAATGCCCTCAGAAGCTCTTCTGGCCTCTCTGGATTGTTATGGTTTCATATGGAATGAGATAGAGGAGTAAGAACTATCAGTTAAAATTGATTCCAAATAAGGGTGATAATTAAATTACATTAGCTGCTCCCACCCCTAGTCTGGGGACCTCCGTGGAGCTTCAGAAATGTGGATGGCACATTGTTATACAACAAATATCTCAACAAGGAATCCTGCAGTCCCTCACGATTTTGCATTTTATGTTGTTTAACTGAACCTGGGCTGATTAGGAGTGCTTTGTTCAAATGATATGTATAAAAATTACAGAGTTATTATGACCCAACACTGGTAACATCCATGTAATAACTGAATGGTTTGTAGTAGACAACATTATAACATATTTGCTGGCATTGTGAATCCATATTTCAAAATTGTGTGCCATCTCTTCTGTTTGTTGCTGTGGAGATATGACCAACTTCACACCTTTCTATTGTAGGAACTAGTAAACTACTGTTTCCTTACCTGAATTAATCTCTTAAATATAATACAGCTTGTGACTCTTTGTCTGTAGGAGAAAACAAGAATACTACAAGTTATAAATTTTAAGAAACATCGAGCCTTTAAACTTTCATAGCAAAGTACAATTGCTGAGGCCAAAAAAAAAAACAACAAAAAACATTTGTTCAACGTTTGACTCCAGCAGCTGAATTAAAATCCCTCTCACCTTCTGGTGCAGTGAACATCAGATATACAGCAACTCCAACATTGTGATGAACTCAAACAGTAGAACTGTAAAGACCATTTGGTGTGCTGTTTTTGTTGACTGTTTTAATCTGAAAGATCTGAGGACATTGTCCTACTGTAGTCTAGATTGATTATTCTGGTCCTTATCATTCTTAAACAAAGTGTTAGTGGGGTTTAGCAGAAGATAAACTGTAGATTCAGACAAAACGTGATCCTGGAGCAGGGCTAGTATTCCTTAAGGAGGAGTAGCCTGTAAAGCTAGGTGTAAAGGTAGGTGGGGTGACCTCCAACACAGGAGTAACCTACCTGTCTCTCCTCACTGCTGGCTTCTCCAGCCTCGGGACCCAGCCACTCTCTGAGGGGACTGCGAGAGGAACCCTCCACCCTATTCACTGAGCCACAGACAGGAGACTGGCTCAGCCTACCTTCTGACTCCCACACACACACACACAACACACACGCACACACAAACTAGTCAGCACAAGGGAACTGTTCTCAAGGCTTGCTCCCACTTGAGCAGCAGTGCTCATGCCTTGACAGTGTGTGCAGCATGTGCCAGGCGGACACGTGCACACCTGACTCACTGGGCACAGCACAACATCATCACGTGTGGCCAACGCAAGATGTCTGGTTACAACAGCTGCTGTCAGTCCCACAAACTAGAGCACTAATGGCCATACAAGTGTGAGCATACTAGAATAAAAAATAAACATATTTAAAAAGAACCCAAAATCTACTAATACCTCTAGACCACACATGAGAATATAGCCTATAATATATAGGCATGTAGGGATACCAGAGGTGTGTGCTGGACCAGACGTGCCTCTGCTCTGTGTGTCCATGTGCTCCAGGCGGTTCAGCAGCTCATCGATCTGATTCTTTATCACCTTCAGCTCACTCTTAATACAACGCAGCTCCTCCATTCTCACTGCACACAGGGAGAAGAGAGCAGTGGGGCTTGTCCTGTCAGAGTCACGCCGCAAAACAGCAGTTAAGGGAGGAGATCTCAACCTCTCGTCCACAGCGTGATAACACCTCACACGTCCCCCTCCTACTCTAGTAAAAAACACGTTCACACAGTGGCTATTACGGAGCTGGTCTGACCTCAGAAGGCAAACTCATTCCCTTCTGACACACCAGCATGACAAACTATCAGAGTATAAGACAGGATAAACCCCTCTGATGGGCAATGCACTGTTAATTTGGTACAATCATGTGAGGTTTGATTACTGGGGGAGTAGGCCCTGTGGAGAGGGGTTTTAATGAAGGAACCTTCCTGAGCTTGACAACCGGGACACATGCATGCAGACATAAACATGCACGCACACAAACAGGCCCCGCCCTCTCAGGCAACTAGATCAGAGAGAGAGAGAGAGAGCGCAACAGTGGGGAAACGAAATCATCTGAGCTTCCTGATGTATTTAAAAAACACAGTTTGTATGGTAATGGCTGTCACGTATGCCAGCACGGACGCATGGGTCTGCAATCTCACAGCGAGCTCCTCTGGAGGCGTAGCGGCCGGTCTTGGAGCTGGGTGTGCTGAGCTGCTTGCTGCACCGCATGGCTGAACAGGTGGAGGAGGAGGAGGACGAAGAAGAACGTGGACGCTTTGGAGCACTGAAGCCATTCGACACCGAAGTCCCAGAGACAGGAGCATGATAATCAAAAGCCCTATGGAGAAAAGCATACAAAGACTGTTAATGCAGTGTTCTGGCACGCTTACCTTAGCTTCTTTCTTCAGACTGGTATTGAAGTTAGCATCTTAAATGGGCATGTGAGTGTGTGTGTCTCGTTACCTCCACGGCTCTGTCAATAACTTGGTATGATAATTATGCTATCCAAAAACAAGAGAGCATCTTTACACACGAGATGATGCGATCTGGTATATATTTTACTAACCACTGTGTGCTGTAAAAAGCTTTTCATCTAACACGTTTGTTTACCTGGGACCCTGGAAAGACCCTAACTCATTATAAAATCATCTGCACTGAAAAACACAAGCAAAAAGTTACAGAGATGGTGAAATGCTGCTATAACATAGGTCTACTACACACCAGCTCCAGCAGATGCATCTTCCATAAACGTATGCAGTTTCCCTAAAGCTAATAAGCTTTTTTCTGTCCTGTTACAAATTGCTCCCTTATGGTTCACTGCCCTAATTCCCACTCCAGTCTATCTGTCTAAACAATAACTAGCTCCACTCCTCTCGAAACCATACACAATATCTATGGTGATTTGTGTACTGCTGGAAACATTTTGGCACAAACGTGGGCACTGCAGCCCGTCAGTGGAGCAAACTCTAGAAAAGCAGGAATGGTGAAGTCATTTGGGTGAAGTCAAGTCTCATCATAAGCTCTGTGCCTCAGAGATCATTCTGCTCTAGAACATGAAGCCAGGATCTGCAAGTGCCTGAGCAATAGCGCATCTGTTCGTGCTCTGAAACTGCAAATCTATTCAGAGCAGCGGAGTGCACAATTAGATAGAAAACACCCAGAACATGTGTGCGTGAGACTGAGTGGGACAAGACACTCAGCTCCTGTGCCAAACTGCCTCCAGCTGGCATGGGGGGGCTTTCTACTCTTTTTCTTTGCATATATCCTTGTCACACACTGCACTATATATTTTTGTGCCTTGCCTGCGTGCGGCACAGATGCATGTTCCCCTGGGGGAATCCAGATTGATTAATCCAGACTGAATGTTTACACTGGGGAGAGAGTGGCGCCGAAACAAAGCATGACTGCAGGATCATGACCAAGCTTAATGGAGGAGTTATTTCACACCACTTGCGCACGTCTCCTTAAACAAGTCCGTATATGAAACTATACATGCTTAATCACACAATCACAGCACCTCTGCTAAAAATTCATTCTAAAAATCTCTACCCTATTCTGAACATTTAATTTGGAAATAGGGCTCAAATTATGCTTTCTAATATATACTGTTTAAGACCCAAACTCAGATCCAACTGTGTTTGTGCAATGCTACCAAGTAGACATCAGCACATTCTCACATCAGCCTTCTCATACTGTGATTAGACTGTACAATAAATAGACACACAGGTATGATAATGTACCTTCAGGTCTGCATGTGTGCTTGGAGACACACAGACGTATACGGAGGAATTCAGTCTCACACAACTCTTTCTCAATTTTCTCTACAAAGAAGAAAATCTTGATTTTGGCTGAGACTAGTGAATAGTAGTTGTCATCATCAGTCATTTTCTCAATGTGCAAATACAAGCAAATAAAACCCAAAGCATAAATTATCCATCCTGTTTTATGACATCTGTTCTGTTATACTACAGTAATTATTTTGACAATGCTTCAGTGCAAAAGTCATCTAAAGAGAACTTTATAATTTTAAGTAGCTTGCAATGGTAAAAGTTGCAAAAAAGATGACAGAAAATTATTCAGGCTGTCAATACTGTGTAAATATGTGACACATTTATTGAATGTGGTCAACAGTTTATCTTCTCACATAGACATATATCACCCATAACAGATTAGATATGGACAGAGGTGCATTTTGGAGAGAGGAATTTATCATCATTAATTGAATTATCTGTAAACATCTGCATAATTGTACTTAGCAAATAAATAATAAATATATTCATGCCAAACCATGTTTAAGAGGAACAAATGCATTCTGGGAATATGCTACCTTCAGACATGTCTTCCTTCCTAACCATTTTCAAGGTCACATAATGAAACTGATGCATATATTTCAGGCTTAGCATCAGCTTCAGTGAGGGTCAAGCCTGCTTCACCCCTAATGCTTCCACTCGTTTCCTACAGAATGGATACAAAGCATTGGAATGCCATGGGAGCTGAAGTGCAGTGCTGGTGATCACAGCGCAGATGTTCCAAACGTTCATCTCCATCGTGCTGTCAACCCTAAGAGAGCATTGGCTGTATAAAGGCAACGTGAGCCGAACCACAGGCCGGTCAAGCCACTAATCCACCTACAGACAAACGCTTCTTCTGCTTTGTTTTTGAAGCGGAAAACAAGGCATGCTTTTGTCTCGAAAGTACATGAGCATCTTCCATCAGCTAACAGGGGTCCTCACAAGCTTTGACACGTGTTTTGCATATCATCACTATGAATCACAAATGCAAGTGACTCCAGATTCTCTTTTAAGAGCCTCTTCTTGAAGACTGGTGCTGCCCAGGGGACGCCTGCTATAAGCGCAGTCAGAATCCGGAGCTGTCTGGCTAACAGCCCTCCTGTCTACTGACACTTGACTGCAGCTTGTGGAGGAAGGGTGTACTGGGGGGGGGGGGACTCCTCTATGTCCTCTAATGAAAAGGACATGCAAGAGAAGGCAAGACCATGGTGGAAAACAAACATGAGGAAGCATAGCAGGCAGCAGGCCCCAAAGAGTCTGTGCCAAGATTAGAATAAACAGCAGTTTCAGTCTATTGTGCGGTGAAGGTGTGTGATCAGGCAGAGAGATCGAACGTATAATAAGGTGAAATGGAGCATGTGTGGCTGTAGTGAGCAGGTCTGTTCCACAAGCAGCAGTAGAGGTATAGAATCCCCCTAATTAGCCTGAATGGGAGAGAATGGGAGGAGCACACAGGCATAGAGAATACAGCTCAAGTCTAAAAACTGATTTCTAGTATTCATGATTGTACAAGTGGGACCTCAAATACTGTATATATTATTTTCAAGATAACCTACCATCGAGTGAATGATCCTCACTTACTCCGTCAACAATGACAAAATTTATCGGCATGCTTTCAAATCCATCTCACCATAACCAAAAGCAAAAGACTGGGAGAATGTTTCCCAAAATGCAGCCCTACAGGTGTTCTCCCTGGAGCCTGCGGCCTGGTCTCAGAGCAGGAGCTCCAGGCTGTGTGGCTGCTGCATCTCCACCTGTCCAGCTGCGCCTCCCATCTGTGTAACGCAAAGTAATGAGGACCCGCGACAGCTCTGGATGGGACAGCACAGAGCTGAAGGCGAGATGGAGAAGGCTCGGCTGAAGCTCCACAAGCTCACAACCGAGGGAACGAAAGAGACAGTGAGATGACGCGAGGAAATCCCATGAAATCACCTAGATGGATGCCAAAAGAACTTTGTGTCAAACCTCGTTCCCCTCTCCATGGCCCTGCCCTGTTCTGCAACCTCACAGACACGCAAAGAATCAGTTTCATGTTACAGTACGCATCGTCATAGCTGATACGAAGACGCCGCCTGCATGTTCATGCTTATTTCTGAATGGAGCGCAGAAGAGGACAAATTACATTAGACGGAGCATTACGGGATGTGAGCACAAGTGATAAACAGAGATCCAGAATCTTTTCAAACAAGGTAGCAAAGATAAGTCAAGAACTCAATCCATCATGAAGGCTGGTGGGACAGAGTTCCTTACATGCTGATGGAGTGAAGGCACTCTGCTATTAAGCTTTTCACACTTAATACGAAATAGGCTGGTCTCAGTGTTCAAGGATACGGTGTGTGTTTGTGTGTGGGGTGTGTACCTGTACTCATCATCACTGGTACGTTTCACCCCTGCTTGGTATCTGCAGGACCTCAGATCCCCAGCCATGCTAATGTCTAGGGAAAGAAAACATTTAAATTTTGAGGTGTGTGAGCAGGACCGAGCCGACAGGAACAGATGCATGTCTGTATCTAGAATGCATGCACGACGGGCGCAGTTTTACACTTCTGCAATCTGCAAAACATTCGATTAATTCTTATCCGCTTTGTAAAATTACATTTTCAAAGATTAATACATCTCGTAGATTGTGTAAACACCCTGCGAAAAGTTTGTTCAAAGGGTAATTGCATGTCATTGTCTGAGTGATCTTGTCTGGTTGCCTTGTAAAGACTGTAGTAAAACACCTGCATCAAGAGAAAAGAGACAAGACCAAAAATTGATGGTCACACACTTGAAAGACATTCTTCTTGTTTTAATCCGCTATAAAATCTTTGAGACTCTGTGCTTATATCTAGCTGTGTACACATCTCTGAACACTCCGAGGTACCTCCAGCAAAGACCATGGAAACCTCAGAGAGATAGAAAGATGAACAAATGCTAAAAGTATTGCAAAAATTATAGACAAGTGGCTGAGACTTACATTTTATGCTGCGATTGTCACTCCTGAAGAGAGTCATTTGCAAACTGGGGGAAATTCGGGAAAATAACCATCAGTGAGAAGAGTGAGAAGAGACTGTCTGTAGATTTCCTCATAACACAGAGCCTGTGTGTGTACGCAAGAGTGCGCGAGAGCGGGAGGGACGTGGAGAGAGAGAGAGAGAGAAACACACAGAGAGGCAGAGGGAGAGAGAGGGAAACAAAGAGGCAGAGGAAGGGAGAGAGAGAAAAATAGAGAAAGAGCAGGGGACAGAGGAACGATAGAGAGGTAGATATATAGATAGAAAGATAATGAAGTATTTATTATTGAGTCAGTAACTGTGTTTTTACTGCTGAACTGGCAGGTTGTACCATCTTTGGAACGCTACAAATTCATGGGGGGGTTAAAAATTTGATTCTGGATTGTTCCATTTTTATCAGACAGGGAGGGAGAGTGATGTACAAATGCAAAGCAAGATCCTACAGTACAAATAGCACATTCTTTGAGAAGCAAGTCACAGTTCATCACAGATACCATATTATGAAAATCAGTGAAACAGTGACTTCAATCACAACTGGCCTTTCCTATTAAAAAAAGATCTAGTTGAGTGATTTTCTCTTATAGCTTTTGAAACCCCATTAATTCTACTTGACGCCTTAAGTCTCGTCTCTGCAGTAATGCACGGAGCTGAGTGACTCCTTCCGCTGTGCTCTGCATGCCAGTCGCTGAGGGAATATGTGAATAACCATTTGTGAAACGCTAGCACAAACAGCCTTAGGCCAAGCTATTCATCATCCTCATCATCATCTCTCCTTAGTGCTCCATGTGTTGGGAGACACACTGCACACTGAGCAACAGCAGTTCAAACACATTTAGAAAGGACTTTTTAAAATGCTGATCAGCTAAAAGTTCTAAAGTATGAGTATGAAGCTGTTACATGGGATGTCTGAGGTTGCCACATGTCAGGATTATATCTGACAGTAAGTGAATTACTGCTGAGCAAAGGCAGTTTGAATAAGCATTTGGGAGATCCCCATGACACATGCCACCACAATAACATGTGCCTAAACAACAGCAGACTGTTATTATTCTAGTCAGATTACCTCACAGCTACTACCTCAATGCCACTTTGGGGTCCCTGTGCTGTAATGGGATCAATACTCCATGGAAGTTGTGTCCTACTGAATGAAGGGCACCTGCTCTAGTACTGCTAATAGAAACAGAGGAGCAGGAGATAAGATGCAGTAATCAAGTGACCAGAGGGCAATCAAAAGCTCTCGCTCTCTCTCTCTCTTCCCACTTTCTCTGTGTCTCTCTCTCTCTCCTTCTCCTCCTCTACCTCCCCCTCTCTCTCTGTCTCACTCAATCTTTGAACACATTGGGCACAAAACCTTTGCATATTTTTTTTTAGAAATAATGTAATATTAATTGTTAAAATCTGTAAAAAAAATTCAAACTGCTCTTGGGTTTGCTTTAAAGTATTAGAAGGTAAAATTAAAATCTCTCTGTATAAACTAAAGAATCCAGGTAATATTTTCTCAAATTGTGTGTGATTGGACAGTCTGTATGTTTTTTGTGCACCTGACTGCACTTAATCATAAAAATCACTACCTTTATGTAAACTCAGACTTACAAGATATACACTCAAAAGCAGTTAAGTCATATGCAGGATATGTATACCTGAACTGTAATAATAGTACTTGAATTGGCTAAGGTAGCACCCTGCAGTATATTTCTCGTTTTTTTTTAGCTTCAGAAGTATTAGCGTACTGGAAGGCCGTTTATCGACGATTATAAGAACACGTTTCCAGTCAGTCGCCTGCTGTAAAATAAGATACGCCATTCACTTCCATCATAATGACAGTGTGCGGCTTCCAATTCCAGTCCTTTTCTGCGCTTTTCGACTTTCTGTTGAATTGGTACCACCATCTAGATTAAAGGCGGAGCGCTTTGCGTACAGTGCTGCAGCACTCAAACACGCCACTTTGCTGCCTCGGAAGCCCACTGCATTAAAGCGGTAGGCAAGAACGCATTGACATCGACGCTTAATGCAAAATATCGTTAAGCTACATCTTATAAGTTTGGTTTTATTTCTTCTTGCTATTATTTAAAGTTTTACTTAAGGTAGCTTTACATCAAATGTCCAGTGGAAAAGTTACATTTCGAAGTGTCTTCGATTTTTTTTTATTAGCCACGATGTTTCGTGCTTTAGTCGTTCTGTTTATTTTCTCTACATGCCAGGTCTTCAGATCTCTGGGCCAGGTAAGTGTTGAATTTCTTAGGTAGCATCGTCCAGTTAGTACGCAGAACTGATAATAGTTGATAATAATAACAGACTACTACTTACTCATCGCACTGATATGAAATCCTTTAGATTTTTTCCAAATGTATCAAGTTTCCTAGAGCACTTAAAAAATTTTTTATTTAGTTTTAAATAATTTTTAATAAATAGCTTTTAACAAAAGGTAGACAATGGTTATGTCTATGCACCTAAATGCAGATTTTACAACTCATTTAGATCTTATTACGTCAGTGTCATTTAGAACATTGTAAAATTCTTATAATTTGAAAAGCTTATGTCTAGAGTAGAGTTTGTCCCTCGTAGGGGCAGGGAAGTAGTCAGAGAGCATACTACTTTTTCTCTTTGGCTATTTATATTAATTCAGTTACTATTAGAATGCAATCAGTTCTAAACAGAGGTCCGAAACCCTGCATACTTTTACACATACCCTTCAACATTCGCTTATTAAGGTCATAAAACATTTTATTAAACCCTTATTTGAAATGGGCAATTAAATGAGCAGTAATATGTCTATAATTTGATATTAAACATAACTATTGACTCTATAATGGGAATCTCATAGGAGTGTGTGAGCAGACAGGAGCTCCAGAGCACTGTACGGCAGGTCCACAAGCTGCTCTCGGCTCATGAGACCTCCTTCACACAGAGTCTACGCAGCCTCCACAAGAAGCTCAACCTGCTACACGACAGATCAGTCAAACACAGCAGAAACACCAGCACAGGCAAGCACAGCACAGGCAAACAAACAACAGCAACACCAGCAGAGGCAAGAACAGCACAGGCAAACAAACAACAGCAACACCAGCACAGGCAAACAAACAACAGCAACACCAGCAGAGGCAAGAACAGCACAGGCAAACAAACAACAGCAACACCAGCAGAGGCAAGAACAGCACAGGCAAACAAACAACAGCAACACCAGCACAGGCAAACAAACAACAGCAACACCAGCAGAGGCAAGAACAGCACAGGCAAACAAACAACAGCAACACCAGCACAGGCAAACAAACAACAGCAACACCAGCAGAGGCAAGAACAGCACAGGCAAACAAATGCAGCAGTAACACCAGCAGAGGCGAGAACAGCACAGGCAAACAAACACAGCAGCAACACCAGCACAGGCAAGAACAGCACAGGCAAACATGGCAACACCACCAGCAAATGTAGTACAGTATTAGTATTTGGGGATAGTCCAGTGTTCATTTAGACTAGAGGCAAAAGTAGTGTATTCACTGCTGAATACATGTGGTCACATGAGAGTTTTGCTCATCCTCTGCATGGCTTCTGTCCCTCTCGTCCTGTCCACCAGAAGCAGTTTGTCCACCGCCAAAGCCTCCAGCCAACGGCAGGATCCTGGGCGGGGTGTTCCAAGTGGGCCATGAGGTTCACTCCCTCTGCCAACCAGGTTTTCAGCTCTCAGGCCCAGAGACCAGCGTGTGTCTGGACTCGCTCAAGTGGAGTGGAGAGCAGGCAACCTGCAAGAGTATACTTAACAGTTGATAAAACACCATGCTTTAATTAACATTTGTAAATAGCTTGATAATTGCAGTTTTTTTAAGACTTATATATATATATATATATATATATACTTTATATATATAAAGTATAAAGTCTTCAGATTTGATCATTAATCCCCTAATCCTCTCCCTCAGTTGTAGATGCTGGAATAAACAACGATGCCACTTCCTCTCTGCCAACATCTGCTTCTCCCTCCTCCCTGACCTTAATCTCAGCCTATGTTCTCCCATCCCGGTGCATTGAGTTCCAAGGCTCCATGCACTGCACCTGTGAGCCAGGCTACAGCATCTACAGCCAGGACAGAGGCCTGTGCACAGGTAACATCCCAGAACAGGCAGAGAGCCCCGGGCTTTACTCAAAGTCACACTAAGACTCAGCATCAGCTACGCCTTTCCAGTTGTATCCATCCACACCTGGAGGCCTGAACCAGCAGCTCACGTCTGGCAGCCTGCTGAGGTGTGCGTTTGTGTGGCAGTCAGATTATGTTCTAATCAAAGTACATTCTCCAACAAGTGCAAAGCTGTCAAGAGCGCTTTTGAGGAAATGGTTCCCGCCCCCGCGTGTAAAAGTCCTGTGGAACTTGTGTTTCAGACATTGATGAATGCGAGTTCTTCCGCCTGACCCAACACGGTCGCCTGTGCTTGCACACCTGCGTGAACACGGCTGGGAGCTACCACTGTGCGTGTCCCAGGGGGTACAGGCTCAGCAGAGACGGCAGGAACTGCCAAGGTCTGTGCCCGCCTTCACATCCTTATGGCACTCTGTGCTCTCATCTCCACATATACGGCGGGTCTTCACGTCTCACACCAGGGGCGTCCACCATACTCCACCTACTGGGGAGCCCTGGTGTAAGGGGTGTGGTTCTTACCATAAATAGGAAGGATACCATATGAAGCAGCAGCCCTCTGAAACATCAGATGTATTGAAAAGCTCTTAATATTCCTTCTACTTACAAATGACTGTTAAACGTTTAAGGCTGGCATCTAGCATTGCTCTTGGAATGGCTTACTGTGGAGCAACAACTCAGTGAAGGAAGTTAATCAGGATTTCCTGTCAATTCATGCTGTCAAATACAGCTAACTTGTCACCAAACTGTTCTCTTCACCATTTTAACCACAGACATTGATGAGTGTGTGAGAGGAGCTCACAACTGCACACGTGAGCAGGTGTGTGTGAACACATTCGGAGGTCACCAATGCATGGAGATTGAGTGCCCGCACTTCCGTAATGCATCCTATATGAAGACTTCTCCCCTGTAAGTAGATGTGATCTTTTAAACATCAGATTTCCTTTCAGCTCCAAAAACAATTAATTCACCTTTCCATCACAAGAAAGCCCAGGGTACTTATGTAAAGGTTTAAGAGAACATGAATGCACAACATTGCAGCCTTAGGCGAATCGGAGTCTGTGGTACATGGCGCAAAGTTGCAGCCCTTCCTCATCTCAGCCCTTCCTCTCCGTCCTAGGCGATGTGAGCGGAACCCGTGCCTGCAAGGGGACAAAGCCTGTGTCCAGGCCCCCGTCTCCGTCAACTTCCACTTCATGTCGATCGTGTCCAACATGAGCGTCCCCCAGGTGCTCTTCACGCTGTCTGCGGCGCGCTTGCTGGGCGACACCCTGCGCTTCAGCCTGCTGGGCAGGCAGGGGGCGGGGCTACTGGCCCTGCGGCGCTCTGATAGGCTGAGCGGCCAGCTGCTGCTGCTGGAGGCGGTCCAGGGCCCCGCCACGCTGCAGGCCGACGTGGAGATGAGCGAGCTGGAGAGGAGAACGCTGCTCGGGCGCTACGTCACCAAGGTCACGCTCTTCGTGTCGCCGTACAGCTTCTGAAAGCGGGTGAGGAAGTGAGTGAAGAAGAGGGCGAGGAAGAGTCTATTGTGAAGGCTCACGGGAGAACAAGCCGAGCCCCAACCTTTTACCGCTCGCCTCGCAGGAGGCGCAGAACACAGCTAAAATAGAAGCTGTTCAAGAGTCTTTATTTGCCTTGTAATTTATATCTTTAAATTTATGCCTTTCTGTAGTAACAGGTAAATGAAAATGTATTTCGTCTTACGTTACAATGTAACTTCTCTGCTACTTGTCTTTTAAAACATTTAAGACCAACAAGAATGTCTGGGGTTTTTTGTTATGTACTTCAGGGTAAGAGAATAGCACCATAACATTTTAAACGCTTAAACTTGGTTTTCAAGTCGCCCAACAAGAACACTGCGGCCAAACCAAAAAGACTACTCTTGGTTTTGGACTAGAGCAGATCCCAACCATGAGGGGCAGCGTCCCAGCAAGGCAGGTCCTGCCTCTCACGGAGATGTTTGCAGGAAGAAAAACAGGAGCAACTGAAGAATTTCCCCAGAGAATCTTTCACCCTAGTGATAGATAGCAGGGGGCCAGACCGCAGACCTTTTCTCAATGCACATCTTTTATAAGAGTGCAGAGAACTATATAAAGTATTCAAACACAAGGCCAATGCTTGCACACAGACCCACACAAACACACCCAGTGCCCCAATACTCCTCCACACCACCCCCGCCATATCCCCAACCCACCGGCCTCCATACACACTCGCCTGTGCGTGCAAGATAACAGGTTCTGTATTAGAAAACAACTAGTATTCACAGGGGGACCAATGGATTCTGATGAGATGCTGTATAAGATTTAATTTATGGTACAGAGGATTTAAAATGAGAATTTACATTTCTTTACAAGCATCTAACTGAACTGATAAGCCCAGAGATAAATTTCAAGTGTAGTTTAAAAATATTAAGTCCAAAATACAAACCAGGAAATTGATTTTATTAACAATTGTCCAATTCAGTTTGTACATACCAAAAAAACCCCAAAAAACAAAAACAAACAAACAAAAAAAAAGAAAAGCAGTTGACTTGTATAATACATGGATTTATTAGATTCGCTTCATTAGATTTGAGGGGAAATACTTTTAATAAGACGTTTGTACATTGAGGGGGAAATAAGAGCCCCATAAACACAAAATGCATCATTGCCACGTTGCAGGTTTTCTAAGAACCGTTTCCTTAGCCGGAGGGAGAGTGACTGACAGTAGACAGTAAGCACCTGTGAAGCTTTCACACAGCACTCGTCTGAAGGGGCCTGACCATCACACCATCAGGCCAATATCAAACAGCATTTCCAGTGCTAAATTCACCCCCTCAAAAAACCCAAACAAACCTATACTACTAATAATAAAATACAAAACCAAAAAAAAAAACAAACAGAAAAGCCCAAGTCTACCCTTTGGCTGCAGACTGTGTAAGAGCCGCAGCCCCATTGGTTATCTCAGGACAGACACTACTAGCTTTTCCAGCCACAGCTAAGTCTAAAGGCAAAATATGCACAGCTAAGACCAGTTAATACTGATGAAATTCTGAAAATGGTAAGGTGAATGTATTCAGTGGACCAGGTCTTCCATTTCAGATTTTCAGCTCGATGTTTTTTAACTTAATTTTTGGAATTACATCAACAGTCTTCAATTCAATTTTGTAATTTTAATTAGCATTAAAAAGAATTAAAGAAGCAAAAATCACAACAGAGCATAGTAATTGGCCATGAGTGTTTATAATACCAATAGTTATGATCAGTTAAGGGGTGTGTAGTCCTTACGTTTTCTTGCCTGTGAGTGTAAACCATTAACTGTACAAGGACGTCCAAGTTTTCTACAAGAAAAAAGAAAGGACAAAACTGAGGCAGAGATTCTTCTGTAAAATCACATCTATATACAGAATATGGACAGTACACTCCCCACACCCCAGAGCAGAGCCACATATCTCCAACATGGTCAGCTCATTAGCCAAAGTGCAGAATGGACCCACCCCCTACCTCGACCTCCACCCCCCCGGAGAACCTCCAGCCAGACGATGTTGAACAGCTCCGTCCTTTTATGGCGGTTGGTTAAATGATTTCATCCATCAACCAAGCATGAAAGTGTGAACAGATTTAAACAGGTGCAAACTTATGAAAGTATTATCCTTTAAAAGCCTTTGTCTATTTTCTAAATTCCCTGGCAACTGTCTAAATGTTTGAGACGGCCAGCGAGCAACCAGAGGTCTGCCCTGGTCTGCCATGAATTCTAGGCAACGGCAGCTTGTGTTGCTAATTGGAGAATAATGGTCGATGAGCATGGGGCCATGGAGGAGTGAAGGCCATGTTGGGAAGAACGTTCTGCAAATGATGTCACATGACTAATGCTGTGTAGCCATTTAACCAACATTTCAAAACTCATGGCATGCTGAACTCATCTACCATAAGATCCTCCACAACTTCAGAGATCAGAGGACCGAAGCTAGCGCGTATGCTCGCTCGTCTGACGTTAGACTGCAACACGCAAAACTAGTACCAGGAGATACTAAGAACAAGGCAACCAGAAACATTCTGATCATTACAAATCAAAACAAACAAACCTTAACATGAAAATAAATTAAGGCTATGATCCAACACTGGACATTATGTAAGGAAACAGCTAAGCAAGCACACACACAATAAATGTGCATGTGACGCATTGCAACACAATGTGCTTTGTAAGGAGGACTCAAGGGTCTTTACACATGGCACTATTAGAACTCTAGATAGCAAACAGCATACATACAAGGGTGTCAAACGTCTGACCAACTAAACCCACAGCAAATACGAGCATGGAAAAAAATAAAAAATAAAACAAAAAGTCACACGTGACCGTAAACCCTGGCTGGTGTAAAGAACCACCCGGGAGACAGGGAGCTGGCCCAGTTAGGCAGAGCAATCTGCAGTCGAGGCCAAGTATTAATATTCATAAAAAATGTTAACAACTAGACTAGAATACTTCAGATTAAGAGTCCTAAATGCCCACTCCCTTTTGGCTCAGATGAGAAAAAAATCTTTTTCCACTGTTTGATTTGGATATCAGTATATGGGAATATAGTGAGAAACAAGCCTCAGGTCTGATGTCTCTATTTGTCAACAACCCAAACCTTAATAAACCCCCAACAAAAAACATACAGGTAGTCCTCTTCACATCCAAAACAAAACAAAATAAACTTTCCCATAAAACTAAGTAGACTCAGACAGGATATTTAGTCTTTGACCATTGTGCACAAATATAATGGATTTTATTCAGTCTTAATGGAAATATGCTGCATGCCTGCTCTCTCTCTCTCACACACACAGACACACACGCTTGAACGCGTGCGCACACACACAAACTCGCACGCACTCACACTTGGGCTACACAATTAGGAATTTTAAGGTGATAATTGTTTTGTTTTTCTTACTTCTACAATTAGCTGATCACAAAAGGTACCAACCCAGTTCTGTTGAGCAGTACATCCCCTTAATCAGCATCAGGCATGTCAAGTCAAACAATAGTACAAAGCAAGTAACAGTTACTCTCCCACTCCGTCCTCTCAGTTAGCTGATGAACCACAGCAATTTCTCAAATTGTGTGCTGTGACTGCACTACAAGGAAGAACATTTGTTAATGTCAATTCGTGAATGAAATAATGCATGTTAAAAAGCCTGCAATCATCATCTAGTGTAACTGTGCAACCCTGTCGCACATACAAACCTAGAAATATCTCAGCCGCAGTGCATGATGACCTCCCCAAAACATTTCTGCAATTTGGTAGTACGAACCTGCTGTCTCATCATACAACGTAGGAGCACATGAACGCCACAAAGCCCAAACACACAAGTAAAAACTCCTAGCACGACATCCAATACAGCCGAAGCATTAACAATAAATACATGATATGCACATGAAGAGAAATGTAACGGGAGCTCCACCAAAATGGAGAAAGCTGTAAAAAGAGACAGGGTGTGCCAAGACACAGGTGACACACACACACACACACACACACACACACACACACACACACACACTCGCACACTCGCACACACACAGGCCCACAGCAGGCAGGTCCAGTCACAGAAGCAGATGATGATGCCAGAATAATGCAGTCAGAAAACGACAGTGCGAAGAGGATAAAATCAGGTCCCAACATGGCCGATACCAGTAACAGGAAACACACAGAGCTTCAGTCTCAGCCCCCCTCTTCGCAGGGCAATTTTCAGGGCCCCGTCACAGGTGGGTGGGTAGGTGTTTGGAGCTTGTTCTAGGGCAGAGAGGAGCACACTCTACTGCCCCCCCCTCCGGGGCAGGAGGCCGAGAGGACAGGGGTCTTCCCACTTCTCCTGCCCCTGGTGGCCCTCTCTACCTGTCTTTCAGCTCCTGGGTGACGCGCTTGGTTATACGACCACAGAGCAGCCCCATGAGGAAGAGCAGCACCACACACATGCTCATCATGCTCAGGATGTAGTTTTTAGCCGGAGAGGAGAGGACCTGACCAGCGAGGTCTGAAAAGCCTTCCGCTGGCGCCACCTGGAGGAGAGAACAGGAAGGAGAAATATCGATACAGAACACAGAAACGATTAGTGAGCAATGCAGGCTCCACCACCATAATGCGCACGCACACGCATGCGCACAGACTACCACCACCACCCATTAGTAGGCACATTTGCACTTATCAATTACTTGTACTTCTGAATCATGTACTTATAAGGAACAAGCTTGTTGGGTGGTCTGTACAGAAGTCCCAAAACTACTGGAGACCATCTTCCCTATCGTAGACCTCTACCTTGGCGGCGTAGCTCCACATGTCGATGCGGTCCTGCAGTCTTTTCTTACACTCGGGCTGCAGCCTCACGCGCTTGTCCTGCAGAGCCTCCATCAGGCAGGACATCTCTGAGGGAGACACAAAAGTCGGGTCAGCACGTGAAGGGGGTTGGGGCACACGCGGAGCTGGGAGCTGTGCACTCACGTCGTCCTCTGCCTGGGGGGATCGCAGCACACTGGTGCTTAATGTCCAGGGCGCAGGCTGTGTGGAGCACAGGGTCCACGAATATATCTGCCTTACTCTCCTTCAGGATGTTCAGTACCTCCTGCACGCACACACACACACACACACACACACAATATTTTGTATTAAGTCAAACAGCAGGAAGGTAACAGACAGTAATGGAGACTGTTGGGATGAGCACTTGTGCACCTTCTTGCAGCCTTCATGCTTGATCTTTAAGAGATTCACTTTCAGACACTCCTCCACCTGACCCGTCTGCTCCTGTGCCGCCACCTCCTCTGCACACAGCCGAGGGATCTGAAACGTACACACACACACGCCAGAGACTCGTCACCCGGCACACCCGTACGCACACACTTACCATCCCGCATTCAGGTGTAATAAGCCAGAGCTGATCAAAAAGACAAGGACTAGCCTCATCGTGGCACTGTAGCTGTAGCTGAGGGTCAAGTCTGTAGTCCAGAGCAGATTCCTGCAGAATCACCCTGATCTGGTCCTCACAGTCCGGGGACAGACGCTGCACACATTACAAATGAGTTACAACACGCGCTCAACGTCACAAGCCCACCAAGGCCTCAGTGTGGGAGAGTGTGAGCAGAGCCTGGCACACACCTGGTCAGCGTATTTGAGCTTGAGGCAGGAGACGACCTGGCCCTCCAGTTCGTTGTCGTCCTTCGCTTTGCTCAGGATTTGCTGGCAGAACTTGGGGATGTCAGCCTTGCAGGCCTTCCTCAGTACAGGGTTCAGGCGGTAATCTGGATGCGTGGGAGGAAAATGGAGCGTCAGCAGGAAGTGTGTGTGTGTGTGTATGTTTGCGTGTGTGTGTGTGTGTGTGTGTGTGTAAGGAAGTACCTGTGTTTTGGGTGATCTGTCTTTTTGTGATCATCTGTTTGCATTTTGGGTCCATGAGCTCACTGTTCTTGTTCTGTTTCAGGCACTGCAGCATGTTCTTGGGGTCGGACTCGGAGCAGAAACGCTGCGACACCAAAGAGCAGCACATTAACACACCTCACGGGCCGCTCCCTTCTGAACACGCTACACCCGCTGAGCACCAACAAACTTGTTACAAGGGGCCCTTCGTATTGACTCTGGCCAGCAGCACGTGTGCACGCTGCTCACCCTGATCATCTGCTTGCACACTCTCATAAGCTGAAAGTCGAGTTCAGGGTCCATCATCTCGGTCTCCTGCAGCTTAAAGAGCTTCTGGTGACAGCGCTGGCTCACATGCTTCTTATTGTCCTTCAGACACTCAATCACCTGCATGACACAGAAACGCCCAATACATCAACATATCACATGGAAACACAGATGGGTGGTTTTCAAACATACACACACACACACGACCGCCACACTCATCACAAGGAAGCTGGTGCCATTTACCTACATTATTTCTCCTACAGGTAATAGTCAGTACAGTGTATAGAGAAATATCAGATTTTCCGTTTTAACCACCGAATGGTTAAATATCAGCCTCAGTATGTACACATTATGGTCTGTAACATCGCTTTCGCATCCAGACAACCCAAACCAGCAAAGTAGACAAATACAATTATTAACTTAAGTACATAGGACTAGTATTAAAGCAGAGAAGCTCATCTCCCCCTGACTGCTGTGTTCAGGCATAGGGGGCTGAGCGGCTGAGCTCAGACACAGAGCAGGCCTCCGTTACCATCACCCAACCCGCACACACAGCCTCCTACAGGCACCTCCCCCAAAGACGGACCTGCGCGTTGCCGTACGCCACGTTCTGGCAGTGATCCTTGATGTCCTGCCTGCAGCTGTCGTACAGGTCTGGGTCCAGGCGAATGTCCTCCGACTGCAGCAGGACGACAACAACAGTTACAGCGCGACCACGCCGCAGAAACCTGCACTCGGCTCTGGTGGAAATGTTTTTTTTTGACAGGAAGGGGTGTCGCCACGTGGGGATCTTCTCACCATCTCCAGCTCCTCCACCCGGAGCTGTCTGCGGCACTTCATGGAGACGCGCTGGTCTTTCACCTCCTGCAGGGTGTCGTTCCTGACCATGGTGCTCAAACAGATCACCACATCCACCCTGCATGCGCACAAACACCATTACTCCACCATACTACAGGCGGGTCAAAAAGCCCCCAGTTTGAGCCAAGGCACTACGCAATTCTGTCGCGCCAATGTACATTTCTAACCAGAGGCGTTAATGGCCTCTATCCAAGTGCACACTGTCCCAAGAGCATGAATCACAGGCAGCTCTGCACTCACTTCTTCTTAATGTTGGGGCACAGTTTGAGAACATCTTCCTTGCAGGCCATTTTGAACTTGTAAGAGAACCGGAAGTCCTTCATCTGGATCTGAGGACAGCAGCACAAGATGGAGTGAGCAGTGGTAAAATATAAACCCGTACACATTGTCCTTAGACGGATTACATGTTTTTTTTAAGGAAGCCTTTAAGTCTTTAATTAAAGGAGCATCTACGTATTCGGTGTGTGCTGAGAAAAAAAGTGACTCATCAGGAGATTAGAGTAGCACAAAAGATGGATACAAAACTGAAGCCGTGTGTTTGAAGTGTGTTACCAGCTGAAAGTGGGTGACTCCAACTGCACATTTCTCATTCATCTCCTTCTGGTGTTTATTAAGCACAAGACACTCCATGAGATCCCCGGTGTCTATCTGGTTATCTGCTACCTCCTACGACACACAGGGGACAAACGTGAGTGAGGGGGAAGCGCACAAGGAGGAGATGAAGGGAACACATCCGTGAGGGCCTCCAAGGCAGGACGTTGTGTAGCTATGGTTTCGGCTTCGTCCAGGATGCGTGCGTAGGGCAGTGGTTTTGGGGCTGGTCGACTTACGTGGCAGTGGGACTGGATGACTGGTTCACATGCTCGGATCAGCAGGGCTTCAATCTGAATGTCCTGAGAGACGAAAAACAGGAAGAGGACTAAATATAACTTGAAAATACACCTAGGTCACAACACCACAGAGCAGTGGCCAAACAGAAGCCAAAACACCAGCACAGTGTGGAGTGAGAGCATCGCAACATTACTGTAAGGGCTCACGCCACAACTGGGGCAGAAGTGGAGAGTGCTGCTCACCTCAGACTCCAGCTCGGTGAGATTACCAACCACATCCCTGCAGTCTGAGCCCAGATCCTCCAGATGATCCTGCAGACACTCCAACTCCTGCAGTGCACAGCAGAGAGTTTAATCAGGGTTAGAAAGTAATACCACCCTTACTGAATTGATTACAACTGTAACTGAGTGAGGAACAAAATGAAGATATGGTTTTGAAATTGAATATTTTACTCAGCCTGTAGATTCACTACAATTCGGCTTTGCTGCGTGTGTGTGGATATGACAAAAGGCTTGTGTAGCTGCGGCATTCCTCCCCTGCGCGTCTCACTGTATAAAACTACGCAGAGTTGTCTGGTTGGCTGACCTGGCCTGGTTCCGTTTTCTCACTGCACCACTTGCCCAGGTCAGTCATGCAGCGCCTTTGCAGGTCTGGGTCCAGCTTCACATCCAGCGCCCTCTGGTGGAGGATACGCTGTACTTCCGTCTTACAGTCGCGAGATAACTGGAGAAACACAATGCTTATGAGCTAAATGTTATACAGGAACACTTCACTCACTCATACAAGCATTTGCATTTGGGTGCAGAAATGCATTCTGGTCTCATTTGTCTTTCCAATGGTCTTGCACCCAAATTGCTACTGCAGGAAATAACTGTGCTCACACAGTCCAAACAGAAAGTCTGAGACAGACGTGTGCTTGACTCTAGTAGGAACAAGACTGAACATATCCAAGTTTCCGATTAGCCAGACGAATCCCACTTCCCACACCAATCAAAATCAATTAAAGATTAAACTCTGAAGCTTGATTATTTCAGTCTTTGCTAATTTTAACAGAGTTTTCCAAAGCATGAAAATTGTCCCTCGTTTTGATTTGTTCACCACAGCATGCACCATTTGTCCCGGGGACACCTACAGGAGAGCGACAGCACCACAAACGCCATACTTACACCAGCACCACCCTGCGGTTCAGAGGAGTCCTGTGGTTAAATGTGAGGTTAGGCTTAGAAAGGCTTCTCCAGTGTTAAGATCAACTACACACGACAGCGATGTAAAACGTCTCAGTCACACAGGAAGTATCAGGGTTTGAAGACTTTTCTACAAGTCTAGCAGGCTTGGCCAGGTGCCAGATGCCTTCGCCAGTCTTGCATGGACTCAACTCAGCAAATTCCCCATTTCTAACCCAGCTGGTCACATGCATGAAGACCCAGCGTTCACACACAAACAGCACACAGTTCAAACCCCCCCACACACACACACACACACAGACATTTATACTGACTCTCAAACAACTGCAATTAAAATGATCCAGTATGACTGCAACTTTGTAAATGTTTGCTTACCTAAACACCTCAATTTGCCCATCAAAATGTCATCAAATAAACTAAAGAAGTAAAAGATTATCCAAATATAAAAATATCCAAAATACTTTCATACCATTATCATCTACAAACACCTTCTAGTCTCAGCAAAACTACTTCCCAGAGATTAACACTAAGCATTAGTTTAAGATAGCCCTGTGCACCCGGATATACTGAGGTGTGGCGTGTGTGGACCGCTCACCCGGCGACCCTGCTCCTCGGTGCGGTAGGCGTGGCGGTACAGGCAGGAGAAGACAGCTCCAGCGGGCATGAACTCACTGGTCTCGTTCCAGCCGTGAGTGTGGCAGATACGTGCGGCATCGTTCTGACACTTTCTGTATAGGATTGGGTCCAGCCTGGGAGTGAGAGAGTGAGAAATGGTGCTCTGATGGGAATGTTGGTGGAGGAATAATAAATTACTTTGAAAATGTGTACAGTTTCTTTGTGCCCAACACTCAAGACTATAGCTTGAACTTTTGCAGGTAATGCTAGTCTGTATCAAACCAGCTGCTTATTAATCCCAGAAGCTCAAATACCTGGTGAGGATGGAGAGGAGTCTTACAGAATTAATAAATAATTCAATAATATTCGGTGGTATTGAATCCTTTTTTAGCGTTTGCATTGATACATAGGCACCGAGAAAACACAGAGGAGAGAATGTGGGGGTAAGAGAGTGAGAACTGAAACTCTCCAACGTGTTTAGTAACGACGATGATTCTTGGACAAGGTAATGTGCACTTGGACAAACCGGTCAATCGTAATGATACCTGATGTCAAACAGATGACGGTACTCGATGCTCAAACATCACTTGTGATGCTGAACGTCCCGATAATGACTTGAACATGCGGCTTTGGTCACTTACTTCCAGTCTCTGGAGATAAAGTACTGCAGCTCGAGCAAACGGTGCTCACAGTCTTCCACCATCTTATCAGTGTACAGATGCTCCATCAAACAAGACAGGATCCTACGCACACATGGACACAAACAGCCACGCGTTACCAGACATGTACGTCTCTTCCTCACTGACAAAGTCTGGCTGCAATAAGTAAACGGAGCAGATCACAAACCAGCCTGTGTCCGACTGGGGTTCAGCGTTTGCACTCACATGGGGTCACCATTGCGGATGTGTTTACACGCAGTCTGTATGACCGACTCGCATGCCTCATTGAGTGCCCGGTCGATCCGGTAATCTGCCCCAGGGTCCGTCTCCTGGATCAAGGTTTGAAGCTGAGGGCAAACATTGCACAACCGTCAGTTATTAAACACCCCTGCAACCGCTCACGCGTTGACCAGCTCCACGATGATTTACCACGTCCGCTCTTCGAGGCTTGTTAATGTGTGTTCTTTAGACACAGCCCCAGGCCCAGCTTGTTAATGTGTTAGCGTGCGAGGTGAACTCACGGATTTCTGACAGAGGTTGTCCATGCTGCCCTTGTCCCGCGACACCCTCATGAGACAGTGGAGGGTTCGGCCCTTGTGGTGCAGCCCGGAGCAGTGCGTGTCGATCTCTCCGCGGCAGTGCAGCACAATCTCGGGGCTCAGCGAGAAATCCTCCATCAGCATGCGTCTGTAGTCCAGCATCTCGCCCTGACACTCGCCGCTCACAGCGCGCCCTGACACGCAGACACAGGACAAGACCGAACGGCTAGAAACTGGACACACAGCAACACCCACAGACGCACTGGCCCACGTACGGGCACTCATACACTAGCCGTTATAGACATATTACTGTGGACACTACAATACACCCCCTCCCTCCCCCAGATATTTCGTTCATGTGATGCCATCGGATAAAATGTGTTAATACGATCTGCTTCGGACATGGATTCACACGCAGGCCACGTGCACAGACCTCCTAATCTTCAGTCATCACAGCGCACAGCTGAAAAGCTGCCAAAAGCATCAGCACTTTGTGCTGGCAAATAATTGAAAATGTGTTACTGTGAACTGGTCCAGGTTAACAGAGCACAAACAAACAAAAACAACAAGTTCTCTTCAAGCTCCCCCACCCAGCGGGCCAGGCAGGCTCCTACCTCTGTGGACGGCCGACTCCAGGCACAGCAGCAGGTAGGAGAGCTTGGCCTCTCTCCCTCGGGGCAGGGTGGTGTCCACGTTGCAGCGGTATTTGCGCAGGTCCTGTTTGCAGGCTTTGGCCAGTGAGTAGCTGACCTTGTAGTCCTGCGCGATCAGTTTCTGCCTAGTGGAGAGCGCCTCCCTGCACTGCAGAGCACAGGGCCGCGTTTAATATGCCCATCGGTTTGCACATAACGGAGGTTGGCACCAGCAACCATATCTCATACACAAGACCAATACTGTGAGAAACGTCACAGACCACAGTAGTTACTGTAAATACCTTTGCAGACATGCTGTCCTCAAACTTGTGGTTGAAGAGACATTTGTAGACTCGGCCCTCTCCTGCAGGAGTCTAAATGACATAAAATTAGATTCATGCACATTGCTTCATTCATGTCAATGCCAGCACTGGACTGCAATTATACACAGTTCAACAGCTTAGGGTCAAGTCATATGGAGAATTATTAAAATGCATTTGAGCCCCAAGTTATAGCAACAGCTTTCCTTAGTAACGGAATCGTGACCTGTGAACCTTCTTACATAAACAAGCATGTTTGACGCAAACCCATATTTATTTGATCTGCTCTACTCATCAAGAGTTGGCACAGATGGAAGCCGATCACTCTCAAAACATTACACCAACATCATGGGTTCTATTCCCAGGGAGCTCACACACTGCCATCCTGATAAATATGTAAGTCACTCTGGAGAAGAGCGTCTGCCAAATGCTGAAAATGTAATTTCAAGTCAATTAAAAACTATACAAGCTGTTCTTTGTCAGGTCTACCATAAAGAGAACTAAAAGCATCATACCCATTACATTAGCAGTATATCAGAGTTCCTAATGTTATTTCTCCAACTTGAACCTACGCCCATGGAGGTCTATGGGAGGCCATATTTGCATCGCAACTACATCCAATACCAAACAATAAGCAAACACTTATCCTGAACACTGAAAATATTTACACGGAGGTTTACTGCTGGAATATTCTTTTAAAAGCAACACACATCTGAAAGGCCTCACAGCAAGGCGGTCTGGGTTCGATTCTCGGTCTGGGCTGCTCTGTGTGGAGTTTGCATGTTCTCCCTGTGCCTGCGTGGGTTTTCTCCGGGTACTCCGGTTTCCTCCCACAGTCCAAAGACATGCATCCTAGGTTGATTGGTCACTCTAGATTGCCCGTAGGTGTGAGTGTGTGTGTGCGCACGTGTTGGCCATGTGGTGGACTGGCGAACTGCCCATGGTGTACCCTGCCTTTGCCCGGAGATGCTGGGATTGGCCCCAAACCCCCCCCCGTGACCCCGACTAGCGGGAATAAGCGGTACGGATAATGAATGAATGACACATCTGAAACCATTCACACTGCTAACACATATGCATGCATGTGTGTGGGTGCGCGCGCATGTGAACTCACGTTTTCACAGAAGCGCTCGCGGTCGTCGCGGCAGGCGAAGTAGAGGTGCCTGTCGAGGTGGAAGTCGTCTGACGAGAGCTCAGCCACGCGCATGATGGCCTTCTTACAGTCTTGTTTAATAACGTAGTGGTCAGCCTGGTCTTCCACATCACTCACCAGCCCTTTCTCCAGACACGCTATCACCTCTCCCTGAGAGTGCACATCCTGACAGAGAGATGGGGAAAAAGAGAGAGAGAGAGAGAGAGAGAGAGAGAGATGGGGGAAGAGAGAAAGAGCTTTACAACATGGAGGTGGGATAAGTGGTAAAGCAAAACTTAACATTTAACTAATTAAACATCTGCTGCACGTCTCGAGCGAGCAAACCATGTGTCATTTCTCTGTACATATGCACAAATGAGTGGGTGGCAACATGCTGTCAGCCAGCTGTGTGGTTTCAGTGTGCTGACTGCAGAGTCAGTTGAGCAGTTTCGGGTTCATATTTACTTCTGTTGGCTGCAAATTGGCCACTTGATTTAGAACCCTTTTCTAAAGGGCGTTTTCTTCTCTCCACACTTTAAAATCATTGACATTACACGGTAAGCCAAGTCTTCAGACAGGAACATTATGAGACACAACAATGGGATAAACCCTTCCGGTGTCTGGGGATCCAGCCCCAGTCATCGGTCTAATCTGTCCTACTTCAGGGTCACATCTCTGCACTTACATAATACTCTTATTATACAGGCTTCGTTTAGAGAGTCCAGCCCCACCTTCTCGCCGGTGTTGACGCTGCCACAGTGCAGTGCGTTGATGTCGTCCTGGCACTTGTCCATGAAGCCACAGATGAGGCGGAAGTCGCTGAAGATGATGGTGGCCATCTTCGTGATGTACTGGTTGCATTGGTACTCGGTGATGTTGATGCGGTGGTCCACCAAGCAGGACACCAGGTAGCCCTTCCCTCGCTCCTCCGCTGCACATTCCTTATTCTGGAAATCACGGCAACGTATGATCTCAGCAACGCTGAGCAACGCTTTACGTCTATGTAGATGACTAAAAGATCACTTGAACTCACATCGGTCAATGTACTCTTGCAGACCTCCACAGCCACGGACTCAAACTTCGGGTCTGTTGTCAGGTTCAGTTTGTAGTTCCACAGGAGCTAAAAGAACAGAATTTGGTCTTTTGAATAAACCGCTAAGTAATCCTTTCAGACTTCATGCACAACACGCACACACAACAAGCTCATTTGACGGCTCTTGAAAGGCCACACACACAGGGCCATAAAGTTCCTAAGACCAGAATGGTTACTCTCTGACTATGGATTAACATGACAGCTAGCACACATGCCCCTTACTCCCGCCCTTTCGGGTTAACATGCATCTGGTACATGATGCACCACACAGACGTGAACTGAAACTTACATGGTTGCAGTCGGATGCAATCTCAGTCTCCTGCAGGGCAAAGCAGAAACACAAGCTGGTTAAAGTGGAGAACAGAGCTAGGTTATACAGTCTGTTCAGATTACAGGAATCTGGCATTGACCTAGCACAACACATGAGTTAAAATACACATAAGGCAAGAACACGTGCACCTCAGTATACTTTATATTTGAACTGATGGAGTATAATCTAAACCCTCTGAAAACGAGCTTGTCTGAATGGTCAAAAGGTCAAGAAAGGAGGAAGAAGTAGTTGTAGTTAACAGATACACCGACCACCATGAACAAAAATTGTGAAGCAGTTTTGCTTATTTTATTAACCTTTCTTAACATAAACCTCCATTAAATTGGCCGTTTCCCTGAAACATCATTGCTATTCCTCACTGCAGTAAAAGTGATAGTGGAAGCATCGTAACACGCGTTCAGTCCCGAGGCAACCCAGGCTCAGATGTGGCACCAGCTCCAAGCAAGCAGCAGTGAAAATAACCCATCGCATAAGTAAAACAAGCCATCCTGCTACGGCAACAATCTCCTCAAAACAACACAGAAACTCATTAGCTAACTCCCTGGGAAACAGAGCACGTGGCACTCAACCTGGATTCCAGTTTCAATAGTTTATTTACACTCTCCAAAGCCCTCTGTGTTCAGGTGTCTCACCATCGCTCAGCTCAGAGAGGAAAATGCTGCTCTTCAAATGACTAAAGGATGTAAACATTACAAATTCATTGCACCAAGTATGTTATTCATACAAATAATGTGTCGGTGAGTGCACACATGTATGCAACATACAAACAGGCCTGAGAAGCACAAAGACACAAAGTTTATAAGTGTTTAACCAAGGCAAAATAAATAAAATAAAGATCAAAGAATAAGTGTTATAAAGAGCCATGAAGGGGAGCCAAGAGATGTATGGATATCTGTAAATGTGGTTATTGGGATCCTACGAATACAGTGCAGCTTGAAAGTTTGTGAACTCTGTTGCTATCCCTGGATATGGAATGTGAGCGACTCCACAGCAGAAACCACAGGTTAAGGTGGGTAGGGAGGACCCTACAGTGTGTAGCATGTTCAATCCACCACCAGGGAGGGCTAAGCAGTTGGAGCTCACTGATTGGCAAAAAGTCTCCGCCAAAGATGCATTCTCATCTTAAAACTATAGCACCCTGCAATTTCTACACAGACATTGACCTTCAAGAGCCATGTAGCAGCTGTGTGAAAATCCCCGACTCGGTTACCACAACAGACTTCACCTGGAGCTGTCGTCAAACCCACAACATACAAGAGAGAGTGCACGATGGAATGGGTGTGCACATTAGCGGAGACAAAAGATCTCGCTAAAGAAACGGTATCATTCCATACAGTTCAAAACGTGATTAAAACACTTGACTATCAGTACGGGTAACCTGGTAGGTTATTCTTTTCTAAACCAGGAATTCCTGACACGCAGTCTGTAGAAAATATCATCAGGTTCACACCCAAGGATCACCCAAGGATCTGCAGAGGATCACACAGCATCCAAGCTTTCTGCTTATGGCAGTGAGCCTATAATCAATGGGGATGAACACCGCATTTAAATAAAACCTGCTTCTCGATGATGTCGAAGTTTGTCAAAAGAAAAGCTTGTGCCACAAGTGTAACATTAGAGTAGCTGTTCAGCACAGCAGGCAACGGTGGTAGCTGCTTGTAGCTTGATCAAGCCTGACAAGGTGAACCGGTTAGTTTTCCTGGCAAAAAAAACTGGGACAAATATTATATGCTCTTCTCTAGTAAACTATTGTTTTATGTTTAAAGAGAAATAAAAAAGTGCATATTCTTAAATTCATAAAAAGTTTCTTGAATGTTTGTTCAGTTGTAAAGTCAAAAAAGCTAACGGCTTATTTTAAATAAGGACATGCTGTCCGTCATTATTACACAAATCCTTGACGCGGACATATGTTGGCATTTTAAATAGGCTGCATTTCAGATTTCAATCAGGCGTAGCATGAAAAATTAAGCTCAAAAAATTAAGCTGGTCTGTGAACAACAAAATATAAATCCTGCCTTCTCCCTCTGGATCTACCAAGATCAAGCTGCTTGCATGCAGTAGCCTGCGATCCGTCCTTTTCTCTGCACATTAGTGAGTGCCACAGTCCGCCCCGGACTCCTCCATCAGGCATGTTGATGTTCGTGTATACGTTCACCTGTGTCTACGTGTACTTATGTTTGTTAGCGTGAATGCGTTCAGTTATGTTATCCGTATCGTCTGTCTCTTGTCTTATTAACATTGTGTGTTGCACATGCGTCTTGTTTATGTTCTCGTGTTTAAGTGTGCGTGTTGTCTATGTCTTGGACAGTCGTTGTCTGACTTCGTCCTGCAAGCGTCCGAGTGCATTACCATAGTGTTGTTAAGAAACGCAAGACGTTTCAACTTGCTCTTGTCTCTGCATCCTGTCTCATCTTGTCTTGTCTTGCAACGTTACAGGTAGTTACTGCACTTTAGTTATTAATCCCCCACAAACAAACAACCCCCACCTGCCCAAACCTGGTAATACTGTATACCGCCATATAATCTGATACCTCCCAACCCAAGCTGGCAGCCATGCCCACCACAGGAGTGTCACCTGCAGACTTCAGGATCTCCACAGCTGGTTCTTTAAGAGCCACAGGCATCGTCATAATCAGTGCTGAGGCTCTGGGGTCTACAGTGGGCTGCCACACCTGCTGTCTCCTGTTTGTCAATCCACTGGCACATGGTGATCTGGCACCGACAGCTGGGACAGTTTGACTTGCAGCAACTCTGGCTCTGTGGTGTTGAAAGCTGAGCAGAGGTCCACAAACAGAACTCTATCGTAGATTCCAGGGCTGTTGAATGAACTGCAGGGCTATATTGATCGCATCATTGACAGCTGCGTTAGCCCTGTATTCAAACTGCAAGAGATCCAGCAAAGGATTTGTGAAGGCCTTCATGCGAGCTGGGACCAGACGTTTAAAGACCTTCGTGATAAATTAGGTCAGGGCTACAGGATGTTTTGAAGCATGCAGGAACAGTGCCGAGTTCCAATGATTTGTTGAAACTGTTTGAGATAATTGGTGGTACTTCATCACAGCAGTGCTTTAAGGTGGATGGAGAGACTACAACAGGCCCCAGGGCTTTTCACACCTTCTGTGTGGTGAAACGTGTTAACTTCCTGTTTGTGGGGGAGGGGGCAGACCGGCAGAGGAAAGGCGAAGATAGTCGTAGATGTACAGTAGAACTCATTTGGGTCATTGGTGAGTTTGCGGTTGTTCAGGAGAAGGGCAGTTTCTCACCTTGTAGTTAGTAATCTCTTTGAGGCCTCTCCAGACTGAAGTTGGGTTGTTGGCAGCAATGTACCGTTCAGCTTTTCTGAGTATTCTTTTGTTGCTTTAATCCCTTCCTCCAGTCTGCATTTGGCTTCTCTTTAGAGATATCTGTCCCAACTGCTGAATGTGGCTGCCTCCTTTGCCCTCTGAAGCTGTCCAAGTTCCACTGAAAACCAGGATTTAGTAACTGCAGGTGACCCAAAATTCAGCTGTCCTTGCAGAAACTTATGTATGATGTCCTGTATGTGCCCATGTACGTGTCCTGCGCATCTCTAAATAGAGTCTGTGGACTTTCTGGTGTCTCCCTTGGACCACCTTTACGCTGTTGAAACAAAAGCCTGGTTGGTTTGGACTTTCTGCCTGCGTGAGGAGAGGAGGTGAACAAGCACATGGACAGAACGCCCAGAGCCGTGCACGTGATGTACCACCGATGAAATGGCTGTTGTGCCAACAATGCTAATGATCAGAACTGTTTCCTTCTTTTGTGGCACAAGTGACATGCTGTCTGTATTTGGGCATTTTCTTGTTTAGGTTTGCACTGCTCAAATCTCCCACAATGATGAGCCTTGAGCCTGGATTCTCACTCTTTCATTTCATTATCTAATCTGAGAACTGTATTGCTGGTTGGCTTTCCTGTGGAATGTAATTGGAAAGCAAAACTAAAGAAACTGGGAGGGTTGAACGGTGTGCGGTTAATGAAAAGTTAATGAAAAAGTGTAACACTAGTGCAACATCTATATTCAAGCATTTGTTGACAAACATGGATTTGCTGCTGAACTGTGTGTCTCTGCTTGCTCTGTGCATCAGGAAGCCGGGGAGGTGTAGCATCTCAGGGCATCCGAGTCTTATGGGCATCCCAGTCTTATGGGCAAGCCTGCTCGTCGGACTCTCCACTGCCTCCTTTCCAGGTTGGGCAGTGAAAACACAGTGAGGATTTCCAAACACTCTGAAGGCTTTTTAGTCAACTCCAGAAGGTCAGTAACTGCTCCCTGCTCCAACCGAGTTTGATGTCCAGGAGACAAACATCAGTGTGGTATGTTTTGTTTGTTTTTGGTGTCATCATGGCGGTCATCCGAGGTGCCATCTTGTTCTCATTAACTGCTTAAACATTTAACAGCAGCAACATTAATGCCAACTTAATGCACTACTATGATGCTAACCTGTCACCTTACTGGAGAACTGCATGTTTTTTGTGTAGTGGTGCTGCACATAGGCTCCTACAAGCTGCCACAATGGGAATGGCTTCTGCAAGTTAACACTGCAATTTAATGGTGGAGAACATGTCTGCGTTTCTCCTTTCCAAGTCCACATGCCTTTATTACACATCCCAGTTTGGAGTAGCCACAAACCTTGTCTGTAGTCATTTCCTCACACAGACCATTAATGCAGGGCCGATTAGCAAGGCAAAGTGCTGAAGCTTGTACTGTGAACCGGGATGCACCCACTTCTCCAGTAAGGAAACCTTAGGTGACCACAAGCTACTCAATGACGCTTGTTAACAACTATCTTAACTCCAGAATTAAACTTAGCAGAGTGATTTTGTTCATAAAGGTTACATAAACCGCTTTTTAAAGAAACATTTGTATATTAGAGACACTATGCGTCAAAATAGAAACTAGAGTGCATCTGTTCCCATTCAATAGCCGAGTTTGCTCTTCTCCAACGCTCTGGAAATGGTTGGCTTCTGGACACAGTGCCTGTTGACCTGATTTTTTTGTGTGTTAGACTCTTAACCCAGTATTTATACTGACATGTAACAACTAAATACCTCAACAACTTATACCAATGCAACAAACACTACCATGACGTTACTATGTCACTGATTTGTTTAGAATAGTCCACCATCCGCATAATTTCCAATTGTCAGTGGTCAGACACTGACCAGTGATGAATGGGGTAGATTGCCAAAATCCTGCGCATGACAGGCTAACACGCACAAAGGACGAGAGCACCTAATTATGTGTCCATGTTAAAGCAGGTGCAGGGTACACAGCTCTAGTAAAAAGGGTGGGGACTATATAAACTGCCATGATTAAAAAAAAAACTTTGCCACTGTTTAAACACATCCTGGTGTTATGGAAGCTCTCATTGCTGGTCTATTGACCAAGCCAGAGGCAAATTTACACTGGATTTCCAAGCAGCTTTGTCAAATAACAATATTTAAAAGGTATTATGCAAAAAGAATGAAAGTAATTTTACAGGGTGGATTTGTAAGGGTTATTCTGCAGTTTTCTCCATCAGGTACAGTTTCATGCGACATATTCCTTGAAGAATCAACAAATGTAGAAACTTACTTCAAGTGCAAGACTACAGGACATAGGTTTATTGGTCTACCACTGTTCTACTTGAACAAATTTTTAGATGAGAAGACAATATTTGCATTGTTTGTAACTAATGCTAATAAAAACACCTCACAAGGTTAATCATAACAGGACATCAATGCTTTGAGGTCCAGCAGCATCCAAAAGAAGTTTATCTTCAAGAATGAGTAAAGCTGGCATGAACTAAAACATTTACAGGTCACTGGATTTTAATTGATATCGGCCTCTGTCTCTCGATCACAGGCACAGTCAGGGTCCCAGACAGAAGCCACAGATGCTCCAATACACAAACTAAGATTAGCTGTATATGACGGGTTCAGACAAATATGCACAATAGTCCCAGCTCCAAGTTTAAAACTGCAGCCTGATGGCACATTGCTGCAAGCATAGGTGACAACAGTTTATATCCCCATTCAAAGCTGTGTGAGAAAAAATATGTAAATCTGCACTCCTATCACTCTAAATGTTTTCTAATGTATACCCAGCCTTTGGTATTTGTGAATTATGTTTAAAAGATTATCTATGAGGGAGACAGGCACAGGCTAATTCTGATAGAACTTCCCACACAAAAAACTATTATGTGTTGACACTACATGGAGTCTTAGCAACAGCCTATAATAAGTTATCCTACTTGTTTGAGCTAGTTCAAAGATCAACATTCAAAAAAAGAATGCCCCACATACATAGAATGGCACCTTAACAACAAATATTCAACATTAAGCCTGACTGAGGAAATGTGATAGCAGTATAGACTACACATTGCTTAGCAACAGTTCAAGTCAACCATAATTTAGCACATAAAGCTGGAGCCTAATGACTTGCATCAGTAGCTGTGGAGATTCACAGAATCAGAAAGAATAATCACATGCCAAAAAAACTGAACAAAAGTCTCACCCAATACCGTAATGATTATCTAATACTGTAATACCTATCCAATACTGTACTGGCTAAATACAGCTGTAGAAAATCCTGTCCAAGTTCCTCAGTGTCAGAACCATCCAGGTTCTGGATAACCTGTTCAGGCACTAACAGCACAGCTCAAACAACAGACTGAATGTGTAGTTTAAGAGTGGGAGGACCTGGTAAATACCACGTTGTTGCAAAAAATTACACCCAAATCCCATCAAAGTGCAACATTCGTATTGATAACTTAAATTTCAGCACAATGAAGATGCATTTGGTAGGACTGCACAAGAACTAAAATATTTCATTCTTACACTATAAGTGGAGCCTCCTGACACTCAAATATATTCATTTTAATACTTAATACATCACAAATGGTAAGTTAAGTGGACTTCTACATTTAAACTGCACACAGAGTGGCTGCAACTATAGAAATAAGGAATTTTAGCACAAGATAAAGACTTGGAGACCTGTAATCAACTAAATTAGGCTAATAGGCCAACTCGCATTTAAAGAGGCATATAGAGTCCACTACAGTACAGAGAGCCCATGAGGGCTCTAGCAAGCTATAGTGAAGACCCAATTACTCTGCCAACAGGCCTGAATATCAAACATAATACAGATTCATGTTACCTTGGCAAAGAAAAAAAAAAGTCTTCCAAAACTTTGACCCTCTTTCCAGATCAGATATCTGAACCTCAGCAACTACCCCGGCCTGTGGCAAAACCTCGCAAGTTCAGCTTTTTAAATGATCAGCTTCACCTTCCAAAGCAGTCAAGTTTTACAAAGATGACTACATTTGGGAACCACCAACTTTTGCAGATCATGGCTTACTGACTTCATATCGGATTAGCTAAACAGGAACAACACACTGCTGCCAGAGGATAAAAAGGAATGCTTGATCTGGTCTTCCAACAACCACCTTTTGTCGACAAAGAAAGTTGTATAACCAAACACTGTGCGTCTTTGTCCTTTAATTCTGAGGATGTGTACGGTCACAGGCTAACACTGCAGTTCCAGGAAACAACACGACCCCATGCATAAAAAAATCATCACAGGTTATAACGAAGGCGCATGAACAGCAAACAGTGATTCAACACATTTGCCCAATTCGCTCATATATTTCCTCACAAAAAGAACAGCAGAGAGATGAGCAACACTTTCTTCACAAATCAAGCGAAGATATGGATACGACACCAATTCGGAGACATATCAACATACTATATAATACCAATTCCGCACATTTCGAAATATGATATTTTGATATAAATTGGGATATTTTTGTATAAATATAATTTTTATTTCATATAAAAATGGGAAAATGTAGTATTATATATAGCATAATATGGTATTACTGGCAGTTAGTGTACTAAATACATTTTGGTAATGGCAAACTTGCCACTCAGAAACGACGCTGATTCAAGTCTGAGAAATCCTAGCTAGTTATGCTAGCTATTTAGCTACAGACGCTAATGATTAGCTACTACAAAGCAAAAAAGGAAGACTAAAACAATGCTGTTCTCACACACCATTACACCTTTAGCAAAGGGACGGTTTCAGACTAACATTATCTGTCTTTAATCTCTTCAACTTGACGCTGAACTAAAACATTGACTTTGCTCGTGTTTGCTAGCGTTAACTTCCATAGCTAGTTAACCCAACTGGCTAAGGTTTTTAAAAGCAGACATGCCACGGTCTTAATACCGTTGGCCATTTGCTTGATCCACACTGACCATTGCACGGAATATACAGAAGCGGAAATAAACAGTGGACATCCATTCAAATGGACATTCACCGTTCATATACAAGTTAGGCAGCTAGTTAGCCAATTAGCCAGCCAACTACGGATACAGTGGCGGCTAACGTTAGCTAGTGTTTGCAACAAAAGAGGCGTTGTTTACATTTGGAATCCATTGCGTGCGCACATCTACCCAGCTAACAACTAAATAAACGAGCTCCCTACTTCATAACTAGCGGCGACAGATGTAATTTAAACTGCCAACAATCTACCTTTTTGCCCACCTCATAGCCTGACGATCAGTATCCCCCCTCCCACGGCTGCTAGCTGTGGCTAGGGCAGTTGCGCAGATAGCTACCGGAGACGTGTTTAAATGTGCAAACCGAAGCCCCTCGTTGCCCTAACCTCTTTGCGGTCCTGCAGGCACTCGAGCACGGCCAGGTTGTTGCTCCAAGAATGCTTGGGACAAAGTCTGGTCAGGTCCTCCCGACAGGCCTCCTCCTCCGCAAGCTTCCATCCGCTACTGCGGCGCGGCGGCGGCGGAGCCCCGGCCACTGCTGCAAGCTTTACTTCTTGTAGCGGACCGCCCGGATTCTTAGGGATATCGGCATTGTCTGGTAAATTGTCGTTGGGGTTGATCGGCGATTTAATCCCCTGAGTAAAGTAGACGCAAGTGGATAGGGAAATGAGCAGGAGAAGACGCTGCACACGTCTACGAGACGCCATCTTCAGTGAACTCTACGCTGTAGTACAGCCCAGGCATGTAGAGGCCACGTAGACTACATATGAGCGCACAGCCCGGCGCTCACGCTTGACGTTACCTCCGTACAAATTAAGACCAAATAAGCAATTTGAGGCGATAGACAGGATGTTTGGATGCACGATGCGATTTATTCGATATACGGCTGAATGTTATTATTTTAGGTTTGGAGCAAATTAATAGCGCTCTCATTCGTCTGTTTTCTTTTTTTTGCAAGTCATACCAAAAGAGACCGTGGTAATGCATAGGAAATAGTCCTTAATAGCTTTAGAAGAAACATGTTTTGATTAAGGAATGAAATAATACAATTAGTAATATTAATAATTAAACCGACTAATATAATATAGTTCCACACAAATATAGGCATTTATTAAACATTACAATCACACACAACAAAACTTTACTTTAAAAACCCATTTACAATATATACATTTGACAGACACTTAAATGATGGCATGTCACTGAATTCTTAAACAGTTCTGTAAATGATAAAAGGGATGGGAATCAAACATAAGCTAACTATTTAGCCTAAACCTTGTCGTGTCCCCCCCCCTCAGGAAAAAAAACCAAACAGACAGTAATGTAAAAGGCCTTAAATCACAAAACAGTGAATGAACACAGGAATCTGCAAATACTCATCTTTTACCAGTTTTACAAGAATCCTGTGTGCATAAATGTGTCAAAGCCACAGAGAGAAGTGCTTCACAATACCTGGGAAGTCCTAGGTCTGCAAAGTCAACTTATATACAAACCAAATCACATGCCTTGCATCTATAATTCCTTTATCACAATAAAAAATAGGAAATTTATGATCTTCACCTGATTCAGATGAAAAGCAAGCACTGAGGTATGGGAACCAGCCAAATGTAGCCCTGAAATCCTGTCAGGTCAACATGTGCTGAAGAACATTCTTCAAACACCAAGTCAGGAGCATGACGAGCGATAAAGTCCACATCAAAGCCTCCATAATTAACACAAATGGACCCTGCAAACATGTCAATCTGTTCACTCCCATTTATATATCTTGAGCATCTTCTCAGTAAGAGAGGACAAGTAATTTTCCTGGTTCATCTCAAACGGGCAGATGTCCAATACAGGGAGATCCGCAGGCAGCTTCTGAAACAAGGCACCACTACCAGCATCCCACACCTGAGGAAAAGAAACAGAGCACATCCGTCCCTTCCTCACATTCATCCAGATTACATCACCCCGACTGGACCAGGGGATGTAAATATGAATATAAAAACACCACCATCACCCAAACGCCGTCGCTCACCATGGTAGAATTGGACGCCTCATCTCCCGCACACACCAGCATGGAATTCTCGCTGGCAGGGCTCTTGAACACTGCATTCTTTGTGAGCAGCTTGCAGGAGGAGCCGGCGGTGAAGGTCTGGACGGGACTGCATGAGCAGACAGGCACCTGTGCAGCGTCCTGCTGAGGACTTCGGTTCAGCTCCATGAGCACGCAGCGCAGGGCAGGGTTTGCACGACCTGGCACAGCACAGAGAGCAGTCAGCCTGGCACGGTCCAGAAATGGTCCCGTTTTTCTTGCATTGTGCATTTAAATGATTGCCTTTCCTGTTCCAACACGCTTGTGAAAAATCAGGATGAGCATGTGTGGGTGCAGGCAAAGCATTAAAAGGTACCATAATGAGGCACTTCAGGGCCAGAACTGGAAAACAGAGTCTAATTTAGGAGTTAGAAATGCCATGCTGGTTTTCAATCATGAAACAATCATGATAACTGGTAATTTGGTGCCACCCAGTGGTTCAAGAACGTATTGAAGCTCAAGATCAGATCATTTCACACATGAGATGACATGTACCTATGCTTTATCTGTTGCTCCAGGAAAAAAGGTCTTGAGTCTATTTTTGAATGAACATGCTACCACGCTGGTAAAACCTTTGGGAGGAGTAGTAATACCGTATTCATTATTTACATACTAGATTTAATACTTTACAGCCCCACATTTCAATGACTGAGTACTCATTTTGTTTGAAAATTAAGATGGATCAGTGTAAGGTTTTAATAAATAATAATAAAAAAAACTATAAAAACAACATGAAGCCCTTAAATAAAATAAAATAAAAATGAACTACAACACTGACTCACCAGGTCTGTAGGTGACGAGACAGTGTCTGCTCTCTGGTTCAACTTGTATATCCGTGCAGCCCCCAGCCTCCAAAGGCAGAACGTGGGGTCTGTACGTGGTCCCATCCACCTGCTCCCAGAAACAGCCCCCTTCCAGAGAGCCAGCGATGAGCCCGCCACAGGGGAAGAGACTGGACGCCGCCCGGGGGACGTAACATAGCGACACCACCGGACAACTGCAGGTACAATGACAACCACCACACATAGATGAGAACATCCGTTTTCATTAGGCAACACGCGTCAACCTTCTAAAGGGGTGGGGTTAGGAGTGAGGGGGCGGGGTACGATTCTACTAATCGACTGTGTGTGTACCAAGCATTTCCATTAATGCTCATTAGACTGATCCAACAGTCTACAGTGCACAGAGGCCAGTAGAACAAAAAGCAGCTGTTTCCATGGCGGTACCTGGAGCGTAGTGGGGTCAGCTCATGCACATAAGTGCTGGTGTCCCGGGTGTCATACACTTGCACCGAGCCATTGCTCAGGCCAGCGTACACGTAGTTGTTGTTGTCGTGGCACCAGCAGCAGCTCCACACGGGTTTGCCAGTGTTGTAAACCTGAACCACGTTGTTGGTCATCAAGCTGTTGAAAAGCACCGCGTCAGAGAGCACGCTTACAACATAAGGTACCGGCCTGGTGTCACTGTGGGGAATGTCCAGGCCACGCGTGAAAACACAGAGCATCTTCGGGTTACCATCTGGTGTACAGCTGCAGACAAAGCAGACTCGCACCTGGTCAGTTTGACGGTGTTGTCCAGAGCGGCAGACAGCAGCAGGCTATCTTGCTGGCGGCTGAAGGAGAGGCCTCGGATTTGTTTGGAGTGGATGGGAACGTACTGACCGGCTTTCAGATTCACAGTGCTAATCTTTTTGACACCAAAGCCTGAAAATGAGAAAAAGAGCACGTGTGCCCACGAGATGGTGAGAGGAAGGTCGACTCTGATCCGCACCAACACTATGTAAAAAAAGGCGGGGAAGGCTTTCCTCCGTGCTCACCAGGTACGAGTGTGGCGTGAGGCGAAGGCTGAGAGGCCAGGAGGCAACTGAGAGGTTCACAGTATGACAGCACCCGACAACCACCAGCCTGAGACACTAGGATGGCCTTTGAGAAGACATAGTGTCCCCCGCTAGAGGACTCCTGCCTCTGGGATGAAGGTAGAGCAGAGGTCTGTGCCTGAGAGGAGCTGGAGGCAGTCTGAGCCATCAGCTTCCTTAACTCCTGCACAGGGCAACAAAAACATGGTGTATAAAACATAAAAATAAAATCAAAGCAATAAAACCATGTTCCTTTTTGCAGGATACGCGGTACACAGTGAGGGGCGTGGTGCTCTGCCAATAAAGAGCGTGCAGCCCTCCCACCTGAACCTCTCGTCGCAGTTTCCCACACTCGTCCGTCACCACCTGTAACTGCAGGCGACACTGAGCGGATTCCAACTCTGCCCTCCTGCGCAGACTCTGCTCCTGCTCCAAGGACCTACACATGCACGCATGCACACACACACACACACACACTCTCAATTGATGCGTCTCAAGCCACATGGTAAATAAAGGAGGCATCATTAGCAGCCCCATATGAGCATACCTCTTTAAGCTCTCCTGCTCAGTGTTGTCCAGCGCCCTCAGCTTGCGGGCATACAGTAAGACTATATCAGTCCGCTTGGCCTTCTTATTGCACTGAAAGGCGACACACACACACACACACACACACACACGTTTGTGTCGAACGCAATACCAGACATCCAAAATGGTCTGAGACGACCGCAGTGACAAATGCATCATTTCCAGACGAGTTCAGTTCCGACACACAGGCCGTGATCCCCAATTTAGCATGTGACCCCTGCCCCGCCGGCCGTATGCCAGGGACTGACCTGTGGGCACTTGGCTCCCTGGCCCTTCAGCCAGCGGTCTATACAGGTGAAGCCGAACAGGTGTCCGCAGCGCAGCGACGCCAGGCGGTGCTCGCCTGACGTGGTCCAGGGCTCGAAGCAGATGGAGCAGGTCTCCCCCTCCCCCTCGTCGTTCTCGCACACAGCGGGCAAGCTAACCACCGCAGGCTCGGAGTCCGTCTGCATGGGGGGGAGAAATGACAAACAAGCACCATGATCATCTAGACTTGGAGAGAGAGAGACACTGCAGAGTTCTCCATGTGTGATGTTCCTCATCCAACCAGAAGACTCACTGTACATACATACTACAGACTACATTGAATGACAGTAACACTTCCATGTAGTCTACTTAGGAAAGGTTAGTAAGGGATAGTAGAAAGTTATTAAAGGATCTTGGGTCAGACAGGGTAAAGGGAGACGTGTCTGTGTACTGCAGCTTTGTTTGGAGGTCGACTCCATCTGGATAGCACACTGAAAACACCAAGCTGACTGGAATATTATTATACTTTACATTGACCACCGAATGGCCGAACATGCCTTTTCATTGAATGCCATTAAATTGACTACCCAAATTAAAATAATTTTTATTCAAAGATGTTCCTTTTTTTATCAGCATCATGCACCACGGTGTCATAGGATGAGAAGCAAAGGGCTAGGCCGAGATCAGGGCATCACCGAGCTAACGGCACCCAAGAGCAAAGCTGCATCTGCAAACATGCTGCCGCAGAACCTGTAGCCATCCAACGTATGTCAACAATACCATCTGCCTGCTGTGAAAGTCAGCATGGACAAATATAAGCTGATCAGGAAAAAAAAAAAAAGATATAAACCTATTTTTTGCATGCAATTTCCATATTACCAGCAGGCTAAGAGCATCACCCAATGTTAACGGAGTATTTACTTCGTGGGGAATAGAACTTGCTAACCTTGGCTTCGTACTGAACTTGAAGTCCTGTCCCCTCAACACCAGCAGAAACGGTTGAATCTGTGTAAAATGCAAACAGTTGTCACTTCAAATATTTTTGCTTTGATTAAAAAAATATACAACTTGAAATCAACGCAAGACAATAACCACAACATATAATTAGCAAAGTTCATCCAAATTCACAAGGTCATTTTAAGCGTGTGAGACAAGGTAAAAACTTCTGACTGGCATAATCACCTGTTGCGCTGGACACCTGAAGTGGTGAGGCCACCCCTGGAGCAGGCTGGCTAGGGTCAAGGTTAGGCCCTGGGGCAGGATGGTTAGGGTGAGACCCTGGGGCAGGATGGTTAGGGTGAGGCCCTGGGGCAGGTTCAGCGAAAAGCCTCAGAACTCTGCTCTCTCCCCCCTCTTCAGAGCCACTCCCCTCCTCTGTACTGCCCGATAAGGCCTCAGCATCACTTCCTGCAGACACCCTGAGCAGGAAGTCTAACGGGCCTCTGTTCAAAAGCGTAGTCTGGGTAGAATACTGGAACCGTAGACCTGGTCTGTAAATAGAGTATGCAATAGGAACACAGATACAAATGAATTTAAGCGCAGTGATTTTTGGACATACAAGAATTCAAAATATAATTCACCCATACAAAGTGCTTATATGCGCACAGCAGTTATTTAAGCAATGTTTCTCTGTACTGTACTTGGATCTGCCCTCCTATAATGTCACAACTACGGATGCGACTAATAACAGTTCATTGGTTTTTGTGCATTACTAGTCTACGTTGCACTCGTTTATAATCATTTTATACCACATAGTATAAAATATAGTTATACCACACACTCACAGAAGACAAACACATTAGGCAACAGTGCAACATGAAGTGAACCATCATTTTCATACCTTGCCCTTCGTCTTCTCCTGACAACCTGAGTGGCTGGGAGCTGCAGCCTGTCAGTGGGGACAGCAGTTCCTCGGTCAGGCCGCCCATCACCATCTTCATCCTCCTCTTCTACTTCTGTGCTGCTCCCTGAATCAGGAATGATGATGGGCACCTCCACCCCCACTGAGCCAACAGCTGCTCCCGCTGCTCCCATCTGTACATCCACCTCCATATCTTCCATCTAAAATTGATTTGGGTAGAAGAGTTAATAGATGTGCCCTCCTGTTTCCATTAAAAGTGTCATAGTAACCACCTAAGCTCGAACGTAAAAATGTCTGCTGTTAATACACAGTATACTCAGAACTCCCATTTCTCCTGTCTGAACCTGAAGTGAGCCCGTCAGACTGCAGAATTGTGAATAGTGGCAGCTACCATGCTCTCTCACATAGTGGTGACTACAGCACTCTAGAGTAAATATTTCCTAGATCAGTCAGCCAGGTAGCTTGGCGAATGTTGCAACAGAGCATCGCAGATTGCAAACAAACCACTAGTTAGCTAGCGTTAAATTATTCCGTATATTATTTTCGGAATTACTCGATGGGTTTAAAGAGCAACTGGTTAATTAAGCTAAATACTCTACGGACCCGATTAGGTCATTAGCTAGTATCAACTAGCTAGTTAGCTGACTAGCGTGCCATCCGCTGTGTGCTTTTAAGAAAAAGCCAGGCAGGTAGCTATCTGAGCTAACCTAGCCAGCTAAAATGCTAGGACACTTGTGTAAGCCAGCTAACGTTAGCTATACATGCAGTTGGTGTTAATTAGGTTAGGTTGCATATGTGGTCTTACAACTCTTAACAGGTTAGTCCAGTTAGCTAACTAGATGCATGATTTGGTCAACTAAAACCAAAGTTTTGCAGCTGTGACTGATCACCATGGAACTATCAAGATGTTATGTTAGCATATCCACATAGCTGTTGGCCACTTATGGCAATCAAATAAAAACAAAGCTAACATAGATGAACTACCTAGAGGGCATTTAGCATTTCTCGCATTTGCGTGAATATGTATGTACAGATATAGTATGGCTGTTTTAAATTACGATATAGCTAAGTAATAAAGTAACAGCATAAAGTGATAAAGAAAACAGTGTTGATTATGCTTGCTGCCCAGCTAGCAAGCTAACATACCAGAGTGACTGGAGTTAGCTTGCTAGCTAGTAGATAGCTTAACAACAAGACATCTTAAAAAGGCATTACCTGAAACGCCGTCTCTGACCCTAACACTGCATTAATCAACCATTATCCATACGGTGATCGACGTAGAACTGACTGTAGACCACGACTGTTTTTTCTAAAAACTTTAAAATTTATATTCACAGCAAATAACAAGCTAGCTGGCTGTCTGGCTGTCCAATATTGAAGTCTAAAGTCCCCGCCAGACTATAGCCCCGCCCATCCGCGCCGTCTTCTTCCCCTCAAAGTAACCCAATCAGGCCTGATTACGTCCTGTAATATCCAGGTGTAAAAGTTAATATTTTCAGTTGTTTCGATTTGATTACATCCGATGTTTCATCGTAAGTTTACAAAATCACACACCGGAAAAAAAGTCAAGATAAATGACGCCAGTACTATTACTCTGATTATACTATAGCCGATTAAGAGCAATAACAGGCACGTGTACATGAATGAATGTGTGTACATTATGCCTTTTGCATCAGCGAGTAGGGAATTGTAGCGCACAATGACATCCGGAGAAAGCAAAATGAAAGGGTTCATTGAATGGCCTTCAATGGCCTTATCATTCATGCATCTTCTATTACACATCAATTACACATTCATTCATGCAGTAGATTACATGGCTATTAGCCACATGCAAAATTAACTAAGGAACGACTTTGAATGAACTAGTGGGATATACAGTTCAATTTACGATCAATAGATGGCGACAAGAATTCCTACTTAACCCGTTTCCAGTTACACAAACTTAAGTTTAAATGGAATTGTAATCAGGAATTGTAATCCATGATCATGACATATATATATATATATATATATATATATATATATATATATATATATATATATAGGTGATTTCGCACCTAGGCATGCAGACTGTTTTTACAAACATTTGTGAAAGAATGGGTCACTCTCAGGAGCTCAGTGAATTCCAACGTGGAACTGTGATAGGATGCCACCTGTGCAACAAATCCAGTTGTGAAATTTCCTTGCTCCTAAATATTCCACAGTCAACAGTCAGCTGTATTATAAGAAAATCAGCAACTCAGCCATGAAGTGGTAGGCCACGTAAACTGACATAGTGCAGTGGAGGCGCGTTCTATGGAGTAACGAATCACGCTTCTCCATCTGGCAATCTGATGGAGTCTGGGTTTGGTGGTTGCCAGACAAAGATACATTTTCATTATTTATTCAAGAAAAGTAATTCCTCTCTCAAACTAAGTAGCATGTGAAATCTAGATGCATGTGTACTATTTGTTAGTAGCTTGTGGTACCTTCTCTTGCAGCCATTACTTCAACCAAACATCTTCTGTAACTTCTGTAAAGGAGTCTCACATCTGCTTTTTACCTACTCTTTGCAGAACTCTGCCAGTTGAGAAAGGTTGGAGGGACATCTGGCATGCTCCTCATGTGCACGCTTCAGATGTTGCCACATTTCTATGGGATTGAGGTCCAGATTTTGGGCCAATCTAGAGTGCAAATATTTATCTTAAACCATTCCTTGGTAGTTTTAATGGAATACTTTGGGTCGTTGTCTTGTTGCATAATCCACGTCCATCCCAGCTTCAAATCACTGATGGCAGGAGATTGTGGTCAAGAATTTGTTAATAGGTCTGGGAATTGATGGTTCGTTGGATAATATGGTGTTGTCCAGGTCCACAGGCAGAACAGCAGGCCCAGACCATTGCATTTCCACCATGCTTCACTGTTGGGGAGGAGGTTCTTCTTCATATACAGCGTTGATTGTGATTCTCCCGTGATTGTGGCTGAATAATTCAAATTTGGACTCATCTATCCAGAGAACACTTCCAGAATAGACTTCCAAGTGCTCTCTGGAAAAATTTAAATGGCCACGTTTGTTCTTTCTTGAGAGCAGAGGCTTCCTTCTAGCAACTCTCCCATGAATGTCATGTTTATTAATTTTACACCTGACAGTAAATGCATGTACATTTATCCCAGATGCTGCCAGAGAAGTCTGCAACTCTTTGGAGGTGGTGTGTGGGTTGGCCTTTACCTGAATTATTATTCTTGTGCTTGTTGGTGTACATTTTGATGGCTGTCCACTTTGTGGCAGTTGCGGTGATGCGGAGCATCCTCCATTTGCATGGAGCTGGAATCTTTTGGAGATGGTTTTATAGCTTTCCCCAGACTGATGTGCTATCACCACCCTCATCCTGATATCCTTGGATGTCTCCATTCCTCTCGACATTGTTGACCTGTGTGCTTTACGCCTTGGCACAACAGTGGTTTGGTTGGTTACCTCTCCTTTAATCAGTGTCTCAAATCTTTTGCCAAAGATATCTCATTTGATTGTTCTGCTTAATGGATTACTTAACTCTCATGATTGAGTTTTTAACCTAATTGACTTTACCAATGCAGCTGTGGTTCATTTACATTTGCACGTGCTCTGATTCCATGCAGTCTGCTGGCAACTGACACATTTCCATCAAAACAAGCAAACAGAATTGATGAACATAAACCTGACATTTATAAAAACTGGTGCTGATAAAATAACAGAATCAGGCACATAGAGGGTAGATATGAAAACCCTACTTGGAAGAGGATAAGTAGATAAATGTAATTTAATTGCAAAATGTTAAACAATCCATTGACAGAATTGTAAATGTTTGTGGACGGACCGGACCATAAAAACAGGCTTAAATATTCAACCAGAAACATCTGATAAAATATAAAATTAAATGAATAGGTGAGTTAGAGTTGTACAGATATAGATTTATTTGACCACATTTGGACAAAGTGGAACATGGATGAAAATACATAAAATCTCAGAAAAGATCCCTTAACAGGGATGAAAATTAAGACAAGCAAACACTAATAAAACAGACGTACATAAATATAAAACGAGATTTCCCAAAATGTTATGACTCCAGAAGTCTCTTGCGGCTGCATGTTCTTGCAGATCGCTGGTGTCTCCGTGGCTGATTAAAAGGTGAGGCATCCATCATAAAAACCTTATTACCACATAGCTCTATGTTCCCAATTGATTCTGTGGAAGAAAATTAAACATCAGAGGACTGCAGAATAATGTTCATATCCTCGTAACTGTCCCACAATGACAAGGTGGAATAATAAGGAAAATTAAATATATATATATATATTAAGTACTTATATATTAAGTACTTAATGGGTTGGTTAAGAAATATTTATATTTCATGGCAGCTATATTGCTAGCAATGTGCCAATATGACCATTAAAATGATGTATTAAAATATAGGATGATATATTAATATTTTCCATGTTCAAGTTAACCCTATAACTTTCCTTGTGTCCCTTTAAGCAAAACAATTGTTTAAATCATCTCACCATCAGTCTGTGCAGCATCCTTTGTAACACCACCTTTTTTTCCTTTGTACAATAGAGGTGACTGAGTGAGAGCAAGGATTCCACTGACAGACACCGATTTCTTCGCTTTTGAAGAATTTGGAGGCGTAACCACTGTGAACAATCAATGACAAAATAAATGTCCAATGCAGTTTTGCTGCATTTACTGTTTACACATGTGGTTAAGAAGTAAAATCAACCAATCTCCAATGTCCTGACTAGGGCTTTAATAGTAGTCCCACATCCCTGTTCAAACCCACTGCTGAAGCAACTGGAGCACTGCAAATGAAAACAGTCCACCGCAAATCTTACCTGAGCAGGATGACCCTTTCCCAGTTTTCAATGACAGTTCTTCATATTTCACAGCATCTTTTCTGTCACACGACTGCAAAACAGATTCTGACCAGTCCATTTCCTCTGTAGTGAAAAGCCTTGACCTCATATCTAATGCATGTTTAAAAGCAGGGGGGTCATTTGACCCCTTGATTTCTTCTTCACCCTGGAGTCTGAACACACCAAGCTCTGGATTGTCCAAGACATCACACTCTACCTTGATGTCATTCTCCTTGGTCCCCAACAATGCAGTCCTTGCCCTTTTTCTTCGGGGCCAACTACTGAAGTTCTCTGGGGTTAACCAACCTCGTTTCTGAGGAGATGGAGTCCAAGGCACATGTTCCCCAGGACCCGAGGAAGAAGGGCTATTAGTAGCAATCCTTGTAGGGGTGATCGACTGACAAATGTATGTCTGAAGACCTCCCTTCCCAGGTGTACCGTGTGTACAAAGGGATGGGGATATGCAGAGAGGTTCACGATGTTTTGAACAATGTGCAAGAGGGCTGTCAACTCTTGATGTCTTGGTATTCATAAGTGGAGTTGGGTTTTTGGCTACATTATCAGGTGCTTCACCCAAATTAAAAGAGTCAGTCCGTTTGAACTTGAGCTTGGGCAAGCCAGTTGCCTGCATTTCCAATTCTACTTGATATGTAAGGGGATTTGTCTTCATTCTGGAGTGGGGTGGAGAACATCGTGGAGTGGAGAACACTGGCAGTCCAGGAGAATATCCTAGACGTGCTGCTGCCTTTCTCTGCTGCCGATCTGGAGTCTGACGGAAGCCATAGCTACACACTTGTGTAGTTTCAGCAGGAAGAGCTTGCATGCCTGTGAATTCAAATACCTCATGTCTAGAGGATTTCCGTGAGAAGGCTATGTTCATCTTAAGTCCACCAGTTAGTTCTGTCTTCACTACAGAAGCTTCTGTGATATCAATGCTCTCTTCTGTAGTAGTACCACTATACTGGAAAGAGTCGAACTGTTGGGTATCTGATGATGATGATGATGATGATGATCCCCCCTCTGTCATTTCATGAGCAGATTCATTTTGTCTCTCAATAGCCTTTGTTGACTGAGGTTCTCTATTGAGGGCTAGATTTAACTTACTGCAATTTGCTGAAATACGTTGACAACTAGAGCCATCAAATACATGACTGCCAGATGTTTGTGACCCAAGAATCAGTTCTGACAGCTTGTCATTCACAGGCAAAGACACATTACTGAGGAGAGGACTACTGGATAGAATGACTTTAGATTTGTAATCAGGTGGAGAAGAGGAACTTTTAGGAGGTGTCCTTCCAGAACGAGTACACATTCTGTGGGATGGTCCAGGGCTTTTCTTAGGTGTTTTGTTTCCTGATGGTGGTGGTGATGAATCAACAGAAAGCAAAGCAGGACTCTGTGGATCAGATTTCTCTGGTAAGCTTAATGTTCTTTTCATGCTGTCTGACCTACGGGCTAATTTGGGTTCTTTGTTTCCAGTGATTTCAGATCCTCTTTGTGACGTTTCAGGAGACAACCTGAATTTTCTTTGGGAAAGTTTTTCAGGAGTTTTAAAAACATCAGCCTGAATAGTGCAAAGCTTTCTTGGTGTCAGTCGTGGTGAGCATCTATTAGACGACTGAGGAGACTCTGGAACCTTAAATGTTTTTTCTGACAGACTCTTGTGTGGAGACGGAGACCAAGTGACACTCTTCCTTGGCGTTCTCATGCTGGGGCTCATAAGACAAGACCCAGAAATGGTACCACATTCCACAAAGTTCTTCACTGGGGTTCGAAGAATGCCCTTCAGTGGGCTTTTCTTTGGTGTCTCCAACACTAGGCTCTTTGCAGCTGGAGATCTAAATGGGCTCCCTCTCAAGACCATCCTATTCTCCCCAATAGCACAGCCTGAGATAAAGGCTTCGGAGAAGTCAGAGTTAAAGGCTTCAGAGCCTTTAGCTGTGGAGGAATTAATCCTCCCTGGAGTCTGGGGAGCTCTGCTCCCAACTACAGAATCAGACTGTTTATATGGAGATTTTCTTGGAGTTTTGTTGAGATTCTGAAAAATAAAAATGTCAGCATGTTAATGCATTACATTCTCTTTGTATCTATGAAAGTAACAGTATAGTGAGATGAAGGTCAAATTTTTAATAAGGCCCTGTAAATCATGCTGTGTACTGCCAATAAATACCGTACATATTGGTAGACGCATTACCTCAAAACTAGTGTGTGCAGACCCAAGACGGACTTCTTTAGAGTTCACAGGTTCTCGGGAAGATGAGGAAGGGTTTCCAGGGGACTGAGCAGCACCAAAAAGAAGTCTCATTGGAGACTTAACAACATTAATACCACCTACAAACACAAAGAGAGAAAAGTATCACACATGTTCCACTAACAATGGTGCAATTTCCGAGGACATCAATATCATTGTTATTAAAAATTCACCATTCCATCTGTTGTCATAGTAAGAAATGACCAATGCATACTGTGAGGAAAATGCAGAGGTATTCCTGCTCACCTTTGCCCTCAAAGACAGCAAGCTGTGATGAGGACAAGGCTCTGTCCAAATTTCGTGACCGAGATTGTGAGCTTGAGTAGAAGACACTAGAATGTCTCCTGGCAAGGTTTTTTATCCTAGGACTCCTTCTCAATCCTATTAAAGATAATCAAGATTTATTTTAAAGAAAACAATGTGAAATATGAAATTGTAAATGTATTAAAGTTACTCACCAGTAGCAGGTTTGACAGGAGACTCCTCAATGACAAGCATATCAGTTTCACCAGATCTCCTAATAAAGACAAAAATAATGACATTGTTGTCTTTTTAAACTGAGAAATTATTTTAAATTCCATGCCCTAAAAATAGTAAAAAAAAAAAAAAAAAAAAAAAACTATTAACTGACCGGCCACTCTTCTGTCTATGCAGTAAACGATTTGACACTTGCTTATGCAGGGGTGTTTCTGAAACCTTTTTTGTCAGCAGGCTGTGTCGTTCTGTAAAAGAAGAATCTCAAAGGTAAACCTCTCTCAACAAGCCCTGTATTAGCTCACGATGATGCATCATCCTTGGACAACAGAAGTCCCTACCATCTTCCATCTGCGATCGCTTCCGTTTCTTTAGTCCTTCCACTGCTGACACAGACTGACTGCGGGGCATTTTCTTGTTCTTTGAAGGGGACACGGTCTCTTGGTTGAACAGGTTTCTTCTCACCTTTGTCACCTCTGTGTAAAACATCAGCAGTTTATATCGAAGGATAAGGTGTTTAATACATAATGATCATTGTATGTTGGAGAAAGAAGAGAGAAATTTAGCATTACGCACCCTGAACTGGTTTTTGAGGTAGCTGACTTGGCACGCTGAACTTTTCTAATGGAACACACATTGTTGGTTTTGTCTGTCAAGGCAGAGGAAAGGCAATGCCAATGACATGGACGACTCCATGCAATTTTGAAACCAGACACATCAAATTTAATGTCTGCAAACTTTTTTTTGAGAAGAAAAAAAAAAGGATTTTATTTTACACTGACCTGCCTACTTGATCTCCTGGGCATCTCTATTTGCCTGAGGGTTTGTGGTGCCTCCGTCATGCTCTTATGACGAGTAAGCATACTGGTTCTGAACAGTAAACAGCAGGGTAATAGACTGTTCTGGAACAAGTAAACATGTGAACATGGCAGTATGTGCTCAATTGCTCACCTCCTCTTTTTAGCAGAGCGATCCCGTAACTCCTCAAGTCGATCTCCAGCATTAGAGCCCAGGCTCTGTGTGGCGGACAGCAGCAAGGGGCTTACAGAAACACTTTCCTTGGCCATCGAGTCGTCACTAAAAATGTCAGGGGGCAGGACGGCTGCTAGTTCATCAGGCAGTTGGGTGCCAAGACTGTGGTATATGTCTGCCAGCACCTTAGGAATGCTGTTCAGGTACCTAGGAAATACAACAGATGAGGATAATGAGGTTATCATTATTTTTACAGAATACACTTTTGTTTTAACCTTCAAAATCATATTTCTTTTACAGGACATTGCAAGCACTTACAGTGGCAGAACCTCTTCTTTCATGAACTTGGACAGGTACACAGGATCGTTTGTCAAAGATATTATGCGCAGCATACCAGCCATCTAAATAAAAAGTCAGTGGAGGACATGACTTGTGGTACATTATGTCCAAGTAGAACTTAAATTTTACCCTATTACATTCACCCCTCATTTTAGTTGAGACATCAGTTTAATAGAAACAGCTTGGAGGTGTACAATTAGAGACTACAGTCTGACTGTTACCATGTATCTATTACTACGCCACCCAACAGCCCTTCACCAAAGGTTGGTTTTGACCTCAGAGCTGCTTTTGGCTGAATATTCGTGGGTGACAGACCAGCAGTAATACTGGCAACACTTTAAAAATTCCAGTAACACCACTGTGCCTGATTTATCCGTACTAGCCCAAGGTGGGTGAGGAGCATTTATGTACATAATTTTAAATAATCTAAATGAATTGTTTTGAGAAATATGTAATCAAAATACATTTTCTTACCTCCTCCACTATAGGTTCCATGTCATCTGGGTCTTGATGAGCTGACTGCCTACACAGCTCCAGTCTGAGAACTACTTGCAGCTGACAACTAGACAACGATTACAGACTGCATTATTCCACAATTTCACAAGACTACTAATATCTGTATTGTCACACAAGAATATTAACAATCCATACTCTCTGATTTTTCTGTCAATATCTGGAGCACTTCCATAGATTTGGCGAATAGACTGAGTGCTTTTCAAGAGGCTCATCTTGATTAAATCTGAGAATGAAGCCTGTGAAGACAAATGAAGAAATGAATGATCATCAAGAGTAAAAACCATATAGTAAGTTGTCAAATTGTTAACGTCACAGTGTACACCATTTACGTAATGGAAGCAATTAAGTGTATTTCAAGGGCATATCTATAATCTCAGTCATGTCATGAACAGTTTTGAACACAATCACTGAAAACATTATAATTGTTTAGTTTTTAGGTTTGCCCATTTACCTTTAGAATAATAAAATTTTATCTTTAATTGCATGCATATAACATAATATCTACTGTGTAGAACATTTATACAAAAACAATACTTTCATAACCCCAGTGTTTAAAACTTTGAACTATTTGAAGAAGAGGCGATTTTATGGCAGCGTTGTGAATTGTGGTGTCGGACCTTGACTACCCTTTAAGCCACAAGTGCACTTCTTTCTCACCTGTGCATCAGTGTGGCTCTTCATGAAGGATGTCACCAGTGAGAGCAGACCCTGGACTTGGGTAAGAAGAGGCACGCTCTTATCCTCCACAGCCTGCTGATAACGGAGTTTCAAATGGGACAGTAGTTCCTCTTCACTTTTGAAGTCTGCGAAGGAATTAAGAAATGTGTTACAAATATAAACACACAAAGGTACGAGTTTACAAACGACCTTCACACAGCCATTCCTTACGTATGGTCTTGGCTGCGGTTCTTTCACCAGTGCCTCTCGTGCTCCGTTTGACAGGTCCTCTCGCTGCACTGCAGGAATCCGTTTCTGCCTGGCTCTTCTGGGCTTTCACAGTGAACCGAGCAAAATTCAGCATCTGCAGAGAGCGACTCATGGTCTTCATCTTCTGTCTAACTGGTGTACGCTGAGCACCTCCTGCAGAGCAAAGGTCATATGAATCTTCAGCCTCACCATTGTCTCAGTTGTATTAACATTGTTAATAATAAAAGCCAAATTAATTCACAAGGCACTTTCTACAACAACGACAGTCGCAAAGCAGATTTAGAGCTCAAGCACCCAATGAGCAAGCCTAAAGCAACAGTGGTAATATTATTATTACTGATTATTTAAATTGAGCGCCATAGGATTTAAGGTAAAATACAAACACTGTTCAACATTCAAAGAATTACACACAGGTGTTTTTAAATAAAGTACATGTTCTACTTAAAAGGGGTTTTCTGATATTATGGATGCACTAACGTTTTTTGCCTCTGGGGCCAGTACTTGGTCCAGCTGTACTGTTTTGATAGAACTCTGCTAGGCTGTGGGTGAGATTCTGCTGAGTGCTCAAATCTCTTTGCTCTTCCTCCTCCGAGGCTGCATGCAGGAGCCTAGCAGTCAGGAGCACATGTGTCAATAACAACACCAAACTCCTGGTTTTAAGAACAAGAAAAATAAATGTATTCATTTGCAAAATGGATAGATACGATTGAAATAAGTACCTCATTGACTCCATCAAATGGCAGCTAATCCCAGATTGGTCAGATAGAGGAAACCAGCCCTCTGCAAGGTCCGTTTTCAGATCAGTCCACTGCTGGAGCTCCTGATTTGCCCAGTCAGGAATCTGATGCTGATTTGCTTGTTCTGGGGTATGCAAAGACAGCTGTTTTTTTAATTGCACTGAACCAAGACTTTATTTGGAACCCTTTCCTCAGCAGACTGTTCATGCTTAGCATCATGTGTTCGGTTAAGCAATGTCATTTAACTGTTTTATAGTGGTGCTATACTAAAGACCTGGGCAGGGATGAAGCAAGTCAACTAAAAGTTCGATGTGATCACATTTAATAACTAATGAATGATGGCCGATCCTTTCATTACCCACCTGAATTCTCATCATCCTCCATGATGTCATACATCACATTAAGAACACTACTGACTACATCAGGAAGGTCCAAAGCATCATGTGAAGTTTGTGAGGAACTAAGGCTGATGCCCACCACCTCCTTACTCTCGGTGACCAGAGGCAGGAGGACTGTCAGAAGAGCTGTGTTGGGGGACAGCACCGACACAACTGCAGAATAGATCTGCCCTCCTGCACACACCTCTGCCAGCTGCAAAACCACACAAAGAGAATACAGCATTTTATAAAAACCTACGAAATTCATATTCTACAGAATGGTTTTCATGTATGAATCGTTTCTTAAATTGTCTTTTCATTCAAAGAAATGAAATGATAATATTACCATGTTAGAGGCTTGGACAGACAGCTCCTTCAGAAGGCACTGAAAGGATGTCCGATCCTGTTCTGGTTTATCTGGGCACAGTAAGATCCAACATTCTGATGCCAACTGTCTGAAGGAGCAGGTATCCAAGCTTTGCAGCACACTTCTGAGAGTCACCTCTATAGAAGCATGCAGAAGCTTTTGTCCACATGACACAGGCTCAAGTGACACAATGCAACTTTGTTTGCTCTCATCTGGTGTCATAAGGAAAGAGTGGTGTTAGTTTTAAAGTGTTCACTGTTCTCACCGAAATCAAAAAGAAACAACTGACATTGCTAGATCAATATTAGCTACCTGCACCCCAGCAAAGAGTGCCCATAAGGGCTGGAAAGGCCCGCTTGTAGGTCTTTTCTGAGGACAAAATGTAACCAGTAGTTGAGCCACTTGGAAAAGAGCATATGGCTTCTTCATTCAGCTTGCTCAGGTTTGGGTGCGCGTGGTTCAGGGCTAAACAAGGGGTCAACATGGGAAGCACTTTTCCTGCTACCAGCTGCAGCGCTTGCGTCACAGCCTTTAAGCCCACGCAGTCTCCAACTCCATGATTAACCTGTTAAAAATGTGCAGCATGTTACGAAACACAAAAATCGTATGTTTATGTATAATGAACTACATAATTTTAAGTACAACTACTCTCAACTAACCTTTAAAAAACCGTTATCTGCCCAGTGAAGGACAACGTTCCGTTGAACTATCATGTCTATTAGGCGTTTTGGAAGGACAAGCTCAAGTAAGTCCTTGTAACTTTCGCCATCACCACTGCGTAAGAACTCCTCCAAATCTCTCTTCGAATGTGGACACTCAGAGACCACAAACAAAACATTTTTCCCAAGATATGAATGTTCATCTTCTGTCAGCGAAATTTTTTCGGTGTTGCGGATCGATCTCCTGGGTCGCAACGTCGGTTTCGTCGGAGAGGTTATGTCCGGTCTATCCCATTGGAAATCCAAAATAATCTCCTTCAGTATGTTCTGCACAGAACTGGCCTGGCTATGTTGAACTTTGTGCAATTTGTTAGACGTCTTTTCACTGACAGCAAATTTTGCGAGCAATTCCGTTTCGAAATCGCTAAAGACTTTCTCGTGAAGTTCTTTGAAATCTGTGCCTCTCGTTATAAGACTTCCATTTTTTACAGTTCTTGAATGGAAAAACGTGTATCCCCATCTCACTTTCTCGAATCCATACTTACTGCCCAAGGAAAGAAGAAATCTCGATATCCACTGCTTCAAATAATTCTGATACTCATCCTTTGATAAATTGTGATCCTCTGAACGATAATCCACATCGATAGCGAAAACCACATTATGAGAGGCCATTGCTTCCAAGTTAAGAATGCATTGGTAGCCAGTGTTAATTACACCCAATACCAGTTAAATCTATGCATAGGGTCCCGGTCTGACTCTACGAAACAAGGGTAAGAACTGAAATATCTCTGGTTTTCTTAATAGGATTACTAGCAAGTTAGCTGGCTAGTTGGCTAACCTAGCTAACTAACCAGTATCTAGCTCTGTTTAGTACTGTTTAGCAAGCTGTAATACATTAAAATCAAACTGACCAAACGATTAACATATCCATTAAATAACTATGATCATTAATAACATCTAAAATTAAAAGCACAACTGAACTATAAAGTTTACCAGTTCAAATCGACATTTTCTAAGTTACCTAGCTTAGCTAAGTAGCTAACTGGCTAGCTAGCTTTCTGAGTGCTTAAACTCTTCGCGCTTCAGCGCTGGCTTTCCAAACTCGGACTGTGATTGGCCAGTCACCTCCATTCACAAACGCAGAATACGAACGTTATTCATTTCGTGGCCTCCGATAGGCTCAAAGTACCATCGATCAAACGAAGACTTTGTTATATTTTTGGAATAAAGGTCGAATGTTATATTTTGAAAACGTATTTGTAAAAAAAACAGTTAAAACCAAATCAAACAAATTACTCTAAGTCGAATTTATGCTTCGACATCACTTGGGTAAACAATTTTTTTTACATTTTGCCCACCCAGTTGCGTAATTTCCGGCGACTTCACTCAGCGAGTCGGTTGGTGTCTGTCTCAGCATGGCGATTCTGTTTGTAGTAATTAACTGGGAACTCCCGTGTTCTGGGATGTGTGATGCAAAAGGTGGCAACCCTATCTGCTCTCCATGTATTGACACGATACATTCAGTACTGAATATTTCACCTTTACTCCTTAGCAGGTACTACTGCTGCATAGACTTCAGACAAACACTATAGTAATTTAGGTAGTCCTATTCCATGCATGCAACAGGGATGCCATGCCAAGTGCTATGACATAAGAACTGCTGAACCTCTAAAGTCATCTGAATATGATTATATGTCATGACTCTCCTATCATGTAGCTGCTGTTAACTCTCTATAACCAGTGCAGTTACTGTTATAGAGTAAACATACATATTTTAAATATGGACTGCTCCTGCATAGGCACTGCTAGCCAGGTATTCCAACTAGCCTAAAGCTTATTTACATGTCAGCTGGTATAAACACTACTACCATAGATAGCCGTTTGGTTTGCGGTTTATCTAAAGCCGACTCATTTTTATTTAGCCTACTGGTGTTGCTACCATGTTTGCATCTGTTACCAGACTGGCTAATTACACATACTTACATTTTTGGGTTTGGACCATCTCAAAGGAGAACTTGTCTGGACTAAGTTGCTGACCAACATACTACTGAGCTACCAGTGGTTCCAAGAACTGAGCAGAGTTAAACATGAAACATGGAGACAAGTGTGGCTTGCATGTTGTGCCAACTTGAGGTCCTTAATTTTTTTTTTGGTTTAAAAAAAAGATTTGGTTATCAGAAACAGTCTTGCAGCATGTCTTGGGTTAATATGTTTATTTGTGGGATTACTCTGTATGATCTACTGCATAGATGTAGATTAGAAGGAAGCATATTTCCATGTTTGCCCAGACTGCGTAGTCCTATTGGGCCGAATTGTCTCCTGTATGCTTTTCTTCATTACTTCATAAATACATTTTTGCATACTCGTTTGATAATTGGCAAGTGACAGTGTGTGCCTTTTCTGATGTAGTGATGTCAAACATTAATTTCTTTGTCCTGTCCAGGTATTGCAACTATGTATATCTGTAACTGCACCCTTTTGCCTGTCTACTGAGTTCTTTACTTTGGTAACAGGAGCAGAGACACTCCATTGTCAAAGAAGAGACATGCACATTCTCTTGTGAAAGTCAGGTATGTTGTTTGGTCAGTCTGCCAGATCTACTAGCATGTCATTGTACCAAGAGCATCACCAAATCCTGAGAATTGCTTAGGAATGTCCTTCTTGCAGAAGGGTGTGCCGTGTCCTTGTATGTTTATTACATTCTACCACATGAAAGTGGCCTTTTCCTGCTCTACGGGTGACACCGACCTGCACACAACTGCTTGATTCTATGGTATATGCATCTCATGACTCTGTTGATACAAGACTTCCACAGAGTTTCTACCATCACTGCTTGTCTGAAATAAAGAAAACGAACAATAGTTATGCATGCAGCCATGGATGCAGCCATGGTTGTGCAACTGTGGAAGACTGCCAGTGTTGTTTGACATCAAGATTCTGCAAAAAAAATTGGATTCTACGGAAGATGCAGCATCAGTCAAGACTGATATAGTCAGTCAGGTGTCATGCATCACACATCCTTGATGGGGTCCTTGAAGACCCCAATCAGCTCACATGTGAGAGGTGTTACTTCACATTGTTTGCACAGTCCCTGCTGGTGTTCCACAGACATATAACCAGCATTTTCCATTTACAAAACTGAGCTCAGAATGACTAGGTGAGCTGCTGCACCAACATACCCTGTGAAGCTAATCTGCTATGTAGCTGGTTATCTGGAGGAATAACTGTTAGAACATTGGGCGATTCTGCAGTGCAAACACAGCTAAAACGTTTCTTAGAAGATGGCATTGATTTTACAGATCATATTGATATTTAAAAAGAGTGGTTTATATCTATTATAAAGATTGACTAGATGCTGTTTAGATCTTTTGATGAATATGCTGTTTTCAGCAGAATCAATCTTTTGGCTACTTTTAGCTTCATATTTGACATGATAGGCTGTGGATGCATTACATTTGTAGTTAACCTAAAAGTGATCCCACAATCAGGCTTTTACTACCACTGGAAATGTTCTCTTTTACTAGAGCATGGGGAATATAACATTAGAGCCTGTCGCTGGTTTAATTGTATGTTGGGTTATTCAAGAATGCGAACAATAGCCACAGCTTACAATCACATTTTCAATCCATTTGTCTTCTGTTATAACAAAACAAACAAACACAAGGTCAGAAATCCAACAAATCATAGCAGTTGTAACTCTTTTAACAAGGCTTCACTGTGTGGGGTTTGGGTAAGTAATGAATCTTTCCATGAATATTCCCATTATTCTTATTCTTTTAGCCTTTGGAGATTTTGATCGTCATATGTAGCTACACCTTTAGAGAATTGTGTGATTATTTGTGGACTGCATTTGCTGTGTATAATAAAGCAGACAAAAGCCTAAAAGTCTAAAATGTTTAGACTTGTCATTTTCCTGAACATTGATTTGATATGGTCCTTATTTAAATTCAGTAACACTTTTTCTCAGAATACTTGAAAATAAACATCTATGAATTAAAACATTTCTCTTGTGAAAAATGACCTCAAACCTTTTGTCTGAGAAGACTCCCTGACCCAGCCATCATTACGGACACTGACAATGAGAAGAAAAGTCTAATTATGGATATTTCTCATATTGACTTTATGGAGGTATTCTGCAAATATTTCAGACTTCATTTCAGCTCTCAACTGCCTATAATATTATATGGCTTAATTAAGTGATGTATGCATGCTTCTTTATGCCTGAACTGTATTTGTTCAAATTGTTTTCTCATTCTGTTGACTCTCAACAAAACTCTAATTTTACTACACTCCCATGAAACCATCAGATCTTCATTGGTTTATGTGGACAAAGGGACTGGGAGACAGCGAAGGCAAATCTGTTTCTGTTATGTTGCAAAAATGTAGTCCAGCAAATGGAACATGACAGTTTTCACAGAAAGACCTGAACTGATGCTGAGCCAAGATTAAAAGGACTGAAATAGAGAAAGGGAGTAAGACAGAGAACCAGATAGCATCTTGAACAGGCTTTTGTCTTCCTAACAAGAGCAGGCGGTTTACTCTAAAAATGTTTGATCATTATACATTAAATTAGATGACTAGTCCTCTTATCATTTCTCCCCAGAATAGGCTATCCATATTTAGCAGACTGAATTACATCAGTTCACAAACAAATTTCATTTTACAAACTCATGTGTTCTTAAATTAAAAGCAAAGCTGTAACAGAGTGTGCTGGGTTAAGTCCATAGTGCTGGGTTAAGTCCATGGTGATTAAGTCTCCTTACATTCACTGATGTACTTTCCCTTTTCATTGTGTAAACTTTGCAAACTTCGTGCATTCAAAGTGCAAACTTAGAATCATGTTGGTGATTGTGCTAGACTGGTGCTTAGTGTTTGAGATATTATATTATGTCAGTGGCTGGGAAAGACATTATAGTGAACTTAATGCATAATATAGCACAAACCCTCCTCCTCCAAATCAAGCATAAGCTACTTGTATACATCACGTACATACTTGGTTTTGATTTGACAGTTTTAATCTGTTTATTTTAAATAGGGTAAAAACATCTTACTGATCTATATACACTGCTCCAATTATCTCTTAGAATTTCCCATGTAGCTCTTGATGTAACTGTCACAGAAAATCTGGGTGCTTATGGTGAACAATGTTTCGTCTGTGCACGTCACATCTTAAAGCCTGTGTGACAAGCGTACAAACCATCCTTCTCTCGGTGCCTCTTCCAAGGATGGAGATGTCCTCTCAGCCGCTGTCAGAGCATGCACTGGGTTTTGTATCAGATAAACATTCAGTTTTATCCATCTATGGAACATTGCCACAAGCTTCAGTCCTGTGTACATTTGAAATACAGTATACTTGAGCATCAAGGTCCTTCTCCATTGCATTTTGAGGAATGGAAATTTTTTTTAAAGTGGAAATACAAGCCATAAGTTTGCTTGGCTCTTTTAATCTTTTTGTCCCATGACATATTTATTGATTATTCCCAGTGTCCAGTGTGTGCGTCCTTTCACTAATCAGTGGTTCCAGGAAACAAGCTTCTGGATGAGTGCTGGAAGCACAAGACACACAACTTAACACATACAACTGTAAATGGACAATAGCAAAACAATTGTCTCTATAATTTTGGCACAGACGTGGCTGATATCACAAGGCTAAATGCGAATGATTGTGTTAGTGCTCATTACAAGGTGCCATCTTGTTTAGCTCAGAGGAAGTAATTAGCCGTCGTTATTTCTAATATTGTCAACAAACTTCAGAAGAGCGGTGCACATGCGGTGTTCACGCATGTGTTGTGTTTCTGATGGAGAGAGTTACACACCTGTCTCACTCCCCCAGAACCTTACACAAGACACAAGTCTCTCCATTTGAGTCATTGCAATTGTCCCTGGTTTCAAGCACAATGCCCACTCACCTCACTGGGCTCCGAATAGCCATCATATACAGTAGCAGGACTTTGCCTTGTATGAATATGGGTTACAGAAAACAACTTGGACCTATATACACTATATTGCCAAAAGTATTCGCTCCCCTTCCTTGACTCACATATGAGCTTAGGTGACATCCCATTCCTAATCCATAGGGTTTAATATGACGTTGGTCCACCTTTGCAGCTAGAACAGCTTCAACAATTCTGGAAAGGCTGTCCACAAGGTTTAGGAGTGTGTTTATGGGGATTTTTGACCTTTCTTCCAGAAGCGCATTTGTGAGGTCACATACTGATGTTGGACGAGAAGGCCTGGCTCTCAGTCTCCGCTCTAATTCATCTCAAAGGTGTTCTATCCACACCACTCTGCCATCCATATCTTTATGGACCTTGCTTTGTGTACTGGTTCACAGGGGCCAGCTCCAAACTGTTCCCACAAAGTTAGGTGCATGGAATTGTACAAAATGTCTTGGTATGCTGAACCATTCAGAGTTCTTTTCACTGGAACTAAGGGGCCAAGACCAGCTCCTGAAAAACAACCCCACACTATAATCCCCCCTCCACCAAACTTTACACTTGGCACAATGCAGTCAGACAAGTATCGTTTTCCTGGCAACCGCCAAACCCAGACTCGTTCTACAGATTGCCAGATGGAGAAGAGCGATTCGTCACTCCAGAGAACGCATCTCCATTGCTCTAGAGTCCAGTGTCGGCGTACTTTACACTACTGCATCCGATGCTTTACATTGCACTTGGTGATGTATGACTTGGAAGCAGCTGCTCGACCATGGAAACCCATTCCATGAAGCTCTCTGTGCACTGCTCTTGAGCTAATCTGAAGGCCACATGAAGTTTGGATGTCTGTAGTGATTGACTCTGCAGAAAGTTGGAGACCTCTTCGCACTCTGCGCTTCAGTATCCGCTGACCCTTCTCCATCAGTTTACGTGGCCTACCACTTCATGGCTGAGTTGCTGTCATTCCAAAAAACTTCCATTTTCTTATAATACAGGTGACAGTTGACTGTGGAATATTTACGAGTGAGGAAATTTCACGACTGAATTTGTTGCACAGGTGTCATCCTATCACAGTTCCATGCTGGAATTCACTGAGCTCCTGAGAGCGACCCATTCTTTCACAAATGTTTGTAAAACTTTTGTAACTTTTGTAATGTTTGTAAACTTATGGAAGTTTATCACATGGAAGTGATTGGAACACCTGATTCTGATAATTTGGATGGGTGAATACTTTTGGCAATATAGTGTACATCAACAGGAATTTCAGATGTGGCATTTTCTTCATGTGGAAACACAAACATACCCATCTTCCAGTCACTGTACTCTTTCCGTGAATACAACTGTTCATGTCAATGGGCATCTAGTGTCCAAGTAAGACTACAAATCTAGGCTGAACAACTTAAGGAAGCACAGGTAGTTACATAAGAAGTAAGACCAGCAGTGTTCCAGCAGTCAGATGCGGAAAGGCTGTCTTAGTTGGACAATGTTTTATTCTCAACTGCATGAGACATGAAACACTGGGACACTGCACAGACGTGAGAGAAAGGCTCACAGCTACACTGCCTGATATTTGACAGCTGACACTTCATAGCAGTGATACAAATCATACAGTATGTACTAGATCAAAATGTTCTAAAGTGGATTATGGTGGGAAAATGATGGGTCAAAATACAGGCTCCTCCTGGTTTAGTAGAAGGGCAGAGCTGGTGTAGTAGTGGGGAATGGTGTGGGCTGCCCACATATTTTGACTAGAGAAGAACATTGAGTTTGTTTTTCTGACAATTTCAAGACATCATTCTTCATCACCAAGGCAACAGGATAAAAAGTAGGTTGCAGGGCAACATCAGAGCGGAAAGGTGAAAGGATAAACAGGAGTAACTCCATGAGATGAACACATTTCTGCTTTTTAAATAAATAATCTCAGACTAATGTGGCAGGGGTGCTTCATGTTTACTGTATTTTTGTCACAGATTCGTCAAAAATGCAGTGTTTGCTTTAGTTGCCTGAAACAGCCTGCTTTTCTGCAATGTAACTGGATCATAAGGGGCAGCAGACCGATGCTATTTTTAGCTCTCATCCACACCAGGCAAGACAGTGACAGATCAGTCTCTGGGTGAAGAGTCCAGCAAAGGCCTGTTGAAATGTGTTTTCAGACTCTGAGACACTGTGTAAACACATGCTCCCCATCTCTTGAGAGAAGCACTGGTGAGCCCAAGAGATTGGCCTGACTATAATTCTAAAAATGTAGTCTTAATCTACAAATGTTGGGTGATCTGTGACCTTCACTGAAAGCTTCGATTTTGGATAGCGATTTTGTAAACGTGTATTTTCTGTGTCTTCCTGCTTTTTACATGTTTCGTTCTCAGTATTTTCCTCCAGGCCCCTCCCACTTTGGGTTCGTCCTACGGCTGAACTTGCCGTTGTTTACAGTATATGGAAAAATAACGGGCATACCAAACACAAGGACCGCTGCACAGATGTGAACTAGATTTATATATATTTATTAAAGTAAGTATGAAATAACTTTAGAAAGAACAAAGTAAAACAAAAGTATAAAGGCATCATTTTCAGTTTTTTTACTGTAATTGTGACCTTGCAAGCTCACAATGTCAACAAAACACATATCTAATTTGTTATTAACAAGATAAAAATAATGTGAATAAATATCTGAAATATGTAGAAAGAAAATAGCTTGTTCCTCTCTGAGGTCATTAGTAAACATACTAAAATGACAAACCTCAAGTAACATCATGGTTTTTGAAACAGTGCTTTCTATGCAGTGTCCTATGCAGAGTACGGTGTCTACAGACTGATTACAGCTCTTTCATCAATGATCTTTCGGAAGGATCATGATAAAATTGTAAAATATAAACAAAAATCCACGGATACCAAGCTGAACAGTGAAAACATTGGGAGATTATCTGACAGACCTTCAGCTGACTGTCTCTCCAAATGGAATAAGAAAAAAATGTTCAAGCTCACGATGATCTTTTGATGGCCTCAAGTTTTACTTTTTTTTTGCTTTTTGGAATATTTAAGTTAGATTTTTTAAATGCTACTGCTAAGGAGTGTAAGCAATTCAGCCTGTCACTGCTTGACTGGAGTTGGGCATAATATACCACAACTATGTTATAGCTGCAAGTATGCTTCAAAGATGGGTTTGTACGATATGATTAGCACACTGGAGTCCGGTCCAGTAAGTCAGCCTTAGAGAACACATACAGAAAACGAATCACCTGCTTCTATTCTCTCTCTTTGCCAATTATTGGGCTGAGTCTGAGTCACTGGAGTCCAAGCTGGCCTGAGTGGGTGTGCTGGTCCTCGGTCCTGTGTGGTGCAGGGTCTGTGTGCTTCTCCTCAGGCTCTCCAAAGACTGCAGAAAAGACCGCCTGGCTCTCTCCTCCTCCAGCGGTGAGACTCCTTCCTCCTCCACCTCTGCGATCTCAGCAAATGTCACTGGCTGAGTCTTAAACCTGGCCTCCCGTGGCCGCCGGGGACGGCTGCGTCCTCGTGCCGGGCCCTTGGGGACAGGCAGCTGCTGTGGGAACTCCTCCATCGCAGAAGCCATGAGGTGGGCTGGAAGCATGGGGAAGCTGGCGCTGTCCATGGGACGCACGGCCATTGGTGGGGCGGGACAGCGCTGGGCGTTCGGTCTTTGAGGTGTGCTGGCTGTAGCAGCTCCTTCGCTCCCCTTGTCGCGCCCTAACAGAGATTCCAGAGCTGACTTTCTCTGTTTCTCTCTCTCCTCTGCCTGCTGGAGTTCACGTCTATTCGCAGTTCACAGTTCTCCCGAATCACAACACACCCTCCGACACCATATGTCCCGGTGCGGTGATTTTCGGTCCACTAAGCCTCCCTCTGGCGTTCTGAATGCTCGGCTATCAGAAGTTGTCAGACTCTCTTCCAGGGCAGCGGTGCAGTGCGATTTCTCAGAGTCAGTCTCCTGCTTTCCCCTGCCAGGATCTCTGTATGTGGGTCGCTTCTGTGTGAGCTCTTGACAGAGATGAATCCAGCGAAGGCTTTTATAGCTGCTTACACCCTCCACGTCTCCCCATTCCCTGCAGGCCCCTCCCTCCCTGTTTGCAGTCATGGTTCCGGCTACCATACCACTCCCCCTGAATAAGCCCCCTTAAATAAAAGCTTGCTACAGGACAGCTGCTAGGGTGGGGAGGAGATGGGGAGGAGGGGCGGGAGCGGAACGCAAGACATAACAGATATGAAGATCAGAGAGATGAACCATTATTTTGCATTAAGATAAAGAAATTATAGTAAAGTGGCAGTGAACCAAACATTGACAGCATTGACCGCTAACATGACCACACGCATTCACACGCACGTTACAAAGTCACATAAACTGTGACACGCGTGTGTGTGTGTGTGTGTGTGTGTGTGTGAGTGTGTGCTTGCAGCTGGTCTATGCTTGCCTTATTCATTTCATCTCAGGACATTGCAGGCAACCCATTCAAAATAATTTGGGAATGAAAACTCCGTACAATTAACTTTCAAGCTCTGTGCTATAAATACTTTTTTGAGCTCTTAAAATATCTGATCTTTTTTAACATTAGTTTTATAGATTCGCAGTAACCAGTAATGGCTTCTTTCTATTCAGCCATTTGTATACAGAACTCTTGATATTATTGATTGATGTGTCATCATGCCACTGTCATGCGTTGAACTCTGCATCTCCCTTGCCGTGATTGCTGGCCTCTCTGTGTCTTGACTCACAAGACCCTTTCGTGCTTCAGTGCGGAGGTTTGAAGGATGATCTTGTCAAAGCAGTGTCTGGGTGGTGCGGCTCCAGTTTCCTCAGAGTTGATCCAACAGCGCTCACAGGGATATCCAAGCACTGGGATGTTGTTTTGCAGCTTGTTCCTATCCCGTACATGTCTATGACTTCATCTCTAATTTCCTTAGAAAGTTTCTTGGCCATTGTTTTCACAGCTTTCCTTCAGTTTTTCAGTCTGACGAATGGTGTTTAAATTAATGGGGACTTTTATTTGGAAAAGGTGCTTTTTTTAATGATTCCCAGAGAGAGGCGATGATGTCCTGATTAGGGTAATATCTTTCATTGGTTGGAGCCTTCACAGCACTTATGAAAACATTTTTTTTTTCTATTACTTTTTGTCATAGAATACTCTCTTACATAATATCAATACTACTTTAACTAATTAATTTTGAGGGTCTCTTAAAATAAAATGTGAATATACGACCGCACAAAATATCTATATGTGCTGTCATTTGTAATCCAGACGACTCAGATGACGTTTAAGGGGGCTGAATGCTGCAAGGCACTGTAAATGCAGTACACACTGTGGGTGGTTGTCATGGCAGCGCATATACACATGATCCTGACCTACTTCATCATGCACCTAACAAGTGTATCTGTTATCATTCTCACGATCCTTCTCTCTGCTTTATGCCCAGATCTGTCCTTAGGACTATAATTACCTCTGGCAGAACATCAGCCACAGGGCACATACACGAATCCTCAGCCCAGAGGTGCTAGATGCAGCGTCAGTACAGGAGAGGGGCATGGTGACGTAAGGCACTACAACCTCGTTCCATCTATGACACCTCCTTAGGATCAACCCTAAAAAGCAAAAGGGGATGTTACACTGGTGTATAGCCCCCCCACCCCACCCCACCCACATATCCATGCTGCTCATACTCCAAAGGCCAAGGGGTAAGGGTAAGTTTCTGATTTACTATGACTCATGCTATTTTTGGAAAGGAAGGGCAGACGCTCACTCACTTATCCCATCTAGCAAGCACTCACATAGACAATATAAACTTATGTCCAGTAACATCATCTGACATAGATGCAGGGGAGTTGTTCAGACCATGTGTCTGGTAAAGGCGTGGTAAACCTGATTCATGCCTTGTTCATGTAGCCTATTGAGATATGCATGTGATAGAAGATGGAATATCAGACATGAGAGGGGAGATCAGACAGGAGAGGGGATATCAGACATGAGAGGAGATCAGACAGGAGATGGGAGATCAGACACAAGAGGAGATATCAGACATGAGAGGAGATCAGACAGGAGATGGGAGATCAGACACAAGAGGAGATATCAGACATGAGAGGGGAGATCAGACAGGAGATGGGATATCAGACATGAGGGGGGATCAGACACAAGAGGGGATATCAGACAAGAGATGGTATATGAAGCCGGTGAAATCTGCACACTCTCTAATTGCTTATCTCATTTTATCTGCAGATTTTATCTCAGGGTGTCTTGGGACCTGGATAATACAGTTGCTTTTATCTAAAGGGACCCGTATATGTCTATACTGAGAGGAGCAAAGATGTTCACCTCAGATGGTAACAGATTGTAATTCATACATTTACATACAGACCCCCAAAGCGGTTCTGCAATCATCTGTAAAAGGTTTGTCAGCTCTCGAGTTTCACTTTGACATCAACAGTATGGAGAATGGAGATGTCAGTTTCTGATTGCCTTCTATAGTATCTGAGTTACTCTTTAAAGCATGAATGTCCATGAATGTCCTTGTCTTAAATAACAAGAGGACTTAATTTATATTTTCTGCTTGGTTGGGCTATAGTGTGTCATACCAGAGAAAAGACATTGAGGTAGGTTGCATAATTTTTGTTTACTATGTCATGCTGGTGTTGAGGTCACATGTCTGCCTCACACAGCCTGCAACATAAACACTCTTGCTGAGATTTGAACCCAAGTCCATTTCAGTTTACAGTCACAAGCCTTGAGTCAACTTGAGTTGACAAGCACAAGCAGTTTCATTCAAATGAGAAAGAAGATCTTCTAATGGCACATTTTGCTCCAAATCATAGACTGCAAGATAAAGAATCTAATACATTTCATCTCTGCAGGGGCACTACCAGGGATTTGGGAACCCATGACAAGATATCTCATTGGACCCCAGTATACTCTAATGTCATTTTAGGGCTTATTGACAAGCCTTTAAAACCAGCCTCACAATCCACAACATAGGCACCCTGTGCTCAGTTGAATCTGGCAAAATGTATTTATGCAGGCCTAATCTCTGAAGCTCCAGAACTATTAAGCAAAAACAGCCAGTTCACCATATCTCACAGTAGCAGTCACAGTCCCAACCCCACACCAGTGCTTCTTCCTCCACACTGCCTCTCAGTTTGTGAGGTGTTGGGTGGCACTCTCATGTCCCAAACCAGGGCCACTGCAAAGTTAATGACAAATGATAGCCAAAAATGCTTGACAGAAAGAATGTTGGAATTCCATTTAATCCAATAAATTATTTTTTTTTCAAATGTAGCTTATTTTTAGAATATGAAAACATTTTGAATTATATTGAGAAATAGAAGTTTTTAAAAAAACATTTTCTGGTTTAGGATACTGGCAGAGAGTATTTCAGTAGGCTTGTCTAATTAATATTCTATTTTAAATGGTATCAGGTATTAATTATTTCATGTATGAAAGTCAAATGAAAGAACAGTGGTCCCAGTGTCCTAACTGCTAAGCACTAAGTGGAACACACATGGTGAACTGTTCTGAATTTGAGAGCTGACGAGGAGGGCCAGAGGGCCTGGTACAGATGTGGGTGTAGGTTTGGAAAAGGCACACAGACCTGCTATGTCTACCCCCATTCACATTACTAAAAACAACAACTCATGTCACGCTAATGACAAAGTTCATGCAGATCTGATAATACATAAAAAAACATCTGTATGCAAACAGAAAAAGGGTTCAGCTACACTTATCTGAATTGGGGGGGAGGGGGGGATGTTGACACGGCAGTGATAACAGAGGGCTTTCTGTTTGGGTAGGTATCACGAGCAGCTGAAGTTAGCGCTTTGGTTCCAGCCTACACGTACCAATGGGCTAAGGGTGGTGGGGCGAATGGAAACACGAGTCACCTGGCTCTGATGCAACCACTGACAGCAGAGTCAGCCAGTCGGACTCAGAGGGGAGCCGTTTTCCAGCGCTGGGGTACACACAGACTAATACGTAGACCTGCCTAACAAAGCATGTCTTTTTTTTGTGAGCAATTTTACTGCTGCACGTTTTTTCCCATGACTTACCATAAGATCTCCGCACACAGGAGCATGACTTTAGAAGGACTGGACTGTACTCAAAGACATGGCAGTCACAGAAGACATTGTTTTTGCCAAATTTACAAATAAACGTATCCTCTGAAACACTTGAAAAGCAAACGTGTTCCCTTTCCCTCTCTCACACATCATGAGTTGCGTCAGTAAAAGGTCAGGCCCACTGAACCCATTACAGTAAACAGCATGAGGTATTGCATTCCAGCACAGACGCAGCAAGGGCCGGACTTTCCAAACACTGCTCCGTTTTTATTGGTTCTCACAAGTGGCCCAGGGCAAAGTCTGTGAAGTATTAAGAGGGCACATAGTGTAGCTTTAATTAAACTTCTGCAACAAATCACTACGAGTAGATCACAGCAAGCAACAGCAAGAGATTTATTCTCTCTTGCAACATGCACAAGCTTTGATAAAGGTCCTTGGTTAAAATCTTAACCTGAGGTTAGAATTTTCCAAAGCACTGAGGCTATACCAATAGCTTACAAGTATAAATCATCTTAGATTATGTAGTTAAATAATAGCAACTCTTTCCATAACTCTAAGGCCTTCGACTATCATGAACATCATTAAACCTTTGTAGACGTTCAGCTTCGTTAACCTTCCAAACAGTAGCACATCTGAGGACGAATGTGTGGCTTGCTGACAAATCAGCGTGTCACCTTTGAGCAGAACATCTGAATAACTGCTCCAGCATACGTGCCGTTTGAAAGCAGACATCCTTTCAGTCCCTAACCCAGTTTCAAATGAATTGCATGTGAACTGCACTCATCTCACAGAGCAGCGAGCCCACATGCAGAGAACGGCCTCCAACTGTGCATGCAGAACAGAGTTGTGTCTGTAACCAAAGAATGAAATACAGTCTGGGTCAACACACCTTGTTTTGTACCTTTTATTAACACATGCTTATGGTGCTAGCACTTCTCCTGAAATGCTGAAACCATTGCAAGCAATAACAAAGGTTGATAGCTACAACTTTTAGCATCTTTAACATCTTAAGCGAAGAACAAAAATGTCTATTTGGGAAGTACAAATTAGGGTGAAGGAAAAAAAAATCAGCAACTAATTTCACCTGTTAAAATCGTTTCGACTACATTATTCTTAGTCACCGAGTTCAACAGAATAATCAAATGAGTTGAGTGAACCAAAAATCTGGTTTGTTGCAAATAACAATAACATTTTCAAATATTTTTCTAAATAAACATTGTTTAAGTAATAATTTAATATCTTTGAAGAACATTTAGCAGGATTGAGACAGATCACCGTGAAAAAGGTTCCAACAAAAACAGAACAGTAAGACCACCACAAAGGCCCACTTCACTCGGCAAGATGTTCTTATGCAGCAGTACGCTTCCTTATTTGGTGAACAGGAGAACGCAGTCCATCATTATTTTGTTGATATTCTGCTAGTGTTTGAGAAAGCCCACAGTCCCCTTTCATCCCCTCCCTCTGTGGGGGACAGCCTCCAGCTCCCCACATCTCCACGGACTCTTCTTCTCCATGGTTTCCGTCATCTGTGGGAGGGACGTTCTGGTTCTGGGTAGATGGTACGGAAGGTCAGGTTGATCCTTGGCCCTCGGTCGTGGTATTCCTTTGCTACCTGATGCTGTTTGAGATTTTCAGGAAAAAATGTAATGTGTGACATAAGAGCCTTAGATGACCTTGAGAGAAAATAATATCACCATGAAGGATCTTTTGGAATCCATCCAAAAGACCTGAGAAGCATATTGAAAAGTTCTTAACTCATGGCCCAGCACTTCTTGACCATAATGACAAATTTCAGAGCTTCTGTTTTATTGTGCGGGCAGCAGGGTGTTGTGGTTGTTAGCGCTGTTGCCTCACAGCAAGGCGGTTTGGGTTCAATTCTCGGTCTGGTCCGTTCTGTGTGGAGTTTGCATGTTCTCCCTGTGCCTGTGTGGGCTTTCTCTGGGTACTCCGGTTTCCTCCCACAGTCCCATATGTGTTAGGTTGATTGTGTACCCTGCCCTTGCCCGATGATGCTGGGATTGGCTCCAGCCCCCCCCCCGTGACCCTGACTAGAGGGATTAAGCAGTAAAGATAATGGATGGATTGATGGATGTTTTTTATTGTGGCGTGTAGTGATTGTGTTGTGACACTCTAGGCCTATGTCCTACATGACCAGTTTGGACCAGTATGGTTCATATTTCAGCAAGTAATTTTAGAGCAGCGCGGGTCTCTGGGGATCCACATCTAGGGAAAAGCTCTGTCAAGAGAGGAGTGTGTGCTTATGCAATGTTTCCCTACATCTACGGATATTTAGTGCATTTTTCAAAGCACTCTTTTGTGTTACAGTAATAAAGTTCCCACAACTGCTTTCGGACACATTCCAAAATCAAATTAAAAGCCTAAGAGACATTCTTCAGTTGTTACCATAAAACTCTTTGACCTTCTTGCCTCGTCTTTATACTCTGTGAAAAGGCCTATAGCAGGTCTTTCTGCCAGCATGCAACAGCAGCTCTACAGCGGAGGAAATCACCTCCAACAGGCTCTTAGCTTTTAGATGGAATGATGACAACACAGGGCTGCCCGAAGCTCCCTACCGCCTCTCTGGCGCAAGACTAAGATCTTAAGCTATAAACACAACTGGTACCATTATGATGTGTTCATTTCTCTTTATGATACTTTTCTTAAACTTAAACCTTGAGAACACTGCAAAGAACTGCACAGTGTGCACAAATGTCATCATCCTGAAAGTTTCTGTATCTGCATACTAGAAGATAAAAGTATATATCTTACTCCTGGGCATCTTACCCATCCAAGACTTTATCAAATTTTCATTACTGAGGTGTCAATGATGAAAATTTGAAGTGAAAGTGAAGGACTTTCGTCCTTGATAATTAATGAACAAGCTATCTTAAAGAATTACAGGAGTTTTTTTTAAACATATGATAATTAGTTCAATACCTGCCAGTCATCTTGAGTGCATCCTTCCATTACTAGAAGTGTCCCATGACTCAATGGTATCTTCAGTTTTTCTACATATGTGTAGTCTCCATTATCCTCCTGTAAAAAAGACAACGACTCTAATTATATGCAATACATAATTGCATGTGAACATGTCTGGTAGCTCTGCACCAATAAAGCAGAACCCAAACATTAAAACCAGTATTTACTGGCATTTACCTCAGTCAAACACCCCTATTTATCACACTCTGTCGTTTATGAGGTCCAGAGCTGTGAACAATAACAAAAGTAGCTGACTCACTGGTGGAGGTTTCTTCCGGAGGCTAAAGACTCGTGTGTCCCCCAGACTGAGGGAGGCGATGGTGGGGCGAGGGCCTAAAGAAGACTCATCATCACTGTGCCAAGCAATGCTGTCCTTCCCATCACGGTATAAGTTACATAGTAAGGAGTTGAAGGTGTGAGAGGTCTTACGCTCGATGGCCTGACGCAGGGTTACGAGGACAGGATGCCACTACAGGAGCGAGAAAAATTGTCCGGATTTATGCATAAAAGTCAGAAAAATTAACACGAGAGAGCAATAAGGAGCAACAGAGAAAGGTGGAGATTTGTTTTCCTTTTCAAAATTTGTGACTACGCAGTTACAAAACCTCATCACAACAAGTAACAAACATGAAAATTAGTAAAATGGCAATACACAAAGAATACATTTAATATGGGGAGAGTTACAGTCATGTTGAATCCTATTTACACAAGACGTTTTAGGTATTTAATGTATAAAGAGAAAGTGTCTGAAACCTGAGAGTTGGCTTGCAATGTGGAACGGGAATACGTGTAAGGCAGTTCTCCATACCAGCAGGTCAGCCTGGGTTCCTCGTATGCTCCCCCTGATCAAGACAGCATTTACATGTCATGCAGTGCATAAGGATTTATTCTCATCTTCTCTATGGTGGACGGGCAGGAGAATACACATGTGTACAGCACACGAATGCATGCACACACTCATCCGATTTTTTTCAGAACTGTATGTTTAATTGTAATGCACTTTATTTAATTTCCTTCATAAGGAGTTGCAAATCATTGCCAGTACCCAAGATTTATTTTTAACATTTTTTTCCAGCTTGTTCCAAATGTGGCAATAAATCAAACTGATTAGCAGAACAAAAGTGTGTGTCACCAAAAAGGGGCTTCATGTAGGCTTTAGTTAGATGTTGTATTGCCTTTCTAAAGAAAATATTTATTCCTTTGTTATATTTAAGCCTTTTTTAATATGCTGCCACTTCTGGAAAGGATCAACCAAAGTGCTGGAGGCAGTAGCAGGTCTGCCAGATTAGAGAGGAAGAGGGACTGGAAAAAGTGAGTCATCATGAAGATGCAAACACAAACACAAACACACACACATGCCTTCCTTGTCTCTTTAGATTTTGTGTTTGGCCATACAGAATCAGAGCTTAACTTTCAAATTTAACACACTAAGAACGAACTTCTTCGTCTCTACCAGCTGGCACTACTTCATTTGTAGCACTCACCCATCATGCGATAATTGGTCTTCTGTGACCACGGCAGCTCAGCCATCAGTGTTGCAAACATCCAGTCAGCCTCCTCCATGGGCAGAAACCTGGGTAAGAGCTGCAGTCTGGAAACACGAATATCGGGGTCTGTAGTGGTGGATGTTCTTCCAGAAATACCTGCTTCTTTGATGAGACATCAAGATTATGGCTATAGTGGAACTGTATTGCAGCAGTTGCTTAGAGGTTGCTCTTTTCAACCAGTGCAGCTGCACACACTCTAGCAAAGGGGCACCCACAAACATGCATACTTATATAATCTTATGCTATTCTGTGCCACTGGTCACCCACTGTTCATTAATCTGAATAATGATTCTGCTGCATAGGTGGGTCCTCCTAACAGAAATGGTCAGCAGAAATATCTGATTGGTTATCTAGTCACAGTTACCTGGACACTCCTGTGGGACCCTGGCTGACCTCATAGACCCCAGCTTCTCTGAGAATAAAATAAATTATAATTTCATTTTAATTATAATTATATTTAGATACGACTTGTATTGACATTAGATTTGCACTAGAACCAATTCTGTGTTCTTAGGCCACTCACTCTATTGTCTTCTCCTCAGGTATCACTCTGATGGGCTGGAATACACATGAACAGATGAGTGGATAAAGACCTTGACAACCATCCCTCAAGCCACAGGACACATTAGTTGGCACTTACATCAGATGGCTGATGGAACTCAAATGTTCCTGGACCAGTGTTCCATGACCGAGTCACTTGCTGTCCACCTGCTACAAAAACACTGTTATGACAGCATCTGGTATATAATCAGCAATATATTAGTAAAACCAACTGCATGATTTCAGTGATTATACTCTAAAATAAACCTAAATGTGGCAGCAGCATTTAATATGAGATGTTAGTTTTGAGGCCCTGTTTAGTTAACCACGACTTTAGGACTGTGATATAGAGTAACTTCGTTAGCTACTGGTACAAGATCTGTACCTGTCCCCTACCTGTAAGGTGTGCTGGTTTGGGTACAGGTTTTGCCCAGGAACCCTGCACTCTCGCTCTCTGACGTTTGTCACCCATAAAGTTGAACTACACCGGAAAAAACGAACCTTGCGCAGTTAATAGAGGGTAATACGCTATTTCACAGACCTTGCTGCCACCTTCAGGTGTACTGAAACGCAAGTTATGAAGTTAGCCAGCTAGAATAGTGGGCTATGCCAGTGAGACCCAGGCACAGCTGTCATCATTATTGAATAAGCTGGCAACTACCCAGAGAAAGTAGAAAGTTCAATTACCCACATGTACACAGCGCGGATATAGTTTAGCTGAAATTCGAAAGCAAACTGAGAAACATCTGTGGCATTCGCTAGTTAGCAATGCTAGACAAGTTAGCTAGTTAGGTTAGATAGTTAACAGTTAAAGTTAGGTGACCTAACTACCAACAACTAAAACCAGAGTTTATGATACAGCAAACATAGCTGATACAAGCAGTTAAGGCAAAGGTTCGAGAGCACGTTTTACATTTTAGCTAGCTATAGCACTGCCAAAGAGTAGAGAAGCCGTAGCGTTCAAGCAAATTCAGTCTCCCAAAAAATATGTCCGACATGATCCAAACGCCTGTCGGCACAATGGTTCCCATATGGGGTTGGATCAGAGACAGACATACAATAAAATTAATGTTTTTTCAAATTACATATATTATAACAAATAAATTCATTTAAAATGTACTGGTCACAATAAGTTAATATATACTGTATATATTTAGTAATGGGTTTCTTGTGTTCTAAAGCCTGAATTCTAGAGCCAATTTTGATCATTGACCATGGACACTTTTTTTAATTCCATGCCCCACCATTCAGATTACATTTGATGTGCCAAAACATTTTCCATTCTCATAATTTACACAATTTCCTTAGGGTTATTCCCACCGACCTCTCTACAGGTATCCTTCTCTAACTTCAGCCAATATGAAAAACCATCACCAGGGGACTGACTGGACATGCCTGCTATCTAAGATTATAGTCCCAGTATAGTTTCTATCTAAAGGAAATTACTAAAACTACTGGACTAAATATGCATCAAAATATAAACCCATCACTGACAGATTGTTACTAATTACATTTTCTTCAAACATGTTGACTGCATACATTAACTGAAATGTACCAGACCTTAGTAACAATCTACAACCTGTCAATTATTTAAAATGCCACTACAGGCAAATACCTCATATTCAAGGCATCCATTTGTGAAGTTAACCAAATTGATTCAGGATTTTAAAATCATAACCATTAATTAGAACATTAATGTAAAATCTCAAGAATCTTCTAGTGAAATATTATGATTTTCAAATTTTGAATTACAGTATAATTTGGAGGCTCCAAATGCATTTTTCTATTGTAAGGGAATGAAGAAAGCAAACACCACAATCCAATACCATAATAAAATCACATCTTTATTTGAAACACTCCATAAATTGGTCATTTTATTAACATAAGCATACATGAATTCAGTAACAAAGGCACACATTGTTATCCAAGATTAAATAGTGTTTGGAATGCAAACATTCAAGTTTTCAATCTGATGCAACCACTGCAGCTCAAATACCTAAGTGTTTCTATTTGACTGGCTTTGGTCTGAACAAATCATACAGAGATCAGAAAGACACCTAAAAAGAGACCTCATAAAAAGGCTTTCAAAGTGGCATGCTACAAACTTTGGTGGCAGTTTTAAATGTCCAGCAAGTGCATCACTGTCTGAGTCAGACTAGCAGCTAGTAAAGATCTCCTTTCAATAACCATGACCAATTTCCTGCATATTACTGTAAGGCACATCATTTTGAATGATCAGAGATTGACAGCATGTGTCCAAAGTGGATTGTAATAAAAACCACCACTAGACATTGATTAACAAGTATAAAACACCCAAAACCCCCCACCACCTTCTTCATAAATAGAATACAGTAATAAATCGTACAATATGTAAAAAGATAAAAATGCCAATACTCATTTGATCATTCAAAAACAGCAAGAGGCATTGTATAAATTCACCTTCTTATTCATTGTAAACAAACACTACAGGGCACTGGAAATCAGTAGGCAGGTAACGACATCAAATGGTGCATGAAGGTGTGTGAACGGCTCTTAAATACACATGAAAATGTACATCAAACCCACCTCCATTCAAATACCCTCTGCTTACAACAGCAGTGAAGACAGCCCTCCATGCACCAACATTTCACACCCTGTACTGACAGCTATAGCCCCTCCCACTCCCAAATCAACCCAGCAAATGGGGAAGAAAAATGCATACAGAGTTAAAGCCCAGGTTTGAACTACTTCATTCAAGATGCATCAGTGTGACATCTGTGTGTCAGTAGTTCTTGTTGCAAGTACATAAAAAGTTTGTCAAATGAGGCAGAACTTCAAAGAACTGACAAAACTACTCCAACACTGATTCCGAGAGGTCTGGGAGAGATATTCAAACTGAGCTGAAGGAAAGCACACTTTAGATGTTTGCAGAGTTTTTTTTTTGTTTTTTTGTGTTTTTTTTTCTAGTTTTAAACAGTGGCTACAAGCTATCTCAGCTTTCTCCTCCTGAGGTAGCCACCACGCTGAGCCTTGTTCATGCGCAGGGCGAAGAAGGTGACCACCTTCCTGGGAGCCAGAACAGTGGTCACCCATCCCTGCAGGGAGAAAAGGAGGTGGGGATTACAATCAAAGCCACGAGCCAGTCTATCTACACAGGACCTTTTTAGACAATGTCTAGTATACAAAATATGGTATGCTCTTACCATAACTGCATGCGGAAAGTAGCCATTGGTCTGTTCTTGCAGCCCCACAGTGGTCAGCTCTGCAGCTACGTAACGTTCAGGAGTGGGCTTGTCCAGAGTGGGGTTCCTGATTTTGGTCATCTTGGTGGCCACAAAGAAAGGCAGCACACTCTGCAGAATGGGCACACGTAAAACGAATGAATCTTTCTGGGTCCAAAGCAACAGCAAAAACCTGTCATGGTACTGCAGACATGTGAAGCACTGAAAAGTCCAATGGAACACATAGCGACTCTGACCTGGATAATGACCCCCTTGCTCTTGTACTCCGCTTGAAGTCCACGGGAGAAGAAATCAACAAAAGCCTGGAGGTAAAAACCCACCCACAAAACAAACAAACAAAAAAAAACCCCACACTTTAGTGGTTTTCTGCATAAGAATTTGAATATACACATTAGACTTGCTCCTTACACTGGACAACCCTCAAGAACAGTTTGAGGTTTCACTTGCTACTAAAATGGGTGAAGGGTGTGCAGAGGTGCACGAGCTGGTGGGGTCAGGACTTGCCTTGGTGGCAGAGTACACGGTCAGGAGGGGCACTGGGTACATGCCGCTGGCAGAGGAGATGTTGAGGATAACACCTTTAGATCTGAAACACACATGAGTCTTTAGTGCACTGGGGCTTAGCTGAACTAAAGCATCGCTTTAAACCAGGGGAGAAACAAAAGGGTTATAGATGGATGCACATGTATTAATACAGTACTGTTTTGAGGACATTTTAAGCATGCACACGAGTGCACGAGCATGTGTGCATGCGTACACACAGACACACACAAATTATAGTCGCCGTGTGTGTTGCCATGGCACCAGCTTTCTCATGCAGTATCCCTGCAGCTGCAGTAGTGTGCTTTAGAGAGCTGAGGTTGGTCCCATTTGAACAAAATTTTCCCAGCTCAGTGATTGGTTGTTTTGTGTCATGTGTGACTGCAAGGCCAATCAGAGACATGCATTTGTTACCTAGCCTAACAAGCTATTTTTTCCAATTTTGAAGGCAAAAATAAACGGGAGGGGAGTGTAGGGGAATGGGGGCAAAGCTGGACATCAGGTGAAGACTGCAGTTCAGACATATTAGAGGCCTTGATTTTTAGTGTCTTCAAGAAGAATAAACAATTCACCACTCACCTAGACTCCATTCTGGGCAACACCAGACGAGTCATCTGTTGAGGGAGGGAGGAGGGGGGGGAGGTTAGAGCCAAACATCACCACCCTTCTTCCATAATTGCTATTTAAAATCAGGCAAATGAATACATTTGCTTTCAAATGTGCACAATACTTGTAAATAAATACTTGTAAATAAATTGTAAATGTACACATGTAAATAAATACTTACTTGGCACACTGATGTAATATTGACATTGATCATTGTGCTAATGAACTGAAAAAGAGGCAGTGAGGACAACCTTAAGTACTTCAGGAATTCAACATGCTACTAACCCATTAGGTTTACATAGATGGGGAAGACAAAGTGATGGACATAAAAGCAGTATAAACACAATGCTCCACTATGGTAAAACTACTCCTATGAAGTCTTGCATTAAAACAAAAGCAAAACATAGCTTGAAGTCTTCAGTTATATTACCCAGTCCTGGTATTAATATTACAATTTCCACTTAGGTTGTAATATCATAAGCCATGTCATAATTCTACTCACGTTATCTAGATCAGGGATGTGCAGGAAGAACTCCGGGTAAGGGTAGGAGATGCCAACATTGTTCACTATAATGCAAAAGGCAGTTTACAGTCACAACAGTACAGCAAACCTGATCCAATAAAGCACTGCGGTGTAAGCACGCATTAGGCAAGAAAAATCAAGTTAAAATTCAGAATGCAAACTCACCAAGGACTCCTATTTCCAGGCCAGCAAGTGCAGCTTCAATCTTTGAGTAGATGTCCGCTTGCCCGAAATCTACAGCAACAGTCTTGGTCTCCACCTTATACTGAGACCCTGCAAAGAACAAATTGAGTTAAATTAATTGCGACATCTAGTTTATGCTTGGTAAACATTTTGATGCCAACTCATACATGCAACAATATTTTAAAAATAGTTAAAAACGATACAATAAGCTTTGAATGTCAGGTCTTGGACAGTAGGGGGTGCTGTGTACCAAGAAATGAGCCATACTGCAACTTCCCACACCCCTCCTCTACTTCTGTTGATATGCCTGCAGCAATTAGAACGTATTGTCCAAAGACTCATTTGTCTGAACCCTGTTCAAGGGAGGTAGGAGAGGAAAATTCCTGATGCAGCCATCGCAGTGGAGAACACACATGTAAGCAGACACAGAGCTGGCTTCAGGGGTGCTTGGTGGTGGTGGGGCATACACTGCAGGCCACCAAATATGATCCAATAAGACTCATATTAGCAAATAGGAAATCTATTTTAAGACATCATAATAGTCTCATTATGTCATGTTTAAAATGTTTCTGGCTTTAAATAGCTTCGTGACTGTAACAAAGTGGTCTTGGTGACTCCACACCCCCACGCTGCCAGGGCATTGGATGAGGCGTGAGCACAGAGTGCCAGGTTTGGCAGGGAGAGACCTAGCTCGTGACTACCCATAACCCCACTCCCCCAACGCCCCTCTCTCCGAGACTTCAGCACGACTGTGCTTATGGCAGACAGGGAGCTGCAGAGCCTCCTTCACTAACTGTTTCTCTCTTCAGAAGCAGGGCCAGAATACATCCCCCTGCTTGAGGCAGAAGAACGCCCCCCCACCATTACACACAGACAGAGCGAGTGAGATGCAGACAGAACAGGGGAACTGGCAAAGCCCATAGCAACTTCACCTCCCCATTCACAAAAGCAGAGGAGCATCAGTGGAAGGGTGACAACTGGACTCAGACACTGAAACCTAAAAGGGACATTTTAGCATCGACATAACCCAAGAGTCGTTCAATTTTCTGTTAAACGGACTTCTCTGTACAAAACAGGACAATGTGTAGCATGAGAGTGTGGAGGGTGTAGAGCAGGGAGGGGTGCCCACGTCAGCGAGTGCTCCAGTGGAGATCCTCATCTCACACCCCGTGCACTCAACCCTGAAAATTTCCATGACGACAGTCATCAGAAAGGATTCCAGCATTTGCAGGGAGGGGATGGTGAATGTGGAAAGGTTTCCATGGCCATGGGGGTGCTGGGACAATATTCAGCTGGACAGAATTTTTCAAAGTGGTGGGATTAGATTGGCTGCACACGTATACGCACACGAAGACTTGACAAAAAGTGTACGTAAAATGTTGGGGGGGTCGTCCTTAATTTCCATGTCGGTGTCAGAGCGAATAGAATGTCTAATTTCACTACACAAGTGATGCATGTTTGTGTTTGCATCCCAGACCTGGGTCAGGTGTCAATGGCAGCTCTATTGGACAAGATGCACAAAGGTCACGTGCAGCTGGGTGTGGTGTTGGGACTGCACTCTCCTGCCAGGGCGCATTAGCTCTCAGGCCAGTCAGCTCTCCAGGCACCCCCCCCCCCCTCTGCCTTTTAGGACAGCACTAAAAATACACCCTGCTTCATTAACATTAACAGGACTGTGTCATTCACAGTTAGAGGGGTTCTGGTTGTGTTCACTTGCTCTCATCACACACCCACCGAGGGACTGGGCAACGTCGTCCAACTTCACTTGAGAGCGGCTGATGAGCATCATGGAGAATCCTCGTTGGGCGAGCTGAGTACCAACAGACCAGAGATCACACACACATTACTGCATCACACCTGCTCAACGCAGTTCAACACAGTACAGGCTCATTTCTTGCTCCTCAAAGCAGATCTCTCAACATCCTCCATCTTCGTCTTTAAACATTCTGCACAGACTAGTGTTTTCAAACATTTCACCAAGCAGTTTTGTACCCTCGTCTCATGTCAGTGATTTTCTCGACACTGCATGCAATCATACGTTGGCGTGCAAGAAGAGAAGAGGCCCCTCCAGTCGCCCTCCCTCCTGTGGCCTCAGAGAGAAGAGCCCATCTCTGGTGATGAGTCACTGTGCTTTCCGTGGAGAGAGAGAGATAAATAAGTAGAGGAACCCTTACCTCCTCCGCATAGGATTTCCCAATTCCATCTGTAGCTCCCGTCACCACTGGAAACGAAAACCAAGGGGAAGGGGTCAGTTAAAAAAAGAAAAAAAAAAAACATTTGTCCAAATAAATAAATAAATGAAGCCTTTATATTTGTTGCCAATTGAGGCCAAGAATTCCAACCAAGTACCTTGGCCAAACAAATGAGAATGCCATTATTGCAGATATGCTACATGTACCATGTCTCCTGAGGCCATGGGAGCCTTGTACACAAAGCATCAATAGAGCAGTTGCACAGGTTAAGCTGCACCCACTACATATCTCACAGGACGATATGGGTCCAGTCAGGAATCACTGCAGCTGGTAACAGTGTTTTACTGCTGCAACAGTTTGAAAACAGACTCACACTGAAGTGCATTTACTATTCTGCCTGTGAACTCGGTTGTGGTGTGCTGGCAAGGCTGTGGTGGCATTTCGGCGATTGAGGAATGCAAGCTTCATTAAATCACTTGCCATCATATTTGGTTCCTCCACAACCTCATTGAATTTAGGAATAAAACTGAACTTTGAACATGCTCCTTCCAAAACTAATATTAATATATATAATTTTAAAAAGCACGCTTCTCCATAAATCTCAGATTTAAAACAACCTTAGCTGACAATGGACTGATTAGGGCAGCCAGTCACTCACTAGAGCAAAGCTGTTGGCTGGAAACAGGGGAGAGAAAGGCGGAGGGAGACAGTGCTGACGTCCACGGAGCCCAACAGGATGGGAGGGGTGAGAAGGGATCCTAGGGACTGCCAAAAATAGCATCCAGAGGAGAGGAGGAGAGAGGGAGACTGCGCAAAGTCGAGGGATGAAGAGGGAGAACTCGATTCACTAGCTATTTTTAAACCCGTGGTAAGAATCAAACACTCTTCGGCTGAAAAACTTCAATGGGCTGAGCTGCATGCAATCTGATCAGTATCTGAAAGTGCAAACAAAGTAATCTGGGGGCCGTGACAATAAGAGAACAGTACATCAAGCTCATGGGGAAATCGTTCAAGTAGAACGCAGGTCGTGTGTTGCAGAGAGGGACCGCTGTGGATGTTAGACACTTCTTACAATTCATATCTTCCATTTGGTTGATTAGGGAGATAAGATAAACCTCAAGCTTATGAAAATTGTACATCAATACTTCAGCATGAAATTCTCCACAGACGTTGCTTGTCAGTGCTTTCGACACAGCACTCCCGTTGGACTGGAGAAGCCAGACCAAGGCAAAGAGCTTAGCCACGCATCCCTCCAGGGGATTCCGCACAAACAACATTCCTGTAATGAACACTTGGGCAGTGAAGTCACCCATTACAGTGACAGCTAAGAACTGCAGGAATGCAAGGTCAAGCTTGCGTGCATGTTCGTGTGCAGAGGAACACGAGCAAAAGGTCAGAGGTGAGAAACGGCAGTGCACAAAAGCATCGTGTGCATTGGTCTAGTTTGATGTGCTCATTTAACCATCATGTCATGTCTCATTCAATGCCACCTGTCTCAACAAACATTCCATTTAGTATGTAAAGAATTCTATTGTACATTCTGACCCGTACAACCCCAAAACCTGGGCACTTCTGCTTTAAATGTCTCACGGTCCAATGTCCACAGGCCACTCCCACACCAGAGCCCCAAGCAGGTCTCACGTGAGCCACGGAGAAGAGCTATGCAAGCGGTCACGTGACCACCACGGAACTGCTGACGCACGACCCCAGACATGCTCACACGATGCAGGCAAGCAGGGTGGACGTTTCTGCTACAACAATGAGCCATTGTTTGCAGCTACTCCATCCAGATCCGTGTGCATGTCAGAAGTCAGCCTTACGAGGAACATCAAGCGATTTCTTAAATCCCCTCCACTGTAACGTGAAGCCCGTGCAAGGCTGGTGGTGTGCAGGCGTGTGCTGGTGAACATCACGTTCAGAAACATGGCCAGCACAGGCGCATTGGCCCCCACTCCGCTTCAATCTCGCTAAGCTAAAAAAAGCAGCGTGGGGAATAAAAATAGCTGCCGCGTCTGGAACAGCCACTGCACCTGAATACCAACAACATGCTGCCCTCCCTCCCTGCCTGCCTCCGTCCCCACAACCCCCACCCACTCGCTGCTTTCCCCAGCAACCCAGCTCACCATGGTGCTCCTGCAGCACCGCGCTCCAGACCCTGACGCAGAACTCGGCTCCGTTCAACAAGGCATTTCCACCCTCTCCCTCCACCAAAAAGGAATTTCTTGAATAAACTAGCTTGTGCATAGAATTTTGCATACTGGTCTTGTCCAAATTGAAATAACCAATTAATCTCAATTAGATCTTTGGCACAGTATTTAGAGAGGAGATAAGATACAGCTTCGGGATACACAGTCAAAGTGGCTTTTACTGTATGCTATCTGCACCCCCACCCCCCAAGCCCCTTGAATGAGTAAGTCCTTCTTTGGCCCAGTAGCTCTACAGAATGCTGAATTACCCACTCATATGCCTCTTCCCACTCCCCAAAGCTGCACACCAGGCTTTAAATAGCACTGGTCTGTCAAATAGCCAGGAGAAAAAAAATACACAGTATAGCAGTTCAGTACCCAAACTGGTAATGCTAGATAAAAAGGCGAATTTTTTTTTTTTTTTTTTTTTTACAATGTCAGTAAGAGCATCACGAAGTCACATTTTTTTTTCTTCTTGTAAACATACACACACCACAAAAGTCCTCCTTTCCTAGCATTTTGTCATCCATGGAAAACAGATTTAGAATAGACCAAAAATTTGAGTTAAAAAAAAAAAAAGGCACTGGTTATTCTGTAGCACAGATGCAATCTTGACAAGCATCATTTTGCCTTGTGCAGCCATTCTACATGCCTAAGTGACATTGCTTTAAAGCACAAAGCGGACACCTCTGGACAAATGCACGTCCTTCATGTCAGACTGAAGGCTAATCAGATTCTAAAACAGCTAAAGAAAGAATACATGCACATATTTCAGCTTTACCACCCATTTGCCTAAAACCTCTCAAATCAATGCAGGTTTAATGTGGCAAAACTTATGTTCAAGGTGTAGAGACTGGGGTAGGATAAGAATTAAGTAAATGCAACAAAACAAACTGACATCAAATGAAAGCTAAATAGAAAAGATTTCCCCTTTTCTGGAATTAAATAAATAAAACTGGCTGAGTCGTGACAGAAGAGAAAAGAGAGGGAGGGGTCTGGAGGGCAAACGAGAAAGAGAGAGAAATTGGAGAGTGAGATGAAGATGGAGACCCTGACAGAGAGAAAGGAGGAAGAGGAGGGAGTACAGGAGGGGCTGCAAATTTTCCCAGCATTCAACAGCAGCATGTGGCACAGAGTGTGTTGGTCACATGAATGGCAGCGTTCGTGCCCCCCCCTCCTTCTGCAACAACGGCCCTCAGCCTCGCTCAGTCCTCTTCAGAGCCTTCCCACCCCCACAGCACGGAAGAGCGCCACATTGTCATTCACAGCACACTCAGTATGAATGACAATTCCCACAAACCTGTTCTACATCAGTATGCATTACAATAATGATGCATGATTTAGGTTATCTTTAGTCAGCAAAAGCTGCACACAGCACCCCCCCCCCCAAAAAAAAGATTAAAAGTTTGTTATATAGGCGAAAAGCTGAATGGGAAAAGATGAGGATTTTGTAGAACAGAAACGCTGGATTTTAGTATTGTCAAACGTGCAAGAATGAGTCTAATTAAAATGCGCGTCTCCAAAGCCTTACTAATAAAATGTAAGATGGAAAAATTAACTACATTAAGTTAACGTCAGTAGGGAACGAGTAAAGTTTAAATGAGGGCTAATTAAGAGTACAGTAGCCGCTTTAGCCCAACGAACACACCGACTTGACCATCACAACGTGGATGCGATTCTCAAAATTGAACAGCAGGGGTCTCCTGATCATTGCGGTAAAAAAAAAAAAAAAAAAAAAAAAGAATTGGTACATGAACACGGCTCACTTTAAGAAAAAAAACAGTAGGCCTACTATTAAACAGAATGGAATTAAGTCCATGAGCACATCTTGGGCAGCCTTGAATCATGTCAAAAGCGTAGCATTCTTAAAACCTGCTTGGAGAGGGAAACTTGTTAGTCTGGATGCGGCACTACTTGGAGGAGTTCGAGGAAGCACCTTGCGTTTGGCAGCCACATGACAAACGTTTGGAACGATGAAATCCGTGAAGTGGAGCAGAGTACAATACATTTTAAAAAGACTTACTAACCAAGATTATATAGATATACATCAACAATCCCTGTCCAGTTAAGCAAGAGGTTACCTTGGAATTATGAGGAATAGTCAAGAAGCTGAAACTAGTTATTGCTCAACCCGACAGGACCAGTGCTTCCGGAATTACAAGAAAAGGGACGTTTCCCCTTCCACCTGCATTTAGACACCTTCAGCTCACCTGTACCTAGATGCTTAGGACAGTACGCTCATTGAAAGAGAATGCAAGACAAGTCAAACTGGAACCCCGATTCTTTGTTTCAGGGAGTGGCACGACTATATCAGCTCCAATGTGCAATTAAAGCAACACATTGCGTCGAAACGCGCAAAGAATTACTTTCAAGCCGTAACTCACAACGGCCTGTACAAAAGTAGAGCAAAATACGAGATGTTTTTCGAGCTGTCGGCTGTCATGACCAAGCAAGGCGCTAGGGGGCCTGAGCGCCGAAGTGGTCCTAGCCTGCCTCACTCACTAGTCCAAGCCATGTCATGCATTTTTTGCAATCCGTAACAATGCGATGAATAACACTGAAGTAACTGGATTACATATCTAGGTGTGTCGCGTGAATATTGTTAACTTGGCATTTAGTAGAACTTTAAAATTTTCGGATCGATTTAGAAACCTACCCTCACAAGCCACACGTGGTATGGACCCGCATTATAATTAAGATTGGCGTTTTAAACTGCGTCATGTTGCCAAAACCAATCTATATGCCCCGAAAAATAAAAGGAGCTGGTGCGCACGTTCTTACCCAGCTAATATACCAAGTGTTTAACTGTATAGAAATGGGGGATAATCACCGAATCGTTCGCAAAAATATTTGTCAGCAGACGCGCGGCACTTTAGCCTTGACGAGAAACTGGATAACTGGGTCAGGCTAGGCCGATCAAACACAGGACAGGACACAAAAGAAAAAAAAAAGATAAATTAAAGATCACGAGATATGGCTTGCCACCCTCCAACACTTATGTCTATGAACAATAACTTAATGTTATAAAATATGACTAAAAACTTAAACGGATTAATGCAATTAGTATATCTCTTTAAATATGGACAGCCCGTTTCCATAAAGATGGTATTTACAGCAATGATTTAGTCTGACTTCATCTCAGTGACTCAGAACCTGCGATTATCTGCGCACAATCCACGGATGTATGGCGCAATCTCTCAACCTGAGACTTATCGCCTCTTCATAGACCATATGTGTGAATATTATGTGGTTAATTTCTTAATTAATATGGCATGGTTTTCCCTTGGCATACATTATGTAAGCTTAAAACATATTAAACATATTACATGTTTACTTTGGATGTGTCAGAGATGAAGCTTGCGGCAAAATGGAATAAAAAGTTCAATTAGTAGTACTTGCAAAATCTATGAAGTTCAATCACATCCACAGTTTTAGTTGAACGCTCATAATTCGTATTATACTTAGTGCTTGTGGCTCAGCTACTGACGGTTTTCAGTTTGAATGAATGAATTCAACTCACCTGCCCATTTTCCCAATTTGGGGGAGAGTAAATCTCCATTTCCCAGCACCCATATCCTAAAGCCGGAGAGAATGTGGCACACCAGCCACACCGCCAGCGCGGCTGTGGTAAGTGCACCGACCAAGAAGAACGGCTTCTCGGCTAACTGAAGCATCTCCACCACGTTAAACAACTCCATGTATACGGCTGGCTGTGCGTGGTGTCTGACCCACAAAATTAGGCGATGTGCACTGATTTAACGATACAATGTGCGAGCCCCTTTATAAGCAGGTTGTGGCATCACACCCCCACAACTCCTCAAACATACTAGTCTATCCAGATTTAAGTGCACACCCCCACCTACTCCTTCACAGTCCAAGCACACCCACATTCATTGTTGATTGGACGAAACTCCTATCCGCCAGTAGAAACTTACCATTCTTTGGTTAAATTTTGCGTCAATCACAAAGGCTCCATTCTCATTCATCAGATTCTCTATCTGAAAGGGGTGGGTCGAGAGCAATGGTAGTCGAGAAACGATTGGAGAAACATTACGGTGACCTCCATTCAAATAATTCCATTGGTTGCAATTCAGAACAGGTTTTCCGTTTCAGTCAGGATTATGAAACCTCCAAATCCACGTTTTCAACTCACAGCCCCCACTATTTTATGAATGAAGCTTTTCACCTATTGGTCAAACGAGAATCTATTCGCCCGCCTTCCGTGCAATTTCTGGACGATACTATTTGATGGAAGGAACGCCGTTCGTATTCTTTCGTGGGTGCTGTCTCACATATGACTCATCGGCTACATAAAAAAGAACAAGTCGACTAATTTGTACCATGACAGCATATTCTGTTACTAACTGAATGGCAGGACAAGAACATATTACAAACACTTCTTGAATACCCTAGCCCTTTCCTAGTTATGAAACACATATCCTTCATCACACCGCATTTGGAAATATTTCCCAGTTGCTGCAAAAACTACAATTACCACACCTGACTCTCCTGAAGACTCGCGAGAAGCTTTGGGATCTTGGTTTTACAAATACGGAAGAGAGCATAGGATTATGTAAACACTGAGGTAGATAGTAGCAATCCTTATGAGAAACGTTTGAAAATCGTGTTACGTGATGTGAAAACCAATGTTACACACCGAGGTTCTATAACGTTTCCTTTGTTGAAGAACGAGACGTGTTGAAAGAATGTACGACAAGTAACTGAGTAACACTACCCAGCGCTAGTCTGGTTAACCAGGCAGATTTGGGACTTGCTTCATACTACTGCCTTTCTGTCTACAAGGCATTGATGTTTTGTCGCCATTCTTACACGAGTCTCATCACGACGTGACATTTAACTTATAATTTAAGCATATGAAGGTCTGGACTTCTATATCAACACACGGAATGGATCAATTACTTATTGCTTAGTACAAAAAAGTAATTGGGTATCAGAACTAAATTATGTTGGTGTTAATATTTAACATTTTAGTTCAGCAAACATTCATCCATCTGTGACTTTTTGTCAGTTTGCCCCAAACGCTTTTATTTGCGGAGCAAATAGGCTACAAAAAACATGGGGAAAGATGAAATGATTCTATATGTAAAACTGCACGCTTCAGAAATTTGATTTAATAAAATTAAACAAAATGAACACAATCCAGCACTGAATGCAATTAAGCACAAACATCTTTATTTGAACTGAGAGACGACAGCAAATCAAACATAATGCGTTTCATAAGGGCATAATACATCACTGTGTCAAAAACACCCAAGAGCCTAAAACCAACACATGCACCAGTCAGGTTTTGTAATGCATGCACTCAAACAGATATATACCTCATATAGCAGGCTAGACAAATTTGACAGAATAACCCTATTAAAAATGTACTTTCTGTGCTTTTGATTTGCTTTGCTGCAGAATTTATTGCATCTTCAAAATTCCAGTGTTTAAACAGCACAGGTTCACCTTAACTCGGTGAAACGTATGTTAGTTATTACATGGACTGTAATAATAACAGAATACTGAGTTATATACAATTAAATTAGACATATTGGACATATTATACTATTGTTTGAGACATTGTTATAATTATTGCAGCTAAGATATGTATTGCTTGTCGTATGTATTACATACGCTCTGACGTTTAAATGTTAATTTTTAAATAAACTAAAACCTTTACATTTACAAAGGTAGAACTGCTCCACTGCAAGGGTACACACACATCTTCACCTTCACCCATTCTCACCCCTCCTTTCACTAAGTATCGATGCATTCACATTTTCAATCCTCTACATTGTCCACATGGTTTGTGAGTCTTTTGCGCCCTTTAGACTGGTTTTTGTTTTGCGAAACTCCTTAATCTTTTTTGGACAACATATCTGTGACGGGAGTTTAGCGTAAAGTTGTGATCATTATGAAAACGTACCCTTAAAGTATTAAGATTAGTCAGATTAATAAGACCAGTCAGCAATAAACATAAAAAATACAGATATACATAACGTTTATTGTCTGACAGACTTGCGCAAATAAAATGTTTGTAAAACGCTTTATCGAATACTATGGAGCCTCAGAGAACGAGAGACCACAGGCGGCCCATTCAGCGCTACTAACATTCAGCACCGCTAACAGTGGACAGCGAAGACTGACAGCACGAGCTATGTCTAATCATTTAAAGATGCTTGTGACTTTATGTTAACACTTTCAAAGTTATCAGAGTTGGTGTAAATCCCTAACATGCCTTTAGTGTAAGTATTATTATGTCTGTTATAGCATGTCTAATCTGTTTTATAAAAGATCTATATACTGCATCTCTATACTACATTTATACTGTTACTTTTAGTGTGCAGCTACAGATATCTATTTTTAAGCCTGTCCTACCACAATTACTTCAGATTTTAAAAAAACCACAACAACAAACCCCACCAAAAATCAACAAAAACATAAAGCTGTTGTGTAAGAGAATGCCCAAGACCACATATGAAGCCAGTGTGTATTATATTTTCTCAGTGTCTCTGCCACTGAACATATCAACAAATAAAGCATACAAGCAGTCTTGGCTGTGCCATTCAAATGCACTTCACTGAATTCATGAAGCCCTGTGTACAGCTTTACAGAGCACACATGAATCTCATAACTCATAAATTAGATCTAGGTTATCACCTTATTCTCTTTAGCTGTGACACATGTTAAGAAACAGCATCACATACATGAAGGAAAGACGCAAAACAACAACGTTCATAATGTCATACTACACTCCAAACGTAAAACCCTTTAGGAATAAAGAAATAAATACCTGATCTTTTTAAATGGCTTCTGCATCAGTCTGCAGCCCTCCTTGCATATAGAATGTGGTAGAGTGAATTTCACTGGGATTATCCACATTCCAGATTGATAATCTGGTAAAACATGAAGACAAAAACAGTTGTTTTACTTGTGCAAATTAACAACAGCTTCATTTCATTATTAAAACCAATACATACAATCTACTAGAACTGCTAATAATTTCAAATTTTACACCTTTAACTACATTTAAACATTCAGTTGCTGAATTTGTGCATTTGAATATTTAAGAACAATGTCAATATTACATGCTTAATATTTTAGAAAAATTTAATTATTACATTTTGGCATTTTCAATGCATAGATGTGACTATGCTTTTACAAAGCCATTAGGTCTAGTACTAAAATGTAAATACAGACCCAGAAAGGCCTAATAATACTGAACATACATACTTGATACTGTCACCCACTTTCTGCTTTCTATAGATACATACATAAATATAATAATGCCTGTTCATTGACACAAAGATAACAAAACATATACAAAGGTATAATTTAACACATGCATCAAACAAAAAATAACCATTAAATAACATTATTTTACTCCATAGTTATACATACAAACACACACACACTACAAATATACAAACACATGCATAAATACATATAGAAATACATGCATTAATACACACACACACACATGCACACACACACACACACACACACACACACACCACAATATGATGTCCACATGTGGAACATCACTGCAACAGGTTTGTTTGTTATCAGGGACAGGGTTTGTGTATGCATCAGGGTCAGACATATAATGATCATGGTTGTCAATGTTCAGGTAAACTGTTAACTCCCTTGTTATAATTTACTATTTTTAATGAAAGCATAATCAGCTCACAATTTTAGAGAAACAAAATGTCTTTTATATAGTAAATTGTCCATACATTATTGTGAGCAGTGGCATATATCCAATCAATTTACCTATAACATTCTAAAAAATAAAATAGAATTTCAACATTTTATTTCTGTAAAAAGAATTATTTGCTAATGGTCAATATAAAAATATAGCTATCATTTCTAAAATGCCTTTTAAAAATTCAGATGCCCCCTCCCCACAAAAACTCAACCCTTTTAGAAGGGAAATGTAATATGACATTCTTGCTCAAATCTGCATAATAGGAATACATTGATCCTCCTGTTGTACAAATGGCAGATACAGTACTATATGCTGTGAATGACATTCTGAGGCAAAATCTTTAAAGCCCCAATCACAGACTTGTAGAGTATCATCACAGCCAGAACATGCATACATGAAGAGAGAGCATGGTAGATGGACATACATCTATATGGTGAGATGGTCAGTTTTGCAGTGCTGCTTAAGTGAAAAGAAACAACATGGGGGAAAAAACGCCCTGTGTAAACTGCCTGCTGATACTTCACTGAGCATGACACTGATGCTCAGGATCTTCATTTTGCCATTAGCTTTTATATGCTTACAATGCAGCATTTAAACATGACTGTTAATCTGTAGCAAAAGCTAAATTTAATGTTACATGTTGTACTGACCAGTATACTTAAAATGGTGGCTTTTTGCTATATTACTCTTGGTAGCCTCTTTCTCACCCCATGAGGTCTACTGTCTGAACTTAACATACATGTTAAGACCTGTCTGTGGCACAGAGGCAACATACACATCAAGACAAACACTCACTAAATTACACACACATGCATGTATATGTACCTCTTAATAAGTACATCACTGGCAGGCACACAAGGACTCCCTATCCATGTACCGGGCTAAATGTCTCAAACTCAGGTACAAGTATGCAGGCAAGTATATTCACAAATGCAGGCACGCACTCACACACACACACACCCACCCACACACACACATGTACGTACACACACACACACACATACATACATACATGCTCATGCTTGCATACGTGTGCACACACACACAAACACACACGCATCCCCGTGTGCAGACTTTCCCTGTCGTGCAGTGTCTCAGTCTATCTTTCTCTTTCACTCTCACAGATACAAACACACACACACACACACACACACATACACACATACACACTCATTCATACAAACATATAAGCACAGTCTTTCGATCTTGCACTTTCTCAGTCTTTCTTCCTTTCTCTCTCTGTCTATCTCTCTCTCTCTTTCTCTCTCTCACACACACACACACACACACACATACACACTCATTCATACAAACATATAAGCACAGTCTTTCGCTCTTGCACGTTCTTGGTCTTTCTTTCCCTCTCTCTCTCTGTCTCTCTCTCTCTCTCTCTCTCACACACACACACATCCCTGTGACCAGACAGTTTGTATCCCTTTAACTCCTAAGTAACTATATAATCAGTTGACAGCAAAACCAACTTTTGCAGTTCATAAAGCCTCTAGAACTCTAATAGAACTTCTCTCAGATGACAGAGGTTGGTGACTGATGTGATAGGTTTACAATGTCACTATGGTAAATCATGCCCAGAAAATTCTTGTGAATAGTTGTAAGAGAGCCTTCATTTATTTAATCCTTGTTTCCCATTATAGTTTCTAGATTAATGGCTACTGGGCCCCTTTTGGTGTTCACTATGAACAGACATCCCATGAAACCCTGTCATGAAATCCTGAAGCCTGCACTGTCCACTTCCTGCTCTCATCCCAAACCCTTAGGGACAGCCATTCAAATACCTGCCTTTCTCACCCTTCATTATAAAGCTGCAGAACGGTCCTCTACAGGCATGGAACCACGACAAGCCCATGACTCCGCAGGGATCCAACAATGTTCACATTTTCAAATGGTTTGTCTGTGCAAACATGAACATATAAGATTATCAGAAGGGAATACTACTTTTTCCATCATTTATGATAAATAAGACTTATGTCTTTCTTCCCACTAAACAAGTAATTTAGAGTTATAAGGTGGCAAATGGCTCAAGTTATATGCATCCATCTATAGCAACTTCGTAAACTGAATTTTTATTAATAATGTATTTTTACCTTTCTGTAGTGTAGCATCAGTAGTGTAGTCATAACTATAGTCTTTTATGCAGCTGAAGAGATAGGTAAGGTGCATTGCATATACACATAGATCCAGAAAAATGAGGAAACATACCTTGGTTCTATAGCTGAGGCTGGTGTAAATCCATAGCCTGGTGTGTTCTCTAAAATAAATGGAATAACAAATACAATAACATTATTCAAACAGATAAATACGAGAAAGCTGAGAGCCATTTAGACACACACTTATATACATGTAAAAATACTCACACATAGACATGCAGGCATACATGCAACTCAAGCACACTTGCACCTACACATGTGCATGTGCACACAGACATATCCACAGACACACAGAGAGAGAAATACGGAGCAAGTGTCAAAAATAAACATAGATTATTACTCTTATAATCAGAGACATCACACAGTACTGTAACCACATCAACTTTGTTCTGTTTAAATAGCAGTATGACACTTTTGTCAGACTTTTATCAGACTTGTTGTTCACGTTACCGAGGAACAATGTGGAAACTCCACAGAATCAAAGTTGAATGGCATATTACACCAAATCAAACATGCAGAACCAAACATGCAGTTACTTTGAATATTTGATCTTTACATTTAATAATAATCCCTTTTTAAACCTTTGGACATCGTGGACACTGAAATGGCAGTAAATTGCCTTTATGTGCTTTCTATTAAAACAGGATGTGTTAAAGTAAATCTGGAGTTGCAAAATTATGAGCAGCAGTTTGAAAAACACTTTAAAATATGAAGCATCTAAAGACGAGGTTTGACACATGGTGCCAAAACATTTTAATAAAGGCACTATTAATACATTTCAGCAGCCTCAGAGACCCTTCTCCTCATCAAAAAACAAGATGTATAATAAATCTTTGGCTCCTGGTAAAATGATTATATTTCATATGAAATTTTTGGATCAGCAGGAAATGGTTATTGTGTGTTCGTGAAATGGCCTCTGCTCAAACGTTTGTTTTCTGTCCTTCCCCCTTAACGCATTCACACACCTAAAGAACTCTCTGCCTCATACAGTTAGTAATAAACTTAAATAGGTAATGATACACTCACACAAAATCACACACTCACACACACACCCTTACTCAGGCGTAAACACTCCACACACGTTCACACATGATATGAACATACAACATATGCACAGACATGTATACATACCTCTTTCTGCTCCTCTCCTACCTCTCTCTCTTTCACATACACACACACACACACACACACACATACACACACACACATACATACACATTCACAAACACAAACACATACAAACAAGACATGGCGTGGCATGGAATTATTAATGTTATTAATAATCACCAATATGTACATTCACATTAAACAGATTTACTCATGAGGCTCTCCAAAGCCTTTTAATGAACAAGCCTGTTATAGAACATATAGGCTACACTTTAACCTGCATATATTTTTATGTGCACATTTGTAAATAATTTCACCTTAAAAACCTGACCTGAATATTTTAAATTACAGTAAAAACACATTTGCACTATTAATACTTAAGATTAAGATTAAGATCAATGAGTACAGACAAAGGTATTTTTAATAAAGATGTTTTTTTCACAAATAATCATTCTTACACTGTCTGTTCAAAACCATATTCTTTAAAACTTTAAAGGGGCTGTTTTCTGTGTTGTACACACAGCAGGTTAATACTAATTGAATAACTGTGCATTTAAGAAGTTTGTCTCTGAGAATGACATTGCGATCAAAGTCCTTTTATGCCAGTTTAGCACCTGCTCTTCCCAGCAGAATTAAAAAAGATATTTAATGATTTAAAAAAGCATCTGATGTAGTAGTAAATGTACATTGGCCACAGGTATTTGTCTGGCTGAGAATCTGCTAATGATCAGTTAGAACAGCTAACACACACAGAAACATAGATACGTACACTCACATAAAACTGTTGGACTTGCATACAGACAGACAGGCAGTCAGACAAACTGAGAGAAACACACAGACATGCATACACACATATGCACATACACACACTCAAATACAAGTGCGTGTCCATGTGTGCGTGCGTGCATGCATGCACGCGCGAACACACACACATGCACACATACACACACACACACACACCTATGGATTTGAGCATTGACTTATCTGCAGACAAATAATTTTTCCAAAAACCTAGATAGAACTGATCCTTCATGCAGTCACAAATATAAGAATGTCATTTCAAATGGAACCAAATCTCCACTGAGAAATACAACATATGTCTGCACAAGCACAAGCAAGTACATCTGACAATAGTTTTGACTATTTTAACTACACACAATCACACACTAGTGAACAGTGTGTCATGTCTATATGTAACCACTGTGCCTTCCCCCACAAACACATAGTTAGACGTACACACACGCTGAAATGGCTGCTTATGACGGTCAGTCTAACCATAGCCATCTCTCTTCCACAGTACAGTCAGAACCCTACAAATCCATTGTTATGGGTCCACACTCAGAGTCTGTCCCAAAACAAATAAAAATGACACAGTATGGTGTCAAAGTAACCTAACAGGTCAGACTGTGTGTCAAACATTTTCACCTGAACACTAAGTATACATTATATATGCACTGTTCACACTTCAACCCCCTCTCATTTAGAGTCAATTGTTTATCTCATTTATTTACTCTATCCAAATATAAACATGTGCTCTCACACTGTCTTGCTTCATGTTTAAGTCATGGCAGAACACAAATGCATCACCTGAGTGACAATGCCTAGTTCTTGAAACCCATTTAATTACAATATTTCATTCAGTTGTTATACCAAACGCTAGCTTTACCTGAGGTAAGTCTAAATACATTGTCTCACTCCTATTTGCAACCAGGTTTCTAACCACTTACCTTCCTCAGTTTATGTTCCCCTACAGTGTCCTGGGAGGTTTCTAATATTTCTATCATCTGGTCAAACATTTTTTAAGCCAATTATATATTCATATGTTTTCTACATCAGAGGAACTATGAAATCAGTAACCTTTTCAAAATTTAAGTAATGAATCACTAAACTCTCTAAATATGTTAAAATACATTTGTCTTGTTGGTCACTATAATCTCCTAATATAATTTTGTACAAACAAATCAAGCTAACTTATTTTGGGCTAGAACAACGTATATCATCTGTAGTTTGCTTGTACTTTTATGGGAATTCCCATACAGTAAAATACTGAATGGAGATAATCAAACGAAACAATTTGCTCCTGAGGCCCGACATGAGGCCATGGGCTTTTGGGTGATGTCACTCTTTTCCACTCTCTACTCTAAATATCATGGTTGTTATAAACAAATGGTGTTGCTAAGACTGCCCTGGAGTATATATCAGAAATGACAGAATATGAGTATCAACCTGCATAGCATGAAAACATTAGTATGGAATATTAATCTAAATTATTCTGCAGTATAGTTGTATAAATGTAAAATGAACTGAATCATGTTTAAAAGCCCATGCAGAGTTGGCATACATTTAAATTAAATGTAGAGAGAAACATACTGATGTTTGTGTTATTTTCACATTTCAAATAACTTGTGTAGTCAAAGAATAGTGTGCATTGGCAATGAATATTAGACTGAGGCTCACAAACTGAAACCACAACACACTTTAAAGGCTTTTAAAAGCATTGCCTATTTTATTTTTAAGATAAAGAGTTGTTAGGTAATACCTAGCTGTGATAACTGCTTCATCCATTTTATGCTGGATCTCAGCACATGCCCATATCATCCTCCCTCTGACGGTCTCCTTCTGGCTGCCTGCTCTCTGCAGAAGTGTGTTCTGGCTACACACACAACCTGACGTGGTCTGGGTCACTTGTCCCTCACGAATGTCCTAAAACTGAAAAACACCCATTAGGAAGTACATGTATGTGTATCACATCATATGGCCCCAAAGAGGTAAAGTTTCTATAAATCCAGACAATTAACAGTTTTTTTGTTTTTTCTTCTCTCTTTTACTCTAGACACACATATCAAATTCAATATTAATTTAGTCTCAACATTTTTCATCCCATTTATAAATACACATTGTATCATAAAATCATCTCAACCAAATAAAAACTATGGGTAGAATTTTTAAAAGGCTTCTGATGTTATCATAAACTGCTCATGCCATCCTGTGCATGTAACTTTCACTGCATTTCAATACAATCTGCGGATTTGTTTAGTTGTTAGAAAAAACAACAACAAACAAACAAAAATAAAACATTAAAACCCATGAAACTAATGAACCTCTAAATGACTCCATGGTTGAAGTGTGCAGTGTGGGTTGGGGTGTCTGGATTGTGTGTGAGACACCCTCAATGATCTCAGACGTTACACACACATGTGTGTGTGATGTTACTCACATTCTTCATGGAACTTTGAACTGTGGGATTGAAAACTGTGTAACTGTGTAAGCATTAAATAGACATGTGTAATAATGAAGAGAAGAGAATATCAACACTTAATTGGTAACTCACTCTGTATTTCTTACACTAGAAGAATGTTACTGAAACAAAATAATATCTGTAATTTGACATCAGATTATAATCTAAAAACATGTACTTTCAATGCTGCTTCATATGACTCTATTGTTTTCGAGCTCTGACTGTAAATTGCATGTGTCGTCTAGGTCATTCCAGTCTCAGACATGCGATAGCAATGAAGCTCCTTCTCCCAAGTCATTTCAATATGAAAAGAAACAGGAACAAATTACATGAACGTGTCAGTGAGACAAAAGAATCAAGGTGCTGAGCTGCACACACGCATATTCTCTGAACATGCAACATGAACATGCAATACGAACATGCAACACACTGAACAAAACAAATGGCTTGTATGAGCTATAAAACCACCCGTGTGAGGTGGCATTTTTACTGCAAGCACGTGATGTTTGACAGGTGTGTGGACCATTTTAGTCTAAGACTCTCGATTCTGCCATTTCACAGGCCCTTTCACAGGTAGCAGTGAGAGCCCCTCCCCTCTCCAGCCACTCCTGCTTCTGACTCATCCCTCACACCTTGCCTCACACATGATGTTTAAACTTGTAGCAAGCAATCTGGCAACCAGCTGTCAATATGGGTATCAACTTTATAGTGGCAGGGACCAGCTCACTCTACAGCAGCAACTCCTTACAGGAGTGTAAAGAGCAAGCATGGGATTTCTGCGTTCTTTGTACCCGGTTATTATTTGTTGTCCTGGTTGCTTGATTACCCCTTCAGCATCAGCATATTAAACTCGGGGCATAAACACATCTGTGATAGCTAATACACTGTCCATTGATCCTGTCAATGTATGAATGAACAGCTAAAAAATAGCAAATTAATAATACATTTGGGGACCAGGAAAAATACTTAACCTTAATAAAATACCTCTTAAAAGTCACAGGTAAAATGAAGTCCCAAAACATTTGTAGATCCACTGAGATGTTGATAATCATCATACCTATCTGTGGAGATAGAAGAACTGGCAGTACAACCTCAAATATTTTAATTCTTCAGTCCCCCAGGTATGGCCATCTCAGAAAGGAACCATCTTAAATGTTGAGATATAAAAGGAACATAAAAACAACATATTTAGACAAGAATGTGCTTTCACGTTAAAGTAGCCTTGAACAGTATTGTTAGTCTTTTTTATATTGGGTTCTGAGTAGATCTAATGACTACAATACCAAGTTTTCCTTTTACAAGGACACCAACCTGCCTAATGCGTTCTTGTGTGTGTAGAGCATGAATGAAAACCTGTCGTCTCATTTACTCATTAGGCAGGGCTTGGAACAACTATGCAAAGTTTTGCAAGAAAGTAAACTGAATACCCTAAAGAAAGGCAAGATGGCACTTGGAACTAGTTTTAAAACAAAGTAGTTTTATAATGGAGGTTGTACTTGATCACCGAGGAACACTTCCCAAAACTCTCTGAACTGTCCCCACTGAGTTGAACAGCAGTGGGATACAGAAAGAGAAAAGTGAAAGATCTGTCTGCGTGGAAAAAACTACAACTCCAGTCTTTCAGAGAGAATCACTGTCTTCACTGGCTACAGTTGTTTCTTGTGTCAGTATCTTAAACTGATCCACATCTGAACAATTGCATTCTGGTTAGATCAGTTGGTGCAAAAATAGATGGCGTTACCAGCACAGTCACACACAATCCAAACTGGATGAGCTCCTCAATTGAACCCCCTTTCTAGTACTAAAGCTGGTCTTTCTAGTACTAAAACTGGTCTTTCTAGTACTAAAGCTGGTCATTCCTACATGTTCTTCTTAAAGTCTCTGTTTCGTTAATGAGCATCAGAAGTGTTTTAGCCTAAAACCTTTAAGTGAAATACTCTTACACCTTTAATGAGAAATTCTGACATGTACAGCATTGATCAAATGAAGCACCCCTCTACAGCCAAATCTGAAACTGATATATATTGTAGTGTTACACTCTCTCCCTCTCTCTGTCTCTCACACACACATAGGCATGCACACACATGCACATATATCATTCACTGCGATGGGTTCACAAGTCAATCCTCTCAACTAGACCAGTTAGTTCCTATTCTACTAAAACAAGAGAAGAGGGTTCTGGTGTTTAACACAACCTATTTCAAGGAAAACAAACGCTGGTAAAAGCTGAGTAAGCTCTAAGAAGGCAAACACTAAGATCATCCAACCCAGACACCATGACACGTGTAGTCAGTTTAAATTGCATGTGTTTATGCGTGTGTGTGCGTGTGTCTGTGTGTGTCTGTGTGTGTGAGTGTGTATGTATGAATGTTTACCTGAATGGACATGCAAGTATGTATGTGTGTGCCTGTGTATGCATGTATACATATGTCTGAGTGTAATAAACAAATGCACTGACATAAATTGTCTCAAAATTCATGTAATAAATGCACACAATTTGTATGGAATATCAAGGTCAGAACTGATGCAGAGCACTGTCTGAATCAGCATGTATTCTCTTTGTAACTACAATGGATGCCCATATTATTATTGTTATGTCTGTATTATTAGTTTGCTACCAAAAATATCAAGACATTCTTCAAACTATAGAAACCTCACAGAAAGTAGACATGACAACACAGAACATCTAGGCCACACCCTGCTCCATACCATTAATCTCTTATCATCTCCTTCACAACAAGGGGCCTTGTAAACCACCACAACCATCCGGACGCCATGGTTTTAACCAAATGAAAAGTGTAACAGATTAATTGACAAATTTCTAGAATGGTAATGGCCTTATAGAGGTTTCATAGTGCAAATTGCATTAACTCAGATCAGAACCATTACTAACAGAAGAAATACTGAAACAATAGATGTGGGGTTTAAGTACAAGAAAATTAGTATATCCATTTTTTAATGGAAAGACTTACAGAGATTGATGTGGACAGTGTGATCAGACAGTAGAATCACTGATAGACCTGACTGTAACTTCTTTACTGGTGAATAGACTTCTATCAGTCGAGCCTACACAAAAACAAAATCACCATTTTAGATATATTTGTGTGAACATAGAATATGACATCATATCACAAAAATCATGAATAAGTGTCCCTGGCCTATTCCTCATCACACAGACACACACACAAACATAATGAAGGCTACCCAAGGGTGGCTACACATAAGAAAGAAGAGACCATTACCCACTAATCACTAACTTTAGCATATCACGTACATACAAGTACTCTTTCTCTTTTTCCACACACGTGCACACACGTGCACGCACGCACGCACGCACGCACACACACACACACACACACACACGCGCCTAACTCAGCTTCTCAACTCAACAACCGAACACCATGCAAACTAGTACATGTTACAATTTATTGACTGGCTTTATGTGCTTGCAGCCACGAGGCAGCCCGTGCGTCATAAAATGCGTAGCTGACAAGATTTGCGGACCCATTAACTGACATTTAAGCTTATTTTTGTGTAACATAATTCTTAAGTAATTCACCTGTTCTTTGGTTTTGGTATTATATTTAAATACATGCTGTTACTTTTGTATATCTCGTAATAATCTCTTTGTTATTTGCCGAATGTTTGTTTTTTAATATTAACAGTCATCCTGATCTTCTATAATTAACTCAGACACTTCTTGTGCATGATACTGTATCATAATAACTCGGTTTACTAAGTTTTCAAGCCATTGTAATTTTTTTTTAGCCAAGAAAGAACGTAGTATTACGAGTGCCGTGAGAACAGGCGAACTGACTGTGAATAACTTTCTTTTGACCGTTTAATGCCAGACAAGATAAGATTTTATTATTGATTATATAAATAACAATAATATACTGCATTTCTGTAATGTGCAGCTCGCTATATGCTCACTTAAGTCTAAAATCATTACATTGCTCCGCTCCGTCAGACGTGAAGTTTCACGAATGTCCGTTTGAATCTATTAAAAAATCTGTATATACTAATAAACCAACAAATTTGCTTGTTGCCAGAAAACAAAGTTAATTTATCGTGCTACATTATCTCTGGTTCTGATAAGTTTGGAACGTCCTGGAGTTTTTAAAAGACCTCATTTTTAAAGGGCCTTTTCTCTGCTCGCCACTGACGAGTCGAGTTAGATTAAAATGTATTCTTCTTGTATTGCTTTCACTTACAGTCTACTTTCAGTCCTGAGACTATTCTGTTGTCAGTGGCATCTCGTCAACTCGGAAACTAAAGTTACTGATAACTTCTATAGAGCTTGTTCTTATCACAATTGGTTCGTGTAGTGTAAGGAAGTGCCTATTTTATTTTTTATATACAATAACAGTTTTGTTTCTTAAAGTTTACATCAGGATTGGTCGAATTTAGTCAAATGTATATATATTGAGTACCTTGAGATAACTTCAGTACCTTGAGATGCCTCCATTTCTTTTAATTGTCAAACTTTGACCAATATGAAGGTAAAACGTACACAAATGAATCAAAGTCAACTCAGCTTATTGAAGGTAATCGTTTATACATTGTCCGTTTGAGGGAAGTCAACCAAATACGCTAATATAACAGTGTGAGTCACAAAATTGGCAGACTGATTTTTCAGAACTTTAGGGCCAGCGGCTTGTTACATGAGTGAGCACAGACTTTATATGTAGATACGTTACAGCTCACTCTCGAGGTGTAATGACATTGTACACTACATTTCATTGTCTCTGAACTTGAGAAATGACGTGACTTCTTATTTTTAAGTGTTGTCTACAGAGATATAATATTTATAAACACAGCTAGTCTACAAACTTAAACTCGTAGTCACGAGTTATGTAAGTCGTGGCAACTACGTTTGTTAAGGCCACGTTCTGCATGTTACTGTAGCTATGATATATTAAAACGCGCGCGTGTGTGCGCGCGCACGCACGCACGCACACACAGACAGACACACACACACACACGGTCGCTTTTTTGGCTCAGTAGTAGTAATTTTTCTGTAGTAATCAAGATCTTTATTGTGGATAGCAAGTGAATGATGAGTAATTGAAAAGTGAGATTTCATAGCGATGTTACAACTGCGCGTGAGCGTGTGTGTGTATGAAAATGAAACATTCTAAGGGAGGTATATTCTGAGGGCCCCTATAATGACGTATTGGTACACGGTGACGCTCGCATTTTCGCACGTTGGCACCCTGTGATTTATGTGCTAATAATTCAAGGTACCATAAGGCCCTATCTGCATATCAACAATTCTAGCTAAAAAGTGTGTAAACCTATATGTGGTTGAAAAAGGGGTGGGGTCATTTCTACAGTGTTTGGCTTCAAAGTGAATAGTACACAAACGAGATGCCCACTCCCCTCCCACTTTCCTCTCCCCTTCGAATGGACCTCTGTGTTTTCCCACGTGCGAACTGAAACCTCGTTGGTGGAACTGTGATGTTGTTTGGGCTACTTTCTGCAATCGTATTTACGAGAGAAAGCGTTCTGCAAAGGAAACGCTACATAACTCTCGACTGGTTGAGAAGTTCAGCTTTCACACTTGAGCCGCAACACATAGCGGCTATAACATGTTTCTCAAACAAAATGAACAAGAAATCAGCACACAATAATAATAATAATAATAATAATAATAATAATAATAATAATAATAATGATAATAATAATAAATGTATTTAGGTTTAGGTCCAAGAAGTCTTCCGATGAGAATTCGCTGAATGCGCCTTCCGCAAATGCTTTTTGGGGTAAGGGCTTCCCAGCTAGATACTTATGAACAGCAAGCCCAGACCGCAAAAAGATTCGCGAAAGACAAATCGCAGTCCGTGTGCAGATAAGTCCATGACATCGAACAGTGACATCCAGGTGGCTCGTGCATGATCTTGCTTGTTTCCTAATCGTGTTGTGTATCCAGACATCGGGAAACCGAGGCACTGAAGCCTTTCCGTGCCTGAAGTGTATTCCAACTCATTCACATTCTACGAGCACGGGGGGTTTCAGAGCGGCCAGCATCCAAATGCCTGTATTCTGTGTGAGAGCGCTGTCCATGGTCCTGAATTTACTCCTTTCACGATAGTTTATTTTCGGTCTCTTTCTCCACATTTCTGTCTACCAACCTGCTTTGAATTAGATACGCCTCGACAAAAATGCGCACATACAATAAAATCTACATAGTCTTTCTTTCTCTTAATATTAGGATTATTTTGTTGTGAATGTCATAAATCCCCTCGTTCGCGATATCGTTTAGTAGAAGCCTAAGCAGACAGTGCCGCTGGAGTGATCTGGGTGAGGAGAGAGCAGTCTGTAATCTGCTCGCAATAAATAGAGAGCAGCGAGGGATCTTATTGGACCAAACAAAAATCGTCATCCACCAATCGGTGTCTAGCTCATATAGGGACCCCCCTTTAAAAAAAGAGAGAAAGAAAGAAAGGGAAAACCAAATTGTATCCTAGTTGGCGCAAGTGACCAGCCAAATTCCCTGTAAAACAGTAACATTATACAGGATATATTATTTTCCAGTCACATCCAGAGTGGGTAGTCATATCAGCATTAATAAAGCATGTAGCCTAGTACCATGTGTTCAAATTTGCACTCATTGCCAGTTCACTTCCAGTGCTTATTAAAACAAATGACCATCAATAGATATTTAGAAACGTCCCCCATTCCCAACATTGTACAAGTGATTAGAGAAAAGAGAGCACCACATCGCCCTCCATACGACGACAACAACATGACAGGTTTCTGAGAAGAGACCTCAGAGAGAGACTTTAGAGAGAGACCACAGAGAGTGACCTCAGAGAGAGAGAACTCAGAGAGAGAGACCTCAGAGAGAAACCTCAGAGAGTGACCACAGAGAGTTCAATTGCTGACACCACTGAGTGAGGGCATAGGGGTCTCAATAGACTATCCCTACAATACCTCAAACTCACTTCATAAAAGTGGCATAAATCCTTTAGAGCAACAGTCACCCACTACTGAATATAATACATTACTTAGTTTTACAAATTTAATATTATAATAAAGTATAAATATTTGAACATAGTTTGCCACAACAACAAAAACAAATACAGCAGGGCCAATAACTGAATTTTACTTATGTGCTCACTAGACTGTTTGTCTATTATTAGACTTTTACACCAAGGAGTCATCCTACATGACAATGTAAAAGTAATATAAAGATGGATATACAGTCATTACTTCCTTTAAAACATATATTCTAGGTAGTATTGGTAGACGAATTTTACTTACCAGGATAGTTCTGTTCCTATATCCACATAGCAATCATGTGTCAAAATGCACCACAGTCTCTGGCAATCCCTTTTTGGAACTCTATGCAAGAAACTGTACTAGGTGGGAGGGTCACGATCTATATCTGGACTACCCCCCTCCCCCCCACCACCTCCAAACGCGCGCACGCACGCACGCACACACGCACACACGCACACACATACATACACACGCACTCACGTGCACGCGCGTGCGCACGCACACACACACACACACACACCAGTCTGAACTCATCCCAAAGCAAGATCCCCCTCCCGTCCCTTAATCACTGATATTCTTCTCGTGTCTTCGTTGGTGCAAGGGGAGGTTGAGGTGGCTCAAGGCAAGGAGTTAGGGCTAGAGAGATAACATGTGTAAATATCTTGCCCAGATGCCACCATTATGAGGATTTTATTGGGTGGTCGTTTCATTTGCGGACGTCTCCAGTCAGTCACGATTCCCCCCCTTCCGTCTGCACCGCACAGCGACTGCATCTCCTGACGCAGCCAACGCGCACATATTACTCACTATAGCAGTCACGACTCGGAGAAATCCGTGTTGCCACTAAAATTACACCGCCAGTATTGAATTATTTAAGAAGATCTTGGTATGTCTGGGTAAGGTGCGTTTAACAAAGAAAGCCACACGGTCTTTGAAAAGGTCAAGGTAATCAGCGGCGTTTTTCGCTCCCATGCGAACAAGCACAATATTCACAGAACACAACCATTTACAAACCCTAACGGCAGCAATCCGGCTATTTCAGTGTTTATCATATCATTGTAAGCTATATCATGGTAAGTATTCAACAAATATTAATACGATAATGGGAACTCAAGTACAAAACGCTGATTTTAGGCGCAGCTTTTCTCGTATAAACTGCAAATCTATTATCCAAGCCGTCTCTGATCATCTGTATCGGTACAATATAACTGTCAGTCATTTGCTGCGAAAGGTAACGGTATAGCGACGCCTGCCAACTGTTGTCTCTTAAGCGCAAGTATTCTCACTCTAAAGCACGCACTTCGAAAAATTGTGCCAAATTTCAGCTAAGCCTGCGCGCTGCAGTCTTAAGTTACACACCTATCAAGAGTATCATGGGTTGCAAAAACACTGCCAGATACAAATTTGTGATTGTCGTTGAGACCCGGTGAATAATGCTGATGAATACAAAATATAAACATGTGTACTGGCACCAAAGCAATATTTCAGTTCATAGCCATGGAAAACGGTCTGTTGCAGCACTGTATAATGAAAATGACGTGGGCGGAAGAGTAGCTAATCCAAGCGAGTCCACCTATAGCCACATTGTCTCTATCTTAACTGCAACTGAAAGAACTGTTCAAACAACACAGGCGGGAAGACTGCCAAACGGACTTATGAGTATGAAACTTAAAATTGTATTTTTAGTTTGGAAAGCAGGTTACTTGCACTGTTACATCCCTCCACGGGTGAATTTCAAAACAAGGTAAGGGCGATTTTGTTGCAGGTCGAACCGGTGCACGGCACCCCTTGACGCCACATTGTATTTTCAGCACAACCGTGCAATCTGCGGGTTTCCCTCTCGCCGGCACTGGTGCAGTTCTGTTTCATCGCCTTTTGGCACTCCTTCTTCCTCAAACATGTCTTTATCTAATGCCCTCTTCACAGCTTAAACCAATATTACCCCTAGTTCTTCTTATGTTAGGGATTTCCATTCGCGAACTTTCAGTGGTAACGGAGAGAAAAAAGCGAAAAATGACTCGACAGCGCCGTCAGACCAACGAGTTTGGTCTTGCGTTTTGGTTCTCATATTTACCGTTTGCGATACTCCTGCTCTAGAGAGAGAGAGAGGTTGGTTTTTATTTTGTGTGTAGCGGAGAAAAAACATATGTAAGCTAAGCTTGTGTAAAGCCCATGCTACTAGAATAAAAATGTAGTTGTTTACCCCAGCATCGCTTTCGTAGTGGGAATAGCATACTGTATAACCCAATACCATACATGCACCAAATCATGCAATAATCAAACACAGGAGAAGTACATTCAACCAAACACTGCTCATCTGTACTCACCAATGCTGCGAACCCTTGCTGAAAGGGGAAAACACACATACATATATATTTTAAATCAGCAAAACGTGACCACATTACACAAACACAAGATGAGAATCAATGCTGCCTTTGATTCATATCTAACCTCAGCAACATGTCCAAGGTTTCCCAGAATTGAAGTCCTTTTTATACAAGTGTTACCCCTCTGCCTATTTCTGGAGCGCGATCAAACACTGAAGCTATTTTTAGCTCGCAGTAAGAAAAAAACACTCACAAAGGCATCGCTCAGGAGCGTTACGTGGAGTGCATGCATTGTACATTAATTTTGCCTCTCCCGCTCCGTGCAAGGGCTTCGAGTCGCCTCCGTTGCATTGTTGCAGTGATTTTTGTTTAACAAACTACTTGAGTACCCATCTTTGTTTTGCCCAGAACACCCCTTCACTGATCGGTGGAGGAGATTCGTTATGATCTCTCTTGCTATGAGTTTGTTCCCGCTCTCCCTCTCCTTTATCTCTCCCTCTCTCACCATTCTCTTCATTACACGCGTCTTACGCGGTGTGTCTCCATGCAACTTTCGCTTGGAAACTCAGGACGGATTCGCTGCTCATGAGAGAGGGAGAGGTGGAGAGAACGAGAGAAAGAGAAATAATCTGTTGTACGCTAGGAATTTAGTGTATTGATATATAGGTTTACATATACATATAAAAACAGCATAAAAACGATAATAATTAAGACTTGCAGTCCTTTTCTATTCGGGGCTGCGTCAGTTACTAGGCATTGACGTCACATTTAGGTTTTCCCACTTTACTGTCTATGGCCGTTGATTACAACCGTCGCAGACAGGCTCCCGGTAATGAAAATGGCCTTTAACAAACTAAAAACAGGTCAAGTATAATTCACAAGAGGGTGAGAGATCGGTTGCTTTCTCGTATCAGTGCTTCAACATTTTAGCGAAACCTTTCGTTTAGTAGTCCACCGTCGCGACAAACTCGTTTAGCCATGGATTCCGTACAGGATACACCGTGTATTATATTGTTCTAAACAGACTACGGGTGCTAATTTAAACTGCTTTTTTCAACCAAAGCATTAGCCTAGTTGCACTAAAGTACAGTGCACGAACACTGCAAAGCAGATTGCATCAGAAAATTCACCCTAATGTGAAAAATGTTAAAGACCAAAAACAATTCAAGTGTGCCCGTGCGATGCTACAAGAGACTGTCGCTCATTACTAGTGGATTAATGTTTACTATCAATTTCAGGATTCGTCATGAAAAACCAACACACTGTTTTGCGAAAAACATGCAACGATGTCTACAAGCATGTTGCGTTCCATAGTCATTAAACCTAGATGCAAAGAATTTAGCAAACACAGCAATATGCATCTTAAAAAAGACTAATTCAACCAGTGAAAAAGAGATATCAGTTTAGCGTCCACTGTCTGAACAGATTGCCGCGTGGTGTCGCCAAACGCCGCAACAGAGCTCCTCGACCCATCGGTTTCTTCAGTTGTGTGCCGTGCCGGGTTAATGAAAATGTCAGCTACATGTTTTTTTCATCACACGAGAGAGTAACTAATGAAGATCAGGCGCGAATTTAGATGCATCCATGCATAACCCAAGCTCTTAACATTATAGCAGAGTTATAGCAGAGTTAATAGTTAAGATAGCAGAGTTGATAGTTAAGAACTTTTATGAAAGCATTACAAGCGATGCATAAAACAATACACATCGGTTTTGGAAGAAACAAGTAAAACATTTTGCCTCCATATATCGCACGACTCGAGTGTGTCGAGTGTAGAGTGGTTTTCTGTGTATCTGATCGATGGGCCTTTGGCCGATCATTAAATTAAATATGTCTTTCAACTCGGTTTTTAGATTACTTTGCGTCCAGAAATAATATTTGTAATATATAGTAATATATGTAGCTACAAAGCTAGAATGTGCTCTGCACAACGCGTTAGCGTTGATCTCGCGACCAAGCTAGACTTTCTCCACTCACCTCTGAAGCTAAAAATATACCGAATTCAGCTGGACTCTGGGCTGGAACTTGCTCACAGCATTTCCTCATCTAACCTATTGTGTCTCAACTCAAATAAAATGAGTAATCCTGCGGTTCCAACAAACATTGGGACATAACGTGAGAATCCTAAAACAGGCCTAGTTGAAGAATTTAATTGCATATTGGTGAGAATTCTTATTCTACCCCTCGTAGGCTTAAAGTAATTCGGGGTTTCATGCAACAGGTCAAATGAAAGTGTGAGAAGTCTGCACCTTAGGTTAGGAAAACTCACTTGTTTTTTCCCTTAAATTCTAAACCTGAATGTGTCTTTTCTGTAGTGCCTGATCATGCATACAGTCGTGATATTTAAGAAGTCATTCATACACAACTATACAAACCCAGAAAAGGCCTTCTGTTTATCATAATGTTAAACCTGTTTCGTTTGCGCGAAAGTCAGAATTCTACACTATGGGCAGCACTACCACACCCTGGCGGATGGCTGCCACGTAAATGCGAGTTCAGCACCATGGACAGCATTGTAGGGCTGCTTAAACAGATCTGAAAAATAGGACCGTCATAATTTTGCACCAAACTGCTAAGAACCTTAGATAGTGTCCCGTTCATATCCTAGATACATCTTACACTACATGTCTTAAAACACGTGTAGCTATTATATGTGGACGGTGTCAACTGAACACAGTGACAACAATGGCACTCAGACCAATCTTTTCAATCGTAGAAAGGCCTTTATGGCATCACGTTACAAATGACCAACAACCGCTTCAGAATTCCTGCCTGTTTTCCTTGTAAAACTCACATGGAAAAGAAGTTTATTTGATCAGATTGACTTGTCTAGTCCATCTGGATGGTGCATAAAGGCTTGCGAGATATAAACACAGAAAAGACACCGCCTACTGTTTGGCTTGCTTAGGTAGAGTGGACTATGCGGCTTTCTACAGGTCCCATTAAAAACATCATCCAAAATATTTGCATTGGGTTTCTCACACGTGTTTCTTTTTCCTTTGTTTGTTGTCCCCCCATCTGCTCCTTCGTTTCAGACATAGTCATTCTAGGAAACGGACACTGCTCTGGTGGTTTCAATTGGGGAGCCGAGAGAGAATCAAAATTGATGAGGGTTTGTTTGAATTTCAAGCTTAGATTAAGAATCTCCGCCCTTATAACCCTCTCTCTGTTTATTTTTCCGTCTCTCCTGCCTAAATGATGTCAATGGAAGCACGAGCTATAGAGCTATTTATAGAATTCCCCCCTCCCATCAGAATCACATGATTCAGAGCCGAAGCACAATAACTACCTCAAGAGAGAAGTCTGCATGAATAGAGACGGTGAATATTTATGAACGGGCAGAATGTCACATGATGTTCCTTATCCGTAACATGTTAAGTTTTGTGTTGGAAAGTGATACAGCGACTGAAATACCGTTTTTCTGCAGTGATTTTATGTTTTACCCGCGTTTTTATAAATTATTCATGTATTTATTACACCGTGGGTAAACTACGCTTCTAATTCTACAATGCTTTGAACAAACACACAAAAAAGTTAACGGAACAAAAACAGAACGAAAAACAAAAACTCTTTTCCATGGCCGGTTCCGTTTTAGACTGATGTGCGACCCGTTCCTACTATCCCAACCTGCTCTTTCCATTTACATGCAGGCCTGTTACGTAATAGGTCTGTCTTCCCTTCCTTTGAAAAAGCATGCACACGTTTTGCCGGACGGTTCCGACTAAGAATTCCGCGTACCATTTCAAGCTGCCCGCAGCTTTGCATGCGAGATAAGAAACCATGAACAGTCTGATGGTCAGCAGCACAAAGGTCGCATTTGCACCTTTGACAGAAACAGTGGAGATTCATATTAAAGACTGCATTCCGTCCTTTCGTTTCACTGACCCACACTCCCTCACAGCATGTATAGCATACATCTCCGTCACGACTGAAACGCGCATCTTTCAGTTTACCTCAAGCATGTGCCATATAATAATATCGTTATATATCTTACCACACTGACTACATGCGTTGAGACCATTTCTTTCTGGTTCCTGGTTGATATGTTAACACTCACTGGTTTCTATATTTAGTAAGCCTCCCAGTGCCGTTACTATTCCAGGCACTGTACATGAGGGGGCGGATGATACTCGTTCATGTAAAATGATATTCTTTTCCTCGCAGTTTTAAGCCATACTCATATATCGCCTCCTTCTGTAGGCTGTAACAGCAAAAATATGTCCCATTCAACGACACTCCTCAATATTTTAAGCATATTCATGTTTAGAAATCAATTCTCGATGCTCAGGTAATCAGATCAGCTACCTCAAATGACCCAAAGCGCTTATTGTGTGTGAAATAAGGACTGAAATAAAAGCGTGCGTAATTTTGTGTACCTGAAATGTATGAAATGTGAGGATCAAACCATCACGATTATAACTTCTACGCATGCCTGAGCTGGCATTGGGTGATAAAAAACATTGATTGACGTAATGTACTACATGGTTTCGAGATCCTGCGGCTCTATTCTTTACTTTGTTGCTTTTTAAAAGCACAGCTACATCGTGTGGAATGCAGAGGGCGGAATCCATTTTAGGATTCATTGATACCCTTTAGCCTACCCATCTTCACTAACAAACCACAAATTAGCAAGTCTAGTTGAGCAAGGTCAATAAACAGTTGTTTTACAGTGCCTTTCTTAAACTGAGGATAAGGTCAATGAAAAATATGATGAAATTCTATCTACTGTAATTCAAACAACGCGTGAAACGGCGACAGTATCTATTAGGATAGTTTCACGACATCGGTTTGCGTGATTCTAATGGTTTTTATCGACTTAATCGTCTCGAACTTGACAAAAACACGAGCTTTTCCTCTGGCTCGTTACAATAACATTTTTTCTAGGGCGCGTGTAAGGACGTGTGCGTAAAAGGCATCGAGTGACTGGTTTGGGAAATACCTTGTCACGAGCGCTCAAAGCAATTGTTCAGTGGATATACAGCGCCATCTACTGTCACAAAGAAAGATTTTAGCGAAGGAGTATATAATATTAAAATGGTGAAAAAATATTAAACTGAGAACATCTAAAGGCTGTAGGTCGATCAGCAAAACAGCATGGGTAGGAAAATCCAAATAAGTCTTTTAGTAGACAACTTCATAGAAAACGAATTAAACGTAAATTAAAACGTACGTGCTTATTATTTGTGCATTCTTCCGCAGATGACACGAAAGAGAAGATAACGTATGATAATTTTAAAAGCTTGCCAATGCAATCTAACAGGTGAATAAAGCACGAGCTGTCTATGAGATTGGCTTATCGACGAAGTAGAGGCAATGCACGATCCGTGAACTTGGATGGCCATCTAGTGGCGTGAAGAGCATGTCCTCTTTAAAAACTCCTTTGTCCTAATATTGTGGGTTATATCACGGCCACGTTCAGTACTGCATTATGATGAACGGAGCGTGGGGCTACATTAGTGTGCGTGCAAGTCATGAGCAGTTCGTGATGTGCTAATGACTATTACTGACAGGGTTCTACCTAAACTACCTACGCTCTCAATCTCCTTGGAAGATTTTATTCTATTACAAAAGCTTGACCACTTACTCCGTCCTTCACTGAATCTGGGGAGTGGGCCAATGAGGAAGGAGCATTGCAGGGAGGCCCAGAATGCAGTGCGCCTCTCCACAGGCTGTATTTACTTTACATGTAATGTGTAATCTTATAGTGGAGTTCTGTGTGCATGCTGAATTAGTTTTATTTTATTTCGTTTATTTTACTTTCGGCTGGAATTCATCCAGTTAACCTAACCCTGTTTTCCTAATTCAGTTAAGTCATTTTGCTGCTTGCTTGCTTGTATCTGTTTCGGTTTATTTTAATAATGAACTGATCTTCAGCAGAAGTGATGTTCTCTGGGTCTTCTCCTGCAGTGATGTCTCACAGGTGTTGGGAGTTTGATGGTGCTTATCTAGAATAAATCAAGAAGTCACATGCATATTCATGACACAGAAGAGACAGGGAGGACAGAAGTGTGGTAAGGCCCACTGCTGGCATCCAGCAAGAGACAGGACTGCCAAGAGAGCACATGTCCACCTTCTAGCCTACAACTGCAAAGATGCCCAGGGACTGTATTCTGTGCAGCTGCAAGTAATTGCCTGGCATTATGACTGGACAGTGGTCACTGCAATGCAGCTATGTTTGGCCCTGGAGGGACATGTACTACGGTGGACCTGCATTTGCAGACAGTCCAACACGACAACATCACAGCACTGACCAAGGTCCTCCGGCGATGTCTCAGGCAGGCCTCAGTCAGACGGCTGCTCCTGGAAGAGCGGAGGCTGAAGACAATGTGGATCAGCGTGCCAGCAGCAGGACCCAAGCGCCATGGTTCAGCTGGCATCCTGGATGCTTGAGGAGAGCTGGCGCTGTCCTGGAACGCACTGCTGCCAGAGGCGGCGAGACCAAGGCACATGCAGCAGGCGGTGCGCTGGCAGTGTGAGAAGCGAAGACGCTGGACCAGTCAATGTTGTGAGCCTGAGACGGCAAGAAATGGTACTGGTGGCTGTTGTGTAAAAACTGAGCTTGAACCGGAAAGCACAACTCTGAGATAATGTCTTAGCTCGGAAGCTGCAGGCATGGAATCTGGGTTGAGTGCAGTGTAGATGGGAAACAGTTCACTTGTTTGATTGACACTGGCTTGTCGGTGTCGCTGCAATGGTGTGATGTGCTCACCCATACCACAAACAGCACAGTGGGAGGCTGGGAAGTGACAACCGATGGCCAAGTGGTCATGAGAGGCAGGGAGTGGCTTCTGGTCATGATAGGGAGGTCCTGAACTGAATGCATGTGTTCTGCATCACGCCTATAAAGGACATATACATATTCAGCTTGGATGTCCTCATTGCAAGCAGATCCTGATGGACCTCAAGATGGAGATGCTGAACCAGGGCTCGCTGGCAGCGTGCGGGTAAGCACCAGCTGTAGAGAAGCTGAAGATCAGAGCTGGTTGGTGGAGCCCTGGTGGCTCCACCAATTCTCAGGTTGAAGACGCTTTTAGTGGATGAGGTCAGCAGCGCTGGAAGATCAACACTGGTGCTGGATGGTGGCTCCCCAAGGGCTCCCCATCGATGACGCAGCAGATGATAGAGAAAGCAGAAAGTATGTCAGGCAGCAGCAGTAAAAGAGGAGGTCTGTGTGCCACTGGGGATGGTGTGTGAACTGCTGCAGCAGAGCCGGCCAGGTATAATGGAGGAGCAGAAAGACCTAGGATGAATTCCGGGGTTCATTCAAGCCTTCTGGCCTTCAGGACCAAGCCCAGGGTGCCCAGAGAGCAGAACAGAGCTTGTGTTCACCTGTCTGCCGGTGACAGAGGACAGAACACCCAGGGCATGGATCACTGAGGAGATCTGCCTTTGATTGTGGCACTAGTCTTAACACAGTGCATGTAAAGAGCTGATCTGGAGCAGAGAGGAGACTGCCTGTGCTGACATCACAATATGTTCAAATACACCTCACTAACATTTCATTTTGGCTTATAATTAAATGTTTTCTGAAAACATTCTGTGCCCCAAACGTTCTCTGAAAACCACACTGCCCAAAAATTTGGGCACTAGCACTTTCACTTGACTTGACAAAGATGTGTCCAATAGGGAAAGAAACCCTAAAACATGAGTGTCAAAGCCAACAGCAGTAGTTCAGTAACTTTTTTTTTATATGTATTAGGAATTCTCAGTCACACATTTACATTTAAGGTATTTACTTGCCTTTTTGTTCTTCCCAATGAAGATTAACAGAAAAAGTATAGTTCTGTAAGACAACCCCGTAAAGTGTACTCATGGTAGGTTTTTTTTGCGTGAACCACTATTTTTTTTAAGAATCACGTGAACGGCATGTTACTTGCTTAGCTTTTTTGAGTTGAGAGAAAAATGATCAAATGTTGGTCTATGGGTGAAATTTCAATGATATACTGGGCACTTTAATGATGCAGTATTCATTTGTGTAATCCCTGAAATTTGTGTATAGCTAACTGGCGGTCACCTCAACAAATGTACAATAATAGCAAAAAGGTACTGCAGAATCAAATGAGATGATTTACGATTACTTTCGGTTAATCATAATGAAAAATAGTAATACAACGACATGTTGGTTTTTTTTTAATCCAAAACACTTAAATAACTTTTCAAACTTTTGTAAAATATGCATGCAAAAAACAAAAAATCCCAGATCATGAAAAAGTTGCCTAAAAATTTAAGAATTTAGTGATAGATAGTGATAGAAGATTTTGTGATTTCCATTCTATAATGGAGTCAAGAAGCTAATCAACTATGAGGACAACGTCATCAAGTATTACATTGCTAAAAATAATTTTCTTCACATACTTACCAAAAATGAAGCAAAGCCCAGATCAGGGCGAGAAAGCAGATCTAGTACAAACTTAAATACCTTTTTCCAAAATTACCAAACACTGACAGCAAAGAATTTGGACTCAAACTAGTTTATAATAAAATGCAGAAACAAAACATTATTGTATCTTACAAAGTCATGTGAGGACAATTTATCCAACAAAAGCGCTGAAAAACTATAAGGTTAAAAAAAGTACAAAGGATGTGTGTCACCATACAAAAACCAATCCGAAATGACACCTCTGCAGTCTGCTCCAGATAACGGTTCGGAAAAGAGGGAGGACATAAAGAACCCCCCCGCTCAGGGAGGGGAAAGGGGCAGGAGGGTCGCAGAATTCCACTAACTACACTCTGAACAGATAGGAGGGCAAAAACATGGATGAACAGAGCACACTAAATGGTAAGTGGGGAAATGAACCAATGCTTTAAGAATAGGTGTAGACACATGGCAGTCCTGCAGGTGTTCACAGACGGCTAGAAACGTGTGGTGTAGCCATTCAGTAGATTCGTCCTCGACTTCTGCTCCCTCTGCCGCCAAAGCCCCGGGCGCGGCCACCTCTGAAACCACCTCTCTGCTCTGCAAAGACACGATCACACTTCTGTTTATGTTTTACCCCCGAGCGTGGTATGATAGAGCACAGGGCACACGCAGGCCACGGCACACGGGGCCTCCGCCTCATGGCCGTCAGCACTCAGATGTTTGCCAAACCCAGAGCACTGCTCTTCTTCGCAGTCGCACGAAGTCTGACTGACACAAGCTTAAATGCACTGCAGCGGTGAAACATTCATACGGTTTGAAGTGCGTTAACTTTGAAAGGGGACGAAAGTTTATGCACCACTCGGGACTTGACAGGGGAAGGTCTTCTACCAACCTCTGCATAGCAAAAATGCTACTGAGATTTACTGCCACTTTCCTTTGTGTGGTGTGCACTCATCCCATCACTCTCGCCACTGTAAAACTGAATTGTTCAGTGAATCAGTCTCACCATAGGAGAAGTTCCCAATGGTGGCACTGTATTTCCCACTGGGAGGGTTGTATATTTGCCGTGCATCCCTCCTTGGCAACGGAGAAACCTTTTTTGCCATTCCCATGTCATCTCCTGATGGGCGCTTCTGTCTACAGGACATAAAGACAGGTTTCACCAACCAAGAGAAACAGGAAAGAAACAAATTAAGAAAAGGGAAATATCAAAACCTAAAGTTTAATTTTGTAAAGACCTCCAGTAAGGATGAAGGGCTTACCCAACAACAGCTGGGGCTTCCGTCTTCTGCACTGGCTTCCAGGACAGGCTAACTGAGCTTTTGTAGGACGGAGGGTTGTGGAAGAGATCCTAAAAAACAACAAAAACAAACAAAAGCCAAACAAACACACCCAAAACAGCAAAGTTAACAAGAGAAACGTATCACTCATCTTATTAGCAACAGATTGGATAAAGTGAAACATTTAAAACATTACCTTAATAAGGACATTTATGTTGTTGGTGATTTTCAAAGCCACAACTTTGATTTTATTCTAAGAAAAAACAAGATATACACCCATGAATCTTTGTTTCAGCGTGGCAGTATTTTATCAACAAATGGACAGGTGCAGGTGTGAAGTGAATAAGCACACGGCCCTACCTCTTCAGTCTTCAGTGCGTCACCGGTTTTGCCTTGCAACGCCACGCGGAGTTGGCGGATGTACACTTGCAGGCCTCGCGCAAAGTACTGTAGCCTACAGATTCAACGACACGAGTTGGAGACTCACGAACCACGTGGAACTATACTTCTGGAGGTGCTGGAGTTTTATGGAGCATTGGTAGATTAGTAGACTACCAATATTGCGGCACAGATGGACAGACACGTACCTAATCTTGAAGTCCTTTAATCGCTCAGCATTGATCTTGTCAATAAGGAAGTCTGGTAACTTTTTCCCAAGTTGATGGAAGCTGAAGAGCAGGCACTCCACGTAGCTGAACTGGAGCTTGGGCTCCTCACTCACAGCATTCTCCCCATCTTCTTCCTCAGGAGGCAGAGGCATGAACTCCTAAAGAGTACAGAAGAGACACACACACCTCATCTTCATGTTACAGGTACTCAATGTGCAAACTTCACTTGCAACCCCTGACATTCACAGTTTTTACCAGCAGTTTCTCAAACAGCATCATGAGGTTGGCTTCCAGTTTGTCCATGTCGCCGCAGAACGGACTCATCTCGGCCAACAACTTCAGGACCTGAAAAGAGAATGACAGTGTCAGCCTGTTCTCATATTCAAATAGCAGACAATTACGACTATATAAAATTTATACTGCTTTATACTACTTTCCTCTTCCCCCACCTCAGAGAGTTAAAGAATTCACACTTAATGTCACTCACTTCAAGCTGAATGTCCAGTTCGGCCACAGGACTGGTGAGCATGCTGAGGTTGGGCAGGACGTGATCACAGAAGTATGTCACAAATCTAGTGGAATGTACATTTTTCTGTGGGAAGGAAAAAAACCAAAACAAACCAAAAAAAAAAGACATTTTAAGAATGTGCTACAACCACGCTACCTACAGCAGATAAGCAGCAAGTCTGGAGGGCAATGAGACTTCGGCCTTATTACGAGGGATGTGCCAGGTCAAACCCACTGAGAAAAGCGGCAGCGCTTGGCGTGTGCACTGCAACAGACGATCCACGCTGTCTGCGTCGGCTGGGTTGAGTGCCTGCTCCAGGAAGGCCTGCTCCACCACCAGCTCCACAAGCTGCTGCCGCCCGCTCACCGTCTGCAAGCACCTCAGGCCGGACAGCACCCGCATCAGCAGCACAAACTCCTCCCCCGTCACGTCCTCCAGAACCTGCACAACACAGCACTAGAGTGGGCGAGCAGGCGATGGCGGAGGGTTTTCCTCAGAACAAAAACGGAAGTGTTACGTCCGATGTACAGGGTTAATTACGTTAGCTTAGTTTAAGCTGTCCTATTACAATTTAGTATGAGAAACAACAATACAGCTGCCTGATGGTTACTTATGCATGGAGTAAAAGGCCAAGCTTCTCTCCACCCAACCCTGGAAAAACACTCTTCTACATGGTTTCACACCTGACTCAATCTATGCAACGTTTAATTGGTGCAACATGACTGGTGGACATCCCAACTTTTTCAAGCTAAAGCAGCTTGAACTGCCTTGTATATTAAATGTGCTACGAAAATAAACCTGCCTTTTTACCTTACACAAAGAATATCACCAAAAATGAAGGTCTATTTACATTACCTTTTTAGTTTCTATGAAGATGTAGTCCTCTACCTCCTTGGTCATGGTTTCCTCTGGCATGGTCTTCAGCTTGGTGGAAAGGAACTTTATTGCTCTTTCTCTTACCACGTCCTCTCCTTGCAGAATCTGACTAAACAGGCCTCCAAGAGTCCCTTAGAAAGATTTATTGAGGCATAGTTGGCACAAGAATTGAAAAAAGAAAGAAATTCTGGCTATTTAACAATATATAGTCATTTATTCCTTAACATTTATCTATAAATATTCACAGCTTAGACTGAAAATAAGAGACCAATTACCTCTTGAATCAATTTTGAATATGGAGATTAACGCACTGTTTACTTGGTTGAATTCTGCAGAGTCATCTGAGTATAGGCAGAAAAACATTTTGCATAACAAACTGCAAAAAACAGCATGCATCTTGTATGGTGACAACAAATATTAACCAATGCTACTTTCACTCAGTGTGCAGTGCCTTCAACAAAGCTCAACTTCACTAGCTGCGCAATGACTGCTTAAACTGAGCAAGTAATTGGGATAAATTAAACCTGTTTACTAAAAGGAATAGCAGCTAATAATCAAATCACACAAGTCATCTTTTTTAAGACAGTGGTTTAGTTTCTTCGGGTTCTCAACTGGCACTGAAAGTACACATGGATAAAATCATGAACTGAACGTGTCTACTTTCACCACCAACTTGCCCTGTATGTACTTTCACCTACAACATAGACTGCACATGGCAACAGATGGGCAGCAGACTAACAGTTATATGCTTCTAACACATGTGAATGCATACAGCCTTAACATTTCATGAGTGTTGTGTCAATCTTAATACACTTTCGGGGCATTGATCTGATTATGAAACAATTTGATCTAAAGATGAAAACAGTGACTATTTGGAGGAACCCAAGTTTTTTTTCTTTCAATGAGATTATATTTCTTAATATTTTTCCTCATTATAACCCTCCATTTCAAAATACGATTAATTGTAGATTTTTTTTTATCTATAGCTATAGCCAAAATTAACATTTTATTGTTTGAATTATAAATACGGTGTAATTTTGTACAGTACCTGTCTGCAGTAGTTGTGTAAGGATGTCTGCTACTCTGGGCAAATTCTCCCCAGCAGCAAAGCGTGGAAGCTCTTTGATGGCCTGTCTGCGGATCTACGATGCACATTAACACAAAGTACAAAGCAATTAACATTTGTTAGCGACTGTGTGCCTTCTAGTAAACGGGAATCATAGATATACGTATTCAGTTAATGAGGTCTTACAGATACATCTTCATCTTCACACAAGTCCAATTGTGCGTTTATTGCTGCGTCTGCCATGTCTGGAAAACTGCTGAAGAACTTCGGAATGAACTGTGCAGCCAATCTCTTCTCCTTTGGACCTCCTTTAACACCATCCAGAATAACCTGGTATGCATCTTTATGCTGAAAGACAAAATACGAAAGCGATCAAGATTCCGACCAGTAAACAAAACGCCATTTTCCTACTTTTACTACATTTTTTGCTCTGTACGACTAGATCAATTTAGCTAGTTAGCCATAGCACGTTGTACTTAAAACAATGACACGATCCACTTTTAAAATTACAGATCACTTTCATAGCAATATTTTGCAAAAATATCGCCTCCACACAACCGTGACAGGCGGGTACAAAACCCAACAGATACCCCAGCGCTCCTGCCACCAGGGCGGTTTCCAGGGTAGCTAACGGACATTAGCTTAGCCAGCGCTACACAGTGAGCCAAGTTAGCAAATACGGGTAGGCCTCGACATTAAGTTACCCAGCCAGTCTAGTGACCCCGACGCCTTTTATGCTGGACGGAGTAGTTATATATTACTCGATAGGAGCACACTTCCTTTCTAAAAATCTGTTTACTTGAGGTAAGTGACACCTGCACATAGAAACAAACCTTGCTAAGATCCTCCTTGGCGTCTGCGAGGATCCCGTAGTTTCGATAGAGCTCTTCAACTGTAGCGGCCATCTGCGCGACAACGTCCACAAGGAGATTAAAATAAATATGTAGTATTTCTTCTCAAACGCCTTCCTCCTTCAACGCCCCCCAAAATGAACCTAAATATCCTAAAAAATAGCGCAACATTAGAATTTGTGAAGCATTAAGCAGGGGAGCGCTTCGTTTTGCGCGTTACCATTATCGTAGACGCCGACTTGTCTCTGGTGTTCTCATGCGCGGGGACGCAACTTCTTCGTGGTGTTGTGTTCTCGTTGCCGTCAGTAGTAAAGTGTTGTCTGTAGTTACATCGCCCCCAACTGGAATGGAGTGTGACACATGCGCTCGTTGGTAGTGCGCCTCCCAGCGAAGAGGAGAGGTAAATGACGAGACGAAAAAGTCATGTTTTGTAAGGAATTGGTTCAGATAAATCATGTCAGATATCAGAAACTGTCGGAACAGTCAGAAACTGTTTGACTAAAGTCTTTTTATTGTCAGTAGTGTAGTATGTACAGGACATACAGAGGATTGAAATTGTGTTACTCTCCTACCCATCACATTAAACATTAACAAAATAAACTACGTAAATTAAATAAACTACAACATTAAATAAACTAGAAATAAAAAAGACTATAACATTAACTAAGTAAAGTAAAAGACTATAACCAAACATAAAATATAATACAGTATAATCCAGTAAAGTGGCAAGTACAGTAAAGTGTAAACAAAGTAATAGATTGGTTATGGCCAGTATAAAAAATTAACAAAATGTGCTAACAGAATTTAAGAATTGAGTATGACCTGTCGAAAAATAATTGATAAGCTTATAGGCTGTTTGAAGTGGGTAAGTGCATGGAGTGCGTAACCAGACCTTGAAAACCAGATTGTATAAAGTGAAAGAGTACAAACCCAGTTCTTGAAAGTCACAGTTCAAAGTCACAGGATCCTGAGTTATTGATTTTGTTAATTACAGGGGCAGAAGGGGGTAGATCAAGAAGAGAGTTCCGCATCCTAACAGCCTGGTGGATGAAGCTGTCCTTCAGTCTGTTGGTGTTGGTCGTTTGGTCTGATGGTCCTGGCCCAGAGACTGTGCAGGGGATGCGTGGGATCACCCGCAATGCAGAAAAATTTTTGGGTGAGACAGGTGTTGTAAATGTCCTGAAGGGATGCGAGAGAGATGCCGACGATCTTCTCAGCTCACTGAAAAGCTGTGTGCTGGAGGGACTTGCGGAAGGAAGCTCTTCAGGCCCCAAACCACGTGGTGATGCAGCTGGTCAGGATGTTCTCAATTGTTCCTCTGTAGAAGGTGCACATGATGGCTATGGGGACACCTGCTCTTCTCAGTTTGCGGAAAAAGTAGAGGCGTTGATGAGCTTTTTGGCCAGTGATGCCATATTGCTGGTCCAGGGGAGGTCCTCTGTGATGTTCACTCCCAGGAACTTGGTGATCCTCACTCTCTCCACAGCAGTGCCGTTAATAGACAGAGGAGCATGCTGGGTGTCAACATTCAGAGATAAGGCTGCACCTTCAGGCCAGAAGGCTCACATTCCTCCTTTGCTTTGCCTCGTCATTGTTGCTGATGAGACACACTACAATTGTGTCATCCCCCCGTGTTCAGCGTGATAGTGTTGGATGTGTTACTGCCTACTTGAACTGCCTGTGGTCTTCTGGTCAGAAAGTCCAGCAGCCAGTAGCACAGTGAAGTGTTCAGCTCCAACTTGTTCAGTTTTTGAATGAGCTGTTGGGGGATGGTAGTGTTAAAGGCAGCATTCTGACATATGTCTTTTGTGACCAGATGAGTAAGGGCTGAGTGGATAGCAGTAGAGATGGCGTCATCGGTCAAGTGGTTTGACCGATACGCAAACTGAGAGGGGTCCAGGGAGGGTGGGATGACAGACTTGATGTGCTGCATGACTAGTCGCTTGAAGCCCTTCATGAGGATAGAGGAGAGTACGACCGGGCGATAGTCATTAAAACAGGAGGGTGACGCCTTCTTCAGGACAGGGATGATGGTGGTGGCTTTGAAGCACGTGAGTACAACAGCCTGCTCCAACAAGGTATTAAAAACGTCTGTGAAGACATCCGTGAGTTCCCCCTGCACTACCTCAACACACCACCAGATATGGTTGTCTGGGCCAGGAGCTTTCTGAGTGTCTGAGTGTTAGCTGTTCTGATGCCCCTGGATAGGTTGGTCCTAGCTGTTCTGATGCCCCTGGATAGGTCGGTACTAGATGTTCTCAGGCCCACCTGGTACCCTGCTTTAAAGGCTGTGTTCCTAGCCTTCAGGAGCCTGTAGACCTCACCTGTCAGCTATGGTTTCTGATTGGCATGAACAGTGATGGTCTTCAGGTCAGTTACATCATCAACACACTTGGTGATGTAGACCAAAACAGTGTATGTGTACTCTGTCTGTGATGGTGTTGTAGGAAGCAGTTGGTTTAAACACATGCCAGTCTGTGGTGCTAATAAAGTGCCTCTAAAGACCCTTCCGGCCACACTCATACTTGTTTGCATACTGTTTTGGTGACTTTAACCAGTGGACTGTGTGCTGATCACATAATTAGTGTAATAGTGTAAATAATACCAGAAACACTGTACCAGAGTACACATATTTTCATTCAAATAAAAAATTCCACATTTTATAAATCTATATACTATTACCTATTTATTATTATTACTAGTTTAGTAATAACATTATAGTATATTGACTGTTAATACAGTACAAAATTTGATACTGGTCATCACTACATAACTAGCTTATTGGAGTAACAGCACCACCAAGCACTTAACTATGGGCTTAATGGTGCTGAGCAGCAACCTCTCACCTCTCTGCAGGGTCAGATTCCTTGACAGTGTGCTACACAAAGGTTTTCCCTGGAGGGGATCAGTATTCAAATAAGGTCACTAAAGCTCCTTAATGCCCTGTCTATTCTTGGAACACAACATTTAACATGGTTTGGTTGCACTTTTAAAGGAAGAACCCCAACTTGTGAATGTCTACAAAAATTACATAGGCTAACGCCAAATGACTAACCAACCCAAGATTACAGAATAACAGCACAGCAACACTTTTTTAAACTTTATTACTACAAAATAATCCAATATTGTACACATTGCTAAACACAGTTCTTGTAAGAAACATTTAGACTGTTGCTACATCAAATATTAAAATATTTTAAATAAAATGACTCGAGATGGTCGAGATGGCCCACTACCAACATATGATCAAGAGAGAACAATGCTCAAATCAAGAGAGGGGACATCGCACACTTGAGTCCTTTACTCCATAAAGCTGAGAGCCGAGTGAGGGTTTGGCTAACACCATGCCCCTGTTAGCTCAGCAGGACAAATTCCACACAGCTTTGCCATTTTCTCAGTGGAAAAAGACGCCCCTCAGAGCACAGTTCAGAAGACAACTAAAGCTTATTAAATGTTCCATTCGCTCTTTAGACCACCCTGTCCCTCATGTACTGAATATTCCACTGAATAAGTCACTGTGGTACCAAAGTAAAGGTATCTGTTTACATCATCATGGTTGGACGTTGTACGTATATATGTTGCCTTAGGATGGAGATGAAAGCTTGCTGTTCTGCCCCCTGTATAGTCCACTTTAACGCTCTTGATGAAAGGTATTAACTGTGCAAATTTATGTCCAAAAACTAATACACTTAAAACACCTGCACAATCCACTTTTCACAAAGTTTGTTGAGTATAACTCCACTGGACACTTTTCTGGGCGAGCAGTTCACGCCCCCCCCCCCCCCCCTCCCGATGTGGCACTGAAACTGCTGTGGAACCTCTTTATAATTCCACTCGTGTGCATACAGGCACACTGGCAGGCCTCCTGGGGAACTCCAGAGTCCTCCAAGACACGCTAGCTGGCCAGTTCACAGCTCATCTCAGCAGCGCCTTGTTGTCTGAGCGATTGGGGTGCAGCTGACGCTGGATCCAGGACTATGACTGGTTCACTGCAGAATGGCCCGGGAGATCCACTTCTCCCTGCCTTACATCCCCGGACACCAGCACTGGCATTAGCCGAGTACATCCTGTTCGTGACGGAGAGAAGCTGGATGTCGGAGTGGACGTTGGCGACGGTGTGGCGACGTACGCCCCCAGTTCTCTCCAGGTAGGCCTCGCCCTCGTGCTCCACCAGGGGTGCCAGCAGCGACTCTGGAGCAAAGTGTGTGACCGTGATTTCGGGCTGGCCAAAGTGTGGACCAGTTGCCAATTTGGACTGCTCCAACTGACACTCTGGTGTGAGGGGTAAAAGACCAGGGCACATTTAGAGAGAACACGACATGTTGTCATGGACATGGCAAGTTAAACTGTGAAAAGCAAAGGGTCACCTGATGAGGAATCCATCTGGCTCACAGAGAGGTAGTTGCTCAGGTAGGGTGAGATAACCATATCCACCAGGCTCTCCAGAAGGTAGTACTCTTTACTAGGCCCACCGGGCTCATGAATTCCCTATGTATACACACACACACACACACACAAGAATCCAGGCCATCTTTAGGTTTATATTGCAGTTCTCTGAAAGATGATAAATAGTAACCCTGAATGCACAGTTCAAATGTTTCATGTGTCCATGTGTGAGGTGACCCATTCATCCTTTAACATCTCATCAGTATGCCTGTGGCATCTGTAAGAATATATTTTTCTAAAACGCTGTCCCACCCGAGACATTCACAAAGACACTTAAAGAACTGGAATGCTATGGAGGTAACCTGATTTACAGCAGCCAGCTACATGCAAAAGCTACTACTAGCATTTTGGTTTTCTGCTGTAATCTACTTCAGTATTTTGTGTTTTTAAACCACATTACTCCTAAAATATATATATATAACAGAAACATTCTGCTACTTTCATCTTCTGCAGACAAGTGAAATATTCATCACTCTTATGTGCAGCATACTGAAGCCCTCACCTGTAATATGAGCAGCATCTGTGTGATGGAAGGAGGGTGAGAGGCAGAGTTCAGCATGTTCTTCAGAGGAAGTTTCAGCAAGACGAGGTTCCTAAAACCCAGCAGAGCCATCTGCCTCACAGTCAGCTCCTGCCCCTGCACACACACACACACACACACACAAACACAATCCCCCAAAACAATAGCTGACATTGTCTGCTGACTCTTCTCAGGTTAACCACATGTTAGACAACATAGCCCACTTACCTGCACAGGGTAGAATATGGCTTGAAGTGTTGGCAAAATTTCAGTGAAAAATGCTACCCACATCTCAGACAGAGCTTGGAGCAAGTTTGCATCTGTCCAGAAGGAAAAAAACAACAACAAAAGAGCAGATTCTTAGCTTGTATTACAGTTTTCCCCACATCAAACTGCTCACATGTATGAAACTAATGTGTAAAGTTACGTTAGCTAATGCAATTAAGCTCGCAGGCTCTGTGGAGTGGATGGAGTTTATATGAGCATTTCATTTTATATGCACTTACGCTCTGTTGCCACCTATATAGAAAGAGCACTATTAGCATATGCTTAGCAAATGTGTAAATGTATATATTCTAGCACTCACAATCATGAAGCTGAATTTTCTCCAATATATGTGCCAGGCCTTTGTTCAAGAGCTGATCCTATATGAAATCAGTGAAATAATGTTAAAACATGCTGCTGTAAACAAAAAAAATGGTACTCTTCTTTTTACTGTGATCACTTTCACCTGAAAGTACTCGGGCATGAATGATCCCAGTTCTGTCCTTTGAAGCCACCTGAGAACACACAGATACAGTTAAAAAATGGCCAGAATGTGGGTCCCCAACCCTCTCTGCCTGCAATGCAAAAGTGAAACACAGGTGCTAACGCAGGGCTACATTACTGTTTCATCCCACCTGATGCTCTCATTCAGACTGTGCAGCTCATTTCTCTGGAGCCCTCCTCCTTGGAAGACCTTTATGACTGCAGTTTGGACACTGCAAACACATCAGATCAATCAGCCTCTAGAAAACAAAGCAAACTATGCATGCACTTTCATTCTGTTAATATGGAAATTCCCAGGGCAAACCAGCAGCCATGTTTGCATCACTGCACACAGAGATAACTTCCTTCAGAAGGTCCTTGATTAAGTAATTGCGATGCAGGTTCTCTCTGCGGCTTGGAATAAATGTGGATATGTACATTTCCGTTTGAAAATCTGAAACTTCGTCAGCATGTCCTCTACAGCCCAGAATCCCCCACGTCTGAAAACATCCTGCAGCACATTTCCTGAGAGAGGGCCAGCAGCAGGGCAAGTGCACAGGGCAAAGCCCCAGCACCACTCTCTCCTGGATTGGTGGTGACTCCCTCCTGGATCTCAGGGGTTTTTCCACATATACATGGACAGACATGTAATCCATGACCAGTTGCAAAGCTACTTGCTCTTCCATTATTTGGAGTCCTACCAATTTTTTGACCCCCCCCCCCCCTTACCAAGAGCACTGAAATGGTGATATGCAATACTATTTAACTCCAGATCACTTACACAAAAACAGCCGGTTTGGTTCAGCCGGTCTGAACACATATTTTGATGTGTGAAGAATCTAACGCCCACCTGTTCCAGACGCTGGCATTGGACAGCTGCAGGGCTGGGGAGCTGGCGTGAAAGCGGGCCAGGTCCGACAGCACCGGAGAGCTCATGAATCGTGGCCTGGGTCGCCGATATGACCCCATTGCTCAGCTGGAGGAGAGGTCGCCAGGTAACAGCAGAACTCCACAGGAGATAAAAGACACTGAGCAGTCAAATCACCCTGCCAGGAAAACACTCAAAACATGTTCCTAATGGGTCCACCTAGGAGATAAATGTGTATATGTGTATAAATGTGTATAAATATGTAAAGAAGCTCCCCCAAAAAGAGAGTTGTTTACAGCATATGTTGCTTTTGGTGACTCAAACAGACAGTTGTGTGTCACAGTGAAAGCCACAGAGAGCACCAATGCAACAGAGCTCACTTCCTTTGGTCTACAGTCTTCGAACTTCCTGTGAAACCACTGCAAAACTTTGTACCCAACTGTCAGAGACCCATGTGCACCACATAACTATACATTTCCTGAAATTCCTTCTGTCCATGGGGCAGAGCTTAGCAAGCTTTTGCAAATGATTCAGTCCACCCAGCCGAAAAGGGTTCTGTGATAGCATCTGTTAATGATGCGACTAACGCCTGTAAAGATGGCAACAGCTGCCTGCCTGCCTCTCTCTCTCTTCATCTCTCCCTCCCCCTCTCTCTCTCTATCTCTCTCACACATGCATAGTCAATGAATGTTCTGTAGATTTCTGACTCAGGCTACACAGCTCACACATAACCAGGTTGTCCCCTCCCTGCCACATTGCAGCTCAGTCCCACACACATCTGATACCACAGTATGAATCCCAAAATAAAGGTTTACAACACTGTCACACTTCTATCAAAAATATTCACCTGGCTTCTAAAGACGGAGTCTAATAAAAGTAGACATATTCTAGCACATCTGAATTTTGCAGTCACTGGATAATAGTAATATTGGTTTTTATTTGACCATTCCAGAACTTACAAAAAATAGACAACACTTTCACAGAGGGCAATAGTCTGTACTGCTGATTTAATTAGGCCTAATACACAAAGTGTTGATTAAGTGAACTTTATTGACAGCACAATAACATGAATAAAAATACAATGTAGTCTTGCTTGCCATCTGTTTAATATGAGCATATTAACCCAGAAAGATGAGCACCAGTGCCTACCCCAACTGGAGTTGATTAATAAGAAGCATTCTGGCTCTAGAGATCCTTGGGACATACTTTATGTCCTCGTCTTTGCAAACACATTTCTATAACATATTCCAACCCTACTTTATTTTGATCAGGACCTTTGTGTCGAAGACCTTACAGAGTTTAAAGATTCCGTTTATATATAGCTGCTATCCTGTGATACTGCAGAGCACTGTCATGGGAAACTACTCAAGAGTGTTACGTTAGCTAATGCAATTAAGCTCGCAAGCCCTGTGGAGCGGATGGAGTTTATATGAGCATTGAGCAGGTTGGCGGCTCTTAAATTGGCAAAAGAATAATTTTCTGATTACATTATGGTAGGGTCCAAACTCTCTGGATGCAGTTTATTCTCGCATTACCTAATACTGCAGTAAACAAACACATGGAATCACCCACAGACTCAGTAAGGCTTTAAACATAAAAATCACTCACTTTTACACGCAGAAACACAAAGTTTAGAGAGCGCACAAGCATTAAAGCTAGCATAAAGAGCTCTAGGAGTTTGCAACATAAACCTTGTAAAGTGCCGAAAGCGTCATGGCTCCCAATAACAAATCAAGTCACTTTTGTATTGAAAAAACGGCACTGTGTAGTTGAACACCAGAAATCTTTCAGTCTAGGTTGACGTAATACCATCACCGTACGTTATTAAAGACAGCTTTTTTCATTGAAAAAAGAAACCTTCATAATCAAAAAGTATCATTTCATGCACGCTTTATCTCGGACAGCACGCTTGGATGAGCAAGATAGGTATTCACAAGATGTAGCGTGCTTGCAAACATCACTTACCGATTGCTCGGATTCCGGTTCTTCCACGCAAGCGTAGGTAAAGTTGGTTTAGGTTATCACATACTCATTTCCTTAGATCGTGTGCAATATTTTGACTGTGCTCAAGCAACGATACCTAATTAGGCTAGTAACAGTTGAAAGGCTGCTGGAGAATGCGTAAAGAATAGAAAAGCGCTGAGGTGAGATTTGAATTCCCCCGAGGTGAAAACCCGCGACCATGAGACCGTGTTGTGGGCGGTGCGAGGGAGGAGTTAGTGTAAAACTGGCTTAGCGCGTTCACACGCTACAAGTGTGACTTTTGATGACGTATACGCGTTAGGCGAATTTATTTGCGGTTTAATTACCGTATCATATTTAGATTTCATAAACAATTAAACTAAATGTTTACTTAGCAAAAATTAGTAAGTTAGATTACATTGCCACCCCATTTCCAGCAAGCAATTTGGATTAGCCTACAGATGAGAAGATAAAAGAGCTACGTCTTCTTGGGTTCCATGGATTAGTTTTGGAATAAAACTGGAATTTTTGGAATATTATGTCGCGGCTTTCAGATTATTACCGATTATTAGGGGATAGGGAAAATTGATTTAAAGCACATTAGTTAAAGGTACCATTTAAACAAATTTTGGATATAGCTGCAATTTACAGAGTATTTGCAAAGTATATTTTCTCTACCTTCTACTTTCTAGTAGAGCTATACATACACGTCCTCTCTTCATAACATTACATTTCACTGCGATATTGGTTCATCTCTGTACTTGTGAAATATGGCTTGTGTCTTCTCTTGTGTCAATCTATACTTGTTTTCTGCAGCTCAGCTGGAATGTTCTTCCTTCTTTCTTCCATAGGTTTCAGAAATGTTCATATTTCTATCAATTCCAGAGGGAAAACACAGTTAGACAGACAGTGAGTAAAAAGCGCAATGCCAAAAACCTTTATACTGCTTTACATTTTCTTACTATATGTACAGAAGATAACAGATGGCAACTTACAGTACAAAGAGTGCAGTGGAGATCAGGGAGCAGACATATGGATCTTTCAGGTTCATATATCTTTATAGGTATATGCAAGTAGTTTCAGCATATATAAAATAATTTTGTCTTCCCTATTCATATACTTATAGATAGCAATATAATTTAATTAGCCAGTTGAACCTGCTTAGATTGTTATGCTTGTAGTCATGGTGCTGCAGACATCTGTTTTCGTCCTGTTTTAGACAGAAGTACATTATAGCATTAACACAAATGAAAATTAAGCATTGCTTATTATTAGTCTTGTTGGGCTAACATATTTGGTGCAGGTGGTAGACACACCCTGCCATTAAAGATTCATTTTAAAGCACTGGTAGCTGCAGCAAAATCCATGTCACATCCATGTCACACAATAGTTGCTAAATGGTGTTGGCTGGCAGCCATTTTCAGATAAAGAACAGAACAGAAGACAGAACCCAGTCAGGTAACAAAGTCATAGGATACACAGGAAGAGAGCTGGTGGAACACAAATGAGAACATACACAAGCCAGATGTAAAGTGTCATGTAGTGAATCTGGAGAGGCCAGGGTGTGAGGCTCTTCTGTGTAAAGAGGTTTAGTGGTGCTTTAAAAGGTGAAACAGAAGGAATTTCAAGTGTAGTTCACAGTACTTCTGAGGATAGTCTACACAGCTGCGTACGGATGGAAAGGCTCAGGAAAGACTTATGGAGAGCAATTGTTTTTGTAGTCAGCAACTCATATTGTGCTCCCAATGAGACAGATAAACAATGCTAAAACAGAATAATGGTAATTTGAGCTGTTCATTTGGTGTGTGGGGGGTGGGGTTGGGAGGATTTAGCTGTTTTGGTCATGAACTGTAAATGAGGAAATCCAATAGAATCATTTAGCCCTGAGACATTCTAGCAATGAACTGCATGGTAAATTGATACACTAGAGCTATGCATTGCAACATATAATAGGATGCTGGGCTTTGAACCACACAGGAAAGGACCTTGAAATACTCAATAGCTTTTTTGATATCTCAGTATTTGTGCAAAGGGAAGTCCGATGTCAATTTTCCTTGAGGAATTAACATCACATTTCTTGAGCATGTATATGTGAAAGTGGGACAGGACATCCCAAGAGCAATGGTCAAAAGCCATGACAATATGTCTTTTGATTTTAGCAGATAGGACAGAGAATACAGCATGCACTCAAAAGTGACAGATTTCTGTTTAAACTTTATTAAACTGTGTGACTTTTGAGTGTGATTTTAGCAGATTGGATATTTCACTGGAAAAACAAGAAGCTAAAACAAAACAACAAAAACAGTACCAACAACAAAATGAAACCAAAAAGAAAACTAAAAAAGAAAACTAATGAAAACCAAATGCAATGAGGTCAATGAATGAACAATAATCTGGGCTTATTTCCCAGGCTGACGGAGGAGGAGAGGAAAAATGGCAAAATTATACAACCATTCTTATACCCAATACAATCCACCTCCACTTCTGGTCTAGGCTCTGCCTGCAGGATTTATGCCAGCTCTGCACATGTGGCAGAGGGGCTTGTTCAGAAGAGGAACAATTTCATCAGCCCCTCGATGATTGATGACATGAGCAATGAATCTCTGGAGCAACAAGGCAGAAGCTTTTCCCTGCTCCGCTTTCTTTCTCACTGTGCATTTCCTTGATGCCCTGTCTCCTTTCGCTTGTGTCTTCCTTTCTTAGCGTTGAACTCACAAGTATATGAAATACGCATATTTGCCTATTTCATGGACCTACATCTTACAGCTAATCATATTTGGCTCCAAATAATATGTGACCCTGCTGTTTAGAATAAACAGAGATTAGTCATTTGAAGTTACCATCAAGGAAAAAATACAGTCTAATACAGTCTAATTCTGAACCTTATTTCACAAGAAGAGGCTTCAAGGCATGTGATAATATGAGGATTTGTTACCATGTCACCCTGTTTGGTCACTGAGGTCTTGCTGGCTTAACAGCAGAGGAGGAGCTTAAACTCTAGACAGAGAAGTTTCATTATTCAGATTACTATAAACTACCAGCCAACTGATCCTAAAACACACTTTGACCTGGTGAGACTGCGTGGTCAAGTAAGCATTTGTACGTCCTCTGAGAAAAATAACTCATGCTCATTTATTGCATGGTAGCCTTATAAAATGGAGACCTAAAGTGACCCTTTCACATATCAGGGTCTTACTGCTGCACATTAGCTTAGAATGCACGTTATATGACTTTCGTCTATGAATACAGTATTTAATTTCATTTAGTTAATTTAAATCCACTTCAATCCAATCCAACTTTTACTTATGTAGGCAGATTTTTTTCTCTGTTTTTCCTTCTGGCAAGAAAAATCTGTTAATATAACACAGCTTTGTTAGAAGGACAAGACTCATGTGTTGGAAATCTAGAAAAAAATGTCATAGAGAAGTAAAAGTGGAAATAGGGGAGAACTTCAATAAGACTACAATAAAAAAAACAACAGCTGGGAGGGGGGTGGGCTTATTCAACACTGCTGATACACTAAATTCATACTACTGACTACTGACAAACCACTAGAACCCACTAGGACCCAGGAATCCTTATGAACACTGACTGTTAGAGTAGATTAAGTAGAAAGAGTGGGTTTAGGACTACACAAGAAGAAGGCTTCAGGGGTTGGATGACATTAGCCCAAGGGGTCTTAAGATCTGTGCCACTCAGCTCTATGGAGTACTCCCATGGCTGTTTATCCCACAGCAAAGAGAAGATGAGGTTCCCACATTCCAGAAGAGCCAAGGAACGGCTTCCCAAAAGCCCTTACTGCAACCAGCAGCATTTATATCTAATTGAATGAAGGTTCTAGCCCACCTCAGACCAATGGTTGGTTCTTCATTAGACCTGCTGTGACATGCAGGTGCATAACACAGTTATTACCTGCAGTGCTAACTGCCTGATGTCCAGCTCCTGGTTTGTTTTGGATCAGGTGGTGAGCAGCCCAGCAGCTCGGAGAGGAATGGTGCTGCCTTTTTTCTGTAGTGTATGTTATTTCGGGTGTAACTTGGGGATGCACTACTTTCTTTGCATGTTGTTATGTGTGTTGAGATGAGGTGGAGTATATGACTGTGATCAACAGATTTGTTGGATCATGTGGGAGGACAAACCTACATCTTAGCGTGTCTTAGCGTGGCCATTAAGAAGATAGTGATGGGCTTTAGAAGAACTAAGACCCTGCAAAACCCTGCTGTTTTCTGTGAAAGGAGATTTAGACATTACAGTTACCTGAAGGGTTTCCTGTACCACAGACTGAACTGCACATGTAACACTGTTGCAGTCTACAGGAAAGACCAGAGCTGACTCTACTTTCGAAGGAAGCACACATTTGAACAATGTGTTCTGGGGAGTGACATTAATGCTGAAGAGTCCAGCAGACTGAATTAACTAATCAGGAAGATTGGACATTATTGGGACCAACCTGAATTCTACCGAGTTAGTAGTTCAGGAGAGGATGGTGGCAAAATTGCTGAATATCAAAGACCATTCTTCTTATCCATTCCATGGCTACTTAATTATATGCCATACATAATCATAAACCTTCGGCTCCAGCTACACTGTAGGAGGGAGCAGTACAGGTCATTCACACCCACTGCTTTTTTTGACTCTGACTCATCCACCGTGTCTGTCTGTGTCTATCTATCTATCTATCTATCTATCTATCTATCTATCTATCTATCTATCTATCTATCTATCTATCTATCATCCATCTAACCATCCATCCATCTATCTCTGCAGCTAAACATTTTTATGTCAGATAGAGGAGAGACAGATAGAGAGAAGAGAGAGACACGAATCTAGCCATTGACAAGGCTCAGAATAATCCTGCCCCCATTAATTCAACCCTCTGATCCCCTCCACAGACATTGCTCACTATCAAAGGGGCTCTTTGCACAGCTGCCAAGCACAGAGGCTACTTGTGTTGCCCCACTGCATGTGTGATGAGGGAGATGAACTGACACTACAGTCCAAACAATGCTATGTAGTGTAGTTGTGTAGTTCAGCAAATATGTGACTGATCGGTTGTTAAAATAATAATAGTATTTTAGCTCCATTTATTTTTCTTTGTGACAAAGAATATGCAAAACCTCTTATAAAATGACAAAGAAATCAAATATACTTAATTAGATAATAATTGAATTGAACAGTTAGAGGTCCTCTTCTCTGGCAGTTTCTAGAATCTACATTTTATGGAAGCCCACCTAGACTCTTTAGTTCTGCTTCCCCCAAGGGCTCACTTTAATTTGCCAGTAAAACTCCCATGTGGAGACTCATTTAGAATGTCAAACAGGAAACACTCAGATGACACAACACTCAAATTCTGAAGCTTTGGGCAGATGACTGATTGTTCTTTCTCTTTGCTATATGATATTGAGAGTTTTAGCATGCAGTGCATTTTCACCAGTGCATAAAAAGAATCTTAACGTTTCAATTACATCACCTTTCATAATTCTGGAAAGGCGTAGCGCGGTAACTTTTGTTATGAATGTCAATGAAGATTTAAGTGTTTCTATGCTCAAGTCATACAAAAACCATTATATAATAATGAACACCAAGCCATTGCGTGAAATGTTCAACGTCCTATGGGTAATTCGATTATGTAGTATGTTTCAAGTTCAAGTCACAGCAGGCATTAAAGCAAAAGCAGAGTATAAAATGTCAGTCACACAGTTCATTGCTTCAACCATCACACAGCAGACAAGACAGGGACCTTGGCTGCTCCACCTGGCCCTGTTAATGTAGCATAACCCCACTTCTGTGAAAGCACATTAAAGGGTAAAGGTTTCTTACCACTTTATGCAGAATCCAACAACATTTCTTTTACTCACAGAAATCTGTGCAGGTTTGTGATGAGAAGACCATCAAAAACAACACTTGAGAGACAGCCTGGCACTCTCAAGGCTGTATCTTGAATGGTGGTGCTCAGATTCATAGAAGGTGGAGGTCAGCTTCTGGGGAGGTCTCATTTCAGAGCTCTGTTTCTGGAATAGACTGAAAGTCACAACTGGTATGTGCAAATATGTATTTTTTCAGAAAAGCTATTTCTTTCAGGCACACAGGTGAATCTCATGCAGCGGTGAACCCCTTTAGGAAAGACTGGAAACAAATGTGGTCATCATGATGGTGAGACAGAGGGGTCAGAGAGAATAAGGAGGAGTTTGCGTCTCAGCAGAGGAGGGGAATTGTAAAGGTTTCAAAGTTCTAGATTAATTTAGCCTGGTTCTGGCAGCTCTCTTTTTGATCGTTTACAAGTGACTTTCCCCACAAATTGTGCTGCTGTCCACTCTATGGGGTGCTGATTATTTATTTATTTTTTTGCTGATTTTACAGCATATCTCATTCCCAGTACTGGAGAAAACGCATACCCTCCTTACCCCTTTGCTGCTCCTGCACTTCTAATGAGCTCATTAGGTAATTATCAAGCCTTTCATGAGCCAAATCAGACGTGTTAGACCAGGGAAAAAGGGGTTGCAAACATGAACACACACACAAACAGTGCATAGGACTGTGGGGTCATTTTTAGGTCAGAGAGAGAGAGAGAGAGAGAGAGAGAGAGAGCCACTGCATGCACAAGTGGTTAAGTTCTGAATATTCAGCGAGAGACAGAGAGACAGAGGGAGAGAGAGAAACTGTAACTACACTATACTGAGAGACTGTAATGACACGCATTTGAGGCAACTAGATGCACCCCCTCAAGTAAAGAAGTGTTTACCCTTCTAAGCTCGCGTTTCTGTACTCGTGGGAAGGAATAGCTTCAGAACCGCTCAATCTCCCGTACTTACCAAACTCATCGTATACTTCCTTGCATCTTTTGAACTCTCTGACTGAGGGCTGTCACTCCCTGACTTTTCTCCGCTGACAAAATTCGGCTTTACGACTGGATTGATAAGTGACGAGGGCTAGCTTAATTGCGATTTATATAATGAATTCATGTGAGGATCGGATTTTTGAACAGTGAGCACTTGTCATGTAAGCTATACAGATATATCAGAGCGTCGGTCTACATAGTAGCTTTGCGTTCTTAAACGCATACGCCCTCTGTGTCCTTCCCTTAACCCCACGTTGCTTCACGGCGGCGATAATTGCTTTTGTGTAATCAGTTTTTTTTGCGGTTAACTTATTTAAAGAACGGACTGACTTTGATGGCCTCATCTATAAATAAGCGGAATGAACGAAGGAATACCAGCGCGTGCCTGAGAATGTCCCTAACTTCCTATGCTGCGGTCGTACTGACGATACTGCTGATCTTTTACTGCGGTGAGTGCTTTCTGTTGGCGGTGCACGGTATGCATGCTTATATTTGCCCACGATCCTGTTAATATGTAATATCTGACAAACAGCAGAAGCTAAATTTCCTTTATCTTACAACTTACGCTGAACATCTATCTCACACACGCACACAGACACGCGCGCGCACACACACACACACATCTAAAAAGCTCTTGGTGGTATTCTTCAGCATCTACCTTTCATATAAGCTCCTGATCCAGATCCTATAACGCAGCTCCCAGATTGTATTGGTATATTTGCATAGTTTGTTTCTAACCATGACGTTTAGGGAGGTGATACTCTTCTTTGTTCAGATGAACATTAATTCTGCCTTATCTGAAGCCCACATCCCACTAGACATGACTTGAACCAGAGAATTTCTTTCTAGCCCACTAAATAACCAATTTTATTCTTCTGTGTTCTAATACTTAACATGCTATAACATGCTATAATGTGCTATAATGCTTAAAAGGGCAAAATGTGTAACCCTTTCTCAGTTGAGGAACATTTCACTGCCCATTAGAATTCCATGTGCTTCATAGCTTCCTGATCCCACAGGAACCCATGAAGCACATGGCCCCGTTCTCCACGTACTTCATGAACCCAGGTTTGTCAGGGCAGAGGCAGAGACATGAAGGAAGTATATGGACTTAATCCTCATATGCTGCTTTATTGATTATTTTTCCATGGTGACAAGAGTGTTCCATTTTCCTGAGTTGTGCTGTTTGTACGTGTGTGTGGGCAAGCTTTACATCCTTAATTCATCCTTTCACCCAGGTCAAGTCCACGGGAATATCAGGATCTCCAACACTTTTTGTCTCTCATTAATTAGTGATTATTTATGCATTATGTAGTGATTGATCAGAACAGCCGAATGCTGTATAGCACAGAACTTCACATAATGTTTTCAGTTGATCCAAATACTCACGCTCATCAAAAGTAGCACTTCATTAATAGCACCCTGATATTCACACTTTAAATGTTAGACTAGAAGAGATTCTGCAGCAGACAACGGCACAGCAAAAACACAATAACGAGTACAACACAGCAAATCCATTTTTTCATCCTATATGACAATGGTGGTTGTAGACCATTTGAAACGGGGGTGTGGGGGTGTGGCTATGTTAGAGGGGCCGTGTGTTTACAAGAGTAAGGAAACTCCTTATTTAGGGGAGCTGTAGAGGGGCACTGGTCCTTGGTGCACAAACCCCCCTCCCCCAGAATCACCCCTGCTATATGATAGAACTGTCCTCTGTGGTTTGGTGGCATTTCCAACCCATCAATAAAACAATATGAAGTGGATTATGTACACTACAACCTTTTTTGTGACCAATTTTAAAAATAAATTCTAACAGGTATGAAAACTTATGAAATGTCCTTTTCAACATTAATTTTCAATATGGACAAACACGAATGAGCACAATCAAAATTCAGTCAATATGAACACAACCACTGTCAAACAGGAGAAACAAGTATAGACTGAGTGTATGGACTGGCATTCAATCTTTAAGAGCTGAATTGATTGCATCCCGGACCAAAACTGTAGCTGATTTAGCTTTATTTATCATTGCAGTAGTCTGCTTGAGGGGAACCAGTTATGCATAATTGCCCTTTTGGCCAATGTAAGACCAGCAAAGATTAATATTTTTTTAGGTAATGTAAAGGTGAAAGAACTATTATTGCTCAATAAACAGAGACATGGATTTTTTGTCAATAGAAATTTCAACCATATCAGACAACATGGTTAAGACATTTCCCCAACCTGAGTAATCTCACTGCAAAACATGTAGAAATGTGCCGACTGATCGGTGTGGCAAACAATGTACACAGTATGAACTCTTGACTGATCCCAAAAGTATTGAAAAGCACTGAGAGAATCATGTACTTGTTATCTCTGATGACTATGAGGTGCTGATTACTGGAGCCGGTTGTGTGTATTGGATGCACAAAGCGCTAATTAGGTTCCCATTTCACAGACATTTTGTATGAAAGTAAGTTTTGATTAAATACTTGAATTCCCACTTACAATATGAGCTGAAAAGAGCTTGTTTTCTGGTGGAAAGCCAGAGATAGTTCTTTGATAAAATGTTAAGATCACAGAGTGAGGCTCTTGGTTTGAGAAGAGGCTTGTGGGAGAGATAATAACCTCCTTAGTTACTTCAGGTTGTCTGGACTCTCTAAGCCCCTGGAATAGGCTCTTATTTTTTACATGAGTACATAACTGTACCATGCAAACAGTACCATGCAAAGAACCTTACACATATAACTAAAACAAATGTTTTCCTTAATAGACAGTGAATTTCTCTATGAAATAATCTGATGTCTTGTACACATGTGTACTCTAAAAATGGTGTAAAGGTTTAGAAATATTCAGGAAGTTTTCTAGTAAAAGAAGTTAACTACAAAAAGATGTCCTTAAAGACGTCCTTGAAACCTGCAGTACAGATGTAGGGTGTTTGCATTTGCTTTTATGTTTGAAAGCAGAGGCAGCATGGAGAAGAGAAAGGAGACATGCACAGAAGGACGTAGTTTTTTGGTCCACTGAACCACAGTTTATTGCAGTAAACAAATTATTATGGGATAGAGACTAGCAGATGGAATTAAAGAGGAACTAATCTACAACAATCTGAAACTTATCTACAACAATCTGAACATTTTCAATAGAAAAGTCAAATAAAAGTGCTTAACCAGCATTAAATGTCCTGTTAAACCATGTATCCATCTACACAGTGAAGTCACCAGGGCCTAATTCATTCTAATCAAGTGAATCTTCATTTCATTCTCTTATAATAAATGTTCCTGTAAGTTATTATTTCAGAATTTCTACTAGATTAATACTTAAAATAAGCATAATTTATTTAATTTAATGCCACTTAATTTAATGCAATATCATAGACAGTCTGTGGCCCAAAGAAAGAGAAATAGAACAATATAAAAGAACCGTGAAGAGCTTACAAGAGTTCAGTCGAAAGATACAGATGGAAACAAACCCTGAAGACACTTTTTGAGGTGGAACATTGTTATTCAGGCAGGTATAAATTAAAACAGTACTTCTGTAGGTCTCAGTGCCTGACTAAATATCATTCTTTGCTATTGCATTTTTTAAACTCCTTCTCCCAAGCTGTCCTTTTATGCAGATATGACATTTGTTATATGTCATTTGTGGCTAGAATCCAGGTGTGGAAAGATGAATAAAAGACTAACCTGTGAATAAAGACAGTAGGTGTTGCCGCCCATGTGAACTTATTAATCTGAGTTTACACAGTGTTATGAATAGGTCCTGGTACATTGTCTAGACATGTCTTTATCAAAAGCTGCATTGTCACAGTCATTCAGGCCTCTCAGCTCTGTAGCACTGTCCTTGTGTAACTGTTGTATTCCAGTCAGTAGTTTGCCTTTGCTTAACATTCACCTAGCAGGTTTCTCCTCATCCTGCTAAAAGCCTGGCTAAATTACCTTCATTTTGAAACCATGAGGGGTGCAAGCCAATAGAGCTTTTGAATAATGCAAAGAAATCTGTTTTGGCTGGTTGGAAAAAATCTTTGTTTTGGCTTGGTGTTTGTGACATTGAAATATTTTTTTCAACGGTTTTTATATTATAGAACTTTCATGAAGATGTGTTTATATGCTTCTCCTGGGCATTGCCACAAATAATCTCTTACCTGATGATAATCAGTTATTTCTGTAGAATGAGTCATTTGATTTGGTCTACACTAAATATTCTGTGAGTTTTGTAAAAGCCTGTAGAATTAGTTTTTAAAAGAAATAGGATAATGGGATAAATTTCACATGATCATAAACTGCTACTGTTGTAAGAGTATAATGTGAATGCAAAACGTGTTATTTTTCAGTCCCCAGTGTTGAATTCATTTACAATACTGTCATAACTCTGCACTGTTGTAAATATGAAAGACATTAATTCAGTGTTGTTATCCTGTATGTTGTCACTAGATTTATTATACTCTATGTTCAAATGTCAATATTTCAAGCACACATGTACTTTTCAAATGAAAACCGCCTCAGATACTATGCTATTACCAAATGTGATTAAAACAATTTAAGCTTAAAAAAAAAGAGTTGTCACCATATTAGATTAGGATGGTATAAAAAAATATTGTAGCATTATATAACATTTTACCAAGTCCCTGCTCTCCCTCCATTAGATGCTATGGGGTTGATATTTGTGCCATCAGAGGCAGCCTGCATATCCAGTCAGAGGCCAGGTCAAATGTAGCAATAGCCAACAAGGAAAGCAATTCTGTCTTGTATATGACTAGTGTTATTGTCACATTAAACTGTGTAACTACACAGTGAATGCACCAGAGTCAAATGAACCAAGTGAAACTCTGATTCTTGATTTGATTCTTCAGCAATATTTTTACCTGTGGGTTTACTGTACAGATATACAGATGAAGTGATCATATTTAAGATTTATAATATGCTAAAATTGATATTTAAGAGAAGCATCATTCGCTCTGGGAAATGATCATGGAAACAGTGACACAAAGAAAGAGAGGACCATAAATGAGGAAGCTTACAGGATCTCCCTGAAAGGAGACAGATCAATGTAAATGATAAATCACTTCTAAAAATGTCCAAATTATGTATTGTACTACAGTTTGTGAGAATCGTATGGAATGGTAATGTGAAAATACATAGTTTAATGTGTGACAGCTTTGAATGCATTTTGGGTAGAGAATTTTAAACACAAATGCTAGTTGCATACATACAGACAAACTCATACCATCTCCACAGGAACAGATGCTTTATGGTTTGCCTTGGAAATGTCTTTGTGTGGTTTGCATAGCAATGGTGGTGAACATGTATAAATTTGTGCTGAATATAGAAAAAACGTATTCCCAACTGACCTCTGGGCTGTAAAATTCATAAAGTGCCCAGTCTTTCATGGGTACATTACCTTTTCTCTCAATTTGGTGGTAATGCCACTACCAATCTGAGAAAACAGAGTTATCCCCTGTGGAATACTCAGAAGTGATTGCATCTTTAACTCAAACAACATTTAATCTAAAGTAGTATCAATGTCATATCCACATAGACTGGACTTTAGTTCATGTAGTAGTCTATAGAACATAAACAGAAATAAATATTCATACTTTAAATGTTAATTTAATTGTTTATTGTAAAATCAATAGTTATATTTTCCTTCTTTTCCTGCATCTACTTATATTTTTATTTATGCATTTATTTGTTTGTTGACCTTTTTTGTTGTCCTAAGTATTAATTATATATGGAAGATTTTTGTTCTGTACCTCAGTACTTAGCTGGTCATACATGTACTCTCAGAGTTGTAGCATTTACCATAAACCATAGACCCAATGATGACTCTGCTGAATGCAAATGAGGAGTGCCTTTGTGATACAGAGGAGGAAATCCTTTCCAACCCCCCAAGAAAGCTGAACATGTCACCAGTGTTCATCTTTCACCATAATCTCTTAAATTTTCTGTTCCTTTTGTTTAAAACATCTTACCACCCTAAGGCCAATTGTAAGTTTAGCAGCACAGAACATGAAGCACATACAGAGGAAAGGCAAAATCACAGAAGCAATATAAATAGAGAATTCAGTGTTGAAATTACAAAGTCACAATAGCAAGAATACATGTACCAATTAGCAGAGTGTGTCAGTTCTAAACATTAACATGCTTATATGCTTTATTGTGTTTTCAAAGCAATATGAGGCAAATGAGCACCAAACATTGACGAACTGCATTAGCAAAAAGGTTGAATTTGTTGGAAGTGAACGCACAATAATAAGGACAAAAAAAATAGTAGTTACTCTTCTGTGCACCCCTATGACTCAGCCTAAATGTCATGGGCTTCACAAAGGTGGACTATATTTGCAGAGGAGAAAAGGAATAGGATCTGAGTCATCTTTCAGTCTACTATCCAGACATTACTACATTTGGCTTTCAACCCACAACAGTGCCTGTTGCCAGTGAATGTTGTGGTGGATCCATAGTGGTATGTGCCTTGTGAGATGATTGCTCATATAATGGCTCTGGATGATGCCTTCTAACAGGATCAAGTTATCCTGTAGAGCAACACCATTCCTGGAAAACCATCATGTTTTCTGACATGCAGATGCCTTACAGTATGCATTTGGTTATAAAGATTAGAAATACATTCAAATTGCTCTGAAGAACTTCAATCTAAAAAAATTCCATACTGTGCTTGTGTTGTGTGCTAGGGTACATAGGGTCAAGTTAGGGTAACTTGACAGGAGTGCATAACATCTCTTCCACTCTGGATTGGGTCACAACAGCTTTTTTTCCACCATGGCACTGCCCACTAATAATTAACAACACTCCCCAAACACTTATTAATGGGTTCATAGATGTAGTTTGGAGCATTAATTTTGTTATTATGATGCAGTACCTAAACTTAGTTTACCAGTCCCAGGATTTAATTTTTGGGTTTCATTTGGATGAATTTTTTTTCTTCATCTCATAATACATGCAATTGAGTTTCAGATTAAAATCATACATAATATCAGGCACTTCACTCCTGGTTTAAGGTGGATAAAGACTGATTAAATATTATTGATCATTAAATTTTTTTTTCTTTTATTAATAGATTACTTTTTAAATCACAGAATATTTACTGTTTACATCTGTGCAATTTTATATGGTCTAGGGCCAAGGTAAACCAGATCTAAGAGACCATTTCTAGACCACATTTGTCTTGTTTCAGTTTCTAACACACCTGGGATATTAGACTGGAGATCGAAGCCACTGGACTATTGGAATTTTTGCTTCAACTTTTCACTGTGAAGTAGGCAACACTTAACGAATAGTTGACATTTTACATTTTTCCTGCTTGGTGAAGTGCATAGGTCAGAGTGCCAGACATCATTATAAAAGAACGGTACTCAGCACTGATGGTAGTCCTAAATAAGTCAGGATGAGCAAACTATCCTATCTATGCACTTTTGTAAGATGAAAAATTGTGACTTTGTGTGACTGTGCACATTGAACAGTAGTACACTGGATTCAAATGTAAAGTTTAGGCATATGGTGATGATAGAGGGCACTTATGCTGTGATGAACATACTTGTTCAAGCAAAAGGGCCAGTGTTGGAGTAATTAGCAAGTTGCCCCATGGTAAGTAATGCTTATGACCACATATGAATGTACTGGCATGATCATTTCTCTCAGGTCACGCTACTGGTCATCCACTTAGCATCACAGAAGTGTTGGGAAGTAATAACACACAATAACCACTTTAGCAATTAATTTAGATATTATCAACTCAGTTACTTTTAAAATAAACTGTATATTGCCTGAATGGGCAGAAACTGAATATAAAGGGAGTCATCATAGAAGACATTTTATATGACAGTAGGTACTGACTCTTTTTACTTACTAACGTGTTTGAAGTGTCTAAATAGATAGATATTCATACTCATGCTCTATGCATGCCTGGCACTTTTTAAATGCTAACACCAGTGCTTGAAGTGGGGAAAACTGCTGGCACTCCTCTAATTCACAAGATGCCATGTATCAGTATCAGAAAGTCAAGTATTGCGTGTGTGTGTGTGCGTGTGTGCAGAAAATATAATTTGATAATTTGACCAACAATCACACCATTCATCACTTTATGCATGACGTTATTGTTATCTGTAGTTGGCTACAGTAATGGTCACTTCATGTCAACAGGCTCCTCGTTGCTGAGTGGCGCTAACTTTAGCTTGCTGCAGAGGCCTGCATTTAGTAGTGGTTCCGGTTTAAGCTCTGTGTGTCTGACTCATTGTCTGACGTTCTGTGTGTCCTCTTGGAGCCAGGCTAACATTGTTATTTAACATTAATACTGCTTAGACTAACATTATCTTGTCTAGCATTAACTTGTCTTAAAGGCCTTAACTGTCTTAAACTACACTTAGAGAGAACAGGTGAGCGTCAGGTAATGTTCTCGGCAATACGGGTTCATTATGGATCGCCCACAACCTGATATAGAGAGGACAGAAAAGAATATTGTGGGAACTTGCAAGACAGTCACGGTACTCTAACGAGTAAAAGGGAGAAGTGCCGGTACTGCGTAACCGTGCGTACCTGTCCACTTCGAGCTCTCGTACACGCTTACGCTTTTGACTGCTGTTCTTTGACGCTTGTAGCAGAGTGACTGAATATTACGCTTGCTTTTCGTCTAATATGAAAGTCCATTCTTTGGAAAGAGATCGAAGTGAATCCCAATAAATAGGATTAATCGCAAGAGAAAATGAGGAGAAAGAGAGAGCGAGAGAGAGAGAGAGAGCGAATTTACGGTGGATACAGGGGATAGCTCACTACTTGCGTAAATGTAACAGGAAAGACGTCAGAAAGCTAGATGTCCTACGCGTACGCTTTAATTTATCCCTACGCTTTAGAATCGCACATAGATCGACGTTTAAAACAGTGATGACGTAGCCTAAAGGGCAGTATGCAAAACTCTAAACCTGCTTGTTTTTTCAAGGAGAGGTGTTGCTCAACCTTAGGCAAAGGATAGGCTATACGATCTGAAGAATTTGAGGATTTGCATAATACAACCATAGATTTAAAAGCTCTGTCATATAGTACTGTAATACCGGACACACCTGAAGTCTCCCGACCATTAAAAAGGACATAATTCCGAGGACTTGTTTATTCACCGAGGTTTGATGGATCGACTAATCGAAAAAGCGGAGATTCTGCTCTGACGGGATTTTTCGGAGTTGGTTAAAACAGTCTGACCGAGCTCTCGTGTAAACACTGAAGACATTTTCCTATAGACTATTGTTAAAAAGTGCGGCGCTTCTTTATCCTTTAGATGGACTATATCTGAAAGTTTTTTTTCTCCTCTCTTTTGTTTACCGGAATGAGACTTAGAGGAGAAACGGGTACCCTACGCTTAACGACAAATTCTCAGTATTTTTGAACGATGTAGCGTACGCCAGTTTATGCAGCGCTTCAACTTAAACAAAACATAAAACCTATGCAAACTGCTTGTTTTATTTTAAAAAAGAGACGTTAAAGTTTCTGAGCACAGATCAGCATTTTTTCGTACATGATTCTTTCCTTCGACCTGCTCGTTCCGTCCCGTGCGACGCCGTACTGTATCAGAATGGAGTTGTCATTGTAACGGACGATGTGCTCGTACTTTTAAAGACGTATCGGATTCATCAGATATGCAACTTGTCCGTGTCGCGTGGGCACTTACGGCAGTGGCAGCTGGCCTCTGTATTGTGGTTTTCTTTCAAGCACACTACCTAAGAGAAGGTAAATTACACTGCCACATACACGCTGCATGCTTTGGTATATTAAGCATCACAGCTACGTGATCAGTTAGAGCGTACACTTAAAAAATTAAATAGTTTTCCAAGGTTCAGAAAATCACATAAATTGCATTAACTGTAGCACTGCAATAACTGTCATCTCAGTTTATAATTGAAGGCTACTCATTTGTCATAGTAGTGCACCCCAGTCAGTGTGCTGTGGATGTCATGAATCATTATAATTCAGAGCAGTGCCACTCAAATCTGGCTGAAGGGTGACTACAGGGTCAACACGTATCCCCCAGCCCCAAGCCCTGCTCCCCTTATGTAAGGTTCAGTTGATTATACCTTTTCATTTATTGACACCCCAACAGTCTCTGAAATACAACCTCACATTTTGCCTAAATTGCCAATTTAATTGTAGAGTAATAAAATATCTGTACACAACTGTATCCCTAATAGCTTAAAGTATGAATGTAATAAGCATACATGCAGTAAGATTATAATCATTACAAAGTAAAGTGCTACAATCAATTGACAGTATAATTACGAGAAACCAATGCATCTGTTGACCGTTTTTGACCGTTTTTTGTCAGTGTTTGTCTCTGAAATGTGAAACACATTCCAATATAATTGTTAAAATGTGAATTCTAACATAAGGCATTTTGGCAAACATACTCCAGATATGATAGAATGCATTCACACACAATTGTTGGTTCAAGTATTATTCTGGAAGCAGAATCCGTTGGTTGAAACTTCTTCTGTTCCTTGGAGAAATGTCTGCTAGTCTAGCTTTGTATTATGTCTTTTTAGGTTTTCAAAAGCTTTTTAAAATGTCACACAATGGCCGTAGTTTATTCAGCTCTATACACACTGCACGGCTGTTACAGCGAGCACTGAACAGATAATGACCACTTTTGTAAACTATCATAGCCAAATGGATTCAGGAGTTTGTGTATTAGAATCACAGGGATTTGGTACACTATGGAATGACCACTGAAGGTGATTGCCCACTGGGCATAATTGAGCTTACATCTCTATGTTGGTTGGATGGTTAAAAAAAAGTTGGCTTGGTTGCCACAGTAACAAGGTTTTTACTGAAGATAAATGGAGAATACATGGATTTGCCTTTTTATTTAAAGTCAGAGGACACAAACAGTGAGCTCAGGCGTAGTGATATCTGGCAACTGTCAAAACACTTTTCGTTTTGCTCCTGCTGAGTACTGCTGGGTGGGTAAGCTGGCAGTGCTGTTTTTGCCAAGCCTAAGGTGGAGCTCTGTGTGCATTGTGTACGGCCCACTCTTGTTTTGGAAATCATTGTAGCTTGTTAAATGTGTTGTATTCATACAGTGAAAAAGAGGGCAGCTTGTTATCCGTATAGAGTTTCAGGAGGAATAACAGCACATTGGCTCAGGGATGAACGGGAGTAAGTGATTGTTTCATATACACCAGTGAATCACATCACCATGCTGAATTAGGCCTGGAACCATATAGCCACTAACCTAATGGCACATACGCACCAGATCTGAGATATATATATATATATATATATATATATATATATATATATATATATATATATATATATATATATATATATATATATATATATATACTGTATATACATACACTATATTGCCAAAAGTGTTCGCTCACCTTGACTCACATATGAGTTTAAGTGACATCACATTCCTAATCCATAGGGTTCAATATGATGTTGGTCCACCCATTGCAGCTAGAACAGCTTCAGCTCTTCTGGGAAGGCTGCCCACAAGGTTTAGGAGTGTGTTTATGGGGATTTTTGACCATTCTTCCAGAAGCGCATTTGTTGGACGAGAAGGCCTGGCTCTCAGTCTCCGCTCTAATTCATCCCAAATGTGTTATATCAGGTTGAGGTCAGGACTCTGTGCAAGCCAGTCAAGTTCATCTACACCAGACTCTGCCATCCATGTCTTTATGGACCTTGCCTTGTGCACTGGTGCACAGTCATGTTGGAAGAGGAAGGGGCCAGCTTCAAACTGTTCCCACAAAGTTGGGAGCATGGAATTGTCCAAAATGTCTTGATATGCTGAAGCATTGAGAGTTCCTCTCCTAGGAACTAAGGAGCCCAGCCCAGCTCCTGAAAAACAACCCCACACCATAATCCCCCCTCCACCAAACTTTACACTTGGCACAATGCAGTCAGACAAGTACCGTTCTCCTGGCAACCGCCAAACACAGACTTGTCCATCAGATTGCCAGATGGAGAAGCGTGATTCGTCACTCCAGAGAACGCATCTCCATTGCTCTAGAGTCCAGTGGCGGCGTGTTTTACACCACTGCATCCAATGCTTTGCATTGCACTTGGTGATGTATGGCTTGGATGCAGCTGCTCGACCATGGAAACCCATTCCATGAAGCTCTCTGCACATTGTTCTTTTTTTTTTTTTTTTTAAATACTTTATTTATAAGGTATCACAGAAGAACAAGCAGGTAGAACAAAACTGAAATAAACAAACAAACAAACAAACAAAAAATAATAATAAAAATAAATAAATAAATAAATAATACACAATAAATAAATGAATAAATAGATAAAATAAAATAAAATAAAATACAGGCTGTCGAATTCAAGCATTACAAAGAATAAATGACAATAGATCAAACTGAAAAATATCCATTATCAGACTGGGACTGGTATCAGCCTAGGACCTATCCAAATTGTCCAAAACCGCTCCCCAGACACTCTGGAAGCGTTTATGTGATTTAGTGTCATCGCAATGTAACTGATCCATTTTTATAATGAATAACATCTCATTTAGCCACCTCTTAAAACATGGTGCTACTGGGGATTTCCATGATAAAAGTTCTGCACATTGTTCTTGAGCTAATCTGAAGGCCACATGAAGTTTGGATGTCTGCAATGATTGACTGCAGAAAGTTGGCGACCTCTTCGCACTATGTGCTTCAGCATCCGCTGACCCTGCTCCGTCAGTTTACGTGGCCTACCACTTCGTGACTGAGTTGTTGTTCCCAAACACTTCCATTTTCTTATAATACAGCTGACAGTTGACTGTCAGGAGCGAGGAAATTTCACGACTGGATTTGTTGCACAGGTGGCATCCTATCACCGTTCCATGCTGGAATTCACTGAGCTCCTGAGAGCGACCCATTCTTTCACAAATGTTTGTAAAAACAGTCTGCATGCCTAGGTATATATGACCAATCTATACCTTTTTCAGAGAAAGTGCAGAGTGTCTGCCATTTTATTTGTAAATAGAGTTTGCTTTATTTGCAAAACAAAACAAGTTAAAAAAAGCATTTTTGGACTGAGATGGAAATTGTTACCAGATGTAAGGAATTGTTTTATCACATTTTTTACAACTTGGTACATGTCTATGGCAGTTTAGTGCATTAAACTTTTTAAAATTGTATGTAATCTATGTAGGACATTAAAGGTTGAAAATGGGTTGTTTGTCAATCACAGCGAACTGCTTCAAAAACAAACATTTATCTAGGCCATGATGTCAACACATCAGTGGAGATCATAGGATGCTCCTTGAAAGCTGACTTTAGGCGCATTCTGGAGCCATGACGTTGACTTCTTACCCTTGTAGCCAATTGCACATCCACCAATCAGTAGCTGAAGACATTGAGTGATTGTAAGCTAAAGGCCTCCACTCCACATGGGGGAGCTCTTCTGGAGGAAGTATGGCAGACAACGGAAGCTTCCTACTGACACTGTGACTCTGACATTTCAGTTAAAAAAACATTTGTTTAAAAACTAACTAACGTACTAGCCAAAAATTATTCTTCACTCTATTTAGAAGTTAATGAAGATTATAACTTTAGGCAGGTTAAAGGATTAATCTTCACAGAATTAATTTAAAAGTTCTTGAAATTAGAAACCAATGTGCAGCAGAAGTTTTTTATCTTACATGAAAATATATTACTCAGATCTTAGAGCCTGGATGTACTGGTTAAGGTGAACTGGTTTGCCCATTGGACAAAGAAGCATGTGATGAATGTTCTAGAGACACAAGAGATGGACCCAAGAAAGACGAGCATGAATTAGAGACCCCGTGACAGAAGCTAGGTCTGTGCATCCTTTAATGTCTGTTTGGGCAGATTAAACTTTTATTGGCGGATGAAGTCAGCCAACACTGAATGTGTTTATTTAAGACTAGAAGATTTAACTGGATACATTTTTTATTGCAATAAATAAATAGGAGATACCATCAAATGGCATTATACGTTTGTTTCCATAAAAGTATAAAACGTTTTGTTTATACTCAGTATTTTTGAGGCCGTATGTGGAACCCATGGTTTGTCACTGGTCTGATGTGTTGATATTATGGTGAAGTCTAGGCTTGGTCCCTGGGTGATAGATTCACTTTTCACTCCATCACTTTGTTGACAGTCTGTAAAGGATGGCTTTTGAATTTCAGATCAGTAGAAGAAGCACACTGTCCTTCCCCGACATACGTGGTTGGCAGCTCTTTCATCTCTTAAATGCAAGGCTGAAGTATGCAAGACACTGAGCTCCAAGTTGTCTCAGATGCAGCAGATGCCTCAGTGCCACAAACATGTCGCACATAGCCATGCAGATTGGTCCAGTGTATGTAAGAGTCAATGGACACATTACGTCCATATCAGTAACTGATGTGGCTTTAGCTTTGCAGTAGAAAATTTGTTTTATTTTCCTTCCAAATCACCACAATACATGTTTGTGTAAGTCATTCTTTCATAGTGGGTGGAAGAGGTTGAGTAAACACTGGTGGACACAAGAGAAAGAAAGTGTGTGTGTGTGTGTGGGGAGGGGTTTGAGGTGGGGGATGTTGTGTTTGTCATAGTGCAGAGGCCAGGCTTGAGCTGAATGGATGTGTGAGAGATTAAAGGAGGAGTGCTTGAAGTCTGAATTCAATCACAGGGCACGCTCCACTGGTAGCATGCTGATGAAGCTACATGAATAGCCCCATGGACTCCCTCAGCCCAGCATCTACCAGACCCCTGTCACAAGAGCCTGTCTGGGCTCGGCGATTATAAATGAGTGACAGTGCTTTTCTACAGTGGGGCTCACATCTTCAGCATTTATGACAGCTGTGCACAGAAATAGAGAAAGGTAATTTACAGTTGTTTTCCTAGTCTAATGGGCTAAGAGAGTATTATCCAGATGCATTAACTGGTTAGACTGGATTGGCACAATGCAACTTTGATGGGTGAATCAGAGCACTGACAGAAATGTAATGTTGTTGCGCTTGTAAGACAAATATTTCTCAGCTGTTACAAAAGTGTGACATTTTGAGCAAGGGATGTAACAAGGTGGTCGTTTTAATGAACTTAAGAAGAAGACAAAGCAGGAGCAAAGAAAGCGGTGCTGGCGACTGACAGGTTGGAGGTGTCTGACTGCCGGGGAGAGGATTGATGTTGTGTGGGTGATTGACTACGTATGTGTGTTTCACTGGGTGTGAGATAGAGCGTGACAAGAAGCAACCTCAAGTTCTGCCCAAGTCATGTAAGAAATAAAAATGCAGAAGGAAAATCCACTTTTCATCACTATCATTCTCTAGTACTGCTGAGTAATATAAAACATTCATAATCATTTTTTGCTATTATGAAAATTCCCACATTGTAGATTTAACAACATGCATTTATTCCATCTATGTCTTCCTCTTTCTGCTTCTATCAGTGATAATTGACGAGTTTGAGGAATAGTGCTGCCTACAGTTTTGTGATTGATTGATATTTATATTACAACAGACAAAGGAGCATTGCAGTACGATATTGCAGCACCAAGGGCACCATGAAACTTTACTTGTAGAAGAGTACAGTAACTTTGAGAGGTGCTTTGGGAGAAAAGAGTGAAACAGAGGAAGTGCGGGCGGTAGAATGGTGAGGTGGGGAGAGGGAAAGACAGAATCAAATCACTCTTGAAAATGTTCCAATAATCACTGAAGCGCTCAAGCAACTCAGCTGCCTGAAATAGATTGGATAGAAGTACTTTCAGTTTTAATGATGAGAGTGGCTTGCAACAAGGGATGTCTAGAGAACTTTTTTCAGGGTTTTTTTTTTTTATGGCAGCTCTGACAAGCTCTGCAATATTTCTCTTGCGCTTTAAAACGTAGCCTGAAATACAGAGTGTCATAAAAGGTGCTTTGCATCCTGATGAGTCAGTGATGGAGGAAGAGAGGAAAGGAAAGGAGGACAGGAGTGAAGTCTCCGCATCTCTCTGAGGAATTAGGGACGCTTTACTAGGTAAAGTGCAGAGGGACACACGTGTGCATGCACACAAAAACACAGGTAAAATATCTGAATATAAATCACATCTTGCACTTTCATAGTTTATGCACGTGTGTGTTCTTGGGACATCAAAAATTTGAATCTGCAGGGATATGGCAAAAACCTTGATCACTGAATCAGGCTTTGGGTACAGTGCTGAGCAGCATAAGTCTGTCAACTGGCACGCTATAAAAGCAAAGAACGAACTAACTGTCCCGGCGGAACATTAGGTAGCTAACGAGGAACACAGTCTGCGACTTTTGTGTTACCTAAATGGCCAAGTATACTGAACTGGCAAACCAGGCAAAGAGAGGAAGAACAAAGAACACATGTGATTCCTTTATTGTGAACAGACTGTGGAGATGGTATAATACTCATTCATCAAGGGAGTTGGTATCCTTAAAACATCCTAATTATCCCGTAACACCCTCATTCTTAGTTGCATGACAGAGCTGAAAAAAACTGGCATGTAGAAGTCAATATTTAGATCCTTTTGTCCAATCTTTTCCTTTTGAGGAGCTGCTTAACCCACCAGCCAGCTGGACTCAAGAGAATGCCTTCTGCTAGCAGCCATTTGGTTTGACTTATGTCAGATTATTCTGATTGTTGAGTATTTGCACTACAGTCTTTGTTGGCGCTGTTACTATTGAGAGTTGATTTACTACACAATACCACATTCATCAGATGCAAATCTGAGTGGCTTAGAAGTATATTACTGTTAATATATATGCAGGTTAATGAAGGCTAAGCAAAATGATGGCAAGCAATGCATTTTGTTTTGCAGAAAAAAGATGTACATTTCAAGTCAAGTTAAACAATTGCAATCAAAACTTTTATAAAGCTAGAAATCAGGTCTGGAGGTTATTTCTTGCAGTGTGTAATATAACCTAAACATTTCCACAGCTTGACAACCTCAAACCTTTATGTTTACTCTTGTAATCCTGAAAAAAAGGACCTTGTATCTTTACCATCAATTTTGTCTCTTCATTCAGGTCAGTTGGCAGCTGGCACATGTGAAATTGTCACCCTGGACCGGGACAGCAGTCAGCCGAGGAGGACTATCGCCCGGCAGACAGCCAGGTGTGCCTGCAGGAAGGGCCAGATTGCCGGCACCACCAGAGCCTCCCCGGCATGCGTAGATGGTAAGAGGCAGGGGCTCCAACCAGGCTGTGGCAGCATGAATGAGCCGACCGGAGCGCATCAGAGTGGTTTCTGATCCTAGAGATTATGCTGTCTGCTCAGTGAGAGGGTGTGTGAAGCATCACTCATAGGACTCTGACAGTTACTGTGGGTTTCATCACTGTCTCCTGAAGTGTGGCCACCTAAGGAGGATTTGTATCAAGGTGCTAGGCGCCGGGGAAATCAAGATGTTGTGGGGATGAGACGTGGACCCTTGCAATGCGACCTCAGTGTTTGGGAAGAATGGCAGCAGAATTGGAGCTAAACAGTTTGAGAGTAAGATGGTTCCCAAACACAGTATGATTTTTTATTTCTGCTCAAGTGATAAATTCCAAAAGCTTAAAGATTAGTTCAGTTAGTTGTGTTCATAGCAGGCATAAAAGTGCAACCTTTTACATGGATAAAAATGTGCTCCACAATTCTAACATTTTCTTTGTAATTGCACGAGTTCTTTGGTCCTTTTGCTGTCGGTTTGTCCGGAAAGATGAAAGTGTTCATCTTTCTTTTCTTTGTCAGTTTTTGTTATCGTATGTGTCAAATTTTGAGAAGTGTTTTGTATGGTAAGAGTTTCTCAAAATCCAGTTAAAAGTGTGTCTGCTCGCTGGGGGGATGATCCAGATTGCTTCTGAAGCTTTTTATGTGACTCTGTTTTTTTACAGTGGAAATATTGTACAATATTATTGCCCTGTAATATTTGCTTTACAATTGAGTGTATTACAGGCTTTATATGTTGCAGTGCAGATATAAAGTTACTGTTCTATATATTAGTCTTCAGTATTATGGAAATGTAGTTATGTTTTCAATATCATATTTATCTGTTATTACCATGGAGGTCACATTCCATAGAGAAAATCCCATATTGCCATTTCTGGTCAGTCACACTGAAGATAGGAAACACTTCTGTGGATTATCATAATATGTCACACTACTCTGGCTCTTGCCAACAAGATAGCTGGACACAAAATATCCTTGCTACAGGTAAAAGCTCGAAACCAATGAATTTCGAGAAAACGCAGCTCTTTAAAGCCTAATATCTTAATTCCTCAATTTAAGATTAAACCTAGGTGTGTAATAATCACGGAGAAGCAATATTTCTTGCTAGGAGGCTACCTAACCACATTCTCTTCTAAGGTGCAATTTCATGCAGTCTGACCCTTTCACTATCTCTAACAAAATGAAAGGGTGAAGCTATTGATTTCTGAACAGGGTAAGAGGGGATGAATAGACACCATTGTCCGACAAGCACAACAGCTAGTGGCCTGATTGGTGGCCTTGTGATGTCCCCCACTGGATTAACTGTTAGCTCTTCAGAGTGGTTGAAGGAAAGTGTACTGTTCATCTTTGTGTTCTATGGCTTTATCTGATGCTGGTGAGAAAACAGGCAATCAGGGCAACTTTAGAGTCAAAGGGAGACCTGGTGTGCCTCTCTGCCATTGTGCCAGGCCTTTCTGCCAGGTTCACTCAAGCGATGGCTGGCAGCGTGTAAAAACGCCTTGCTGTTTCTCAGTCACACATGATGGGATGAGGGAGGAAAACGAAAGGCTCTCAGTGTCCACTGGACCATGGTTAAAACGATGACGACCAAACGATGATGACGAGGCTCTAGGTTGCTAACCACAAATCCAGCCAATAGGCAATGACTGAAGTGTTTGGTTCATGTGTCATCTGCAACTTTTTACATGCCTCTGTTGTTTTATACTGAAAGGTTTTAAAGAGTGCGATGATTGGTCATATAAGGTACACACAGACTGATTAGTAATCACTTTGGTTATGAGTGTGGGAGACCAGTTTTTTTTTTTAAGATAGGCTGTGAAGTTTTTTTTATTTATGGAAAGCTGCATGCTTAAAGAATGAGTTTGAAAGTGAGGGTGTTTGGGGAGGGATAGTGCTAATGCAAAAGACTCACCGTGCTCTGGATCTGTAGATGGATATAGTGCAGACATGGGAATGTCTGTAATGGTGAGTGGTAGCATTACAAATAGTATATACTGACCCCCAAATCTGCATTTACCACAGCATAATTAGTCACATTACTGCGGTGACATCTGACCTGTGATCAGTTTTGAAATTCGAATGTTTTGTGGACTTGTGGTGTACTTGTTCTTATACAGTACAGTTTTACAGCATTTACACATGAAACGATTCATACATAAATCAAGGTCTATTATGATGGGTTTGCTGCTTACACTGTTATGTAAGCTATGCTGTTTGCAATGATCAGAATAAAGACTTTTCTTATTAGAATCATTCCGATCATAGCAGTTCTCATGCTGACCACAGTCTTAAAGACTTTTATAAAGGCTCTTCTACACTTTTAACAGTAGGCAAACATGACTAGCAAGCTATATTCACATTGTTGAGAAATTAAATCTGCAGAAAACAATTTTAGTAATAGCCATGATGTCTGCTTCACTCTGCGGATTATTCTTAACATATAGTTGATCACTAGTAAAAACAAATGAGTTTTATTTACATGGAGAATATGTCCTGTAGAGTTAATCCAGTTCTGCCATGATTAAGTATTTGCAGGTGTTAAGGCGTGCTGCCCACACAATAACAGATTATTAATATGCCTCATTTCTTTCAGTGCTTCCTGGAGATAATGCATGGTGCGTCTGCTGTAAGCATCAATTAAAGTATCTAATTATCTTCCATGGTGCTGTACTCTATTTTTGGATCATAGGTAGTCTGAGCCAAATCCACTACCTGCAAATAAGGGCTGTAATAATGTTTATTGGAGAACAGAAGTATGAGAAATACATTTCAATACCAAACCTGACAGAACTTGTAAGAACATCTGTCATTACATCTCTGTCACACCCTCTTCAATATGACCGCTGAGGCAGTTGACTGTGATGCAAATGATCCCTGTATTCAGAGTGGGAGGGAGGTTATGCTTCTCTTGCTTAGTACATCTGGATGGGTACACTGACCAAGAAGTTAGAGGTTACTCCTTTGAAGCTTTGCTGCAGGGCATCTATGACAGATCATACTGCAGCCCTGGAATTCAGGCGTAGGTCTTTCGCACTCTGGAAACGAGAGCTGTGAGTGATTAGTAATGCACTTACATGAGCAAGCATCATGAACTATAGTAACACTGAAGCCACAGCTCTCAATAAGAACCCAACCAGGCAATATGGTTTCAAGTAATTGTGCTGCAGGTCGATATTTAACATATACACTGCTCAAATGAAGGCGGGATTACTTTTGCTGAAGCATTTCCTCCAGTAGGCCAAGGTTCTCTCTCCATATCATGTAGGGCATAAATAGTGTATAATGGATCGTCATTTTCAGTGGCCCTATGTCCAGAAGAGGAAGCTTCTGGAAGCATGAGAGGCCAGAAAACATGTGATCTCATGTGCTACCCTGTGGTGTCATTAGGCTCCCTGGAATTAATGGTACTAGAGATGTGACCACTGTGAGCACTGTGACCAGCACAGTGCGAATTCACTTTGCTACTTGAGTTTGTATACTCTGATACTGCCAATGAAGTCTAAGGATCATCAGACATTATCAGACAATCACAGGCATGATGGAATGGCATGGAGATATATATATATATATACGGATTGAAAGCAGCTGCTACTGTGGGTACCACACCACACAAAACCTTTTCAAAATTGCTTTAGTGTTTTCTTACCGTTTGCTTTAAACTATATATGCCATCATCTGCCTAAAGAATGCTGGTCTCAGTGGAGTGGGAGGAGCAAAGCTTACTGCAGTGACTGGCCCCTTTCACATCCCATAATATCCCCCCTCTCTGTTCTTGGTAACAAAAAAAAAAGATGTTTTTTTTTAACCACTCTCAAATCCAAGTAAAGCCACTGGAGATACATCAGACCTGCATGTGCACTTTTCCTGAATAAATGAAAGCATTATGAGAGAGAGCATGGTATGTAGTTGCTTAAAGTAGCTGTTCTGTGATGATGGAGAATAGAATACAAGCTCTCCCACTCTTTAAGATGCTTGGTTAAAACATGGTGTCTCCATTGGGACCAGCAAAAGAAAAATGTCTCTTCTGTGTGCAGTGTGGAGTGTTATTCTCAGGGGGCGGGTGTAATAAGAAGATTTCTCATTGCAGTGAAGGTGAAAATATGTGGCATTTCTCAGAGCTTTCTAAACCTTCCACTCTTCAGTTTAGCATTCTTCTCAATCTGTTACAAAATGTGTACTAGGTACATGTTGGCAAGTTACATGTGTAGGAGCCTAATTTAAACACTCATTCCCAGCTGGCTAGGTAGGGTCCAGCATCCCCTTGCTTGGTCTTGCTGTCCCTGGAGTTTGGATTGCCTGTGTCTCCTGTGTCTCTTTGCGAGATGTTCATGGGGCCTCACTGTCTGACAGTTCCAAGTTCAGGGAGAGTGTGCCTCTTTGATGTACTGATGTGGAAAAGCAGGGTGGCACTGTGCCACAGTGTGCCTGCCCAGCAGAGGACTGGCAGTCCCTTCACAGAGCCTGTGGATGGCTCATTAGTATAGCAGTGTGAGAGTAGCACTCATCACCTACACACTGAAAGGTAATGGGATACTCTTTGGTAATTGTTGGTTTGTTGATTGTGGGTTCTCCATTTGACAGTACTGGGGTAATGCCAGGTGGGTGCAGTGTTTGTGGTGCCTGGGGTACATACAGTCATTTCCCATTGCTAATGTAATTATTGACATTTTCAATTACATTGGATTACTCAGAATCGTTCCATAACTCCAGCACCCAACAAGGTGACTGTCAACAGCAGGACACAAGTCCTAAAACGTTCACGGAATGAAAGACTTCAGTGTTAGGTGTTGGTTGCTAGAGCTTAGGGTTTGCTCACAGTGACCATGAACATATGTGGTCTATTTTCAAATGGCATTTAAAGCACATTTTTTACTATCACATGGGTAAGCGAACTATAAAGGCATAAGTCATATTCTGCTGAACCACCATGTAGTTTTTTAATCTATTTTTATATGGCATGTGTTCCTTTGAGATCTACAACTTCTCTATATTTTTGCATTTCAGAATGCAAAATTGCAAAAAGGGACCGGTGTCCTGCATTTCAATAAAGTTTTTTTTGTCAATGCACATCTGTTCAGAATATCACATACAATAAAAGCTTTGATACTGAAATTCTGATAGACAGTAAGCTGTTGATTTCCCTTAAAACTATACCTAACAGGATAACAGTTTATATTTAACCAGAGGTTGATTGGGTCTGATTAAAACAAGACTTATTCTATAGTGTGCCTTTTTATAACAAACATTGGTACAAGCATTACACTGTTTAACACTGACAACACCAGTGTTAAAGTGACTGTTTAGGAAAGAATGTCATTGCCTATGACAGTTTCTGCAGTTACAGCTCTGAAATGAAGATGTGCTGGATTAACATAAAAAGTATCTTTCCGCTGCCATTATGGAAGAGTCCGTATGTTTGAAACGCTGCAAGTCCACAGCGGGACCCTGGTCCCCAGGCTCACAAGCGTTTATGACTTTGCAGAATGCATTAAGCCTTGAAGCGTTCTAAAAACTCTTTAAAGGTGCAACCAGAGTGTTTTTAAACATAAAAAAATCTTAGATTAAAAATCAATTCCTGTATGAATAATGACCCTCCTACCATCTGTTCATCAGAAGATTAAATATGGTACTGCATCTGCTTTGGAAAATATAAAGTAATGACAAGAAAAAATCTAAAATGTACTGACTATACTTCATAAGCATGCATTCTGTCCCTCAGTGTAGTTCCCTGTCTTTATTTATCCTCGTACCTTTGTTGGAAAGACCCTATTATTTACTTCATGCAAGTAGTTTCATTTGTAATGCTTATTTATTATAAGAAATAACTGCCCCCTTTCCTGTTCCCCTCTGTTTCCCTCTTCTCTCTGTCTCTCTCTCTCTCACACACACACACACACACACACCACACATACAGACCTCACTTCCTCCATCTCTCCTTCTCTCTCTCTCTCTCTAAGGGACAATATGTCATAGTATGCATATGAGCATATATGGGTGCCCTAGTTATTATAAATAGACATTTGTGTTTGATTAAGTGAAAAATGTGAAAAATTGGTTCTCAGGAAAAAATGTGTTCTCTGTTGGTCCAACGTGTTCTATTTTATGAAAGAGACTTTTATTATCAAGCCCAGTGTGGGTTTAGTGTGTGGTTTCATCAGCTTTTATCTGTACTATAAGAATGTCCTATTCACCCTCGTCTTAACCTTCAAGTGGATTGTGGATTTTTGTACAGCTTTTTCAGATAAATTTATGAGCACCCTTTTTACTGCACACTACCACACCAGTAGTGCTAAATCATAGACATGTATCTTAACCAGTGCAGGCGTATGTGGTTTGTGTCGCACAGGCAAGCAGGATCGTGTTTTTAGTAACAGATGTGAAGAAAAAATTTATTAATATGCCGTTAATCTATGAATCTATGATAATCTATGTTATCTAAGCCATTAAATTGTCAGGTGGTAGTAAGTCAAGATGACTGGTTCAGTATGTTTTTTGCCGCTGATCCGAGCAGCCATATTACTTGAGCCAAGTGTTCCTGAGTATTAAACCAGCATGTGTGATTCACACCTTTTACATTATAAATGTCATTAAGGTCAGGCCCCAGAGTGGCATGACAGAAAAGCACTTGCCCTATCGTCAGGAGTTTGCTAGCTCTGATGATGCCACAGCTGTGGCTGGGACCCCAAGGGGGCCAAACTGGTGGTGGTCTGTGGGTGGGAGGGACGGTGACACTCTGCCCCGTCACTCACTGTGACACCAGCCAGCTGTGTGTCATCCTCTGGGTGTGTAGGGTCACCCTCTGCCACAGCGGAGACAGCACGCTGAAAAGATGTGGTGCTTGGTGTCACATGCTCACTGGATCCTCCCTGGCTGGTAGTCATCATAGTTGGTGGGTGGGAATTGGCACTAAATTGTAAGAAAATTTAATAAAACTGGAGGGCAAAGTGCTTGAAGTGGTGGGACATACATTGGCACTACTGAAGGCACTGGGGTATAGATGTTAGGGTGCACTGGTACAGAGATGATGACACAATGCACATTGATATACATACAATGAATACCGATACTATATAGTATCGGTATTCATTGTATATATATCAATGTGCATTGTGTATATACTGATATATCGATGTTCCTTCGGTATATATCAATGTTTGTCATGTGTATATCAATGTTCATTAAATATTTACTTTCTTCTATAAAGTGTTTTTGTTGTTGTTGTTCTCAGCTCACATCGTGAGGAGCAGACAGTGGTGTGAGATGATGCCCTGTCTGGATGATGAGGGCTGTGACTTATTAATAAACAGATCAGGCTGGCGGTGTGCACAGCCTGGGGGCAGAGTGAAGACTACCACCGTAAGCCACAACATCCACTTGTTTTCAGTGCCGTCTCGTCTGCTGTGATCAAGATTTTTATTCATTCATGAACCTCTTGCCATTTTCCAGGTGTCCTGACATCAACTGGAGTCAGCGCTTCTGAGAAGGGTGGCTGGGTGTAGAAGCTGCTCTTCATTCTTGATGGCCACAGCAATCAGTCTGTCAGTCTGTCCTTCTGTCCGTCAGTGGCGTTGAAGGTGAACGGGGGAGACTAGTGCTTATGTGGACAATGAGACGGATTCCACAGCAGCATTGATCATGGCAGACGCACATTTTCTCAACTATTAAGAAACGACAATCCCGTAGATGCTCAGACACACACTGCTGGACTGTAGATTCTCGGACACACACTGCTGGACTGTCGTTTTGTTGGTGAAAGAGCAACCTGAGGGAGTTTGCTGAACTTTTTTGCACTCCACCGATATCTATTTTTTACAGACCAAAGAAAAATTAAATGGAAAGTCAATTCCTATGTGGAAGAATTCTGGGATGTAATCTATTAATGGCAAATTTAAATGCACAATAAAAAAACACATTCACACAAATCTACATTTGAAAATGTAGGAATAAGGATGTTCATGAAAACCTTGGATTCTCTGGAGTTCTCCTGGATTCTCTGGAGTTCTCCTGGATTCTTCATTTGGTCCCTCATATTATTATGAACCTAAATCAGCTATTTTTGGAAGGTGCAACAGGCAGGATTGATGACAGATCCAGAGGGACTTTGACAAAAGACCAATAAATGTATTTTCAAAGGCACAAAATGTATTTAATTTTTTTATGTTGATTTGTTACCACAAACGATGTAGTCACATGAGGAACTATAAACTGTAGATTTACAATCAACCATGTCCTTTCGTTTTAAAACTGTTCTCCACAGAGATCTGCTTACTCTAAAAATCCAAAAAGACAAATGATGTGCCGACTTATTATTTCAGCACTGTATTTAACATATAAAGATAAATCTTTCAAAGGATGCCCATCGTAATGAAATTGTTTATGTGTCAGCCCCACTCTTCTTTGTCATATGACAATTGACACTAATGGGCCTAATAAGAGAGTGGTTTCTCCTGCTCGGGGATGGCATGCGTGCTCCTCCAGGGCCGCCTCAGTGAACGTTGGGCCAGGCCCTGGCTCTCCTAGTCCATTACGTCGCCCTTGTCCTCCTCCTCTCCCCTCAGCACGGAGCCTGTGGAGATATGCTGCTGTCAGCCAGGCTTCAAGCTCCATTTAACATCGCTAACAGCCTGCATACATTACACACAGCTCCTCTTATTACTGACAAGCGGGCGCTGTGCCCTGCAGGACTGCTCCCCTCCCCTGTGCTCTTGTGCTGGTGGCAAGGCCGTGGGGGGTGTGCTTTATAGGATGTCCTGAAAAAAAAACGGCGAGAACTTTTGTTATGTTTCACTGCAGTGGTATTTCATACACCCAGACACACATCGCTTGCAATAAATCCAGTGTGTGTGACAGAGACATTAGATCACAAATCAGCCCATCGGTCAATAAAGAATGTTAAGATCCTGAAATATCTTTGAATAAAATAATTCCTGGGAATTACTAATCTAAAACTGTATTAGACCTATAAAGAAAGCAAATTCATTTATAATCATAAATTATAATCAGTATTGTCTGATCAACTAATGTTTTTTATGACATTTTAAAAGGTTATTAAACTTTTATTAGACTAGAAGTGAAGATGCCAATATAGGACATAGTACAATTTACTTAAATCAAGAGCTCTCATAAATTCATAATCCTGGTTCGATATGATGTATTGAACCTTTGCAAATTCCCATACACAGCTCAGAAACTGGGTTCACTCATCCTCAAACTAAATGAGAAAATTCTTGACTTTCCAGTTCCTCTTAAAACTCCATATACGTTCTGTCAGCTCCTATTAAAGACGAAGTTTGGGACATTGTGCAAAAATATGCATGGAGAAGAAATCCAGCCTCAGTCTATCACGGTAATTTCAACCCTGCTTACAAAGCTGGTGGCCGATTTCTCTTCAGTTTGGACTCCTTGCAAGCACCACTCTAAATACAAGCTGATAAGTGCCCTGCCTGGAAACCCGCTTTAACATTATTATACAATTATGCACACCCAGTAACAGTATCAGCAGTGGATTAGAGGCACTAAATGCTGAGCTATGAATAAATTACCCAGAGATTTCGCTTAAGCAATAACTTCTCTGAAAAGCTACGGAGGAGGACGCATGTGTGCAGCTAGTCTACCCTTCACTAACAGCCTCAATCACTGTGCTGTTTGTATAAGCTACCTTCAGTGAATTTTGATTGCTGGTATTTTTGCAGCATAGGAGGAGTTGATTCTGATCTGATTTCTAAGTGTCTTATTTTTGTTTTTGTTTTGGGGTATGTTTTTTTCGTTATTTGTGTTCAGTTGTCTTTATGGTTTGAATTTGGTGGCAATTTTATTTGAATTACATGTATACATGCCCATCAGCATGGTCCTCCTGATACTAAACTCTATTGACAAAGGAATGTCATCTATTATTCTAATGGACATAATTAGAAATGACAGAGATGCACACCAGTAATAGGACCCCATTGCTCTGTTAGTGAAATGTCAGATTAAATAGCTAGGTCTCTGCTGTGCTTATGAACAAACAATATTTTTTTAAATCAAAAGCATTAAATAGATTTCAAGTAATTTATGTATAATTGTGAAAAATCTAAACCCCAGATTGTTTTATCGCACAAATATTATAAGGAAAGCGAACTCCCCAATTATGGACAATTGTGTGGCAATTATATATATTTAAATGATAAAACAACTTACATAACATATTCTCACCAAAACATTTGCTCCTAGATTGCACACAAACAAGGCAGGGGAGTCTACTTTAGTGCATGCTATTAGTGCACAGGTGTAGAAGAAGCTCTTCAGCACGTTAAGACAGGTATAATCATAATATATATCGCTGCCTGCAGAATATGGAACACCGTATCATAGACATGCAGTTGTTTACATCTCCATCAGATTTGAATTGTACACTTTGCGCGTTATGGATTTTCTCTTTCAGCAGACGTCCTGTGGCGTTCTGGCAGACCTGCCCTTCAAGCCCTTGTATTACCCAGCCATTAATCACCTGCAGCCAGAGCCAGCATCCTCCTGAGAGGTGGCGAGTCTGTTTTCAAACAGCACTGAGACCCTGTGTCACCTTGCCTGTCCATTTCAGCCCCTAAAGGCCCATCTGAATCACAAACTCCAGCCAAAGTCACCAACCCTTTGGGACACAAAGACTGGGACAAACTTCATTCACGCTTCACACTAAGCAGTGATGCACCGGCAGTGTAGGACTGAAGAAAGACCCAAGTTGCAGGACAAGAAGATAAATGTACAAAGATGGTTCAGCATCAGCAGATTATTTATTTAGGAGTAGGAAAAACAACTTCTTCTGTTTCGCTGTGCAAAATAGAGGTCTGTGTAAAAAGCCTGCTTGTATACAACAACTAATTAGGTTGGACAATTTCAGGCTATGAATTATGAAACCGAGACTCTTATATGTGAACATTGGATAAGTGCCTCACATCCTTTACATAACAGCATTCAGAACTGCAGAAATAATGAAAGCCCAAGCCAGGCTACACAGCAGGTGAGTTTGCAAAGACATCAAAGCACAAGAAAACACCCCAAGTCCTTAGAGTATGTGTCACTTTCAGCACTCTTCAGTTTCTAAGATAACATCATAATATCTTGTGCAGATCTGACCTATGGTCCAGGTTTATTTATAATCACGCAACATAAGACATTGTAAAAGGAGTTTAGTAACACAAGACTTTAGGAAAGACAGGATAATAGGTAAGACTCAAGAAACAGTGGAAGACAATCCACTTCTACCAAAACTGACTGATTTACACCCATGACTCAGCAGATATATGAATGTCACCTTTTTACATGAGTGAACTTATATGAATAGACTGAAGGGAAGGAGCAGAGAGGAAGGCGGTACTTAATCATTTTAAACTAAACCCACCCCCCCACCCACCCCATGGCTGTTCCTGATCATTACTTCCGATCATCATGTGCTCCTGGTGCAACACATTGCGTGGCCTTGGTCGTGCCCAGCCTGCTGAGTTGCTCATCTATGTTTGATACTCCAACATGGCTGACAGCTAACCGCTGATTCTAACAATAGCATGACAGCATGATGGCTAACACTAAAGATCGTCTAATGATAAATCACCCTCATCAGTTGGCCAGCCAATGATCCTTCAGGTCACCTAAACAGCTTGATGTGACATTTTTCCTGTATTGTATATGCAAAGTACTGTCAATCAATTATGTTCTTCATGTACCTCACTACTGCACATGAACGTTGCAGGAAATAAATTGCATAGTGTAACATTAACACAAAGTTTACCAGGAGGCAAGGATTTATCAATGGAAAGATGCTTCACTCATTCACAAATATATAATGTTGAAATTACTGAAACCATATTGGTATTGTCAATTGGGACTTTTAGCAGATAAAAATAATACATAAGAGAGAAACCAATATATTTATATTAACATCACTTGCTCTATTAATGAAAGACAAAACAAGTCTACTATGTGCAAAAATAAGGTAAACATATATATAATCGATTGATGTGCAGACCAAAAGACCAAGAGAAAATAGTCTCCACCACACACTTACCAAACACTTTAGTAAAAAGAGCGATATTGTAAGGGTGCAGGAGGAGATTATAGGCCGTCCTTGCCAGTGAGTTTGCCATTCTCTACCCTTCCTCTTGTCTTTGGTGGATTGTTACTCACACCACCCAGTGACTGCAGGTATCAGGAAAAAGTTTCAAATACAGTGGTTTCTTGCAAAAAGTCATATTCTAATAATTTCAGCATGAGGACTTGAAAGGTAACTGATCTGTCGAAGATTATATATTATTATATGCTATTTATATAGTGTGTGTGTCAATGAAGTTCACATAGTTTCCAGAGGAACAGGCAAAGTGCTTCTTAAGTGCTTCTGAAGTTCTAGCACATCAAGCCAGTGTGTGTTCAAAAGAGAGGTTTAAATCCTAACGTTCATTCCATGTGCTTCAAAAGTTACATAAAGTCTTCATCAGTTCTTTTTCTCTCCGAGAACTTCAGAAACACTTTTCTTGTGCTGCTCATGAAGGACTTCTATCTGAAACACAGCTGACGTTTCTGTTCTCATAGGGAGTTTTCTTTTTCAGACCTTTCAAGAGCCGTGGATTATATTTGGGTTTCATCAGGACCTTTCACCTCTCCTGACCTGCGCTCTCCTAAACTTTGCAATAATGTAGTCATTTAATTTAAATGGGCTCATTTAATCTCTGATGCCTTATCACTCAGGCAGCGGCTGAAACAAGCTTCAACAAAATCATTTACTATGGTAGAATCTGGGTGAGAACACAAGTGGAGCACAGTGTTGAAGCTCAGTGCAGCAGTGCAGCGAATAAACCGTTCAATGCCAGGCAGCAATGTTTCAGGCCCTGTAATAGAGGCAGACATAGACACACAGACTTTGCAGTGTTAGGCTGTCTGTCCAGTACTGGATCGAGGGAAGCTGGGTCTGAATGCTGTTTAACCCCAGAGGAGACAGGCTGGCTCTGGGGAGAGCCCAACTCAGGGGCACCTCATCCATCACACACCCCATCAGTACTACACTGCCTGCTCCCTGTGGAGCATCAGCTGTCCTTGGGAGGGCTCCCTTCCCCCACCCACATGTACGATGGACGCCACTCTGGCGCCAATGGCCTTGTGATGTATAGTTATAAACTAAACAAGTTTGACTGAGAGAGAACTTGAGACTATTCCACATCAATAAGTGAAAGAAATAATAAATAAAATATAAAGTAAAAAATATTTTACATTGTATCATCATGGTTAAACCATAATATACAATTAATTATAATCTAATTTACTGAGTTACAATGTATAATGTAGGAATATTCTGTTTTTGTTTAAGGAGATCTGAAACATCATTGCTTATTCCTACATAAATTATACAACACCTAAAATTAAATGCTTTCATTCATTGTGCTCACTTAATCAGTGTGGTCCACTGATTACAAAGACTTCAGAGTCTTTCAATAAGTATAAGCATTTTAACATCATTTATCACATGTTCATCAATGGATTGATTAAAGCATTCATTACTGCTGATGCATTGGCCAAGCATAACTATCAATCAGGTTAAGACATCTAGATGTACCACTGAGACTCACACACACACATCCATTAGTTGAATTCTTTAAAATGCAGATATGCAATGTTTGTGCTTGTTATAATGTTGTATACCTTACAAGCTATAGAAGATATACAGTTCAGTGTGAACAGTGCACAGTTCTATGTTAACATGCCTCCAGAAAGAAAAAAGAATCATCTCACCCTGATTAGAACTAAAAAGTCCAGATCAAACTTTCCTCTGTTGCTGCAGAGCATTGATCTTTTTTTCCCTTTTGCCCTTCTACACTCCAAAATGCATGTTAAGCAAACTCTCCTGAATAACAGTTACAAGAAAGGGCTAAGCAGAGACCAGCGGTGCAGGACATGGTTCATTCATCACGTTCAAACTGAAGTCTCACTGCTTTTAGGTTTAAAAAATGTAGGAGTTCTCTGCCTCATATAGACGTTTTCCTGAGCAGGGGGATCAGCTCTTGCATAAACCATTATTGTCTTTTAATTTAGGTGAGAAATGGAGAAATAATGAGTAAGCCAGTAGCCCCTGTACAGAAATTAATCTATAAATATACATTACATATGTATGAAAGCGAACAAATGCTTTCACCAGCTAATTTTCCAAATATACCTCCTTCTAGTCCCTCAGCCTCTGGAACTGAAGCCTTGTTTCATCTAGTTTGGTCTCTCCCACTCATATGAGGAGATGTTTACTGGGGTGCACATGTACACGATCGACCACCGTGGTTAGTTAGCCAAATTCTGCCAGAGAACAGTCTGAGTGTGGTTTGCATGACACCCTCGTTGGCAGCTGTTACTTTGAAAGGGGCACCTGTGAAAACAAATGCTCATTAGCATAGCGTAAGGCAGGTTGGCTGCAGGAACGCACCCCGCTCAGCTGCTGAGGCGTGTACTCCCTCCAGGGACTTGGGTCAAACACAAATGGATCCTCTATTGCATGCAGTGCTGAGAGACAAATATGGAAATAAAAATAAATGAGAGAGAAGGAGAGTGGGGATGAAATATGAACTCCTGCTGCACGTGTGATGCTTTGGACTTGTTTGATGTAGGTTCAGCTGGAGAACATGCAGAAATATGCCCTCTTTACCAAACAATTTAAGATGACTACCTGATTATCATTTGAAATATCATTTCCGAAACTCATATTGATTAAGTGAAGCTGCACTACTGGTGAATTAAGCAAACGCTTTCAGCACTATCTAGTATGGGCCAAAGAGCTCATGCTAACATTGAAAGTCACAGGACTATTTGGCAAGTTGGCCCTCACATTATAAATGGCAAACACTATATTTGATTCCAGCTAAACTTCATCAATATTAGAGCCACACACATAAGCAAGCTCATGTATGTGTTACAGAGCAAAATAAGTGAGGGCCTTTGACAGCACAGCAGTAGACATGCTATACACATCTATGACAACATTTTACTAATTTCCCTGCCCTTCATCTGAAAAGACCAGACTGCAGGTAAAGAACACAGGCAGCCTTTATCCATAAGGGCTGATAATAGCCAAAAAGTTTAGAGAGTCTTCTACTTGGACCTGAAATGAGCAGTGTTGGAGTTACAAGCAAAGGCCACAGAACGAAACAGCCTCAGGGTCCCTCAGACGATAAGGAGTTCTGTATCCAACCCAAGACACTTTCAATATATAGACTTGATCTAAGACTCACCTCTGGGTAAACAGGTTCAAGAAAGCATGACAAACTGAACTCCACTTCCAAGGCTTTTTCCCAACACCAGGTACCAGCAATACTGTCTTCATTAAACATTTAATGCTACAAGGCCAGTGCTTCATTTTACTGGTCATAACAGCGACGTAACCTAGAGAAATACATGGGCATCATTTGCTTGATAAGTGGCCTCTAGCAAACTAGGGAGGTTCAACTCAGTCATTTTCCATTATACAAATCTATGAATTATTAGACTGCAGGGTGGTACATTTATTATGTGTGTATTGCTGCCCAGAAGCTATTTCTAATAGTAGCTTCAGAGGAGTGCTTGGGCTCTGATGAATGTTAGCTAATCGCTAATGTCAGCTGAGGCTTTAGACACCATTTATCATGTCTTTAAAGGACACCCTCATGAGAATATTAACAAGGGTGTTGCTCCTGCTTAAGAAAGAACTCTTTACCCATATTAGAACAGTGTTTTAGCTTGACATTCAGTATTAAAAGGGAAAAAAAAGCTCAGTTAGTTCAATCAGCTTAACAGAAATTGTGCTGAAAGGTCATGCAGTCTCACTATAAAAAAACTACAAAAGATGTTGAGTCTGGCCTGTTTACTTAAGTGAGTTACTGAGCATACTGCAACCAATAAAACTTTTTGGAGGACAGGAAAAGTGAGTTTAGTAAGGTGGTTTATTGGTAAGGGTAGATGGAACTTTCTGAGATTAGCTGTTCTATAAAGTTCAAGCATTTCACCATGTGTGTTTTTATCCACATATGCTCTCTGAAACACCCACAAAGCTCAAAATAGACTGGAAGGCGAAGTAGTCACTCTGCCTCATAGAGCATGGTAAGTTTTTAATGTGATAGTAAGAATAAATTACATCATAGCAGTTTATAGGAAAAAAAAATCTTCTTGTTGAGGTTTCTCCCTATTTCCATGGCCCAGTCAATTGTCTGCTGAACCCCAGTTAGACAGATACCTAAAAAACAAATCACGCAATTCACACTCCCAAACATCTGTATCCATGTATGTTACAGTCTTGGTTGCCATTTGTTACATGTCTCATCTCTGGTGAGGCAGAGTGGCCTTTCTGTGCTGCACTCAGCGGCTCACAGCACAGAGGGCAGTGACCCACCAGCCGGGTTTTTAAACGAGTTGGAGGCTGGAGCAAAGGGGCAGCACCTGTCCAGAAGGCAGGGAGCAGAGGCCAGGGAGCGGACGCACCAGAAGTGCTTACCTGCAGGGGCTTACCTGCAGGTGTGTGTTGGCCAGAGCCAAAGCCCCTGGGACAGGCAGGACGAAAGCACAGTGGAGCCCACACTGCTGACTGCCGGTTCCATGCCAAAGTTTACTTCCCCAGTCACCCACAAGCCCATGAAAGGGGGGACTAAAAAAAACCTACCAGTTTTACTACCAGGAATCTGTGTTGAAATGAGTCCTGTATTTACAGCTCAACCATGTGAGTGCTGTTCTGTAATGCGTTAACAGGTGGAAACTGCAGCGTGGTCTGTGGTCCTATGGTGCAGTGGCGGTGAGGTCCTAACCGCAGTGCACGAGCTCCCCACCGTCCTTCACATTTCACTGGTCAGCACTCAGTAATCAACACACTATTAGGACAGAGTTTGAGCTTAATTACCAATCACGGAGCAGGATAAACACACTCTTTTGACACAGGCATGTTCCTTTTTTACCTTTCACTTTATTATTCATGCAGAACATTATGTATGAGTGACACATGAATATGTAAATTCAGTTTGTTTCTAGATGGCATGCAGAAGATGCGTTGATGAGGAAGCCTTATGAGAGTGAGTGACTTCCCTCACCACAGGAGGAAGACCTCCTGGATTTCTTTCATCAGGCAACCTGCTGTGTGTTGTTCTCTCCATCTGTACAAAAGGGAATTTTTTTCAGCATCATTTTGCAAATCAGAGTCAAATACAGCAGCACTGTAGATATGAAAGCTACCAGAAAAGAATGTTGTTTACCTTATCAATAGCCTAAGAACTTGTTCTATAATAATGACTTTAGTGAATGACTTATGCCATCCATCCATTCATGCTTTCATCTACCTATCCTGCCATCCATCCATCCAGCCATCCAGCACATCCATCCATCCATCCCCAACACATATTTGATCCAAGTCTCTTATGGCACCAACTATCATGCCAGGGGTAGTAGGACGAGAAATCCAGGAAAGGCAAACAGGAAAGGTGCACAGGTGTGACACAGAGCCTGCGGCGTGTTCCTGGGCATGAGCAGATGGTTCAAACGTGATTACAGCATGGAGATAGAGGAACCATCTGTCCTCCTGCCTGCTCAAAATGGTGAAGTCAGATCGTCAGCCATTAACTCAGTCTGACCGGCAGAGACGGCAGCCACTGTGTGGCTGACGTTCCTTTACTGATAACTCACAATGAGGTATTTACTGTAGGCTGTTTTAATAATCATGTGTATTCCTGCTACAAGATCCAAAATACATAGGAAAAAAATAGTTTACGCTTTACTAAATAATATTAACCCCTTTAAGGGTTTTTAAAAATATATTTGGCTCATAAAATGTCAACTGAAATGTTGAGTAATTTCTTGTACATAATACATAATTCTCTGTATGTAAGATTATATTTGTTGCATTTTAATAACTATATGATTACAAACTGTATTTTTACAAACAGTGACAATATCTTAGATCTCAGAGGGCAAACTGCTATATTATGTTTTAATGTTTCATATTTCAAACATGTAGTAAGTAATCACTGGATCTGAGTCCAGCTATCTCAAAATAAACAATGTACCTTAGATGCTCTTCCAAATTGGCAAAGCATTGCTGATGTAACAGTGACTTGTAATGGAAATGTTGCACCTTAAGCATGCCAGTTATGCTTAATTACTTTGTTGGGGAGGAGTCCTTGATGTTGAAATTAGTTATTGTTCAATAATGGTGCTAAGTGGTGAAATAAATGGATTCTGACTATTAATGAATAGGCAATGATACGATATTATAAATGACCTCATAAATATTCATTTAGTTTTCATAATGACGTTGGAGGAATTCTGAATATGGTAACAGAATAACGTCATTATGAAAACTAAATGAATAGAGCTAATATTTTTAGTAACAAGTTGGGGGCTGGTGCATTAAAGGAGATTAAGGAAAGCAATAAAGTCATGCCAGTCAGAAAGAGAATCAGATATAAAACGAGAGGTCTAGAATAGCAAAGAACTGCCCGGTCTGTTGCACTTCTGCTGTAAACCACCAGATGTAAAACACAAAGAGGACAATTATTACCTGGACAGTAGGATCAGGTGTGTTAAATGCGCTGCTGTGGCCCTTTAGGTTTGGCTCAACAGGTAGCTGCGTCCCTTCTCAATATTATATGATGCTGTTAATAAATGCTCCTTCTTTAAGAAGGCAAGCTTTCAAAGGCAAATAAAAAGCTACAAAAATGCCCATGCACGCTGCAGTAAGGGAAGAAACTGGCGACTTGTGCACCAAACACTGAAGAGCACTTTGAATAATTTTACAGAATATTCGATTTGGAATTTTATATTGTTCTATTTGGAATCTTATGTGCTTGAAATGTTATATGAAATACAAAGTATTTTTCTACAACAGCAAACAAATAAGGTCTCCAATTTCTTATTTTAGGGTATGCATTATCAATAACCTCTAATAAACAGGATTAGAATTTACCTTAAAACATTTTTCCAGCAATTTTCGCTTTACAAGTGAACTTTCCTCATATGTAGATTGGCTCATGCTTTTAAGATCATTAAAGAAATTTATAAAGGTTTACCATTAAAAGCTAAGCTTACTACAGAAATTACATTATTAATGACTATTGTAATTTTATGTAACAATTCTGATTTATTCATTCAAATGTAATGTCTATTACACATTTGCACAGTAATTCACACACACAATTGTTTTGTTTTGTTTTTTTCAGTGCAGAATTGTGCTGACCTCCGTAAACGAGTGACAGTGAGACATCGGGTCCAGGGGCCAGATATGAAGTGCCCTCCTGAGAGTGAGCTCGAGCAGGAGGGCTGTGATAGCAGGACTTACACACAGGTGCACAGAGAGAAAAAGGGAGGGGGAGAGAAGGGAGAGGAAGAGATGGAGAGAAAATGGAAAGAGAGTGGGAGGGAGGGAGGGAGATCCCGGCGTGCTTATAAATCTACCAAACTGTTTCATGTTTTGCAGGAATGCTTGGAGAGAAAGTGGTGGATGTTTTCTTTGAAACAGCAAAGCTCAATGAAAGAATACATGTACTATAAAAAGGTGATGGAATAACTGCACAGGGAAGCAGATGTTATTAAAATTTGGCCTGCTGAGTTGATTTACATATACTTTATTTCAGTATGTTCCTATAAGTACGTTGAAAGATTTATATTATCATTATAAATCTAAATGTCATTTTTTTTTTATCAATTTTAAAATGTTTGTAATCATTCCTGAATTTTCAACAGGGTCTCTGCTATTAAGTTTACATATGGTTTTCAGGGTGCTGAAGCCATAAGCCATCTTTCAGAAGATCACAGACATCTTCAAGTGGTCACGTAATAATACAAACCTGGGTTAATTAAAATAACATATACCACTGTAGAAATCAAATGAAAAAGGATCACAATTGCCTTCTAAAGCCATGTAGTGGTATGTGCAAATGTGTTCTAGGCCCCCTGTAGAGAACCCCCCCCCCCCCACACACACACACACTATTCTGTCTATTACATCCTCTTTAACATGCCTTCTAAATTTGACCTATCAGAGCCCTGCTGACTCCATTCTCTTTCATTGCTGCTTTTCTACACTGTCTATGGCCATTAGTAAAGACTGAGGGTGCCAGTGTAGCTGAATACCCACTGGGGGCAACATGGGTTGCTCCAATTTATTGAGCAATTAGTCTGTATGAGCCACTGAGGTCAGGCTCTCTGTAGCACTAAGGGGCTGCGTTGTGCTGGAAGCTGTAATTTTACACAGTAAGTAAGTCCTAAAGCTCCAGCTATTCAACAGGGAAAAACCAAAAATTGCTGCAGAGTTCCCCTATCAGAACAGCACTGTATGCATAGCCTTTCTGTTAACACTGCAGATGTTTCTTTAAAGGCATTATTTGTGATTCAAGAAGCTTCTTTGTGACAGAGTGTGTTGACAATAACATAAATACATTTGACTTGACTTGATGTGAATCACTGTTTTTATGCAGAACAGAGCAACATTTTTAATGTAAAATGTAACACCCGTAACATACTCTCAAAAATGTTATTTAAAATTGTCATATTAATTAACAATGTATAATGAAGAGGTTTTCAATCAAGCAGACCCCCCCCCCCCACACACACACGCAATAATTCCCATGTGGTTTACCAAATATGAATATAAATATCCTCTAATTACAGCTGAATTTTTTTTCAAAGCTGAACTTTAACCTTACAGTATCTGCTTCATTTAAATGTACTAAAAACTGCAGTTGGTTATTAAGTACACTGTATACTGTGTGATCATATAAGTAAATAATGAATATCTGAGCATTCCCTCAAGTCTTTATGAGTGTGTTCTCTGACTGACGAGCTGTGAAGAAGACTACTGCATCAGTGATGTGAATCATGAAACACACAGGCATACTTAATCCAAGACAGTAGTGTGCAAATGAAGTGAAGCGTTCTTATCTGCTCTGCTGTGAGGCCAAGGAGGCTTAACCTTGGAGTGCATTAGAAAACTCTCTAACCATTACTCATTAAAGGTTATGAGGAATGCACAGGGGAAGTCTTTGTTGTAATCTCAGTTCATGGCCAGGAGGGCAAAGAGATCTGTAGGTGAAGGTTATACTGCTGAACTAGTTTTGTAAAAGTGGAATTTTTCTTCATGTACCAAAAACAAAGTGATACAAAACAAAACAAGAAGATGTTTGTACATTTTTTATTTCTATATCTGCTGTGATGTATTGGCATGTGCATTGTCATTATTATGCATTATGCATTATTGATATGCAGTTCCTGCTGAAGACTGACACAGACACAACAGTGATATTTAGTGAGGAGGATGCCCATATGGAAGCTTGTTTCCATGGCCACCTGGGAATTCTCGCTACATGAATTCTGACCCTGGTTGACTGGTTGCATGTTTGACTGTAGTTGTCCTGTGTTGCCATGGGGACAGCCTTGCCTCGCCCAGGAACACTTTCCTCTTACACTCATTTGGGGTTTACGCGTCACTTTTGTCTAGAGAATAAGAGATAGTTTTTGCTACCACAACCTTTTGGGAAATTAATTCATTTTCCTGAAGTGCCTTAATAATTACAGTGACATCAAGGTTAATTGCCTAATCTGCATTGCCATGAAAGCATCCTGTTGAAATCCCCACACAATCTGTTTTAGAAATGGGGGCCAGAAGATACCTGCAACACAGGGAGGCTTTGACCTACATCAACTTTTCAACAAATGTACGTACTAATGACTTTAAAAACACATTGCAAATATTATTTTCATCAATTGTTTAATATACTGTAGTGTATCATTATAAAATATGTTTTTTACAATGGAAACCATAATTATTTTTTTTTCTCAAATGATTCCATAGATCCAATGAAAGTGAATGGATTGCCTTCAGATGCTTCACTGTACTGTAAATTGGAGAGTTGTACATTAAAACATTTTTATAATAGGAGAATGTTTGTCAACATGGCAATATAACATTTGTGGTTTAGCACCAAATTATTGATGGTTTAGAACCCTTTAACCACAATTCTCCACACATTCAACCAGATCAGAACAGATGCAGTTCTTTAAGAGGGAATAAATGACTAAAGCACAGCTCCCTGGTGTGGTGACGTACTAACACACACAGGATAGATTTGACCTGAACAGACAGAATGATAGATCTCATGGTCATGCACACACCGATCTTTGCCAATAGTGGCTATGGCTGACATTAGCTGGCAAACCCAGCAACAAGGCTAGGAGTCCCTTGAGAGATGAAGCCACACACTACCAAACCTGCACAGGACCAGACATAGAAGACCAGAAGAAGGATGTTATTTGAATTTTGCTGGTTCCAAAAATCTTTCTGGGAACATTTTTAGTTTTCTCTTATTTTCCAATAATGTTTTTTTGCATAAACGCCTGGAATCTCAGCTTATAACAGGATTTATTTCCAGCTATCTTGTGGCTTTATAATCACTTGCGTTTCATTGTTTTTCTATGTCACAGCAATATTCCCACAGTTAGAGCAGTGCAAGTAGGAAAGACAAGAGATACAGAGCACTTTACATACTGCACAGAGCACTTTACATACTGCACAGAGTACTTTATTATTATAGGATTTGCATAGAATTCTTAACAATAACGAAATGCATTTAACTGCACCCTCATCAGTCAGATTCCCCCCCAAAAAAGGTATCACAAAATATATTTTGACTCAAATGACAGGTGTGTGCACTATTACACTTTCTCACAGTGGTACAGAACTGTAAGTAATGGAAGTCTCTTATTGTTCACATCTATTCCAAGATCTCATTAATTTTACTGTAGCAAGTGACAAAGAGAGTGTCAATCCCATCAGTGCTCAAGTGAAACCTAATCAAGGATAAATACCCATAATACCATGCACGGTTCTGATGGTAGGCTTATTCTGCAATTTTGACTATAATCTCATGTGTCACAGTGGGTCATAATGATCCTAGGGGGTGGGGTTAACAACAATGTCTTTTATTTATGTTTTTGTAGCTCTTACAATCACTGGTTATATTTTTTAAATCCATCTTTAATCAGGGCATCATAGGTAGAACACCAAGATCATCCAGAGCCATAAACCAAACTGTCCAGGAATGGGTAACTCTGAAGAACTTTACAGCCATCTATTAAACCATCTATTATGGTTTAACATAGTATAGTCATGTGTTATTTCATTGTTTTGATACCTTCACTGTTTTTCTAAAATGTATAAATGTGTCTGTTTATATATATTTCTAACTGTATATATATACTGTATGTACAGTACACTATATTGCCAAAAGTATTCGCTCACCTTCCTTGACTCACATATGAGCTTAAGTGACATCCCATTCCTAATCCATAGAGTTCAATATGACGTTGGTCCATCCTTTGCAGCAAGGACAGCTTCAACTCTTCTGGGAAGGCTGTCCACAAGGTTTAGTGTGTTTATCGGTATTTTTGACCATTCTTCCAGAAGCACATTTATGAGGTCACATACTGATGTTGGATGAGAAGGCCTGGCTCTCAATCTCCGCTCTAATTCATCCCAAAGGTGTTCTATCGGGTTGAGGTCAGGACTCTGTGCAGGCCAGTCAAGTTCATCCACACCAGACTCTGCCATCCATGTCTTCATGGACCTCTTCATGTTGAAAGAGGAAGGGGCCAGCTTCAAACTGTTCCCACAAAGTTGGGAGCATGGAATTGTCCAAAATGTCTTGGTATGCTGAAGCATTCAGAGTTCCTTTCACTGGAACTAAGGGGTCAAGTCCAGATCCTGAAAAGCAACCCCACACCATAATCCCCCCTCCACCAAACCCAGACTCGTCCATCAGATTGCCAGATGGAGAAGCACGATTCGTCACTCCAGAGAATGCACCTCCACTGCTCTAGCATCCAGTGGCGGTCTGCTTTACAGCAGCATGATGTATGGCTTGGATGCAGCTGCTCGACCATGGAAACCCATTCCATGAAGCTCTCTGTGCACTGTTCTTGAGCTAATCTGAAGGCCACATGAAGTTTGGATGTCTGCAGTGATTGACTGCAGAAAATTAGTGATCTCTTAGATCTCTTCAGCATCCACTGACCCCACTCCGTCAGTTTACGTGGCCTACCACTTCGTGGCTGAGTTGCTGTTGTTCCCAAACACTTCCATTTTCATAATACAGACAGTTGACTTTAGGAGTGAGGAAATTTCACGACTGGATTTGTTGCACAGGTGGCATCCTAGCACAGTTCCGCACTGGAATTCACTGAGCTCCTGAGAGCGACCCATTCTTTCATAAATGTTTGTAAAAACATTCTGCATACGTAGGTGCTTAACTGTATACTGCTTAACTGTGGCCATGGAAGTGATTGGAGCACCTGATTCCGATCATTTGGATGGGTGAGTGAATACTTTTGGCAATATAGTGTATATCATGTATCATCATGTATAATTCTTTTCATTCCTCTCCAATTACATCATGTTCATTATTAAAATGTCAAGATAGAACTTCACACTGTTGAAATATGCTCTCAAAGGAGATTGCTCTGCCATGGCAAAATCATCATTGCATTATCATCTTTATTTCTTAAGCTTAATTATTGTTTCTGCTGTGTTTTAACAGAGCTCTCACAATTAAGCTATGTCTGGCATTGAATTGTGATTCTTGTAGTTAGATCATCTTTAATGCATTTACTGTAGATCCATTTCTGGAAGGTCTGCATTGTTTTCTTTAGGTCTTATTAATTCGGGGTGTACCGTCACACCTGCCTCATCGACTAGAATTGGGATTGATTATTATTCCCCATCCTGGGTGTCTAATGCAAAAAGTATTTAAAGACCATCAACATATATGGCATCAGACCGTAGCTATGAGAAGCCAAAGAACTCTGCAGTTACAGTATGGTTTGCATTGAAGAATAGTGATTGCATCACTTTGATAAAACATCTGAAATAGTCTTTGATCTGTTCACACAATTATTTTTAAAAATGTGTATTAACTGACAGCATGTCAAAAAAGATATGACAGATAGCTATACTGATCCTTTTCCACTGACTGACTTCAGCCATGTTGTACTTCATTCTGGTTGCAAATTACCTTTCAAGTAGTGTCCATCTCAGGCTGGAGACAGACACTATTCTAAAAGCCACTATTAAAGGTTTGTTTACATATTCCACAGACTGGAGTCAGACACTATTTTAAAAGGTTTGTTTAGATATTCCTCAGGCTGGAGTCAGACATTATTCTAAAAGGTGTGTTTAGATTTTCCTGAGGCTGGAGTCAGACACTATTCTAAAAGGTTTGTTTAGATATTCCTCAGGCTGGAGTGCAGGCCCTTCGCAGCCTGGCTCATTACCACTGCTATGCAAATAGAATGCATTTTGATATGCTAACAAGCTGCTCTGTGCTGATGATGAATATGCGCATGTTTAAAAATGCATTCAGATTACATGTGACAAAAAATCAACAACAGCAAACACAAAAATGCACTCTATTATGTTCCTTTGGTTTATGACATCTAAGAGTTTTTGTAAGATTTTGGAGATACTAAATAATTTTATTGTTATGAAGTATTTATCATTGAATAAAAAGGATTGAATAAAAAAACCTTGTTTTCACATTAAGGGTTAATAAACCCTCACACCTCCCCCTTTTGGGCAATAAATAAATATTAATCAATTAATCAATATGGAGACTACTAGTAAGGCTCCAAAATCTAGTATATAAATAACTGGAAGCCACTGTATTAGTGTGACAGTGTGTCTCATCCAGTTTTTTATGGTCTAAACATAGACAGAATATGTCTATTGGGGTTTAGTCATTGGGAGCAAAATATATTTTTGTGTCATCTGCATAACTGTGATAAGAAATTGTGTTGTCTTTTAAAATGGGTCCTAATGGGAGTATATATAGATTGAAGACTGAGAAGGATCAAGGATTCAACATGTTACAGTCATCATATTTGATTCATAACTGCTGATCCTAACAAAGTAACTCTGGCCTTTTACATAACCTGACCCATATGAGAACTTTCCTGATAATCCTACCACATTTTCCATCTTTATGGAACTATACAGTGTCAAGTGAAAAACTAAAACCTAGTAATACCAGAATTTCTATCAGAGTCAGTTTTAGCCGTCAGTATTCATGTGTATGCTATTTAATACACTTAGGATGGCATTCTCGATAATATAGTAATATAGTGAGGTTGGAAATCTGACTGGAATGTGTCAAAACATTCATTTATAACAATTTTCTCAATGATCTTACCTACAAAAGCAAAGTTTGAGACAGGTCTGTAGCTTATTAAAGAAGCATCTAGAGTTCCCATTTTCAAAAGTGCTTTAATGTTAGCTGTTTTTTGTGTGTGATTTTGGGTAAATGCCTGACAGGACTGTGTTATTAAAAAGACCAATTTATGAAGATTATTAACCTGTCACTATTCATGAGTGTAGTTGTTGTTGATGTAGCCCTGGATCATTTTAGTGTGAAAATGTCAAATGTCATGAAAGTTATTGCACTGGTGAAGAAGATCAAAGCTCCATGGAAACACCATGACAGTAAACCAAGAGTGCAGAAAACAGACAGTGAAGAAAAACTGTAGAAACAGTGAAAAAAACACACATAGAAGCTCAGCATTTTAAGTGTTCACATATTGTCTTGATACTCCAGCTGTCCAACTGTCTTTTTTTTAAACATATTCATTTCAGTAGCAACTGATCTGAAAAACTGAGCTGGTTTGAGTATCCAGAGAATCAATATGTCAAAGAAAACACAGAAGTGATCAGAAATGGCCAAATGTTTAACAACAGTGTTGTAAATTTTGAGCTTTTAAAAGAAAGTTTTTGAAGATGATCCTCTACAAACTAATATCGCATGTTATTGACTTTTACAAATATTTGACTCATGACTGAATGAGTTTCATGAAAAAGAAGTGAAAACTTTATCCAACTGAGATTAGGTTTAAAGCATATTACATCAACAATTACCACTTTTTTGGCAGCAAAAACTTTGAAATTGAATATGAGTAAGAATAAAATATTACTATGCTGCTATTACAGTATGATTTCTGGCATTTTCTGCTGTTAAGGTATGATGGAATGTTGGCATACAGTGACTATGATGATGGTGCTGCCTTAGGCCGCATGGTAGCTGTCAGGAGAATGGTAAATCACAAAAACAGCACCTTCCTTAGTGCTGTTAGTGCTCTACACAGTATGTAAAGTTTTCCTTATCTACTGTCCTTTGTACTTCCATTCCTCTACTGCTATGGCTATTGATGTGATATGGCAAACAATGAAACCCAAATCACTATGGTGGGATTAAGCCACAAACTTTATGGATATTTGGATTTGAATTATATGTCCTTTCATTTGTACAAATATGTTAAAAATAGTCTTGAATTGCTAGGTAGATCTCTTCTTAGGCAATAAAAAAGTGTAAATGCAAAGGTCTGTGCAGGGTTTCAAAGCAGATTGGAAAACTGGCATCTGGCATTTTCATCTCAGCTTGAAATGGTTTCAAATTATCTTTTGAGACAATCAAAACTTACAGCTTTTCATTTCATAAAGAGTAAAACATGCAATGTTGAATGAATTGTTACTGTATTCATTTGTCCTACTAATAGCTTTTTTCATAACCTGGGTAATTTCCCTATGTGGGCTTATTACGCTATGCTGTTGAGCCAGCACCATCACTACAACCTCGAACACAACAATAAATTCAATAACAACAGATGACCTTTAAACATCATGAAGACTAAAGAGATTTTCGATCACCAATTAGTCTAGTCCATTCCAGAGAAACCTAAAGACTCATCAGGGACACTGCATTGATTGCACAGCCAGCTGCCAGCTGCACTATGGACAGCAGAAGCACTGAGCTCTCAGGAATGTGTTGTCCCCAATTGCTCCTGCATTGCGCAATGCTTTTATTCAAGGGTGCTTCATGGAAAAATGGCTTTCTGAACAATTTCTTAGTTGATCTCAAAGGTACATATGGGATTTTAGAACAGGAAAGCTGCTACTTAAAGAAATTTAGGATGGCACTTTCACAGGAATTCCAGATCTTTTTTTTTTTTGGAAATTTTAGCTTCATAAGCCATTTTCAGCACCCTGGAGAGCAACCCACCCACTGAAACATGTGCCTGTGCAGTCAGTCAGTGAAAGACAGCCACAGCTGGTGCCAACCAACGTCCCACTGGCCACAAAGTGAGGAGCTCATTACAGTGAAGCAACTGTGGCTGAGCATGATCACTAGTGTGATGGATCAAAGTTGGCAGCATTGCAGATATTATGACTTTTGTCACAGAAGGAAGGAGCCAAGCTGAATTATTATCAAAAGCTATGACTTCTTTTGACATCAGGTATGTGTAAAAGAACAGTAATGGACATCCAGGAGAGTGGAAGTTAATTAGATATCAAGGCTCAACTCCTGGGATTGTAATTAGCAGAACTGCATGACTGCTCAGTGGTAATTAAATGTCATTATCTCAAAGTTCTCCAAAGAAACAAAAGCTGAAAATGTCAAAGGTAACTCAGTCCAAACACTTTGCAAGCAAAATTGAAGTGCATTATAAAATAGAAACAATGATAATGATCTAAAAATAGAAATGATGATCAAATAACATGACTTAAATTTTGCAGATTTTAAATAGGATTTTGTATGCACAAATTTGGCAAAGGATGCCAGTGTATAACGGTATGTAAAAATGCTTTCAGATTAAGATTTTTGCTTCTGATATGTGATGTATCAGTAAGATGAAAATGAATTGCTGGTATGTCATTCATTCTAAATGGCCTTGCTGGAGGGGTGACTTTCCTGCTGTGTTTAGAAATAGAAAGTTAATAGGCAGTGGACAGTTCATCCCATCAATATCTAATTGCAGCAGCTGTAATCCTTTCTTTTATTTTTTACAGTTGCTCATAGTTAATCTAAGTTATAATAATAAGAATAATGAATGTTTCAATTATATATATATATATATATAATATTCTGCTTCATTTCACAATAGCTTTAGATCATCTTTTAGAAGTCAAAGGGGTTTTGGGGTTTTTCTTTTTTTATTTCATTAGCTCTAGTCTAATGCCCTGCTGGCACAATGGTACTCGAACCCAGTAGACCTGAGAAGCTCAGAGACTGGACTCCCAGCTCAGCTGTCTGGGCCAACACACAAACACACACACACACACACACACACAGCACAACTAACCTTTAGCTCGGACCTCTTCATATTAGTTTGGAAAAACTTAAGCATTTCTACTCACCTTTTCTATTCACCTATGGAAACTGTATACAAACTATATCAAACGAAAAAATGACAAACTGCTTCTAAAATAAATCTTTCATATATTAACCAAAAAGAACCATGTATATGTTATTCAAAAGTATTGATTGGGTATTTTAAATATTTAAAAAGACAAAAAATGACTGTCATTCATTTACATGGCAAAATGAATATTGAGTAACTGTCAACTGTTCTAGTGTTACATTACCATATGTGGCACATCTGATTAACCATGAAGTGAAGTGACTGCTTACTTAGGTTGCAAAAAGTAAAACTTTGAACAAGGTTGAACAAGGTATATAAATAAGTAATCTAAAAGTTTATGGAAACAGCAAGCTAGGCAGACAACATGCAAAGTAGCATACGGCCCTCGCCATGGGATACACATCTTGATGTGCCAGTAATCAGTACTGACATTAATAGTGCACATGGACAATATGTAAGCATAACCACTAGAGCTGTCTTTCACTTTCAGAAAATACTGCAAATTATGTGTACCCTAACTTACACAGACATGAATGAATAAATAAACACAAGATAGCTCAGAATACAAGGTATAGTATTACTGGGCATGGTAGGACTAGTTAATGAAGGGCAGGAAAATGTTGTCTAAAACTAGGCAACTTCTGATTTTATAGGTTTCAAGCACATATATGTAATAGTGTTGGTATAACACAAGTAATGGTATTATGCATGACTGCATACCACTGTATTAGAGCATAATCTGACAAAGGGAAGGAATTTTAGTCAAAGACAATTGACTGAAGATACACATTTTAAATAAAGCATTTTGATTTGACAGCCACCTCAAGCAGCTGAAGTGAACTGCATTAGAGTGAATGGAGCTTGGTATCGAGAGGGTTAGCCTCAACCATGCGTATGCACTGGAGAAAGATCAAGGGTCCCTTATGAATAAAAGAGGAAGGCCCATCTGTGCATGCAGAACATGACCAAGGCTTTGCAGCTGGAGCTGAGTGTCAGAGTCTGGACACCTTTACAAGGAAATGTGGGAATAACATACGGCTCTGTTGGGGAGAGTGATAGGTTAGCTTGCTACAACCAATCATGACTCACAAATGACTATCCAAGCAGTGCTGTACACTTCTACGAAACATTACACTGTTTACAATGGAATCCAAATTCAGTTAGTTTAAATTCAGTTCCAATTCTTCTTTACCAGGTTGAGTGGGGTTGAAGCTGGATAGGGGGTGAATTTATAGATAAAAAAAAGAGATGTTCGCATACGTATATATTTATGTTGTGAATAAAATGGATGTATCACTAGTGATAGTGTAATCACTATTAAAATTGTCACATTTCATTTGGTACCCAAACACACACACCTACATACACTGACCACCACTCTCCATGCTCCAGTCACAAATCTCCATCACTCCCATTATCCCAATCACCCCCTCATAAGTACATTTATTCCTGCAGGTCTGTGTTAGCCTCCATGGGATACTGCCCCATGCCATTCTCAGTACTCCTTGCTTCCTAGTTTGTCTGATTACCCATTACGTTATTTATCCTACTCCCAAACGGAGCAAGCCTGTTCTGTCTCTTGTTTAATACAGGTTTGGTCCTGGAGTTTTCTGCCAGCCATCAGTAGTGGCTACAAAGTTGTGAATTGTGTATTGTGCATTTGTTTTTTAATATATGTGAGAACTATTTGTCTGCCGTATATTTAATAACTGGAATGAAGGCACAGGCACTTCTCACTAAGCTAAATTAATCTGATAATAATGCTTTACATTATTATGATTATTATATAACAGTTGCTTTACAATTGTTTTCTTTACCACTGGCAGCTTTAATATGTTAATGGAGTCAGTATATTAAAATCCTTGGTGCACCAGCTGATACCCAAATAGCCTGTCAAAAGATGAAAAAAATCTCAGAACCTCAACAAAGAACATACAGTATATTTTATACCAGTCTAATGTCAGCAAGCTATTGTGTTATTATAAGCATGCTTCAAAGCTTACCACTCTCGAGATAGACAATACCTGCCAGTTTCATTGCTCTCAGTCTCCGCACTATTCAGTTCAGAGGGAATTACAGTGACACTTCGAGAGTTCTTTTAAGATAAAATAAACACCCAGCCGACTCTCAGTAACATATCACTAACGTAGCAGTAGTGAAATATCTGAATACACTCAGTAGATTAATCAACAGATTTGAGATTGAGATTAAGATTGGTTTATAGTCTGATGAATTTGGGTTTTTTTTCACTTTATTTGGAGAGTCCAAGTTCATATCTGTAGATGTTAACCTGAGAAGTCACTGAACATGTAACACATAATAACCAACATCTTAGCATACTCAACAAGCAGTTATGGGCATGATATTGACAACAGTAACTGGATTGAACAGGGCTTTGGTTGGGGTCAAGATTAGGTTTTAGGTTGACCTTAAGGTTTGAGCTTTATTGGGAGTTTTAGGCAGTATTACAGTTATGTTCAGAATTAGGTTTTGGATTAAGGTTAATGTTAGTTGGGTTGATATGAGATCTGATTGCTGGTGTCTGACAGTGGAAGTGTTCCACTTGAGTAAATTTGACCATGATTGTATCCAAACTCTGATCCACTCATTCATTCTGTAACAATGATATATAGTTAGGATGATGGTTGCTAATTATGTACAAAGGACCATTCCAAATAAAGTGTTACCAGAATTACTGTGTACAGTAGTATATAAAATGTTTTTACTATTTTTTGAGATCTGGAAGGTTTAATCCTTAACATGTACAGTAGGCAGATTTCTTTTTAAATACTTATCAACAACCATGGGTTCAGTATACTATGCACTTATCCAGAACCTTGGATGGAGTATTCCACATGCTTATCCAGAACCTCGGATGGAGTATACCACATACTTATCCAGAACCTTGGATGGAATATACCACACACTTATCCAGAACCTTGGATGGAATATACCACACACTTATCCAGAACCTTGGATGGAGTATACCACACACTTATCCAGAACCTCAGATGCAGTATACCACACACTTAGCCAGAACCTCAGATGCAGTATACCGTATACCTATCCAGAATCTTGGTTGTGATATACAAGGAAAGGTAGCACAGTTCACTCACTGATGTCAGCTTGGCAAGAGATTTCTTGGTGATTTTCATTCAGATAGATTTTCAGGTCCTGTCTTATTATAGCATCATTAAGCTCTCTATGTCTACTGGATTGGCTCTGATAAGGGAGCAGTGAGTATTTCAGAAGGTCGTCTAATTGTAAGTGTACTGACTGCACAGATGTTCAATCTAGTACTTTTTTTTCATTCATTCATTACTAGTCAACCTCAGATTGCACAGTATTTTTTCTTTCATTTGAATTTTTTTTTTATAACATTTATCACTTATTTGCGAGCAGTTCTCTGCAAGCAGGTTTAATTGAACCCCAATAAAAGACTTGCATGTGAAAGTGCTTACATGTGGTCTGTAGGTATCAGAAGGAATTGTAGCTTTTCCTACAGATTTTACTAATACACTCAAATTGTTCATACTGATCTATACGTTTCAAAAACAGTTTATACACAATGTACATTTATGCAATAAAGTTCTAAGTTGCTGGGAGTCAAACTTTAAGAATCTTGAACCAAGGGCACATTAAGAGCTTCAGGTCAGTCAGTCTCAAGTGACCCAGCCCTGAAAACACAGTCTGTCCAAGTTTAAAGCTCATCAGTGAGGTGAGGATGAACAACAAAAGGGGGGCCAGCAGCTATGAGATAGTCTCTCTTATCTCCTCTCAGCAAAGTTTCCATCGATCTGCTTCAGCCAGTGTTTGTCCGTCAGCGTACTGCCCCACGGCCATTACAATTCCACGCCACAGCAGGCCCATTGATCTAACTGCACATCCGGGCGGGAACAACACGGGGCCTTTGTGTCCGCTAATGAATTAAATAAACTCGGTGGTGAGAGAAGGAAGAAGCTCAAGATGGGTGGACGACCTCCCAGGTCATGAGGTCAACAGTGCTGACTGCAGGCAAAGAAGAGGTTGACAGACTGTGTTTATCGGAACAGATATATAGACAACCATTCAGGCAGACAGGGTTCTTGAAAATGATGCAGGATAGCTGAGTATTGATGGAGAACTCACTACAAATATATTACAATGCCAACAGGTGGTTGGTTGGTTTCCCCGGCATCTTCCAAAGCCATGTGCCTCACAGATAAAGATAAAGCAAAGAAAAAGAAAAATACTCAGCAAAACTAAGACACTTTTAAAACCAAATGCACATTAGTCATAGCATGGAAATGACCTCTCCCTGCACTTCAAATGCCAAACCAGTCCTCAGACTAATCCACTCCCAGGTAAGTTAAACATTTCAAACTACACATTCAAATGGTTTAAACAGAGATTACATTGTTTCATTTTTTCAATTATTATAATTATTAGACACTCTAACACCAGAATAACCACAGTGCTTATGATGATGCATTAATGTCCTTGATTAGCCCTTGTTTATAACATGTAATGGACATGCAATCACTTACACACAGGTCAAATAAAACATACCCATGTCAGCTGGTCACAACTGATACATGACAAATAAACACATTTTACAGCTATAGTGCAATCTTCTGTTCTTTTAGTATCAAAGCAAACACTGAACGAAACTGCAGATTAAATATAATTTTGTGCTTACATAACACCCTTTTGAATACTTTTGAAAACACTTTTGAATTCCAGCAATTATCACTACAAGTGACTAATAAATTCTTTTAACACTCTCTATTGAAATCTGGCACAAGCGCAGCAAGCTCAGTGTTGGTGTTCACTTGGATCAAATGGCATCGCCTTTCCTTTCAGTCAAGTGTCAAGATAAGAAGCTTTGACAAAGATTATCTACAAATTTCCTGTTATCATTAATCAGAGCATTGACTGCTTTGTCCTTTTATGCTATTCAAGTTCAAACATTGACTCACACAGGCCAGATATCTGTGGTTTGTCACACAGATAACTGTGTAAAACATTGATTTAAAATCAGCGTTCCTCCCTTACTCCTTCCCTGAAGGAATATTGTTGGGCAATTAACTGATCCAGTATCTGCATTCAGGGAAATCACTAAGCAACAAATCAAACATATATCACAACACCTGACATCTGTAGCCGTGTCAGTTAAATTACATTTATGTTCATGAAAAAAATACACACTTAATAAATACAAATACTACAAGAGAACATAATAACCTATTTAACCCTTCAGATGATATAGTAGTGTTTAAAAATATTAGACTACCCTAGAAATTCTATGCCATTTTTCAGTGCAGTAGGCGTTTGTTTCTGTCAACAAAAAGTCATACAAATTAATGTTTTTAATATGGTATTTGTATTTTCCAATAAGATGCTATATGTTGTGAGATGAAAATTACAAAGGTTTTGTAAAACACAAAAAAAATCATGGTAATGACTTTAAACACATTTTAGGATCCACAGGTTAGGTTAAACAGTAACCCTCCCTCGACACTTACAGGTTAGGCTGAACAGAGAGCCTCCTTAACAGTTACAGGATAAGCTGAACAGGGGCTGTCCCTCAACCCTTAGTTAGGCTGAACAGGGGCTGTCCCTCAACTCTTAGTTAGGCTGAACAGGGGCTGTCCCTCAAAACTTAGTTAGGCCATCAACACTTAGTTAGGCTTAACAGGGGCTGTCCCTCAACTTAGTTAGTTAGGCTGAACAGGGGCTGTCCCTCAACTCTTAGTTAGGCTGAACAGGGGCTGTCCCTCAAAACTTAGTTAGGCTGAACATGGGCTGTCCCTCAACACTTAGTTAGGCTGAACAGGGGCTGTCCCTCAAAACTTAGTTAGGCCTAACATAGGCTGTCCCTCAACACTTAGTTAGGCTGAACAGGGGCTGTCCCTCAACTCTTAGTTAGGCTGAACAGGGGCTGTCCCTCAAAACTTAGTTAGGCCTAACATAGGCTGTCCCTCAACACTTAGTTAGGCTGAACAGGGGCTGTCCCTCAAAACTTAGTTAGGCCTAACATAGGCTGTCCCTCAACACTTAGTTAGGCTGAACAGGGGCTGTCCCTCAAAACTTAGTTAGGCCTAACATAGGCTGTCCCTCAAAACTTAGTTAGGCCTAACATAGGCTGTCCCTCAACACTTAGTTAGGCTGAACAGGGGCTGTCCCTCAAAACTTAGTTAGGCCTAACATAGGCTGTCCCTCAACACTTAGTTAGGCTGAACAGGGGCTGTCCCTCAACACTTAGTTAGGCTTAACAGGGGCTGTCCCTCAACACTTAGATAGGCTGAACATAGGCTGTTCCTCAACACTTAGTTAGGCTGAACAGGGGCTGTCCCTCAACTCTTAGTTAGGCTGAACAGGGGCTGTCCCTCAAAACTTAGTTAGGCCTAACATAGGCTGTCCCTCAACCCTTAGTTAGGGGCTGTCCCTCAAAACTTAGTTAGGCTGAACATGGGCTGTCCCTCAACAGGGCTGTCCCTCAACTTAGTTAGGCTTAGTTAGGGCTGAACAGGGGCTGTCCCTCAACATCTTCCCTCAACACTTAGTTAGGCTGAACAGGGGTCCCTCAAAACTTAGTTAGGCCTAACATAGGCTGTCCCTCAACACTTAGTCCCTCAAAACTTAGTTAGGCCTAACATAGGCTGTCCCCTCAACACTTAGTTAGGCTGAACAGGGGCTGTCCCTCAAAACTTAGTTAGGCCTAACAGGGGCTGTCCCTAACATTAGGCTGTCCCCTCAACTCTTAGTTAGGCTGAACAGGGGCTGTCCCTCAACACTTAGTCCCTCAACACTTAGTTAGGCTGAACAGGGGCTGTCCCTCAAAACTTAGTTAACAGTTAGGCTGAACAGGGGCTGTCCCTCAACCCTTAGTTAGGCTGAACAGGGGCTGTCCCTCAACTCTTAGTTAGGCTGAACAGGGGCTGTCCCTCAACTCTTAGTTAGGCTGAACAGGGGCTGTCCCTCAAAACTTAGTTAGGCCTAACATAGGCTGTCCCTCAACACTTAGTTAGGCTGAACAGGGGCTGTCCCTCAACACTTAGTTAGGCTGAACATAGGCTGTCCCTCAACACTTAGTTAGGCTGAACAGGGGCTGTCCCTCAAAACTTAGTTAGGCCTAACATAGGCTGTCCCTCAACACTTAGTTAGGCCTAACATAGGCTGTCCCTCAACACTTAGTTAGGCTGAACAGGGGCTGTCCCTCAACTCTTAGTTAGGCTGAACAGGGGCTGTCCCTCAACTCTTAGTTAGGCTGAACAGGGGCTGTCCCTCAAAACTTAGTTAGGCCTAACATTCAACACTTAGGCAGGGGCTGTCCCTCAAAACTTATTAGGCCTAACAGGGCTGTCCCTCAACACTTAGTTAGGCTGAACAGGGGCTGTCCCTCAAAACTTAGTTAGGCCAACATAGGCTGTCCCTCAACACTTAGTTAGGCTGAACAGGGGCTGTCCCTCAACACTTAGTTAGGCTGAACAGGGGCTGTCCCTCAACACTTAGTTAGGCTGAACAGGGGCTGTCCCTCAACCCTTAGTTAGGCTTAACAGGGGCTGTCCCTCAACACTTAGTTAGGCTGAACAGGGGCTCCCCTCAACACATCATGTGTAATTAAAACAGACAAAGCTACTATAATTGTCAGAATAATTTTTCCCATCTGATCAATTATACCTCTCATGAGAGTTTGATTATATTAATTACAATAACAGGAACATGCAGTAGATTTAGCCAGTTGGAATCCTGTCTAAAGACAAACATGCTCATGGTCTGTTAGCGTTAAGAGTTGCATAAAGATTCACATTTGCAGCTGCCTTCATATAAAAATATCATAGCTAGTGGAAACAACAATCAGATCCTCAAGTTTTCATGGACACAGTTGAGTTTTTCTTCTTTCTGACATTTCATATAGTGGTACTATTGTTGACATTTTCTTCAGACTCTGCTGCTTTATACTGTGATTGAATCCTAATCTGATACTGTTGTTAACCCAAACTCCTAATCTCAATAAATTACCCAAACTATTAGGCTTTGCTTGTTACCATCAATAACATCCAAATGTTAATATAATTTTCTTCACTCGTTTAATCAGTCAGTTATAGTTGCTTCTCCTCAACATGCCATTTACAAGCAAACTCTGCTATTTTCAGTGCTCTGACTACTACTGTCTGGATGTAGTTCAGTTAACAGACAACTCTCAATCAAGCAGAGACTCGGGCAAATAAAACCCCTCCACCACTGGTGTTCCTGAAGCGTTCATAAACGTCAGGACAGCTCCGCCCGCCATGCTCCTGCCACCATCAACAAACACCACACCACCAGCAAACCCATATTACAGCTGTGTTGAGAATCAGTCTGACTGACAGCAAACTGACCGAGTATGAACAGGATAGAGGGAGGTTGATGATGTGTGCATGGCGATATATGGGTTAACTATAAGACAGATTTACATAATTAACTGACCAGTGAGTGTAGATGCAAAGGATGTTTCTCCAATAAAAAGTGTCTTGGTTTAAGACCCATTGCGAATACATAATTCATAATTTTGACTATGTGTTGTTAGGTCATAGCCCCATCTGCTGGTTAAAAGAGCAGATGAGGGTGAAGCATAGAATTATACATTGAACCCAGTTGTATTGTATTTATCTTCATATTGCTTTGTTTTCCAATAAGAGTTAACTCCTAGGCAAACTCATAGGTAATCATTGTAACCATGTTTGATTGAAGGCAGATTTATCTCAGTATTTTGGTTATGCATTCAGACTCAGTAGACTAGATTTTAGTTTTATGTCTATACACATGTGAAGGGAGTCTCCATAGAAAGAGAACTTGGTAAAATTCCTAATGTGTATATTTTGAAAACAGAGGGCTACCAGTACAGTGCAATCTTAACAGGCAGTTGAACACAAGGACGAAGATTTTGGCACTCTTTGTGCTAGTATTTCTGGTACACAGCCACGTGCAGTGACTTAATATCAATTCCATTAATAAACAATATGAAAATTTTGTGTATCATAAATTTGAGGAGGAAAAAACAAGAGTATGTATGCTCCACCATATCAGTTATTTGGGGCTATACAAATTATAACAGATTATTCCTAAACTTTATTCATAATAAAGTTCTTCTCTCTGCCACTGATGTTAGGGACTTTAATTCTGAGAACTATGCACTTCAGCAACCTCTGACCCCGCTCCGTCAGTTTACGTGGCCTAACATTTGGCTGAGTTCCTGTTGTTCCCAAACACTTCCATGTTCTTATAATACAGCTGGCTGACAGTTGGCTGTGGAATATTTAGGAGCGAGGAACTTTCACGACTGGATTTGTTGCACAGGTGGCATCCTATCACAGTTCCACGCTGGAATTCACTGAGCTCCTGAGAGCGACCCATTCTTTCACGAATGTTTGTAAAACATTGTCTGCATGCCTAGGTGCTTAATTTTATACACCTGTGGATCTGTGAATGTTTTGTGGTTAAACAGAATGCATATAACCTCCTGTTACAGCAAATGGGTTCATTCTGAGCCAAGGGGCTGAAACAAGTGAGCAGGCCCCACTCCGTTCATCATGTACACCAGAACTACGCACAGCACCAGTGCCAAAATGTGTGGACTGAGCAGGTGTACTGAGGTAGCTGCTCAATGGAAGGCACGCTTACACAAACCTGGTATGCCACAGCGCCATCTATGGGCCATCCTCACCTTCAGCAAGTTTGAAGAAAACTGCATCAACCAGTACCTCCCTCAGTTGGTGGAAGCTACAATGTTTAGCATTCATATAAAAAATAAGCTTTGCTCCTGATGATTTTATTTCTTTTTTTTTTTATTTTCAGTGTTTTTTTAAAAAACAAATACTGGGCCTTCCCAGCATTCACTACCATTGGCTATTATGTGATCCTCCCAGAGAAAAGAATACAGAGTACCACTCAATAAAAGTACAAGACATTCATACAAAATAAAGTATCCGTAGGAATTTCTCTTTTGCAACCCAAAATTCTTTATGGAAAAAAGACAAAAGTTCAACTGTCATGAGAAATGTCTATGATTAAAACACACAAACACACACAGCAACAACAGAAAACCACAGCTTTCACCAATTGAATATAAAGTTTTGCATACTCTTGATCTAATACAATTCATTTGCACAGGCACATTTTAAAATCTATTTTAGAGGTCCCAATAATACAGTAAAACAAAATTCACCAAGTTGGAAAATCTCTCAACTATCTTTTGTAAACACACATACACACACATACATACATACACACACCCCTGTAAATAAACAATATGAAATAAAAAAAAATCTGGGCAGCAAAATTTTTGGTTTGCATGAGTGATGCACTTCTGGTTTTTCATCGCTACTTTTTTTTCCTTTCCAAAAATGTTTTGACTGTAAGTATTACATATACAGTATAGAATTTCATAGCTTTATATAAATATGTACAAACAGCACGCAGTTGTGTCCCATAAGAATATTTTTCATTATATAAAAAAGTAGATAAAATGTTAATGCCAAGGAGGAGAAGCTTGCATTGGTAAAGTTCAATAACTTAACTTCTAAAAAGAAAGTTTGATACAGTAAGTGCGAAAGCCTCTTCTATGTCTTTTAGGAGGGGGATATTGAGGCTATGCTCGCAATGTAGCACCAGTGGGGTCCGCACTTCAGTGCGAGTTTGAAAATTCACCTTGGAGTATAAATCTTCCATGAGGTCATGTGCGGTACCAACCATTAAAATAAAAATAAAAATAAATTAGTGTTGGATAACTTACAATGGTCGAATATTTACAGGCAAGGTTGGATACGTGGCTTTTGTGGACTGTGATGAGCGTGGGAGTGAACAGAGGGGGTGGGATGGCAGTGAGGGTTCACAGCAGTCTTACAGCACATTAGTGGAGGGTGAAGGTCATCTCACGTTCATTATCTGAGAAGCTCGGCACGCTCCTGGTGGAAGGCCAGCTAGAAACGTTCCCCAGAAACGTGACCAGCAGGATATGCAAGTGTAACAACGGGTAAACATGGGGTTCATGAGCCACAGAGAGATCCGTTACGTGGGCTTTAGTCCCCATCGCTGAGGTCCTGGACCAGGCTCAAGTGGTTCATGGCACGGCTGAAGGCGTTTTGCACAGCTTTGCGAATACTTGACGTGCGACCCTCCAACATTTTGATTTTATCTAATGTCTTATCGATCCCAAAGGGGACCATTTTTGACTTAGGAAGCCATTGCCTGAAGAAGAAAAAAATGTGAGTGCATGGTTAGTTAATTTTAGCAATTTACTTTCAGCTCTTTCTCCTAAACGAATTTAAATACTCGTTTTCATGTTTACATACCTAATGTCAAACCACTTGCCTTCCATTTGTTTTAAATACTTTATCACATACTCAAAAGACCCTTTACTGGAATCGCCTTGTAGGTATACAGTTAAGGGCTTGTAGACCATCTGTTGCCATGCACAATTACATCTGTGATCAGTTACTGACAGTCAGTGCCAGGTGATAACCAGGGTAGAGGCTAGTAAATTACACAGGGCAACAAATGTCCTACGGCCTAAATACTCAAATATAAATGACAACTATAAGACAGGTGAACCTAATAAAGTGCCCAGTGCCTGTAATTAAGTAGCTGATGAATGTGTATGTTTATGTACATACAATGCCATAAAATAACTCGGATTACAAAGTGCCTCACCAGTTGCGTTTGTTGTCGAAGAAGCGGACGAGGTAGAGTTTCTCCTCTGACCTGCACTGCATCAGCTCTCCGACCCTGAGCACGTCCCGTGGAGGAGTGGGGATGAACACGCCGTTGTGATGGCAACCCGTTCGGGGCATCTGCGGGTCTATGATCTTCAAAGTTAAAAAAAAAAATTTTTTAACAAACAAACAAAGGTTAGTACACTTCATTCTTAGGCAGTGACAGCAAGTTCTGTGGCTTGTGGATGGAAATGCTCATCACTAAACAGACACACCCACTCTCACACCACATTCTCTTCGAGTCACCTGGCAAACAATGGTCTGGCTCAACTCTACTCCACTGATCTGTGCGGCAGCATGATACTTGTGTCGTCATGACCACAAGTCACAGGATGGCAGAAGGCAGATGCATGGGATGAAGGAGAAAAAGAAGTCTCTGTCTGGCATGCACACATGCACACTCACCAAGGCAGGGTAGGAGGGATATCCACTAAGTTTTGCCCAGACTAGTTTAAAGGGTTCCAGAGTTAGTGTGGTAGTATTAGGGGGCATCCATATATTGCTGTTGTCAAGCTCTACGGAAGTAGGAATAATGATAAGTTATGAGGGGTTCACTGAAAACATGAGGCAGAACACCTCAAGAGCAAGAGCCATGGCTGTGTAATTTCAAGCAGCATTAAGCCATCTCTTCAGCACAAGAGGCATGAAGGCAAAGGCAGTTTACCTGTGCAGTCTCCTCCTCCGCTCATATTTCACAGACAAGCTGAGAGAATTCCACCCAAAAATCAAGCAAAACACTCCTCATTTAGCCACAGTTATGTTATCCTGAATGAGCACCTAAATGACTGCTAAAATTGGACAAAGTTTCTCACTTTAGAATTAGAAAACAAGTCATTTCTAGTGCAACCAAAAGATACTGCACTGCTTGGCAGTGAGTTTTGACCATCTTGGAAAGCACACGGCAATCCAAAGCAATCACCTGAAATAAGGTCACAACAAAATATAGAGCAAACTACTCAGACTTTTGAGTGGAATTGCACTTTTCATTGCTTTGTTAGCAGGCAAACATGAAACATTTGACACAGGATTAGCTGTGATGGCTTGAATTATGAGACAGGTGTACTCAAAGCTGAAAACCATGCAGACGGCGTAGCAGAAGCAAAAGCGTCATAGAGCATCATCTAAAGCCAAACAGAGGAGCATCATTAAGGCGAGCGAAGGACGATGGAGCGCAAAGCTTCCCGGAGCGGACACGGCAGCAGCGCAGCCACAGACAAGACTCCCAGCTAACGTTACTTTGTTAATGCACGGCTGGTGTCTACAACACACATACACTGCTGCTCCACGTTTACCAAAAGCAGGCAGGCAACTCACCAGCTGCTAACTTGCTTGCTTTGGAAATGTTCCCCGTTTCCATGCACGCGATCAGTTCGCTTTTGTCGTCCGTCGTGTTTCGCCGTGCTATCGCCTGCTTCCCTTTCCCACTCTTGGGCTGACCGATGGTGCTAAGCATGCCAAGAGGAGAGCTGGTCAGTTACCATTGACTGAAACAAACCATAAAGGCGTTTGCATCACATAACCTAAACGCTACCTTGTGCTGTGGTGTTGACATCTTGTAGTTTATACAAGACTTCAAGGCAATAACTCAAGAGGATGTGTGCGAGAGCAGGAACGTGTCGTTGCTGTTCCTACCTCGTGCTCCTTAGCACACTGGTGCTTCCGCTGGAGGAGATGCTGGACTCTGATGCGCAGCGCCGACGAGGCTCCAGAATTCTGCCTCCCATCTCTTTCTGCTGCTTCACTACAAAACCATTAGGCAGCCCTAAGGATGCAAAAACACTAAGTCAACCAAAGGACCTACAGTTACATTTATTCTTTAAGCACATTTACCCTCAGGAAATAACCCCCCCCCCCAAAAAAAAAACACATACTCTTATTGTTATGTGGTGTTAATAACTCATGATATGATAATGTGAGTTGTGAAGGATCCCTGCTCAGATGCTAAACACTGTGTTGTGTCATTTACCATTATCAAAACGCTTGACTGGGCATTCTTCATCTCCACCCTGGCTGTCCCCACTGTGAGCCCTTTTTCTGTGTTGGAGCAAGGTCTCCAGACGAGGGATAACCACAGACAGGAATGTCTTCGTGCCTAGCTGAGGGCAGTCCATTGAAGCTTGCCCCGTTTTTGCTTGCTTCTGCGGGCTAACACTCTTAGACTTCCGGAAGAGCACAGCAGTCCGTCTATTAACTGTGCCAGCGGGGTCTGAGAGCGTGGAGGTAGCTACCACGACATTGTTCTCAGAGGTCTGTGTGTCCGGGGAGAGTCCGTTTAGTAGTGAGGTAGAGAGCATCTTGCTGTCGAACGTGATCTTCTTTGGACACTTCTCAGGACTGGGCTCAACAGGCTTCAGAGCAGGAGGTTCTGATAAGTCATCCGAATTTGTAATAAGTGGAACAGAAACCAAAGGCTCCAGTTTGGGAGGTAATGACTTGTCAACTGAAAACATAAATTTGTGAGGGTCAATACACTTCTGAATAATCCTTGCAGATATTATGTTACTCATTATTTAAACCAAGCAAACCACCAAAAACAAGATCTAGAGAATGTAATTCAAAATGTGCACCTTCGTCTTCGAGACACACTGGAATAGGGAGTGGTGCGTCTTCGTCCTGAGATTGGCTCTGTTCTGGGGTAGGACAACTTGCCCTCTGACTCATTTCAAGTCGGACATCAGTGATTGTTTTCTTGAGCAGCTTGAGGCGCTTGCTCCGCGATGGGCTTGATTTCATAGCAATGGTTAAGTCCAGCGTCTCTAAAAGTGCATTGAGCTGCTCTTCCAAAGACATGTACTGTCGATTAGCTGGATTTAGCAGTCGGTCCACTGGAAGAGATGGAACATCACAACAGAACAATCATCCAGTGTCCCACTACTATTGACTAACTTCCACTCGGTCATCAAGATCTTTATTAAAGATGATAGACAGACAGACATGCAGACAGGCGGGTTTCATACCATCTTCCCATGTCAGCGATGGAGGAGGCTCTAGTTTAGGTGTCTCAGAAAGATGCATCCCACTTTGGAAATCAAAGCCTATCCTCTCCACATCTCGCCGGGTCTTCCTGATGATGGCTCCTCCATGTTCTTGGAGGCGCACTGCAGCGCGGTAGAAGAAGGTATCCTTAGCATTGTACTTCATGCAATTACTGATGATGAGATTGAAGTCTTCCTCAAACTCATCCAGGCTCTTGTATCCATGGGCATCAATGCGTTTCTTCATGGTAGAGAAGTCCATTGGGTGCTTGATATGATCAAGATAGTCTGGAACCTTATGAACAACAATGATCCAAAAGCAGGTGTGAAAAGAATACAACCATATAACCATTAAAAAAATAAATAAATAAAGATTGCTCTGGTAAAAGAGAAATCGACATGATAAGTACTAACATAACAGGTATTAAAAATGGTACATAAACAGAATGTTTAGGAAAAGTTGACTGAGTTAACTGTACCTCTTTTAAGTTTACTGGCTGGGTAAATACCCTGGCCTGGTCCTTCTCCTGCAGCCTGTCCAGCACACCATGCAGCAAGATGGGAAATGGAGTGAGTTGCATCTCTAGCACTGACTGCTGAAGCTTCATCTGAAAACAACAAAGAAGAGGATCAACACGAGTGTCAAAATACTAGGTCAAAACCACTGCATAGAACTGGAACAGGGCGTGTTAATATGCTATATCTTTGTTGAATGACAAGCCTGAATGCTCAGTGACAGCAAAGCAGAGACAAGTCTGTATGTAAAGATGATGGCTTTTCTCTCACCTGCTCTCTCTTGAGCTTCTCTCTCTTGCGAATAAGCTCCAGCAGCAAGCGTGTCCGCTCCAGGTCATGACGCAAGCGATGCAAATCCTTCAGCTGCTCCTTCAGTGCCTGGATGTCCTCCTCGCTTCGCTCCTGCATTTACACAAACCAAGGCAGTAGCTGAAAAGTCTGTTTATAACATTCCTGCTCTTACAGAATTTCTTGAAAAGTCTTAAAGAACCCCAGATGACAGTAATTTATGCAACAGATACAAAGACAGGCCTGCATTAAAGGACATACCAGTTCTGGTGGTTTTAGAGTCTGTATAGTAGTCTGCAAGCGTCGGATAAGAGGTACACCATTCCTGGACTGCCTCTTGAGCGTCCAGTAACTGAGAACACGCTCTACAAACAGCTTTTTCCTCTGGACAGAGACTTGGTTGAGGATAGTGTTAAAGCTGTAAAACAATAAGATTAACAGCACAATATACTGTCAACAAGACTGAAATGTTAAGTCCTTTAAAGTACAAAAAAACGTAATGATACAAAAGGCATACATTCTTGCACATTAGATAAAGAAAAGTATGTAGAGCACATCTCTGAACTGAATACCAATGTGACAAAATAAGTGCTTTACCTTTTAGGTGTTATACTAGGTACTGACACAGCTGGAACCACTGGAATTGGCTCTGTCTCTACTTTTTTACACTTCTTCTTTTGACAGGCCTTTACTCTGGCCCTCCCACCTTTGTGTTTGCCCTTTTGACAAAGACTGTTTTTAGGTTGAGGATCTTCATAGATAGCAAGTGGCCTTCTGACACAGCCACTCGGAGTATGTGAACAACAATAGGCCGTCTTTTTCACTGTAAATGTGGTGGATCCAGTGTCCGTCAACTCTTTAATGGGTTCCATCTTCATGTACAGGCCTGCTTTCTGAGCACAGCTCACGTGAAAGGCAGTATAACAATTAGCCTTGCTGCACTGAATGCAGGCACCGATTCCTCTTGCTTTACAGAGGTAGCAGGTCAGTTTCCAACGAGCTGGTGGAATGTTAGCAACACCATCAATGGGCTCAATGAAGACTGTGTTAGTAAAGCCCACTTCAGGTACCCAAATGGCACAAACAACATGGCCCCATCGGTCATCATCTGTCCTCTTAAGTGCTCCCCCCTTATTGGGGCAAAAAATACACTCTGCAGGCTGGGAAGGAGATTGTAAACAGTGCCGGCACAGCCACTGACCCTCAGGGATATGGGGAACCCCATAACACTCCTGATGCACTGCTAGATTGCACATGTCACAAAACAGAATAGCATTACTGTTCTGACACTCGCCATCCATGCAGATGCAGCATACAGCATCCTCATCAATGAGGGACTGGGGATCTCCCTGACCCTGGGTCTCGAAGAAAGACTCCTTTTCAAAGCGGTCCATTAGGAACTCAAAAACATTCTGGGAAACCTGGCTGTAGCCCTCACTCTTCCTCTTGTCATTGACAAGTTCCAGCCACGCGTAATCCTCCTCATCCATATCATACTCCACCTCTTCATCTAGCTCATCCAATGTCTTTTCTACATACGCATAATAAGTAGAGGGTCTTCGTGGCACAGCTGGGAGATTGTACTCAACCGTTCGGATTTTTGGCTCTGGTAACCTGCACTGAGCTGGAGATCCTTGCCCTGTAGTCACTGCAGCACTTTTCTTCTGCTGATTGTTTTTGAGGCGCACAGAGCGCACCAACACCTGCTGGGGTTTCTCCGTGTTCTCCTTGTTGCTGTTGCATTCACTGATCTCCTGAGCTAAAGGATCATCACTGTTTATTACATCAAATTTGTCATAAATGCTGATTCGGTGAATACGTCCATCGATTTCCAACTCTACCATGCGCTGTGCCTCTGCATAGGTTAGGGTCTCACGGTTTCTTGAAGGTTTGATGGGTGATGGAGGCCTCTGTGTCGTGGCCGTGCGATGGTGCCGCATTTTCTTCCTCATTCTTTTTTTAGCACTTGGAGGAACTAACAGAGAGACAAGTGCAAAGTGACGATCAATTAAGAAAATAATAAATAAAAAAATACAAGTATTAAATATTTACATGCTTCAAATCTGCCCTAACTACTGTAAAGCCAGTAGTGAGTATCCAAAGTAAAGCATCTCAGATATGTTTATCAAACAAGGGCTGCGCCCACAGCAACCTCAACCCCAGCTTGATACCGCTGTGTTCGTCAATCCTTGGCAACAAATGCCCCTTACTGTTAAAAACAGTTGCTACGATAAACAAACACAAACCAATTACAGATATATAATACAGTTATCTAGATATCTAACGTTATCTACCTAGCTAAATACAAAATGCAAATTTGTTGTTCGGATCTGTTGGTTGGCGTAGTGGTGACTCCGGGGGAAAGTTGTCAAAGAAAATGAAAACACTGCCTAATACGGCTGTTTTCTTCAACCGCTGTTTTCCTTTCTTAAGCGCTATCTAGCTTTATTTGCTAACGCTAGCTAACTCTAGTTGACTATTACAATTGCAGTAAGTAGCTAGGTTATCTATTACTGAATTAGTGAAGCTAGTCTAGCTAGCTAACCAATTGATTATCTGAATTAGCTGAGTGCGAGATCAACGAGCTTGTTAGTTAACTAGCTACACTGAAACTTTAAAACCAACCTTCACGGGGCAAAATAGGGTAGAACGCTCATATAGCTAACTAGCTATACTGCTAGCTACACAGTATCACATAGCATAGCTAGTTAGCTAGTTGTAGCCTCCGAAACACAAACAGGCCAAGGACAATCACGAAATCGGGGGGCTTGGTCCTAGTCTTAGCATTAGCGGGCTAATTCGCGCTGCTGCAGGTCCTCGAAATTAGGCAAAGATGGCGTCAGACAAAACAAACAAGGTAACTATAGCTAGCTAAACGGGAACATTAACGGGAATTTAGCTAGGTAGCTAGTTAGTTATCCAGCTAGCGCTTCAACACTCGCATCCGAGAAGATCAGTTTATTTGAGCGCTACGCCACAACAGAACATTTCTCTTCCAAAAACAGCATCCATCTTTCTTACCTTCGGGTTCGAAGTAATTGAAAGGAGCCTTCAAAGCAATGCTAAGGCAGGGTAGCTAGCCAATAGCAGCAGCGATGTGTAGGGCCTGCAGGACAGCAACGGCTAATTCCACACACAAGCCGTGCTAAACTAGCTAGCGTCCAACGGGTGCCGCTCGAGCTTTAAACTGTATTTGAATGATACAGTACAGTATCCACGACAACCGTCTATATTCGAAGAAGAGCTCTCCAAGCCACATCAATTCGCTCGCTAAAATAACCATTCGTCTGTTTTAGCGAGGGCTGGTTTGTTAAACATTGTACTATGAAGATCGGCGCTAACAAGTTAGCTCGCCTCTCTTGCCCCAACAACAATGCGGCTGTTCGAATCCCTCCCCATGGTGTTACGCACAACGTGACTACGTACGTCTCTAAAACAAGGAAGTAGAGAGGCCAACAACTATCAATAATCCCTCCCCTACCCACTCAACCTGGGAAGATTTATATATGATACAAACAGAATGGTAAACGAAAGCGATGTTTGGTGTTTACAAATGCAAGGAATTCCACATATGCCTGTGTATTTATATATATTACTCTGTATATTTATAGCTATATTGATTTGAACAATTACATATGTATACAAACGAGGAATTACTGTTTCCTTGTGTACCCTGAAAGCCATTTATAAATAAAATTCAATATTATAATTATTTGATTGCATTGAATACACAATCTTCTTGGGTGCAGAATCACCTCAGTTACTAAAATGCTGAAAACATCTTACAGAAAGAAAAATGGGTGAAGAATGCATCAAACTAGCATTTGTTCTCCCCTCTGATGTTCACCTAACTTTATATATGCATAAAGGGACATTTTTAAATGGGTAATTTGGTTTCAGGGGTCACATTTGTTAGGATTAAATTACAAACGCTACACTCTACCCATCACAGTGATTCCTTCTGCATTGTGTTCACAGAAATATTACACTGTGGTATTATACATTCATTTTTGGAGGGATAGAGCTAATTACCAGGAACACCACAAGTACCATATTAAAAGAATTTATTGCTTATAAAAAATATAATCAGCATTGTTTCACAAATGAAAGACAGAATTCCAGTCACAGTGGAAATACAAACTAGAATGCTACTTTCATCTAGCATAGAACTTGGATCATGTCTTCTAGAATCATATTACGTTAACTTGGAATCATTTAAATATCTCAGTCTAACTTTAAGAAGCATCAGTATTAGCCAGGCTTAGTTTATTTTAGTCTTGAGCTACAAATAAGCCATCAACTCTAGCATTTTATTTACTTTTGTAGATGGTATAAAATGAATAAATAAATAAATAGCCACAGAATGTGGAACGTTTGTTTGTATGAATAAATAATGTACATGGGAGAGAATATACATAAATACAATACAAATATTGAAAAACCCAAAAATCCATTAATATTGCATTGAATGTGCACATCACCCCACCCAAGTATCTGTTATCCAAACACAGCAGAGATGGCATAATGCACGAATAAAGGAGTTCTGCAAACGTCCACTTTGAGTACAAGTAAAAAAGGGAATTAACTGTACATTTTATATTGTTTGTGCACAACAAAAAAAGGAGAGGGAGTGAGATTCCGGAGGGAATTAGTGTGTTCCACCACAAGGGGGCAAGAGAGAGACATGAAAATATAGTCCCAACTAAAGCAGCATTTCGGGGAGGGAAAAAAGGCACTGATAAGAGTTTATAAAGTAAATTCCAAGTCTAAGCTCTACGAGAGCAACGAGTATGATCATAGGGCTTGCTTGCATTGGTACTTGTGCAATTCCCATGGGAAAAATCCATTCCTTTGAAATGAAAAAAGACTGAAAAATAAGTTAAGGTAACTTAGATGCGTCCTGGTAACCACTTTCGGGTCATGATCAGTCACTACATCCATTGTTGTCAGAGGCTCTCTTTGCTTGAACTTGTACTTGATGATGAATCTGTGCCAATTACCAGTAGAGTAATGTCCCCACTCACTGTTTTAGAGTCCTTCTCTGTGTGCATCCACTGGTGCTCAAATATTTGCTCCAGTGTAGGTCTGTCTGAGGGCCTCAAGCAAAGGCACCATTTAATGAGATGCTGACACTCTGTACAGAACCAAGAAAGAAACAGTGAATATTACAATGTCCATAAAAAAGGTTATAAAAGGTGAGTGGAGTGCTCTCCACACTTAACATACCAGCAGAGACTCTTTTCCTGAAGAAGAGACGGCCCTGCAGAATCTCCTCATCGTGTTCAAATGGTATGTCCCCACAGACCATATCGTACAGCAATACCCCTAGTGACCACACTGTTGCCGAGCGCCCATGGTACCTGTGATAGCGAATCCATTCTGGGGGGCTGTAGACTCTTGTGCCTGCACACAGAAATTAGGAAAACAACATTAACTTTGTGCATGAAAAAATGCCAATATTTCCTAAATATACATGACATTTCGATTACTCTGTATGACTCCATGAGCAACTGTCAGATGACGAAGAGGCAAACGCCAGTATATGGCTCAAATACCCCACCCCACCCCCCGCCCCCACAAACATCTGAAATCAACACAAAACATCTGAGAGTAAATAATCTACAAGCCACACATCTACACACATCCAAGTACTGACAGCAATAAATCATCTAGCAACTTCAGATATGCTCAGCATGAGTCATTTCCCATAACAAAGCTTCTTCACGGAAGGGACGTACTGTCCCCTAAGGACTAGACTAGTTCGGATACCAAACAAACAAACAAGCCAAAAAAAAACCCACAATCATTGATCACGTGGTCCCCAAACTCCGAATTCATAATTTTTGTTACCTTAACAAATATTTACATTATTTTTGATAAAGAAACTTCCCACTGACATGGTTCCACCGCCATGAACATTTAATAAAATTTGTGTACGTTACAGATAGGACACTACCTTCAAACACCGTATTTTGTGTTCCGCTGTGAAATGTATTTATTTGATTTATTAATTCTTAATAAAGCAGTTTAAATATTCTTGAGAGGCAAACGACACTTCACGTTGTGTAAATCAAGAATCTGGGAACACCAAGTAAGAACAAAATTTATATCTCAAATGAATTAATTTCCTAGTCTGGAGCTACACGAGGAGGTAGTGAAAGTCAAGGACTTACCATCGAAGTCAGTATACACGGTGTCCTTGAGAATCGCCCCCGAGCCAAAATCAATGAGCTTTAGTTCTCCTGTACGTAAATCCACTAGCAGGTTTTCGTCTTTGATATCCCGGTGAACTATACCGCAGTTGTAGCAATGTCGAACAGCTTCCAATACTTGTCGAAAGAACCGCCGCGTCGTGTCCTCGTCCAAAGCCCCTTTCTCAGTTATGTAGTCAAATAAATCCTTAACCATCTCCGGTCGTTCCATAATTATCAACCACCCATCATGTCTCTCATACCAATCAATTAATTTAATAACACCTTGAAACGTGTTTCCTACTTTTTTCAGTAAGAGAATCTCCAGTGGAACCAATGAGCCGTTCTGGAAAGAGAAAAAAAATCTAAACAACAGAAATGTGCCTTCTAAGCTTTTAAGTGACCGGTAAGGTTCACAAACACTCTTAAAATATGCTCTATAATAATACTTACAATTGTGCCCCACTCGGTGACTCTGTCCTTGGCCACATGTTTAACAGCAACCTGAAAGGGTAACACAAAAGACTGGTCAGAAACATTGCACGCATGGGCCATGTTGCCGCGCGAAACGGCCATGTGCTACCACCAAAACAAAGCCAGCTTACCGGCAAACCGTCTGAAATCCGACTACCGGTGTATACTGTCCCGAATCCACCGCTTCCCAACACCGATCCCACATGGTAGACTTTATCAAATGGCTCTCTTTCAGTCTTAACTGTTTAAAATAAATACAGTTGTAAATAATAAAAAAGAACACCAAAACAATAATGAATATATACGCACTAGTAGCAACAAAATGGCTCCAAATTGAAAGTCACGAACAGGAATGCTTATTTATTTTTAAAGTACCAACTTGAGTAAAAATCAACGTTGGATGATTCGTATCAGAGTAATACAGCTAAAGAATAAAACTGGCAAGTTATATAAAGTGTTCAGCATATCAAAGATATGCGTGAAGCACAAATCGGACCTGTTTGGAGTTGAATTTTCACTGGTAAGTGATCGATGTTAGTCGTGCTGCAAATGTGAGAAAATGATCCAAACTTGGACAGCAACATTTTTGAAGACATTCCAAATAAAACCGTCCTCCGAAAGTTAACCAAAAATATACTATTTGTAAGACAAAAATATTAGCGCTATGTCACTATGTTAAAATGAGGGTAGCCCTATTCCTTAATACAATATGTTCGAGAATCGTAAATATTCCACAAATCAGACAAGTAATAAATCTCGCAGGTCTGAACACCTCTATGACCTGAAACCTCGCCAAATAGCCTATTTACAATAAAAGCCTCCCTCTTCCATAGTTATGAAAAGCAACGAACTAAATTCTGCATGCGTCTTTAACTCGCGCTCCTGCGGAAACTCCTCTTATGCGAGGGGGAGAGAGTATAGACACCCTTAATCCTAGTGTTTGGGCTTCATAACCAGTGCAAAGATCCCTCCGCGATGCTTTGCGTATCCCTTCCATGCATTATCGATAGAACAAATGAAAATCCGCTACGATTTTTGAATAATAAATAAAACCAATACACTAACCAACGCAGCACTCTATAAAAATATTTAGAAGTAAACAAATTTTGATGTCATGAGTATCTACTCTAGCAAATTGTAGTGCGTGGCGCCCAAGGATACTTTGTCTGAGAGCTTTCAGCTACGTTTTACAGAGAAACAAAACGAGTTCGCATGGTATCATGCGACCAGTCCATGACTCTAATTGGATTGCAAAATGAACATGCAGAAAATCATATTGTAAAGTCTGAATAAAATCTGAATAATTAATTGTGTATAATTAGCTTATAAAGCAACAATACAAAATAGCACCAATGATAATATAATAATAATAACGACTATATAGTACTGTTCATAAAGCCAAGATGTAGTTTATCGTGCTTAAAAGCAAGCTACTTTTCCTATGCGTATAAATAAAATGTACGTTTTAAGATGTTTTTTACAACTAGGCAATATGGTGCGGTCCCTGATATCAAGATCTTTGATACATGAATCCAGTTTTTCCACTTACTGTGCTTTAGTCAAGGTATATTTAAAATACCAACCCTTCAAATACAAGCATAACCTGCCAAGCACAGGAATGAATAAAACTAAACTACGGCCATGCCCTCTTGAATACCATAAAATACATCACAAAGTTTTAGTTTACATGCTGCTTTAATATAACAGTCCTGAGTAAACCTCTTAGATGAACTATATGAAAACAATGTATAGTTAAGTTAAGTCAAGCCACATTGTCAATTGTGATTTTCACCCCAATCGAAATTTGTCCTCTGCATTTACCCATCTGTGCAGTCAGAACACACACACACACACACTAGTGATAACTAGGGGCTGTGGTGCACATGTGCCCAGAGCGGTGGGCAGCCCTAGCCCGGCGCCCGGGGAGCAGTTGGGGTTAGGTGCCTTGCTCAAGGGCACCTCAGTCATGGCCTCAGGCCTGGGAAACGAACCCACGACCCTCCGGTCACAAGACCATGACTGGTCACAAGACCAGACCATGACTGCCCTATAATATATATAGCCTAATAATCTACAGTTTCTGATAAAATATATTGTCCCAGTAAGTTGTAACTTTTCTGTGCAAAATATTATAAATGCTTTACTCTTAGAAATTTACAAATGTACAAATTTACACATTTACACAAGTTTCCAAGGCAGTTTTCAACTTCATTCAGCTTTATTTAACAATACCGAAGAATATCATGTTTTGTTTCTGTGTCTGATACTCAATACATAAAAACAACATGGAAATACAGCTATGCCATCTATCCTGCCAAAGTAGTCCCATCTACAGCTGGAACAATGGAACTCATACTGTAACAATAGAAAGTGCACAGTTGTATTTGCCACTTGCGATCTCTCATACATCTTATTCCAGACGATTAAGGACTGTGTAGATGCAGTATATTGTCTCATAGGAAGTTCGAATAATTTAAAATGGCAGTTAAAGGAAGCCGTTTCATATACTTTGCAATAGAATGCTGAATGCCTACATCCATGTCTGTGCCTGTATTGTTTGTACTTTGTTAAATATATGTTTTCACCATCATATCCAGAGTAGCTTATTTATATGACAGTATGTATGCTTAGTGGGAATCAACATACCTATACCTACATACATCTCTATGCCACTCACCTAAAATACACATTTCCACTACATTTTATACCTGATACAGTAAGTCAGGCTTATGAGTTGCTTAAGATGAAGGGCTTCAAGATTTCTTTTGATTCTTTAATGTCACAACTGAGAATCTGGATGACCTTTGGTGAGATACATTACTGGAATACATTACTCCAACTCACAGGTGGATATGACAACCCTGTTGTGCATGTATTTATGTAAGCTTGAGAATACATGTGTCTAAACATAGGATGGTGTAAGCATAATCAGCTCAAAAATAAGATAATGTGTATAAATAGATGCTTGCAAGGCTTGTAATGAATCTGATAGACTTTAGGTGCTGAAGAGATTTGAATCCTTCTGTATACCAAGGTGATGCTCACCAAGTGACACACTGCTCTGATTAAACATCATTGCTATAAAAAGTATAATTATTAAAATATTCATGACAGGAAGCAGTTCACATACACAGAGAAGAGATGATAAGAATTTTCTGATTTCTTCCTTCACATGTAATGAGTCATCAAACAGGATTACATTAGACGATTAGATGAAACATAGAGATTACACTACATGTGACATTTGAGAAAGGAAACAAAATACAAAATGTTGCATCTTACTAAAAACAAATATTATAAAGTGTATATGTGTGAAAATGTATGTTCTTTCTACTGAATAAAAAAATATAACAAAAACCAAATTGAGCCAAACAGGGGCTTTTCAGTTAGACCATGTACAAATGCATATTTCAGGTAGCAACATGAAAATATTTTAAATGCTCGAAACTCATATTCACCCTAAAAGAAAATTATGTTGTCATGAGAAAACATCACCACACCAGTTACTGCTAAAGCTTTCCCATTCATGGTTCCCTTACGTTGTCTTAATATTTGGAAGAGTATTTCTGTGGTTGCCATGTAAAGCATTTAAAGAGTTTATCAGTGCACACATCTTCCTTCGGCACCTGTGCAGCATTAGAAGACCCAAGTCTCCCCATGTACACACAGGCCTGACAGAGCCCAGTCCCTGACCCCACCCACCCCGACTCCACATGCTATTGTTTTGTCTGAGGACCCGAGTCATGTGAGGCAGCAGTGTTATGACTGGGGGACGGTGGAATCTAGGTCACAGAGATCCCTCCTTCAGTTGGATCCTTCAGCTGGATCCAGTAGGGAAAAAAAAACTCGATGACACTTTAATCACTTCCCTGCTCTGAGACTGACTGCTTTATCTGACTCCAGGGAATGATGGATTCTCATCATATATCATATGCACCAGCTGAGAGATGCAGAATAAGAGGGAACGGGAGAGCAAAGGAGAGAGGCTTCATGAGATAGCTCATACTGACATCATACTGAATAATCACTCACAGAAAGTACCCATTAACCACACTAAATGTATTATTATTACTATTATTAATGGCAATGCAAGTATTATATTGACATTTTGTCATTAAATAGTTTGGAGTATAGTATTTTTTTTACAATAGACATGACAAACAACTGTACTGTGATCTAGTTCCAGGTCTCTAATGACAAAGCAAAGATGTATCATGGCAAGAAAAACCTCTCTCATTAAAGAGTTATGATAGTATATCAAATTCAAGTTAGTGAGTGGAGTGTCTAGGGAACCTTGACACGTCATGGCATTGTTCAAAATAAGAAACTAGAAATCAAGCAATAACTTTTTTCAGTCTTCCAATAGGGTCTAATAATTTTCTAAATCTACAATTGTGGTTTCTCTTTATTCTGAGGTATACTTTGTCATGTATAAAGAGTAACATTGAATTACCATAACAATGAAATTTTCCTTGGATAATAAATGTCACATTTGCAGAGACAAGGACCAAGGGAAACTAGAGGACCAAGGGAAACTGGAGGGCCAAGGGAAACTAGACACAAGGCACATAACCTTATTGCAACATGGAGCATGGCTACAGGGTTATAGACTTGTAAGCACACAGTAAACACCTGGGGAACATGGAAGCAGAGAGGTAGAGTGCCAGCCTTTAAACACACTTCATGGCTAAAAGATTACAAGACTCACTGCCTGAACAGGTGCATGGTGCTTAAAGCTGCTGTAAGTAGGCATTGTAATTCTTGCAACAGACACAAACACACACAAACTTTCTATGCACAAGTAAAATAACTGACAGACTAAGTGAACCACCCCTTGTAGACGAGTTTATAGAGACATCTTCTTCTGAGAGCATCTATTCATAATTATTAGGATGTAAAGACAGTTCACTCTCACTTACAAAAGCTTTAAACACTGACACAGAGATTAACTGAAAAAAGGAATGAGTCTTAGACATGTGACTAAAAACAGTTGTGCTAAAAAGATTTGTGCAAGCGGCATCCAGACTAGACTAGTACTACTACTACTAATACAAATACTAATACTACTAATAATAACAACACACCTTGACTGTCACATCAACATTTCAACAAATACAAGAAATGGCTGAGGTTCCAGAAAACTCACATGGAGAGTTTACATTTTTGTGATTTCTTAGGTACCCACAGATTTCTTTGTTTAAACATATTTTTTCTGACACAGCTTCCAACCAAGAGCTGTCACCTCCCACCCTGGACTGAAGGAGTGCTAGGTATCTTTCAATGTATGATCTGGCAGAGAACACAAAAGAGACTATAGATATGTGTCCTGCAGGCACAGTACTGGGATGAGATCAAACAAAACAAACAGCTATCAAATATCTTACTGTCACATTAACTGCATCAGATATTTATCATGTAAATAAGACCTTTTCAACTCCACATGATAACCTAAAGGTCACTAAATATTAGTCATTGTGGAAACGAATCTTGTGCATATGCAACAATCACCTGCTCATCACACTGGCATCAGTCATGCTGACAGTGATTAAAAGGATTCCTCACTCACTCACTCACTCTCACTTGCTTACCAATTCTCTTTCTCTGTCTCACATATACACACACACACACGCACGCACACACACACACACACACACACACACACACACACACACACACACACACACACACACACACACACATTCATGAGTTTGTCCAATGTTGGTTCCAGTATGTCTTACAGTATTAGGAAATATTACTGCTTCATTCTCATATTTGTGTTCTGTCATTAAGGTAACCTTGTTAAAACTAAATCTACCCACACGGCTCTGAATTTTGAGTGTTTTTAAGTACACCCCAGTTGACTGTTGCCAAGAAAACTGAGCTAATGAGTATAATGTGTAAAAACAAGGTGCCTTATGCCAAGCCCTGGGTTGGATATAGAATGTTGCATGGATAAAACGAATCTTAAAGCATATAAACAGATCAAAGAAATGGCACCCAGATTTCTTACTGAGATGCATAAGTTCTTCTCCCACAGTAGATGTGCTTCATTTTTACCTTAGTAGCTGTGCAATTGAGTGAATTGGATCTTTTATCTATCTTTGTGACGAGTTCTTTAATGTAATGTACTTTGCTTCCTTTGCTCATGCGTTGCCTCCACTCTCAAGAAAATTATGGGCTTCAGTAAGCTGTCTGACTCAGCTATTGTAACCCACACACAGAGGCTATTTTAGACTCCCTTACAGCTACCCCTCCACTTTTGTCTTACACACAAATGGTAGTGAGCAAAGGCAATAGAATTGAGAACAAAACTTGATACTACAAAGTATTTATTCTGACAAATGTGACCTGCTATTCCTGTTCTGAATAATCTGAAATTAAACCGGGTTCTTCACTTATTACCTTACTTACAAGTGACTAAATAACCTACCAATTCAGGGAAGTAGTCAAAGTAGACATTATGTAGTACTATATAGATGTTTTGTTGCATTCATCTTACACAATGGACTTAGGCTACAAAGAGTGGAATCTCACTGATATCCATTACATGGAACTTTCTACCCCTGGATTTAGTGTCACATGACCAAACAAATTAGTCACATTATCGTTCTCATGACTCAGCATGACTCAGCAAGGAAGCCATCTTTTCTGATACCTGTTACCTCAATCCTGCTCCTACTAGATTTGATATCATGTGACCAAAACAAAGCAGTCACATGAATCAGCATGATTCATCAAGCTTGCTGATGTACCTTTAATAAATCATGTTTAAAAACTATTATCTTTGTCAAGTTCTTCTCCACATCACTGTTGCTTTTCTTTCTGTATTCATCCATAATATGTTGTCAAATACTGAATGTACTTAAGCACACCAAGAATTGTTCTCATGTTATTTGGAAGTGCATGGATATATATCTTAATTAGATTTACATTTTAACACTTTGTCTCTAAGTCTAGGTGGAAAGGTTAATAAATGTGGGTAGTGTGGGCTGGAGGTTGATTTCTTGAGGTACTGTTAATGCCTCTCAGCATGACCACTAACCCATATTACCCCCAACGTGCCCTGTAGGAGACTTAATTACCTTTATGTGCTATGTTAATTTACTCAAAAGGGCATTGGTTTGATTTAATTATTTAGTTTCTTCTAGTTGATGTCTGTATTTTGCCTTAAATTTGAGGTATCATAGATTACAGTGAATAAGAGAAACTACAAGCCATAGTGACCAGCACAAGCAAGGCTCAAGCAATACAAAGTTGTTTATTAGGAATAACAAGGTTTATTAGGAATAACAATACAAGAACACTAACTATGCAACAGCAAGATGTTCAGAGAATACGGGGCGATGCCTCAGCATAGTGCCAAAGTGAGGCTAATGCAAAGTGTTAGATTTAAGGACCTATGGGGTTTAAATGGGGTGACGATTGTCACGGTGTGGGAGGCTCCCCCTACCGGTCGCCTCCGGCACAGCGGCAGTTGTCTTGTTGTTGTTGCGTTGTGTGCGTCCCTCAGGTGGGTGGGGCTTATCAGCTCCCTCACCTGATGGTCGTTTGTTTGGCTATATATGCCTTGTCTATGTACCAGTTGACTGCTGGTTATTATATCCTTAATCGGGGTCAAGTGCACGGGTTTTTGGTTTGCGCACGTTATTCATTAAACCCCTCTTTTTCTCTGAGAGTTGGCGTGATCGCTTCCTTTTCGTTCGCACCTACTGCCCGTCACAACGATAATGATACTATTAGGTGTGTGATAAGTAATCTGGTGATTGAGAGCAAGTGATCTGGATTTGTGAGTGGTGAGTGGGTAATGTTTTGACTGGGTGTTGGCCAGGGTGTGACACCTAAAATGTGAAACATCATTAAGAAAAGCAATAAATTAAAAACAAACTGGTTTAGAGAGAAAGAATCTCAGTGAGTTTACTTTCGTGGTTTAACCATTTATGGTTCCATGACTCATAACTCTTAACAAATGTATGAAAAGAATTGTTCATTGTTCTTCAGAGCACTTGTTCAAAAAGGTTCTTCGTACAGCCTTTGTTTAAAAGGTTCTTCATGGATCCATACCTTGTTTAACCAAGAACAAAGACAATATGATTCTTCAGAAGTGCAACTAAACATAGACCTAAATGTACTGTAAGTACAGGAGTAACCAGCCAAAACAATGAGTAAACTCTTAAAACTGTTTATTGTTATTTGTTGGGAGATCAGCACAATCACCTGTTGTAACATAGCTAGCCTATGTAAATGAGGAAAAATGAGCTTTCCAGAAAGAAAACAATTCATTTGCTTTGCAGATTTTCAACTGTCATTAAAAACAATCTGAAACATACAACAAGTGGAAGATTGCCTTACATGTCCCAGTTCCATTGGTATAGTTGGAAGGCAGTCTATATGTCTGGAAAGCAGATACGAGGCATAACTATTGATAATGCTAAGCAATCCTTTGACACATTCTTAGGAACAAAGTACATTTAAACAATGAGCTACAACTTCTAGGACTGCTAGGATATGGTCAAAGACACTACCTACCAATGCCATCAGTCCTTTATCTATAAAATGTGTGTAACAGCACCACTTGGTTTAAGCTAGATAGCTAATCATATAAAAAATATTTAGCTAACTGTTAACTACCTAGCTATCTACCCTTACACAAACTTTTAAGCTGCCACAACTGTTCACTGAGCTTCTGAGTAATCTCTAAGCATAATCGGATTTACGGTATATCTCAGATACCCATTAAAAAGTCTAACAAGGGCCATTAAAAGCTTTTGCCATTTAGATAGCATCTTGTGGCTCTGCTAGTTAACTAGTTAGCTACCTAGCTATGTTAGTGTTAATAATGTCAGTAAAGACCTTTTAAAGATCCCTTATAAAGAGAATGTACGTAATATTTCTATCCAAATTACAAATCATTTTTGGTCTCTAGTTTAGACATGAGTATTTTAGGGCACTATAATGCTTATACTGCTTGTATAAAAAGTATTCCTGCTAAGGTTTTAATTTTTAACTATGTTGATAATAATAAAAGGCTGGAAACTTTCTGATCTTCAAGATTTTACCACCTTCCCTTGATTTATGACATTTGTTTTTGTTGCTAAAATATTTCTTAAAGACCATACTATTAATGTATTTGTTAAATATGAACTTTATTGTGCCAACTCCTGTAACTCAGTGTATGATTATTGTTATGACACTATGCAGGGAGAAAGCCAATAGCACCAGTGAGTTAGTAAAATGTTTCAGGGCACAGCAAGCTGAACAGGCTCTTCTCCATGCGCCAGCTGTGCCTCTCACTATACCCATTCTCACTCCAAATAACATAACGTAGGTCAACCCAGGACACAGTCATTTTTTTGCCAACACAGCCTCTTCTAAACCTCTCCAGAATCTCCACATGTGTCTGACTGGAGACACATTGCAAGTCTACAAACAATCTGTGACTGTGACTCTTGTATATTACTAGTAGGTTATTTACTAATGTGACGTGGCACAAATGGCATGATAAACAAAGAAAGGAACGAAAATACATTAGCATCGAAAGGTTGTAGTGGGATGTTTCGCTGCATGCATCAGGTCTGTGTAGTAGCAGTGTTTCACAGCAGTGGGCCTTGATCATCTGTAACAAGCCCATACTGGTTTGCCTGTATCTCATCATTTTGGAACCCTTATGTAATGGGAATCTGTCCCCTGTAGTATTAAAAAAAAGTCTGGCAATAAATTTTGTTTTGCTCAGTTAGCACACTGGTCCATTGAATTCCACTCATTAAATGCAGATTGGCAAGAAGTGATTCATATGGAAACTTGCTTTTGTCTTTGAGAAACAACATCTGAGTGACCACAATGGCTTTTCAACAACAATACAGAGTTTTTGTCCTCAGTTTCACTTCCCGTGGCCTTTCATAGCATTGTTGTTAAAAAGAGGTTAATTCAAGCAATGTGTAATATTCTCAGTCTGACTGTCCCCTCTGGGGTAAAGATGGCAGCTTGTTTTTCTTTGTTTTAATGGTCAAATTAGCTTAAACTCACAGTGTGGGCAAATCCAGCAGAGCCTGAGGGCATTCTTATGCTTGGATTCAGCATTTCATCTTTCCTTATCACAATAACAGCGTAACGGCATGAGTGGTCTTGGGCTGCTTTTGGCTATTGCCACAGCAAACTGTCTATTTGCCCTGACAGAAGAACTCCAAAGTAGCCTGAGGTACCTTGGACTTCATACAGCAAACATTATGGGGCTATTTCCGTTGATGGAATAGCCCTGTGAGCAGACAGCACATCACATCTTTCCCACTAAAACCAGATAAATCAGAAATGACTAGATGAAGAAGATACCATGACAGACGGATTAGCGGTCTATTGAAAGGCTTCCCAAGCAGTAATTTCAGAAAGTGTCTGCATGTGGCATTTGATAAGTTTAGCAAGAGGTCCAATTAGCCAAATTACTGAACATAAAAAATGTCAGTTCAAGACCAGAGAGTACAATTTTAATGACGTAAATAATGTGAGGCTACATGTATTTGTGAGTCTTATTTAAACAGGAAAAACAGTCTTGATACTGTAATAATCATACATACAGGTGATTAAGAAAACCATTTATGTTGTGTTTTTAAACACATCAGGAAAGGTATGAAACAAGTCTATGCATTTGGAGTCTGCGTGAAGCATTATCAAAAAGGTTCCATCAATCATTATGACTTACAGGGTTAGGTAGATGGATGTTCTGGTCAAAAGATGATGGTTAAGGAGCATGTACAATATGAACTGAGATATGAAATCGGTGTTGTTTTCAATGGTTTAAATATGTAATAAACTTAGTCCTAATGGGTTTTCTGTTTCTGAATATTATATCAGTTATATCAGGTATTGCTGATTTGGTATTAAAGATAATTTTCTAAGACCAAGAATATTTATTTCCTGGTTTAGAAAAGAAATGACCAATTTCATCCTGTTTCAGAGTCATTGGTGTCACGGGTATAGAATGCGCAAGAAAAAAGGAGGAAGCCTCCAGCCCAACATTTTAATGAAGTGAAGAAACCAAACATAAAATCTCACTAATGGTAACAAACAAAAGCCAACGTAACAACCGACAAACAGTCATTAAACAAAAATGGCTTAGAAAGAGCACAACATAAGGTAACGATGCCCAGGTGGTGCAGCGAATAAGGTACAACACACACCACCGGAGGCGTGGCAACGAATCACAACATGGAATAATGGACAAAACATAAACCTAAAGCCACGTAAGGGGGAAGGGGTAGATAATAACAGTAAACAATTCCAATCATCATGGTTACAATGAAAAAGTCAATAAATAGTACATACAGGCCATAATAAAGAGTAAGATGTACTTTTCTGGGTACTGACAGGTGTACTCACATAATTTGTGTAATGAAAGATATGTGTACGGTCACATGCCTTTGGGCGAGTAGTAGGTTCTGGCCACAGTCAGGATCAAGACCATTAATGTGATCACACAAACAGAAATAATTGAAAAGATTATATGTTGTAAGATGGGTTTCATGCTGAAGGGAAAATCAAAGCAAAAAACTTTGTATTCTCTGATCACTTCCCTGCACATGGAGCTCCAGATGCAGCTCATTTAAACATCCATTCCACTTGCTGTCAAACGTGTTTCCTATTAAGGCAGAAAGAGCTTAGGAAAATTATCGCCATGACCCTCTTTTCCCAAACATACACATCTGCCGTTAAGAGAGATGAATGAAGTATGAATCTGTTCATATAGAAGTGTGTGTGTGTGTGTGTGTGTCCACACTAACTGTCCAACAGTGGCCAGTTTCAGCAGACCACAAAAGCAAACTTGTATCAAGTTATCAGAAAGCAGGCAAATGTATTGGTCAAAAGAATACCGGACCGACCAGCTGGACAGTGGAAAGGTTTCAGGGGCTACATTGTACAACAGGAAGTGCAGGGGAAGCTGTATATTCTATCAGAGCTAGCTTATTTTTGATGGTTCAGTCTGCCTTGCATATAAAAAATGATGCAAATGTCATCATGCAGCCAGTTGACTTGCAGTGGTAGCTCAGTGGTTAAGGCAATCAGATGGCTGCAGTCTCAAGCACCACCATGGCCAAGTTGCTACTGTTCGGCCCCTGAGCAAGATCCTTCACCCTCAACTGCTCAAATTATATGCATGATTGTAAGGTGACTTGTTATTCACACGTGGCCACACTGCAGTGGCATTGAGGAAAGCGAGTAGGTGAATGGGGAATCATGTCATGCAACAACCAAGCTGCAGTCACTAGCACAGGGAGTGTGGGTCCCTTATTCGGCTTATTCGGCTTTGTGTTATACTAACCCCAAAGGTCACCACAGGACTGTTCTTCTTCTCCTTTCACTCCAACACTACAGGTTCATGATGAGCAAGTAAACTCCATGCTTTCTTCAGATCCTAACACGAGATTATTGGACATGTACCGTAGCTGATTTTTGTTTATTAACAATTTTCAGTACTCAGCTTGTTTTATCAAAGCCATTTTCAGGTTAGTCCAAGAAGATTAAGCTTTTCAAGAACAATAAGAATATTAACAAGAGTGCTTACGGTAAAATCTATCAATGACAATATTAGGATACGCTTACGTCACATGGGTAGGGAAAGATAATGATTCGTCCAGGGGAGCCCAGATGATGTCACTTACCTGGGGCTCAAAAAATGGTTCACTATTGAGCAATTAGAGAGAGGCTTTTTTTACCCTCAGACAGGGTACAGGGTACTTTCATGTTCCTTTCCATCACATAGTGATAGTTATTGTGTTACAAACAGGCTTATATATTAAATTTTATTAGACAGTGTGGGTTGAGTGATACAGCATGGTTTCTCCTGGGTACATAACACAAAACAATGATTTTCTGACAGATTGTCTCCATAAATTCTGAAGACCGAGATAGCTCTGTCAGCACTGACAGCACTCTCTCTAGCAGGAGCTGTTCTGCAGGGCTCCGTTAGAGCCCTCATTACTCCCAGTTGCAGAGATAATCACTAGTTCCCGCTGTGTTCTATGCAGACTCTTTATTAACACTTCAATGGGAAGGCTATTCATAGATTCACTTTAAAATGCCTAAGTTCCGTTTCAGTGATGGTTCTATTTTCAGCATCCGGTTAAGTTCTGCCTTTAAGCTCCACCCCTGTGAACTTCACATGTCTTGCTTTGAAAAGTGCTGCTCCCTTTTTCTGTAACTGATTTCGAATGAATGTAATGTGGATAATAAAGATATCACAAAAATAACTGAGGAAATTATCCAACAATTCATCTCATCTAACACAAAGGAGATGTATCACACTGTGGCCACTGATGACTGGGCTACTAGCTGGTCTTGTACACTAATATGACTGTAACTCATCACTCCTTTGTTAACTGGGTGTCTTCATGCCCTTCTCTTCTGGCACGGAGAGAGAATGCGCCTGTGCGACTCAGCCTGGCACCACTGGGCAGTGACAGTGATGGAGTGTCCTGAACTCCCTCACCCGTCTACGGCTCCGTCCACTCATCTGTATCCCTAAGACAGGAGCTGCGACACTGCCATCCCAGCGCAGGCCTCTATGTGAACTTCATGTTTGCTGGAGCGCATACTGCGACCATATACCTGCAACATACAGAAGATCAAGAGCGACAAATGATGTGTACATTCATGACAAGTTAGAGTGTCATGAATATTACATCAGAGGGAATTAAGTTTCATAAGTACTGCATTAAGAAGCTCCATGTTTGCCTGCTAGAATGCTCAGTATATTTTGCCAACAGCCAGCACACTATATGCATGGTCTGTTATGGATGTTGTATGTAAATAAAATCTTCACAGATTTTATCAACAAGACTGAGCTAATTGTACTTGTCTTTTTTTAGTTAAACTGAAGGAATAGGTTCCTGACATACATCGCATATGTACTGAAATATGGGGAACAGTGTATAAAAATTGGTGGGATTTCTACATTGTTCACACAGATGTAAATAGTAAATTAAAGCTGACATTCTGCACTTTAACCTGTGGTGGCTCAGAGAGCCAAATCATAACAGCACATGTATTAAGTGTGTACACAAATACCTTAGGGTTAGGTGAAAACACAACAACTCTACAAAAATCTAGCATTTAAATACTTTTGATACATTTGATACTTTAACTTACATGCTAAACTTGTGAAGTGCCCCCAGTAACCAGGAGTACCTCCATTAGTCAAATGCAGTGTTGAAAACCTCATAATCATTGCTTAAATTCATACATGCACACACAGACACCCATACAAACATGCACGTGCACACACACACACACACACACACAGATGCGCACACACACAATGTATACACTACTCCTCTACTCTTCTGCACTGCATTTTCTGCCATCCCAAGACCACCAGCAAAATCTCCAGTTCATGCCCTCTGATGACATTGCTTCCTCTGCTCCCCAATATGATCTCATGCCGGAAGCCCAGTATTCTAGCATTCAGCCTCCCTAAGAGAGGAGGCCTTTTGTTTCTGTACACAGAGGGCCCCTCAACAAACAGCCGGGAGATTTTCTCACCCTGCCAAGCAACGACAGAGAGAGCAAGAGGAATGAATGGAGAGGAGGGGGGGTGAGGAGGAAGATTGAGACAGCGAGACGAAGAAAAAAGCTAATAAGACAAATAAAAGTGTCATTTCTCATTAATATGCATCTGGATGCTTAATGTTAATTTTGCCAAGTTATTAAACCTTGCACTGACAGTAAACATTACTATGTTTAAGACCTGGGCAGTGGTGAGTTTCAGGGTGGACAGGGTAGACATCGTGACCCATATGGAGCCTTTGCAAGGCCAGTGAGAATGCTGTGCAGGGGACCTGCTTCCCATAAGTGGAGCAGTCACTGTGTTTAAGCAAGCTACCACAAATGCTTCCTTCTTTCCAGATGCAACCTAAACAAAGGTTGTTCTGAGGGAGCAGCAATGACCTCACTTCTTACATGGTGGGTGTCAGAGTGCATTTTTAAATTTCCACTTCATGCTGTGGGTTTTCTTACATCTCGTTGCTACGGAGGGAGCCAGGCGCAATGCCACCTCCGTGGAGCCAAAATGTCTGGCAAGTTGCACCAAGGAACAAGAGGTGATTTTTTACCTCACAGATCCTGTCAAGTTTAGAAATAGGACCCCCATCCATCAAGTTCTCCCAAGCCCCGAGTACAAGATGTGTGTTGTTCATGTGCACCCATTTAAACAATGTGCAAAGTGTTCTTTTTGAGCTCAGCAGAAATGCCTCCAATTTTGCAGAAAGCTTTATTTAAAGGATCCTTGTTATAGGAAATGTGTCTTGCTAAAACAAATGCTGCATTACAATGGTGTGGGTGGTATGTGTTTGATCAGCACTACAGGGGGAAGATGAGGAGAGAGGCTGCCAGAAACCTCTAGGTGTCGTTGACTCCATCTTGGCTTTTAAAAGTGGCTCACCTGTACAGATCTGTGGTGGGGGTGATATTTAGACGGAAGCAACACCAAGACAGCGGCTGGTTGGAGTCGAAATCAAGACTGACAAATGTGAGTGAAATTTAAGACCACAAATATGAATTTACATTGCAACTATAAATCAAACCTGGCATGGTTTGGCTAACACTAGCCCATTCAATAATAAAGTGATCTTATTTACAGTTTTACTGAAAAAAAATAAATAAATGATGCTCAAACATAAAAGCAGCAAAACATTTCTTCACTGCCTCTCATAATATCAGCAAAATGCAATTTGTACACAAATTCTGGTCAATAAATATTTAAACTTTATAAAAACATTATTTTTAATATTAACACTAGTTTGTCCTGCTGGTCTTGGGACAAAATTTTAAGTCTCCATCCATCAGTTCAAGATCGGTTCAAGAGACAGGTCCTTCATCAGCTGTTCATAGGAGGAGGAACTAGTATATATGAAAACGCATATGTTCAAATCATCACATTTATTCCATGGGGTTCTTAAGTGTCAATAGTGTAGATCAGTTGTTTTTCTTTGAATTTCCTAATTTCATTGCTGCCATAGGAACAACTGCCTATGCAAAAAGATGTTAATACAGAAATTAGTGAAGGATCCTTAAAAAGGGATGCAGTCTGTACATCATCCTGGAGGATCCTATTATATAATAATATAATATCATTATATATTATTATATAATGTATTAAATTATGTATATTATATATATGTGTAATTATAGGGCTCTGGTAGGGCAACTCCATAGAAGGATTTTGGTACTGAATTACAAAAATCAAAGGTGAGCCTACTTTTTTCAAACACCCCTTCTAGAATGCCTCTTTTAGTTTGATCACAATGTGTGGCATTATTTGGTTTGCACTACGAAACCCCAAAGGGAAATTCATTGGCCAATCGCTGTTATTCCAGTTAATGCCATGACATAGTGGCTGAGGAATTTGGGCCCATAGAACACAATGCATATCTTGGTTGCGTGCCATAGCAGAATAGCCGGATCAAGATTCCAGTTTTCCCCTTTCTCCCTCTGAGCAAGAACAGCAATGCTTTAAAACATGTTCAGCAGCAACAACAAATAAGCTTTAGCAACCTGCATTTGCCAAGTGTGCGTAACTAACTTCAAATTAACAGTTTACTTCATGTGGAAAAAGGGGTAGAACATCCAGAGTTAAAATACATTGGACAAGAAGAGACAATAAACAAAAGAGACCAGTTCTTCAGTGGAGCTATCTGTTTTGCATTGTAAACCGGATGAGGCTGCAAAGAAAAGCTCTTTGTGCAAACTGAACCTCAGCAAAAGTATTTACAAACATAGTTTGTCCAAAATTTGGATGACTTCCACAGGTTTTTTCCTCATCGATGCAATATGTGAAAAGTAGTGCTGTTGTCTAATGCTGTCTAATGTTAACAAATGTTAAGAAGAAGATATAGTGTTCATAAATGCTTATAGCATTATATCACATCTTATTAAAGATGTTACATGATTTAAAAATGTAATTTGATCTCTGCCAACCAAAGAAATTGTTAATGTTCAAACCTATTGCAGACCTCGCCAAGATATGGAGGGAGACCGATAGGGCAGAGGCACCGATAGGGCAGAGGCACCGATAGGGCAGGGGGCACAATGTCCTGCCAGCAGACACACAGGCGAAATAAATGCCTGCCACCTGCCACACTGTCCTAGGCAATGACTGCAAAATACTTAACTGGGATAGAAAACAGGAAAAATGAGAAAAATAACAAAAGAATAAGTGGACGAAAAGGAGGGAGAAAAAAGATACCCTCGTTTGTTGGGGTTTCTTTGCAGCTATTAAAAGGGTCATCTATTTATAAAAGGTCTTATTGAGTAGGCATGGAGAGTCTGCTAAGAGTGAACAGTGTTTCTGTGCAGTGGTTTCCTTTGCTTTTACGAATGACACCATTCAAATCGACAAGGTATATGAACATCTTGCCATGTTATGGGGTTAATAAGCACCCTTAGCTGCTCAGCTGGAATGTGTTCAGTGTCTGTGAAGCAGCTGCGTAATGGAGAATCCCGCCGCTCCCTTCCTCCCCTCTCAGCATTTATGTGGTCTGAGTGGAGCGTCTCGCTTCCCCCTGCTCTCCCGCAGATCCAGTGCCAGCGTGTCCTCAGTTCACCTGAACGCCGTACTGCAGTACTCCACAGAAACACTGCCCCTCCTTCTGGCTCCTCCTCTAAAGCACTTCACACACAGACACACGCTCTTACTACAGCCAGACTGTCACGCTCTCCTACTACAGTCAGACTGTCACGCTCTCCTACTACAGCCAGACTGTCACGCTCTCCTACTACAGTCAGACTGTCATGCTCTCCTACTACAGTCAGACTGTCACGCTCTCCTACACCCACATACTCCACAGTTGGCAGTAGCTACGTAATACTGGGCCTGCTATATTAAGCAGACTTCATACACTGATGCTTTTCATAGATTATGGGTAAGCCAATGCATTTTGCACAATTAAAGCTAAAAGTTAAATAAAAAGCAAAACAAATGGCATAAACAAATGTAAAGTGTCAAAATTTCACGAGATAAATCAATCAGGTCTTTATCCTTGCTTTTGTTTGAAGTGATGTTTTAAATATGTGACATTAAAATCTGATATTTTGGTTTAATGATAAATAACTCATGTCTGTTTCTCAGTCTCATTCTGTTGTCCTTCAGGGCTCAGTGGAAGAGTGTGTGTGTGTGTGCATATGCGATTGGAGTGAGTTAACAGAGCATCTGGGTGACGCTGAAGGAGCTGCATACCTCATCTCCAAGACGAACTCTCTGACCCACTCTCAGCCACGCCCTCCTTCCAGACCAGACATTTACACGCACACACAATGCACCAAAAGGATGGGGAGAGTGAGAGAGGGGGAGACACAGAGAGAGACAGAGAGAGTCACGCACAAAGGTCCCCTGCTGGCCAGATGTGGAGCTACATCTATGTTTCTAGTTTCTCCATGTCTCTGCTTTTTTGGATGCCATATACTCTGTAAAACATTATATAGGCATGTCTTTAAAACCTATGTCATTAACAAGAATGAAACACTGCTGTTGATGTGTCTCTGGGAATTCACCTGCTCAATGTTTATTATGAAATTATTATGGAAATTTCAAGCTTGCTTATGTACACCACTGTTGATAAAACTGTAGACTGCTGCTAGATCTTAATGCACTGTGTGTCACACAACATCAGGGACATGTCTATGTGTTCCAGTGCCAGAGGACCATGCCAGGACAGAGTGTTCTCTGGCTTCAGAGGAAACAAGTAGTGGGTGAGAGGTACTTCGCTTTGATCTGCAAACATTACGCGCGCGTGCGCGTGTGTGTGTGTGTGTGTGTGTGTGTGTGTGTGTGTATTTATCTACTTATGCAGACACACAACCTCATGGTATTCCATCACTGACAGCTGAAAATTTGGCTTTAATTGTAGTCAATGACGTGCAGCCTTAGTGTCCATGCTGTGGTCCGCTAGGTGGGAAAGTGTTGTGCAACCTCATTAATTCAGGTGTTTTGGGGAACATAAGCTCACCAAGTTAGCCACCAATTGTCTCTCGGGAGGCACTGCCTCTTCAGAACTCATTTAAAAATAAGAGGACAAGCACTAGCACACATGCCAGGGTCTCCATGGCAACTGGCAGTTCTCGGCTGGAATTCCGGATGGATGGCCCGAGCTCTTCCCACGTCTCAGCCTAGGAGGAATGCCTGCTTCAAAGACACATCACCACTTTCTGTCTTGGGGAGAGGGGGCTCATCAGAAAGGGCTGTCACAAAACAAAAAAAACGTACACCGACATTTGCACGTGTGTGATTTGTCTGTGTGCATGCCACGTACGCAGTCCAGGTCCACGCTGCGTAAGAGTGCATCACGCGTCTCTATTTAACACCCACGGCTGAAATGAAACCCGTCAACATAGCCAGTGAGTCCCTTTCCCGCTCTTCTCTCTCTGCCTCTCATCCTCCTGTACGTTCCAGCACTCTAAGTCACCGGAACAGAGTCTAACGCTCTCCAGCAAGGTTCTGTGACATTTAGCCTATGTCTTTAGCCATGTGTCCTGGCTCTTCCAACCCCTAAAAAGGGCATGTTTCCCCTCTCCCTGGCCCCAGCAGGAGCAACGCTCAGGGTCCATGGTCTGCAGCCGCCAGCCAGCCATGTAGGGAGTCACGGCGATAAGGCCGCCCAGCCAGCACAAGATGCTGCAGATGTGACCTATCATGGGCTACAGACATTATGCAGGCCCACCAATTCATCAGCGCAGACACGCACACATGTATGCTTGCACTTACACATTCAATCTGTCCTAACGCATCTTGGGAGGCTACACAACAGCTACAGTTTCCCTGAAAGGCAGACAGCAGTGGGGCAGGAACAGCTGGGCTCCAGTGCTGGCTGAGAGCCGTCGGACTAATGGAATAATGGAGCCATCTGCAATTATTTTATGAGGAGAGATTTAAATCGCAGCAAAGAGTTGAATATGAATTTATAAGCTTATGGTTTAAGGTTAAACGTATTTCAGTACTAGGTCAACATTTTGTTGATTATCTGAAAATTGGATATCGTATTGCAGACTGGATTTTCGCCCTATTGTCTGTCTGTTCACATTGTATAGGTATGTTATGGGTTTTTAGCCAAAGTGAAACTGTTATAGTAGACTTGAAACGTCACCATGCAGGAAGAAAGTAATCTCAGTCAAAGCCTGTGTCCCATGAGGACATGACAGGAACACAATAGAACTGCACAGCTTAGCTGTATGACATGTCATTTTTGTATGTATGAATGGGAGGGCATATGTTTTCATTTACCGTTCTGGGTCAGGATGTTACCCACAACACAGCTCTTCCTCCTCATCCATACACATAGGGCTTCACATCTGGTCTGGCGATGATGGTGGTAGTCTTGTGCCAAGGCATGTGCCAGTTAGACAAAAGCACCTTTTTTTACTAAGTCAAAGCATCACAGGACACTAAGCAAGCACACACCTCACCCGGAGCAGTTTTAAAAGATTTTTCATGATGTTTGTGTTCCAGAACAAGTAATGTATTTCTGTGGCTCTAAAGGTCTTAACAGGAATTGTGCAAATGAACTTAAAGTTAGGATAAAAATAATAAAAGCAAAAAAGATCAGTGCTGCATGCTTTCAGCGGCAGAGAGAATGCCACATGTGACGCGAGGCGAGCGGACGAGGATGCGGAGTCGAGCTTCGTGAAACAGACAACTTTATTTGTAGACTTGACATAGGCTGGCGTACAACACTTACGACACGTAACATGCTAGACGACTCAAACAAAGACGAGCACAGGACACTGCGCGAGCACACATTAAATAGACAAACAACACTATCCCCTTGTGATGACGAGACGAGCCACAGGTGCGACTGAGGAACACACCCACACCGACACACCCACGGAACTACACATAAGGACTAGACTACACAAACACACGCCCAAAGGGAGGGGTCCGAGAGCGTCACCGTGACAGAGCCCCCCCACCAAGGGCAACCTCCGCCCCGGGTTGCCCAGCGCAGCTGTGACGCCCCGGACCCACATCCAAGGGCAGGCCCGGGACCGCCGGGAACCACGGCGAGCGGGAGTCGACTCCTCTGCGAGGGGCTCCACCACGACAGCGCTCAGCACACCCTCCCTGGGAAGACAGGGGAAAACACGTTAGACAACGGCAAAAACACGGGAACGAACACACACACAGGCACACACACCAACATGGGCACAAAAGGGAAGAGGGGATTGGGTATAAACATGGGGACTGACACAAACACAGGCACAGAAGGGGGAGGAAACAACGGTCCAGGCCTCCATGCCTGACTCCCCGCAAACATAGGGGAAGGCTTTCCTGGCGCGGCCGACGTGAATCCCCTTGCTTTCTCTCCTGTTGCGGCACCCGGGAATCCTGGTCCCGCCGCGGGTGGAGCAGGGTTAAACGCCGGCTTCTGGGTGAACGCCGGCTTCTGGGTCTGGGTTGTCTTGTGTACCCTCCGAGGGGCTGCCGAAGATGGTGCACTGGGACGTGGTGGGCGCCTGGTGGCTTCCTGTCCTGACCACGCCCCTCGAGAGGGAGCAACATACCTCGACTCTCCTCTCAGGCTCCCTTCCTCCTCGAAGGAGTATTCACTGCCCCTTTCCACCTCCCCACCGTAACTGCCCGATTGGCAGTCCATGGTACTGCCATCAGACAGTGAAGAATGTGCGTCCTCCATCTCCTGCGTGGATGGACTTGCACATCTCGGTGAATAGGGGCTATCCTCCATACTCTCCGTGTATGCCGTGCGCATTGAACACTCTGAAGGGGGGGGGCTGAGACCCTCTTCTCCCTCGCACCCCGTATTCCCCTGCATAATCCTTCGTGCTCTGGGAGCACACTGAGGAAGGGTATTCCTCTTCCTCTTCCACGGAGTCCTCCTCCTCACTGGTAGGCGGTGTTTGCTCCTCTGTGGTGAAGGCTGATAGCATACACCGCCCCAGCGCCTTCCTCCTCTGTTTTGTGGGGGCGCGCTTTGACCGCTGGGGTGTTCTACTTGCGGCTTCATCCGCGAGCTTGCGGTAGAACCCCGCGAGTCCTTCCTCCTTCGCTTCGCGTCCACAGCGGATCAGGTAGTCATGGATTACCTCCGCTGCTGCCTCCTCCGATTCACTGCCGAGGTAGGCACCCTGGACCTCCATCTCGCCATTTGAGGTCCTCACTCTGGCTGCCTGGGACTGCCGAGGGGGGGGCGCACGCCGGCGCTTACCCTTTGCTTTTCCCCCCTTGGTTCTTCTGTCCCGGACGTAGCCTGGCATCCTCTCACACGGCTCGTCTTTCTGTGACGCGAGGCGAGCGGACGAGGATGCGGAGTCGAGCTTCGTGAAACAGACAACTTTATTTGTAGACTTGACATAGGCTGGCGTACAACACTTACGACACGTAACCTGCTAGACGACTCAAACAAAGACGAGCACAGGACACTGCGCGAGCACACATTAAATAGACAAACAACACTATCCCCTTGTGATGACGAGACGAGCCACAGGTGCGACTGAGGAACACACCCACACCGACACACCCACGGAACTACACATAAGGACTAGACTACACAAACACACGCCCAAAGGGAGGGGTCCGAGAGCGTCACCGTGACACCACAGATATGTTCACACACACACTGCTCTTCAGAGGCTACTGAATTCTATTGGATCCCCCCAATTCTTAGTTTAAAAACAAAACTGACATGTTTTGTTGAGTCAGAAAACAAAAAATAAAAAATAAAAACATATGAGGAAGATGAAGTAATAACTTCCACTTTGTTTAAAAAGGGTAGCGTTTCATACTGTTTATTTCTATACTGTTTCATCGATGAATTTCAGTTTGTGGAATTTCAGTTACTGGAATATATTACACCTAACTTAAAATCTTAGTTAAAAATACAATGCGTATCCTGCAGTGGTAAACATCTAATATCCTTATAACACCAATATGTGCTGTTGGGGTCCAACCATCCACCACCCAGTTCACCTTCATCAAACATCCTGTGCCATGCTGTATGTGTGTGTAGGACAGTGTCTGGAGACTCATTGTTCTCTCTGGTGAGGTAATTAAGCTGTAAGAGTGAGAGAGGGCTACTTATCCCATTAGGGGCATTTGCTCCAGTACAATGAATCCAACATAAAAGGACATTAAAAAGGTCACAAACTACAAACAATTACATGCATTATACATAGGGACATGTGGAATATTACCAAGTTACAGAAATTAAATCTCAAACAGTGGCTTACATTTACACTCATCACTGTCAGGCAGAGTGAAGCTGGGGATGGAGATTAAGAGGATGTTTTGGAGTCAGGGGGTTGATTCTCCAGGGACCATCTGCTCAGACCTCTCTCTGAACAGTCCCAAGGGAGACTCCACCCTCCAGAAGGAGCAAGGGGGTCACTAGACATGGGCGTGTCCCCTCATCCACTACAATAAACCCATGTGACAGGCTAAAAATATAAAATAATCATGCCCGTATGACAGGACAGTTTTATTCTACCAATTTACTGGTATGAATGTACATGCATGCAGTATTTCAACTGTACATTATGAGAGCAAGAGTGAGAAGAGTTTGCATGTGAACACAACTTCAAGCCAGCACACATCGGCACACATCCTTGAAGCACACTGCTGTCTGCGTGTTAAGCTTCTCCTCTCTCCATTCTTTGCCAGCAGCTGGTAACAGGTGTCTCCGCTATTGTCCTCTTTGTTTAAAAGAGAGACACTGGCCCCTCCCCACTTTGAATGGCCAGACAATGACATGAAGCAGTCATGAATATCTGACGATTGAGTTTGAATATGGGTGTGTTGGGAGGGAGGTGCTGAGGGGTTATGGGGAGGAGCCTGTGATACAAATCTATTAATGTATTCTTTAACTTGTACGTCGCTGCTGTAACTTAGCAGTGTTTATTCAGGATTGTTTAAGGAGTGGGGGATTAAGCAATAGCTCTGTTGTATGCTGTGTTGTATACTGTGTTGTTTGCTGTATTGTACATCATTTCCAGTGGAATAATGCTGGAAATAGAAAAGCTGGTCCATAACTTGAAGAAATGACCTCCTATACAGCTAAACTCTAAAACTTTAGAGCCAAAATATAATATTCAGTGCTTCTTTTTCTCTCTGCCCCATAATCTGAAGCATCACACTTCTTAGATATGGCAGAAGCCTGAATCAAACTATAACTGAGATACATTTTATTCTAGAAGAATAAAAGAAATAACCTTTAACATGGTCTTTATTTAAAATCTGTGACTAGACTCCAAATGAAAAAACCGAGGGTGACATTGGCAGAACTCCCTGACAGGGCACTAGGTCGAACTCCCTGACAGGAGCCAGACTCAGAAGGTGAAACCACCTTCCTTTGGTGACACCTGACAGATGATTTTGGTATGAAAACTATAAATGAAGGATCAAGCAAAGGTGCTTTTATAGAAATGATACACACTGACACTTCATTTAAGGTTTTTAGTGATGTCTACTTAGGCACCTTTTGCTTATTTTGAAATGATCATGTTGTGAGTCTGTGGGCCACCGTGCTGATGCATGGTGGGTCAGGGGAGCAGTCCTGGGTGGCATGAACTATAACAACATTATAATATCACAGCATTATAATGTCTCTGGCCGTGCTGGATGTGCGCAGGATGGATAGAGGAGATGAATGGAAAGCACCAGGAGAGAATGTCTCCCTCACAGCTGAAACCCTGAAGATGATGAGGTCACTGGTCCAATTACTTTCGCATGGCTCACTTTCATAGCATTAGCCACACCTTAAAACACTGTGCTTGCTTGCTCTCTCACTCACTTGCTCTCTTCTTTCTCTCTCTCTCTCTCTCTCTCACACACACACACACACAGTTGGCTAGGGTTTATGAACTTGATAACCCTTATATTATAGTATACTCTATGAACCTTACAGTAACAGCAAGTGTTAAAAAATTCAAACCTGTTGATACATGCTAGCCTGGCTATATCACACCTGCTCTCTTTACCACTGTAAGCAGCAAAGGATTTTGGGCAGGGCTACACACCAGAGCTGTATCTGCAAAATCTTACTGACCTCACCACCACTATTTGTACAACATTTCTAGTTTGTATTCAGTTGTGTGGGCTTTACTTCTTCCATCAAAATTGTTCCAGTCAACACAATTACTTTCTGTAACTGTTTAGGTATTAACAATTCCAATTATATTTGGTAACACATTATTTTTAACACAGGAGAAATTAATGGAACTGTGAATACAATTCTAGACTATACTGCTCACATGTGTTTAGCTAGTAACACATCTTGACCTAGTTCTAGTTATTACTAGTGAAAACACATAAACACACTATACAGTATGAACTGTTGATGACAGCTACATTGTAAATTGTGAAACAATGCCCCCTCCTGTACCTTCATTGTAACCATTTTTTCAATTAATATTTGACAACATTAATGTACATGCAGATTGGAGAGGGTGGGGGATGTGGTGGTCAGTAAATGTACAAGTTCAGTAACATCAAATATTAGGTCCAGATCATATAATCGTAGAGAATTTAAAAAGTCTATTAGTTCTGAACAACCAAAATTTGCTTCCAATACAAAACAGAACAAGTGCACGTGTCTGTGAGTGAATGAACAAATAAAGAGAGGTAAATTGTGCCCTCAAAATTTACAATAACCTACATCAGAACCTTTGAAAAGAACATCTAGTTAGCTCAACAGAGACTAATAGAATTAAGTCACCAATCGATGTTGACAGGTCAGCTTTGATAACAGGTCTCCTATGGTAATGAGAAAACCCCCATGGCCTCACACCAGCTGAGCCTCATCTGGTTCTAGACACAGTTCTCAATCCATATCCTCGGTCAGCGTATGGATCAGGGTCTCTGTTTTTGACAAAGAAAGAGAAGTTGTAGTTACTCATGTTTGCAGGCAGGACTGTACTCATTTCTATTCTATCATCTCCAGATTGTTTTTTTTTCTTACCTATTAGTCCATTATAGGGTTTCTCCAACATCCACATGATTTTCCTCCAACCACAGACTAAATAATAGAAGTGATGAATGGCATTTTACCAAATCCACAACTCCCTTTTAAAGCCTGAAGGGTTCTTCTAATAGGCTGTCTAATTTCTAGTTTTAGTTGTCATTAAAAAACCAGCCCTTAATCTACTTAAAAACCCAAACTACAATGATAAAAAACATCTTAATTTTGTATGACTGTTCCTAATATTGCTACTCTAATATGCAAGGTAATATGCACATCTGAAATTTTCTAATAGTCATTTGATTTCATTTTAATGATCACAACAGATGCAGCCCCACATATCTGAATGATCTACTTCTTATGATTCCAGATGCAGCCCCACAGATCTGAATGATCTACTTCTTATGATTCCAGATGCAGCCCCACAGATCTGAATGATCTACTTCTTATGATTCCAGATGCAGCCCCACAGATCTGAATTATCTACTTCTTATGATTCCAGATGCAGCCCCACAGATCTGAATGATCTACTTCTTATGATTCCAGATGCAGCCCCACAGATCTGAATGATCTACTTCTTATGATCCCAGCAGCAGCCCCACAGATTCAATTGTTGGTCAACTGTAGAAAGAAGTACTACACTGTATTTTCACACTGCTGCAGTAGTTATAAAGTTTGGGAGTGGGCAATGTTATTAACAACAAACGCATGATTCTTCCTCACAACACTGTAGGTTGCATCAAAGTTCCTGGGTGGTCCACTTCACATCTATTATCTGCACCTCGGGATAGTGTTAGAAAAAAGAGCTCAGTGCATATCTGTTCATAATTCATACTGCAAGTTTACAAAGTTTTAATTATGTAAGGTTTTATGGAAAGTTGTAAGGACACCTTCTACATTGTTTTGCATAAAAGTGCTTGTATCACACATAGTTGCAGACAACTTGAGAGCTGAGGGTATCATTTTGTCCTTGAAAACAAAAGTGTTGGCATGTCAACCAATGTCAACATGGGAAAACACAGGATTTATAGTCATCCTTCTAGCTCTGAACTAAGGTATTGGTAGGTTATTAAAACACTTCTGGTTTCTCTCGTCATCACCCATATGTATGGAAATACCTCTTTTCTAAATACAATATGACACTGTATTTTTAAGGAGAACCCATGAATTCTATTCAAACCAAAGACAATTACAAAAAGGCCTTCATCATATCTATCGTTACATTGAATTACACTTCTTGCATACTACAGAGATGACTGAAAGGTGGCTTCCTACAGGTTTACACTCAGAAGAGCAGTTCATCTCCCACAGACCAACAGCAAACATGGCTGGAAACCATGAGATTATCTCGACCCGATGCTGACCAACTTTGGAAATCACCTTCTGATCCTACACAGACAACACATATCCATGCATACGAACCTAATGTGAGCTGGCAGTATTCAAAATGGCATTGTTGAAGGTGCTTGGCATGATTTATTGTAGAGAGGGAAATACCAGGAGATGTTTAGTGTTAAACTGTCCAAGATCCACCCTCTGTGGTAAACTGAGCAGGCATGGATATGCATTACCCAAAAAATAATGCAACCGAACCACAATGCAAGCTCAAAATGTCCCTTCTCTGACATCATCAAACTGTGGTTTGCATTAAAAAAGGCAAATGCAAAACAAAACCGATTTGAACAATTAACTTCATGCAAAGTTGTAGGTGTGGATCCAGGGTTGGAAATATCACCTGAGAACAAGAGAACCAAAATATTTATACCTCTTAACAACCAAAACTTAGTTACTGTGTGACTTCACGACAGGGACACATTTGCAATGTGAAGGCAGATCTTTGGTCCAACAGAATGATATAGGAAGATGACATGACAGCCTGTTTGCAATGATCATACGTCACCCCAGACCACAAATCTTCCATAACTGAAAGAGGCAGAACATTCTTCAGATTTCAAATCTCTAATAAATATAACTAAGTGTAATAAAGCAATAATTCAATAATAATGCAAAGAAATGTTGCCATATTTTAAACAAATAGTACATTTTACTTAGTTTTTAAATGGACAAATTAATTCTGTATTTCAAGCCAGCCCTGTAATAAATCAGTGTAATGCTATACAGTGTTGACTCAGTCACAGGCTGGGATGTATTTAGTGTCTTATACAAGGATGGCTTTCCTACCTCAGTGCACAAACATGCAAGGAGTTGGGAATGTTGAAATGACTCATTTCTGTGCATATCTTGTTTCTTGATCTGCAAGAAAAAGATACACACACACACACATACTGTACATCAACATGTTTTCACTTTATGGGACAGTGAGCAACTATGCCTCACTGCCAATAAATATTTCATAAATGTTCAAACCCATGATATACCTTGCTGATCACAGAAAATGCTTCTTGGTGATATATGAAACTTGAGTAAATAGTTTGAACTTTGTCCTTTGACCGAGATAAAATATGTTGGGACATATCAAGAAATGTACTATATCATCAAGTTACAGTTGCATGAGGAAAAACCTTTAAGAGGGAATTTCCTTGCTAGTCTGTTTTTGTCAAGTTTATCCACAAACCTAAGGTTGTAGTGCATGTCCTGTTGGAGTCTGTGGTGCCTACCACCATGACAGGAATTTTTCTCAATGTGCTACTGCAAATCACATAGTATGACAAAGGCTAAAAATAAATAGATAAACTTTGACACTTTTCCTCTGAAGTCATCTTCAGTACATTGTGGCATGCACATCCTACCCAGGTCTGACTAGAAAACAGTCAAACCATGTATACTAGAGATGCATATTCTGACTGAACACATAGCACTTTTGTAAGTTGCTCTGGATAAGAGCGTCTGCTAAATGCTGTAAATGTAAATGTAAAATGTAAATGTAAAATGTAGACTCATGTTAAAGCTTGTTTGTATTTAAATATCATCTTTGTTCTTGTCCATATCGAAGTCTAGAATCAGCCAGCCTTCGTTTGACTTGGGCAGATCACATTTGAGCTGTCTTCACTTAATTTCATTTGGAAGGGCAGCAGCTGTTTCTTTGACAGTCCAAACACATTTTCAGTTTCCATCATATTTACAAATAAATATAATATTTAAAAATAAGGCAAGGACATTTCCGATGAGTCATTGCATGTTTTCAGTTGTAGTGAACTTGCAAAGCATTACCCGAATTATAAGATGTAAATGTAGTTTTGCACCAATTTAATTTGAATAAAGTCAACTTACTGGTTTTCATATGAGCCTAACCTAAAGTCATGCTCATTTTTTAAAGGCTTTCTGCTTCATTTCTAACACCACCTGTCTTTTGTTATATAATTTACTTTCCTGCATGTTCAACATCCATGACAGAATGACTGATCATTTTCATACACAGCAGTCTGCTTTGTGTTGTTTTTCATGTCTGTGTATAGTTGGCTCTTCTCTCCCTTTATCTGTGGACTTGGCAGCTGGGATTGCTACTGAGGTGTTCCCCAAAGCTCTTTGGGAGCTGGTTTCTGGAGCTCTCCATGTGGGCAGGGACATCCCAGACCACTCCCTGAGGCTCCACAAGGATGTTAATACCGCCATCACCTCACGCCAGGAGACTTGTTCATGCTTCCCTGTCCAAGGCAACAGGGAAAACAGTGAAGCAAACACCCTCTGAGAGAGAGGTGCCACCACCAAAGCCCTCCTGGGCCTGGATTTTTTTTAGCAGGAGACCTAGTTGGCCCTTAAGTCCTGCTCTACAGAGGTTGACCAGTCCATGTCTGACCACTTTTTGAGCAGACTAGTCTGGAGGCTGCCCAGGGGCTTGGACATATGCTGTGTGTTTTGTGGGCACAGACATAGTTGCAGTTGCTTGATCAAACAAGAAGCCATGCAAGAGGGCACCAGCTCTGTGCCCAGTCAATGTGAGGGCAATGCCTCCATCAACCTCAGGCATATCCCAGAAACAAGTCAAATATTAATTTATAGGCCATTACTGGTGTCAAGATTTATCAATAGTTTATTATGTTTTATATAACAGATGCAATATGATTTATCTAGATACAGACATCATATTATGGACATATATAGGACAATAAGACCACACCACGTTGCAAGGAGGGAGCACATCATTTTCTATTATCACTGTACAACTTTCATAGTTTTATAGGGTAAGTGTTTTTATGCAGTGCAGCAGTAAGAGGTGTAACTTGGGTGCTACTTGGGGCCAGTCAGTTTAGCCCTAACCATATTGAACACCAACAACAGAACTAACCTCATCTTAAATCCAGAATCCAGTTCTGCTGCAGACTGGATTACACCGACTGGTGCTTGGTGTACAGCGGAGCAAATAATTGACGGCAGTACTCCCTTGGAAAAGTGTCACACTAAATTACATTGCAACCTCGGTATTCATACATCTTCAACGCAAATGTAGAATTCTTTATAATGCCAACATCAAGGTAGTAGTGCCCTCTAGTGCATTACATCGAGCACTTCTCTGAACACCAAAACATCATAAATGTTTTAAGCAATTTTTGTTCTGATTATATACCAGTGAAAAATCATCTGACTCTCTAAATAAAACGTTGATTTACTTGAATGAATGAAAGAATGAAAACTTTGACCACGTTTGTCTCAAATGGAAAGAAAGGAACGTAGAATAAACCAGTTGAGTTAAGAGTAAAAACACAATTCTTCATGGATATTCGATGCATCCTTTCATAAATCACATTATTATACTCATAGTGGAATCTAGACTTGTCAAACTAGCTTGCGGATGACCACTGCTGATGCTGATGTGCAGACTATTTATAAGGTGGAAACGACCTTTACCTACCAAACACAGGGTAAGCGTTAGGCCTACAGCGCCCTCCAAAATTATTGGCACCCCTAGTTAAAATGTGTTAAAAGCCTTAAAATAAATTAATTTATTGCAGAAGCATAATCTCATTCTGAAAAAAAAATAGAAAAAGCAACCTTCAACTCAAGTGAAAAAATAAAGAAAAAATCAATCTCATCCATGTTGTATAGCTCAGTGTGAACAAGATAGACCGGTGCAAAAATATATATATACTACACGTCTGAGTGGACGTCAACAATGAGGGACGTCAGGCTCCCTTCGGTAGGTCTGTCTGTCTCCCTGTCTCTCGCTCTATCTCTCTCATTAAAGGGAACATTAGTTCCCGCCCGTACTTGTATGATCAAACCATGCAACATAAGTCTGTGGTTATGTTATTTTCTCCACCCCCTCTTTTGTTACAGTTCTGGCGTTGCAAAAACAGACACTAACTGCGCGGTCGCAGTCGTTAGCTAGTAAGCTAACTACTGGCCCTCCTCCCCTGCGGCCTGACTGGAGATGAGTGGAAGATGTCGGTTTCGGGGCTGAAGGCCGAATTAAAGTTCTTGGAGTCAATTTTTGACCCGAACCATGAACGTTTCAGAATTATCGATTGGAAGCCCGATGAGCTAAGCTGCCAGTTTAATGTAACTGGGGAAAAGTTATTGATTATCCATTGCAACATTACGGTAAGGAAATATTGGAAGACCTAGGATAACTAGCTAGCTAACATAGCTATTTATCCTAATCGTTACTCAACACCCAAACTGGAGTTAGCTAGGTTAGCTAGCTAGCAAGGTACTTTGCTTGCTAGATAAGATAGAAAAGGCTTCCTGAAATAATGTCCCATACACTGGATGTGTGCACCTCTTAGTCAATGAAAGGTGACTAGGTTATCTAACAGTCTATCTAGTTTGGCCCGTGTAGCTACATATATCGACGTTATCCATAACTTAAAACAAGTAAGTGGTTAAAGTAACCAAGAACAAGCTTACTCTGCCCTAACGACCGATCTTGCTGGTTAGCAATCTAACTGGCTAGCTAGTTAGCTAGCTGGTTAGTTCGCTGCTGACGTAAACTTGCAACCAGGTTAGTTGTGCAAACAGCTTATTTCCAAAAACATCTATTCGTCAGGCTGATACACTGCTATTGAATAACGATGGCTCGCGTACTGCTATAAAATATTAACCACACGAAGCAAAAATATTGTTTACATGCCTTCAACGGTTTATTGTCAGCTAACTTCGCTAGCTAACAAGCCTGTTAAGTAGAGGGATGGCTATCTTGAGTTGTGGTAGTTGACTATGGTTGCGGTTAATCTGTGTTGGAATGTGACACTTTATCCGGTTAATATAACTAGCTAACTAGTTCGTCTGTTGTTGTGTGTTTGATAAGTGCCTCAGAAGGGCTCGATTTTAACAATAATCTATGAAGCAACAAGAAAACAGTTTAACCTAACAAAAGTAGCTAATGTTATGGTTAGATATTAAGATATGTAGTTAACGTTAGATTAGGTAGCTACATAACATAAATAGTTAACGTTCGCTGGATTAGGTAGCTACATAATCTAGTTAACGTTAGCTGGATTAGGTGTCTACATAACCTAGACCGTTAACGTTAGCTGGATTAGGTGTCTACATAACCTAGACCGTTAACGTTAGCTGGATTAGGTGTCTACATAACCTAGATAGTTAACGTTAGCTGGATTAGGTGTCTACATAACCTAGATAGTTAACGTTAGCTGGATTAAGTGTCTACATAATCTAGACCGTTAACGTTATCTGGATTAGGTGTCTACATAATATAGACCGTTGACGTTAGATGGATTAGGTATCTACGTAACCTAGACCGTTGACGTTAGCTGGATTAGGTGTCTACATAATCTAGATAGTTACATTTAGGTACCGAGGATACCATTATTTGCGTAATAGAGGTATTCTACAAAAATGTTTATATTTAGCAGTGTGAGTTTAAATTCCCCAAGAGTTAAATTGATGTAAATCACCGATGTATTTAGCTAAAATGATTATTGGGATCTTTGTCTGTCATTTAGATGTTTTATTATTATTATTGTTAATATTTACAATTACAGCTATTTAGCTAGGTAGCTGTTTAGTTAAAATGGTTATGTTAGGTTAGGTAACTAAGATAACCTAACTAGTTTACTCTTCTGGTGAAGTCCTTCATTCGGGTTATGTGTTTAATTAATGAAAGTCAACCTGCTTGCTAATAAGTGATTGCAAGATAGAACACTGATCCATTCTTAATAATAGTGCAAACCACACAAAATTCCTAATAGTTTCAAGATATGATAGCTATCTGGGATCTCTCTGTCTACCTTAGCTAGCAACTTTATAGTCAGGTTTGGGAACCTGTTTATTGACAAGTTCAGTGTGTAAAAGATCACTATTGAATTGGTACAATAAAGAGTAATTGAAACCTGTTGAGGTTTTGTCAAATTTGACATGCATAGTTATGCATTATAAAAAATATAAACATCAGTGGCTATTTAACAAATACTCGTCCTATCTACACCAATGGAATACTTATATGAATAAATAAACCATTAGATTTTAAAGCAACACTTCAACTATGCAACTGCATTATGCATTGTGCCAGCTGACATCAGTGAATGTTTCGAGACATAGTTTTCATTGCACTACTTGCACCACAGCCTTTTACAAAATGTATTTTGTCAGATATCCATACCTGATCTCGTACTGAATTTAACTTAACCACTGCCGAGGACAGTATAGTTCGTTTACTCCAACTCTAACTTTGTATTTTAATTTTGTCTTCCTTCTAGGAGTCTTACCCTTTAACCCCACCTATATGGTTTGTGGAATCAGATGATCCAAGTCTGACAGAGGTGTTGGAGAGGCTGGAAGATGTTCGGAGAGGCAGTACTCTTGTAAGGAAACTAAGGGAGGGATTTTTTTTTATCTTAAAAATTGTCTTATTTTAATGTCCCCTTTGACATTTTCATATTACCACCCTGTATTTGTTCTTAATTGTGCAATCATCTGCCAACAGTGGAAACAAAAAGTCTTTTTTCTCTTTCCTTCAGCTCCTCCAGCAGTTAAAAAGGCTGATCTGTGATCTTTGTCGATTGTACAACTTGCCCCAGCATCCAGATGTGGAGATGCTAGACCAGCCTCTTCCTGCTGGACCTATCAGCCACGAGAGAAAGGTTACGCACATCCCTTTTAAGTAGCAGTTTTACTTTATTTGCTTTGGGTAGAACTTGGATAGTAATTTTTGTTCTCTTTTTGTTGTTTCTGTTCTTCCTTCCAGCATGTAACAACAGATGAAGTAACCTCTGAAGAAGAGGAAGAAGAAGAAATGCCAGAGGTTTTTTTGTTATTGTTTTTATCTTTCTTGGTAGTGAGCCATCTGTTTCCTTTCTAAGAATGGATCGAGTGAATGTGTTGCAACTCATTTTCTTTCTGGTGGTAGCTCATTTTCATTCTGGTGGTTTCTTTCCTGTGTGGTAGCAGGATATTGAAGATCTAGACCACTATGATATGAAAGAGGAGGAACCTGTAGATGGGAAAAAATCAGAAGACGATGGTATAGAGAAGGAGAACCTTGCCATTCTGGAGAAAATACGGAAGAACCAGAGGCAAGACCACTTGAATGTAAGTGTGATTCGGTAAGGTAACATTTTGTCTGCATTATGTTGTTGTATTCAAATTGGTAAACACTGTGTTCAGCTTATTTGCAGTTGCTTATTTTAGTTGCTGGTATATGTACAGATTGATTCAGATAAATTCTGTTTCATATCATCTGGTCCATAAGTTGATCAAGGACTACATGACGAGTATTAATCTACTGGGTGACCACATTGTTGTTATATAGTCACCATGCTGTTGTTGTAAGGTCTGCAGTTGTGAATTTCAAATGTTAGTTTTCTTGAAAGCTCTATGTTTTGCATTTTTAGGGTGCAGTGTCTGGTTCTGTTCAGGCCTCAGACCGTCTCATGAAGGAACTCAGGGAGATCTATAGGTCACAGAGTTACAAGATAGGTCAGTCTGCATGAACTTGTGGTATATGTTCTGTAAATGTAAATATGAGCATGTTGGGGCTATTTAATGCTCATTTGATATTAGCTTGCCTTCTGTAGCTGTGTGTGCATTCACCTTTCTATGCTTTCAAACTTTGGATGCACAAAGTTTGATAAACATTCAGGTACATGCTAAGTGAGACAGTGGGGGGAGTTTGCTTTCAAATACTACCTATTTGTTTTAATTCTGTGTTGAATGCAAGGTTTCATAGATGGCCTTTATTCCTTTTGTAGGAATCTATTCAGTGGAGCTCGTCAATGACAGTCTTTATGAATGGCATGTCAAGTTAAGGACGTAAGTTCAACCAAGTCCAAGTTTTTAAGATTTATCAGTCTGAAAGAAAGAAATATCGTCGTCATCTTTACACTTCTTGTTACAGGGTAGATCCTGACAGTCCATTGCACAGTGATTTGCAGGTCTTGAAGGAAAAAGAAGGAGTGGATTACATTCTGCTCAACTTCTCTTATAAAGTTTGTTTTCTAATTTATATATGATTTTACATTTGAAGTATGCCCTAATGCAGTTTGCTTTATTATTTGTGTCTTTTTTTATTTTTGTATTATTTTGTTATTTTTTTAAGGATAACTTTCCTTTTGATCCTCCCTTTGTACGGGTAGTGTCTCCTGTACTCTCCGGAGGGTCAGTACAAACATTCTTTTCTCACTAATATATATGGAATTTGTTTCAATTTCAAATGTGCTCTAATGTTATTGTTTAAGCCCCTCATTTTTGAAGCTGCTTTGTTCTGCTTGTAATGTAGACTCTTTAAGGAAATGTTTAATAACCAATTTTAATTCCCAGTAATTTTACATGTGAAAGCAGTTTTGTAATGATGGAGTTAGCATCTGGCTGAGAGTATGGGTGTTATTAATGTCCTGTTCATACCTGGGGGGTACCTTTTACATACATTCAGTATGCTTGGTCAGCCATGTCTTCTAAGTGATTTAACAGAGGCACATACTGTGTATTTTAAGTTAATTTCCAGGTAATTTTTTCTTTTCAGTCAGACTGTGTATATATTTTTTTCTAGCTATGTTCTGGGAGGAGGAGCCTTGTGTATGGAACTTCTAACAAAACAGGTTTGAATTTCTAATATTACACTGGCCGTTTAGCTCAGTTAATTCACAGAGGCCTCTTAAACATGTGCTCTTATGCACCCTCAGGGCTGGAGCAGTGCCTACTCTATAGAGTCTGTCATCATGCAAATCAATGCCACCCTGGTCAAAGGGAAGGCTAGGGTTCAGTTTGGAGCAAATAAGGTTTGTGCCAGGCCTCTCTGCTTTTTTGTGAACGTATTTATAAAGAGAGTGGATGCCCACTGTCCTGCTTTTTCTTTTATCACAGAACCAATATAATCTTGCCAGAGCACAACAGTCATACAAGTCTTTAGTCCAGATCCATGAAAAAAATGGTAAGACTGCTGTTTGTATCTTCACATGCATTTGCTTCCGCTCCTCTTTTAGGATATTGACTGAATTCATCTTACCCCATTTTCAAAATTCCTTTGTTTTCTTCTTTTGCCCTACAGGCTGGTATACACCCCCTAAAGAAGATGGCTAAGAAGAGGTCCCTTCTAGCACAATGGGAATATGGGATTTCTGATCATCCATTGGCTCTTTTATTGGGCTTATCCATGGGCGTGTACATTCTTCCTCTCTATCTCCATCTCTTCCCCATTACTCGTCTCTCATCACTCTCTCCTGTTCCCATCTCTTATTTTCTCCAGTTCGATGCAGGAAAAGAGGAATTTGTGTGACTCTGAACCTTGGTACTAAAGGGTGTCTTGCACAGAGTGATTTTTAGATGCCATGCGACACTTGGTTTGTTTTAACTGACTGGAGCAACAGGTGTGCAGAGAACTTAGGATGTTATCCCTTGTCTACTTTTATTGGATTTTTTTTACCACCAAGGCTCCAAACTTCTGGCGAGGGGTGTGGGATTGTTTGAACTTCAAACAAGAATGGATGCAATAAGAGACAACATGAAGTCATGCCACTTTTCTCTTATCTGTTGGCACTGATATCATCCTTATCTTTTGCATTCAGTTTTAACATGTATTGGTACATGTAATGCTGATATTCATTTTTTGCAAGAGTTATTTGGTCAAGCTCCATAAAAAGCCCCTATGTTAATGATAAAAGTGATAAGGTAGAGAATGGGATTTGTTTGTAGTTCAGTACATTCTCTTTCACTGAATTGCACTCAATTTCCAGCTTCTTGCTTTTATCTTGTGGCTAAACTGACCAGTAATTGGCAAATATGGATCTTGACTGGAATGGGGGGGGGAAGAGAATGTGTCCTTGTTATTCTGTAGTTGGACAAAAGTCTGCTTGTATACTTGTAAATGAATTTGTGGTGCAAGTCATCTCTGTTGTGCCGTTTATGTACCTTTTTGGGCCTTGGGTGTGCCACAATACACAACGGGTCAGAGTTTTCATCTGAGGGCCTGAGACCTTGAGCTTGAATTGGATGCTTTTAGTTGTACAAGATGGAGCAGGAAAAGCACATACAAGTACCACTGTATTTTTTCAGGGGTTATGATCTTGATTCTAAAGATGTCACAGTGTCATTCCTTTTCAGTTTTTAAAGTTTACTTGTAAATTACTATTGCAAAGATTTCAGTTTACCTTAAGTTGTCAACTATACGTTAATGACACAGCGGCATAGGGTAAAATGCACTGATCAGGAGGAACAATTCTGTGCATAATGGAGAGCTATACTAACACCATTATTTTTGCACCTCCATCATCTAAACACTGGGAAACTTTCAGGCCAATAAGACCTTGTTACAGTGGTTTAAGCTTGGTAAACCTAGTTGAATCAGTGTTTATTTGCACACTTCTCAGCATTCACTCCAAATGGACTTTGGAGGTAGCTTTCCATATTCAGTTGTAACTTGAGACAAGAAAACCATGTCAGCTACAATAATAAACTCTCGGTCAGTGCTGTAGTGGGGTTTTTAGGGTTTGTTTTATTATTTTTTGTTTATTTTAACTGAAGAATTCAGTATCACAGTGTGTTTTAAATATGTTCAAGAAATAGGTTCATCTGAAGAGTGCGAAGATGTCAAGAATCACACCATTATGGTTATTTGAGTCTCATTCCATTAAACCATCCTGTGATGGATAACATGGTCATATTTTTGTAGTACACAGTCTTAAAAAATGACCCAGGATGTAAGAAATATTTCTTTTAGATCTTTTTTGCACAAATATTGTGTGCCTCCTAGATCACTGCAAATGTTATGTCCAGACTCAAGATTACAGGAAAGCCATATTTGACACTGGCTTGCAGATCTATTAATCCATATCATAGATGCAATTTTTTATGTGTGTCAATTGAATTGTTAACCATTTCGTTTTGGATTGCTTTCAAGCTTATGTTGGTTGTTGATCTTGTCATTCCTTTTCAGTTTGTCGGACGCATTCTCTGAGCAGTATAGCTGAGTACTCTGCTCTCATGTGTTCACTGTTTGGTTTATAGTTCATCTAGGGGTTCCACCCATTGTGAAGTAAATGATGATTTGTTGTAATCAAACTGGACTGCTGTCAGTAATAGTGTGCTATGTATGACTGAATTACTTTTTTCACCCGTAAAAAACCTCAGATCAATCATGGTGTTCTATTGTGGTGCCATCACATGGTGGACTACTTAACATACTCTTGGCATGCTTTCAAGGTTTTTTTTTTCCCCGATCACAAGAGAATTTTGACCTTGTACAGTATGATTTGTAAACTTGCATCAAGTTTATGAATAAAGAATTTTATGAGGGTTATTTTTTGATGCATTAATCATCTACATGCATCAGAGATGTCTGTAAATGTCCTGTCAAAGAACACTATATGAACACTTGTGTTTGAGCACAGTGTTCAGAAGCTGTTTACTTCATATGTTTATCACCTGAAACATTTATAAATAGAAAATTGCTAAACAGACTCTAGGTGGCGTGTGCATATGTGTGTAAATCCTGATATGAATGCTTTATCACATACATACTGCAGGCATCTCCTCTGCCAGCAGAGGGCACTTTCTGACTCTTCATGTGACTGGTGCATTAGGCTAAATCTGACCATATTCATAACAATATTTATACAGGCACTGGTGTTTCCAGATACTCCTACAGCAATTTAGGCATCAGCTTTAATTAGTCCAATACGAATTATTACAGTGAATTACTGTCAAATGTGTCTTTTTGCATAGTATTATCTGTTTAACCTGGATGGTAAGAACCAAAGTATTATAAATTTATATTAGGTGAAGTGTTTTAAAATGCACTGAAACTATGAAATACATTTAGTATAAACAATATTTACCCTTAAACAACATTTGGAAACTTTGAATTACAAAGTTTCCAAAACTTTCTTTTGTTTTTTTTTTAAGTTTTTCAACTAAATTTTTTCATATAAGATTTTAATTCTATGTTTAAAAGGTTCGTTAGTAATATCTCAGCTGTGAGATGGCTGCAGACATTGGGAGAATACTTACCATCACAACGTCCTGCACACCTTACTTCTCAGTCCACTTGGACATTGTTCAGTGGTTTGTAACAATGTGTTGCGCTCTAGTCTTTTCCTGCGCAGCATGCTCGTTGACGCAAAAGAACATTACCAGTGCCAGTCTTATACCTTTTAACCATTTATTAAAGCCAAGATATCTCAGGGAATCTTACAGCACAGCGCAATGTGCTCCTCTGCCAGGGAGTAAGATTCAAAGTTTAACACTCGAAGCTGTTACATACAGGTCCTTCTCAAAAAATTAGCATATTGTGATAAAGTTCATTGTTTTCTGTAATGTACTGATAAAAATTAAACTTTGATCTATTTTAGATTCATTGCACACCAACTGAAATATTTCAGGTCTTTTATTGTTTTAATACTGATGATTTTGGTATACAGCTCATGAAAACCCAAAATTCCTATCTCACAAAATTAGCATATCATGAAAAGGTTCTCTAAACGAGCTATTAACCTAATCATCTGAATCAATGAATTAACTCTAAACACCTGCAAAAGATTCCTGAGCCTTTTAAAAACTCCCAGCCTGGTTCATTACTCAAAACTGCAATCATGGGTAAGACTGCCGTCCAGAAGGCCATCAGTGACACTCTCAAACAAGAGGGTAAGACACAGAAAGAAATTTCTGAATGAATAGGCTGTTCTCAGAGTGCTGTATCAAGGCACCTCAGTGGGAAGTCTGGGAAGGAAAAAGTGTGGCAGAAGATGCTGCACAATGAGAAGAGGTGACTGGACCCTGAGGAATATTGTGTAGAAGGGCTGATTCCAGACCTAGGGGGACATGCAGAAGCAGTGGACTGAGTCTGGAGTAGAAACATCCAGAGCCACTGTGCACCGTGTGCATGAAATGGGCTTCAGGTGATGCATTCCCCAGGCCAAGCCACTTTTGCACCAGAAACAGTGGCAGAAGTGCCTGACCTGGGCTACAGAGAAGCAGCACTGGGCTGTAAACAAATTTTGCATGTCATTTGGAAATCAAGGTGCCAGAGTCTGGAGGAAGACTGGGGAGAAGGAAATGCCTGAAGTCCAGTGTCAAGTACCCACAGTCAGTGATGGTCTGGGGTGCCATGTCAGCTGCTGGTGTTGGTCCACTGTGTTTTATCAAGGGCAGGGTCAATGCAGCTAGCTATCAGGAGATTTTGGAGCACTTCATGCTTCCATCTGCTGAAAAGCTTTATGGAGATGAAGATTTCATTTTCAGCATGACCTGGCACCTGCTCAAAGTGCCAAAATCACTGGTAAATGGTTAACTGACCATGGTATTACTGTGCTCAATTGACCTGCCAACTCTCTTGACCTGAACCCCATAGAGACTCTGTGGGATATTGTGAAGAGAAAGTTGAGACACAAGACCCAACACTCTGGATGAGCTTAAGGCTGCTATTGAAGCATCCTGGGCCTCCATAACACCTCAGCAGTGCCACAGGCCTCCATGCCATGCTGCATTGAAGCAGTCATTTCTGCAAAAGGATTCCTGACCAAGTATTGAGTGAATAACTGAACATAATTATTTGAAGGCTGGCTTTTTTTGTATTAAAAACACTTCTTTTATTGGTCTGATGAAATATGCTATTTTTTTAGATTAATTACTTTTTTGCCAAAATCAATATTAAAACAATAAAAGGCTTGAACTACTTCAGTTGTGTGTAATGAATCTAAAATATATGAAAGTCTAATGTTTATCAGTACATTACAGAAAATAATGAACAATATGCTAATTTTTTTAGAAGGACCTGTATATATTGTTTCTCCTGTCACTGTACGGGAGGCTCCCCCAGCCGGTCGCCTCCGTCACAGCGGCAGTTGTCCTGTTGTTGCGTTGTGTTCGTCCCTCAGGTGGGCGAGGCCTATGATCCCCCTCACCTGACTGTTGTTTGTCTGTCTATATGTCTTGTCTTTGTAGCAGTTAACTGCTGGTTATTTCCTTAATTCGGAACATGTCACGGGTTTTTGGTTAGCGCACTTTATTCATTAAACCCTTCGCGTCCTTTTTTGTTCCCACTCCCTGCCCGCCACAGAATAACCAACCACTTTACTTTCTCCTTCGTTCGTGGTAAGTGTTTGCCTGCGTGATATTTGTTTATTGAATGTATGTGGAGGAGAGCTGGGTCGTTCACCGCTCGTCTCGCTGTGCGTGCCTGTTTGTTTAGTACACTGTGTGTAGCACGGCGGTGACCGGAACGAAAGACCTAATAGCGCTCTCCTCCAATGGGGCTGCGCTGCCTCGCAGGTGTGCTCGTCCGTCGACGAGTGTCTGTGTATGTGTATGTTCAAATTATGTGTGACGACTGGACTGGAGCGAGCGAGAGCAGAAGCGCGTCTGCTATTCGTTTTGTCTCGTGTGTTTGGTTTGTCCAAGCCTTCTTGTGAACTGTTATATGTAATTATATGTAATTCCCCGTATGCTCCTCCCCCCAAATGTTTTTGGGAGGGAGCTATGGAGGGTCCCTTGCCACAGAAGGTGGCAAGGAGGGTGCAGCTCCAAGGGAGACCCCTCCCCCACCCGTGTAAAGGGGGTCGCGTCGGTCAGGGTAAGTGCATGTTTGTGTTCTATGTATGAGTGTTGTGTGCAGGTGTTTCTCCCTGGAGGTGAAAGGCTCCCCCTGCCGGTCGCCTCCGTCACAGCGGCAGTTGTCATGTTGCGTTGTGTTCGTCCCTCAAGTGGGCGGGGCCTATGATCCCCCTCACCTGACGGTCTGTCTATATGTCTTGTCTTTGTACCAGTTGACTGCTGGTTATTTCCTTTATTCGGAACATGCCACGGGTTTTTGGTTTGCGCACTTTATTCATTAAACCCTCCTTTTTCCTTGAAACTTGGCGTGATTGCTTCCTTTTTTGTTCGCACTCCCTGCCCGTCACATCTCCACCCAAAACATGAACCACTTGCTGCATTTTTAATACCATATATGGACCTCTTTTCTCCTATTAGTCCACTTTAAGATGAGCTCATTCTTTATGTACTTCATATATGATGCAGCTCTATCCTCATTCTCATGGATGCTGTCTTTCTCAGTTCCTGTTTTCTATAACTCACCAGCTCCGTTCCTGTTTTCTATAACTCACCATCTCTGCATGTACCATAATATGCACAATAACTTTTTATCTGTAAGGGATTTTAATGCAAAGCAGTCGATTAGTAAAGTAATTAATCAGTAAAATAATGCTAGTAAAATGTAATACCATAAACTATAATTCTCTACAAATGTCAGTAGAGCTCAGCAAAAGTATTGAAAGCACATTTGAATGCTGAAAAACTCAAAAGCCCATGTAATTTTTGGTATCCCACTGTATATATGCATTGACTATCTTGTTTTCCCACTAATAACAACTTTAATAGACCTACATTGATATTTATGGCTACAAAGTGTACACAGAAATCAGTTTTTCTACAAGCTCTATTTTCACTTCACATGTTTTGCAACATTTGGTCGCAGTGCTCTTGGCAGCCAATCCACCATTCCGAACTCCCCTGGAATGTGGCAAGATGTGACAGGATATATGTGGGAGTGCACAAAGAACTATCCCTTCCTTATACCCAAAACGTTAGACAAAAACTAGTGGCAACGTAAGTTGATGCAGTTATTTATTTCTGATACTCACAATATACCTGTAATCAAATGCTGTTTGAGAGAACTTGCATGCTGTTACTTATTATTGTTGACAAGCTTGTTAGAAATTGTTAATTTCATGGCAGTGTTGGTAGTTCTCATAAGAAGTTAAGACAAGTATCTGCTATTGACATATATTGTCCTGTCAGAACTGGCTAAAATGGTTGTATTGCTGAATTTCCTTCCATTCAAGCTTTAGGAAATGACCTCTGAACGTTATACTCAGTGGTTCTATTTAGCCAAGGCATTTGTTTAATAACACTCCTGATTGGCTCACAAGCATTCAAAATGACTAAGCTACATTCTCTTATCTAAACAACTCTACAGGGCATGATTGCAACCATTTCCTTAGATTTCCACTTCTAAGTGAGTATCTGTAATTCTTTCTATAGTTTCTTTGAATAGTATCATATTAATTGAAGAGTGTTCTGTGCACTGTAGGGTGCAAATGTATGACATCACTACTAAGAACCATGACACTTGTTCTGAACAATAAGAACAATCAAGTGTGAAACATGTAATTTGTTATATTGTTATTAAGAACTGGAAACAAGTTCTTAAGTCCTTTTTCAAAGGCTAAAACAGCTTAGTGGTGAATGAGCACAATATTAATTCAGTGCGTGTTCTGAATGTTTTACAGAAGACATTCTGAAAAATGTAGATATATTTTAGTGTTTTGATTATAATTTATTAAGCAACCTTTGGATAAACTTTGGAAATAAACCTCAGAAAATTCAGTGGACCCTTATAACTGCATGAAAACAGTGTGAGATTAGTTAAAAAATAAAAAATAAAATATATATATATATATATATATATATATGATTTTTTATTAAGGAAACATTTCCTTACTAAAAATTCTGATTTTTTTTCAGAAGTCAAAATTTAATTAAAGTATGCTGTTGCCTGTGAATTGAACATCAATTTCTACACCTTAAGCCGTCTCCAAAAGCGTGTCAGAGAATATGGCAATACATCCAGCAGTATAGATTAATTTAGATTAATTTATTAAATTAAGATTTTAATGTTTCAAAGTTTTAAACAGTTTTTTCTTACAGGATTATGTTATGAAATCCTTTAATGGAAAAGGCAAACTGGAGCTTTACACAAAATGATTAAACCATACTGATGCTGACACTTTTTTATTAGTTTGACAGTTTGTATTGACAGTACATACAAATCGGTTTGCAAGAAAGTAATAAATATCCATATTGTTAGTGTATCTGATACAAAGACAAGACATTTATAGACAGATAAACGACCCTCAGGTGTTGAGCTCCCTAATGGGCCACGCCCACCTGAGGAACAAACACATCACAACAACAGAACATGAAATACTGCCGCTGCTGATGGGGGAGGCCGGCAGGGAGACTCCGTAGCGTGAGTTTATTGTTATGTATAATCAAGAATGGAGGATTTTACTTTACATTTCCCTTATAGATTATCATAAGCATAACTAATTTATCTCTAGCTGCAACCTTTTTAGATGTATTCATTCTTTGGCAGTGTTACAGTGGTTCACTCATTGAAAGTTCAAAACTGTTTAAACTGAGATTGTTTTTTTAATATACTGCACTAAAATCATTATTGGTGTGAAACTATCTTACACTGGTTATATAACTATAACTGGTAGTGTAGTGAATAGGTTTGTGACCTAGTAATTGGCTTGTGGGTTAAAATCTTGGCTGTGCCATGCAGCCACTGTTGGACCCTTAACCTCTCTGGTTGGGAAGGAGCCTGAGCTGGTGTGTGAGGCTGAGAGATACCAACTAGATATAGTTGGGCTCACCTCAACACACAGTTTGGGTTCTGGAAACAATCCTCTTGAGAGATGCTGTACTTTATTCCTTTCTGGAGTTGCTCAGGGTGAAAGGCGGAGGGCAGGAGTGAGCTTACTTATAGCTTATAGCTCCCGGCTCGCTGCCTGTGTGTTGGGGTTTCCCCAGTAGACAAGAGGGTTGCTTCCCTGCGCCTTCGGGTTTGGGAACGGGCTCTGACTGTTGTTTGTGCTTTCGGAGTACCCGGCCTTCTTGAAGTCCTTGGAGGGGATACTGGAAGGTGCCCCTTCTGGGGATTCCATTTTTCTGCTAGGGGACTTCAATGCTCACGTGGGCAATGACAGTAGGACATGGAAGGGCGTGATTGGGAGGAACGGCCTCTCTGATCTGAACCCAAGTGGTGTTCTGTTATTGGACTTCTGTGCTCATCAAAGTCTGTCCATAATGAACACCATGTTCGAGCACATAGGTGTCCATAAGTGCACATGGCACCAGGACACCTTAGGTCGCAGTTCGATGACCGATTTTGTAATTGTGTTGTTGGACTTGCGACCATGTGTCTTGGACGCTTGGGTAAAGAGAGGAGCTGAGCTGTCAACCGATCACCACCTAGTGGTGAGTTGGATCAGATGGCGGCGAGGATGCCGGACAGACCTGGCAAACCCAAATGTATCGTGAGGGTTTGCTGGGAACGTCTGGCAGAGGAACCTGTCAGAAAGATCTTTAACTCCCACATCTGGCAGAGCTTTGACCGCATCCCTCAGTGATTCCTCTGGGGGCAGCAGCCATGGATGGAACGAGAGATTGACAGGTGAATTGGTGCTGCGGGCTGCACTGTTGCGGACGCTGTACCTGACCATTTACTGGTCAATCTACTCTTACCTATGGTCACAAGCTCTGGGTAGTGACCGAAAGAATGAGATTGCGAATGCAAGCGGCTGAAATGAGTTTTCTCCGCAGGGTGTCCGGGCTCTCCCTTAGAGATAAGGTATGGAGTACGGTCATCCGGAAGAGGCTCTGAGTAGAGTCACTGCTCCTCTACGTAGAGAGGAGCCAGTTGAGGTGGTTTGGGCATCTGGTCCGGATGCCACCTGGGTGCCTCCCTGGGGAGACGCTCCGGGCATGTCCAACTGGGAGGAGACCCCGTGGAAGACCCAGGACACGCTGGAGAGATTATATCTCTCGGCTGTCCTGGGAACGCCTCGGCATGCCCCCAGAAGAGGTAGAAGAGGTGGCTGGGGAGAGGGAAACCTGGACCTCTTTGCTTAGGTTACTGCCCTTGCGACCCAAACCCGCATAAGCAGATGAAAATGGATGGATGGATGTATATGTTTATATGATTAAATAAAGACATTTCATCTGCCCTAGATCTTCATTGTCAAGTGGAAGGAATGTTGTTGGATTCCTTACTTCTTTAATTAAGTAGTAATAAAAGTTGCATGCTAAACCTGATATTAGCTTTAACCACATCCTGTTAAGTATTTTAAAACATTTCATGTGAATTTGGTCATGCAAATGCTTTCAAATATGCAACCATGAGATTTTTGCTGGATTGTGTTTTGTCCAACTGTCGCGTTACAGCCCTTGACCCTTCCGTCTGGGCATGTCTGCATGTTTGCGTTTGTCCGTATATGGTCATTTCCATGTATGTCTTGGTGTGTTTAAGATCATCTGTCATTCATGTTATTCATCTGACCTGTCTCTTGTCTTTTTATCATTATGTGCTGCACTTGTGTCTGGTTATTATCAGTGTATTTAAGTGTGTGTGTTGTCTGCATTCTTTGTCAGTATTTGTTTGACTTAGTTTTTCTGCTGTGTTTCATGTTAAATACACGTATGTTAATAGACACTCTCTGTTCAGCATCCTTCTTCCAACAGCCTTGAGTTAAACTGACAATTATGGAATTTTTTTCCGATTTTTATTTCACTAAAGGTTATAAGCAAGATGCACCACTCAGCCCTTCTCTGCTTGCTGTCCCTGACCTGTCTCCTGTGTGGGTCCTACTGTGGTAACATTTTGGTATATCCAGCTGATGGAAGCCATTGGATCAACATGAAGGTTCTCATTGTGGAATTACACTCAAAAGGCCACAATATCACCGTGATCTGGGGTTTGCATAGTTTGCACATCAAAGAGGAATCCCCTTACTACAATTGCATCACAGTTGAGGAAGGCAGATATGACTATGAAGTCTTAAACACCTTTGCGTCTCATTTGGTGCAAATACGAAGACATGGAAAGTCTTACTGGGAACGGTTACTGTTAAATCAAAAGGTTATGGAGACATTCTCCAAGTTCCACGAAGGTATTTGCAATGTGACTGCCATAATGTTTGAAAACAAAACCCTGATGAATTTTATCCAAGACGCAAAATATGATGTGGTTTTAACGGACCCTGTTTTTGGAGGTGGTGTGTTACTAGCACACAGATTTGGTCTTCCTCTTGTATTTAATGTCCGTTGGACTGTTCATGGAGAAGGCCATTTTGATATTGCTCCCTCACCTCTATCGTATGTACCTGTTCCTGGAGCAGAACTGACAGACAAGATGACTTTTTTCCAGAGAGTCTTTAATGTTTTTATTTATTTCATGACTTTCTATCAGCAAAAGCTCTTTGACCAACATTACACGTCTTTCTGTCAAAAATACTTTGGCCCTGACGTTGATTACTTTTCCCTTGTTCAGAATGCAGACATCTGGCTTATGAGAAATGACTTCACTTTTGAATTTCCACGACCCACAATGCCAAATGTAGTCTACATGGGTGGCTTTCAATGCAAACCCTCTAAGCCACTTTCTGCTGACCTAGAAGAGTTTGTTCAAAGCTCAGGGGAGAATGGTGTCATCATCATGTCTTTAGGGACCCTGTTTGGGCAGCTTCCAGGTGACATTAGTGAAGAGATAGCAACAGCTTTTTCTCAGCTTCCTCAGAAAGTCATCTGGAGATTCACTGGACCTAAGCCTGCTAGCCTTGGTAATAACACATTGCTTGTGGACTGGATGCCACAGAATGACCTTCTTGGTCATCCCAAAACAAAAGTGTTTATAGCCCATGGAGGAACCAATGGTATTCAGGAGGCTATTTACCATGGTGTGCCTATTTTAGGTCTACCTTTAGCTTTTGATCAGCCTGATAACCTCTCTAGGATGAAGGCAAAGGGAACCGCACAACTTTTGGACATTGCAACTATGGATAAAACAGTGTTTTTGGAGGCGTTGAAGGAGGTGCTGTATAATCCGTCATACAGGAGCAACATGCAGAGGCTATCTAGACTGCACCGAGACCAGCCCATAAAACCTCTCGATCGTGCAGTCTTCTGGATTGAATTTGTTATGAGGAACAGAGGGGCCCCCCACTTACGCACACAGTCTTTCAGGATGTCCTGGATTGCCTACCACTCTGTAGATGTTATACTTACACTGCTCGGGACCATGTTGTTACTTTGTTGGCTAGCCTTTTTGTTGATTAAATATATTTATTTTATTTTGTTTCAAAGGAAAGTGAAACTTGAATAATGTTTGTGTTTACTTAACCTTTGTAGATAGGATCTTTTATCTTTTTTCTAAAGCATTTTTATAAAAAACCCTTCTGTATATGTGGTAAACAATTTATAACAGCTATTTTCACAGTCTGAAACAAGCTGTAAAATCATATTAAGACGGTCTTATAAAACTTTTATTATTGTACATCGTTCCTCATATTTATCTTACCATACAATCATATATCCTTCTTTTTCTGTTAAAAATGAAAGTATCATTGACTCATGGCTAGAAGTGTGAACTGATTTTATGCCCTATACATGTTGCAGTGTATGTATATGAAGCAGTTATTAAGGAAATATAGACCTTTTTCATGGGATATATAACCATGTCTATGAACAGAGCATAATGCAGTCACTTCCCGTTTGCTATTAACAAACTTATTAAAGCTAAATATGCATATCCTTTCCAAAAAAAGGAACTGCACCCTTTTTTGGGTATGCTACTAGTTCTCTTCATTTTTTTTCACACAAGTTTGCTATTTCAGCAGACTGTCAACACACTCTTGTTTTCGTCATCCTTCATTTAGAGATTATTACACAGAAGGTGTTTGATATAGGCTCTCCAGCTGTAGACATCAGTTCTTGGATCACTTGACTTGACCTACTTTGCAAATCATAATTAGTTACAGGCATAGTTTGCCCTGAATTATATATAATTAAAAAAATTATAAACATGTGATGTGTAAATATAAGAGTATACTTGATTATTAATTCTGTGGTTAATTCATGAGATCAGTATAACAAAGAGGATGAATCATGGAACAAATTGAGGCATTTAATGAATAGTCATAATCGCTCTCAGCACTAGATTTGCCCCATTCTGCACCCATTAACCCACTGTTACCTTATTAGGTCACCTTCTCAGATTCTCATGTTACAAGGTGGAAGCAGTGCCCAGGATTAGGTTTCCCACCTTTGTATGGGCCTCTTTAAGTTATGTGTGGTTCCTGTGTTCTCTCTGTACTGAGACAGAATGACTCGGGGGATAAGACATTTTAAAGAGCTAGTAGCTTGCCGTAAATTCTAAAGTTAAACAGTCGGATATAGCCTGACCACTTCATAAGATCAAACTGTCTAGCTTTGTTTCTCCTTATCACACCACAATATTACTGCATATAGGGATATTTATTTAGCTACAACATAGAATATTTGGTATGTACAGCTCAAGTGCACTATTTAACTGTGTCAGGATGACTCATAAAATCCTCCCTTTGGAGCCTTTATTAGAGCCGTAGTAAATCACTGATTGTAGTAGGCAAGATTCCCCTCTAGTGGATAACAATAGATAATGTACAAAGTGCTTGACATCAATATATGGCTTTCTTATATGGAAATTATTCATTGCCTTTTTTCATTTAAAACAGATAAGAGCTGCATCGTGTAATTTTTGATACAAATCCTCTCTGTAGTGGTGACAAAAAACACCAACGACAAGAGAATTTCTACCTGTCTCCGCTTCCAGTTTAGCAATGTAGCGGCTGTCAAACTTATTGGGGGTGGTGACTCCCTTGAAATTGTCTCATTTAAATGTTATATTTTGTTCCATGAGAATGTGAATTGCCCAGTTTGCCATTTATAGATATGGAAAAGAAAGAGGAATAAACAGGTTTAACATACATATTTATTTTCAAAAGACTGGAAAAACTGAAAATTAAAAACAATGGACTATGACATATACCAAATATTGGCAATGTGAACAGTTATGACTCCTTGCAGAAAACAAGGAAACCACAGGAACAAAGACAACAACAAAAGGTGTATGTATAACAAACAAAAAAACATTAATCTCACATATTACACATTCTTCACAGTTACATTTTTACAGTGAATTGATGGAGACTCTTTTAATGGCATAAAGATATGATCTAGGATACCCCCTACTCAACACAGTTGCTATGAGCCAGCAAACTGTCTAGACAAATGGTATAGATGTGTCATTCGCAAGAGAGTCGACTCGCAGTGAAGAGTTTTATTTTTAGACAATTGAGCTCGTGAGAAACCCCAGAGACAAAGCTCTACAGGGCATTGCTCAATAACCCCACAATCAGGCACTGGATGCTCACCCACAGATGGGAAGGCATTTGATGGGAAAGCATTTGTGTTGTACACTATCTGATATATCTGAACCTTAAGGCTAACATGGAAGCAAAGCAAACCAACCAGAAAGAGTGCCATGACAACTATAGCTCAACAGTTCAACACTGGAGATTATGTATACACTATGAACTTTTGGCATGGACTGAAAGGGACACCTGGATTGATTGAGGCAATTATAGATCTAGTGTCTCACTTCTGGATGATGAACAAACAATTTGACAGCGCAAAGATCAACTTTTCAGCTACTCACAGAGAGAACACCCTGACACAGAACTATAGGCCATAGAGGAAGCTTCTTCTGAGCTACAGCCTGTGAATGCTGTACTGGAGGGCAGTACAGAGGGGTCATGCCTGACTGTCCAGTCCACATCAACCACAGAGGGTGTTCCTGTTGACAGTACAGAGGAATCAGGTATATCACCCAAGTCTCTCAGAGTCAGGAAACTGCCATCTCATTTGGGGGACTTTGTTAGATTAACTGTTTAGGTTAGCAGGAACTGAGTAAGCTGTTTGTTTGTTTTAAATTGTACTTGGTTGTTGATGGATATTTAGGCCTCATTCCCCCTTGTTTTGTGTACGTGCAAAAGCACTCTCTTGTTTTTGATGGTTTTAGAGAACGTTCTGTACCGAGCAGGATATGCATTTCGTCAACTTCATGCAACTTCGTGCCTATGTCAGCTCGATTCTATGTTTCTTCATACTTCATGTTTTATTCTGGTACCTTGACCGTTACATGTTGCAAGACTTTGTCTGGGTCTTGCGATACACCCCCTTTTGTTCCCCTTTTGTTCGCACGCACTCTACCTGTATAAAAGGAGCACCCTCCCTTATATCGGGGGATCTCTGGTGAATAAACTTCTCTCTTGCATAAGGGTGCTGTTTGTTCTCTTTGGTTCCCGGGTACCCACCGCACAGCACAGATCGCACAGACGAGGACGAGGTCCAGTTAAGCAAATAGTCTTACAGTTGTAAATAGTCTTACAGTTGCAAATAGTCTTAAAGTAATGTAGGGGTAGGTTTGGTTCCCTGCTCAGGTTTCAGGGAAAAGGCAATATATTGTTTAGGCTGTATCCCACCAGAATCAGAAATGCACAGTAGTCATTTAGCAGTACAGAGCTATACACCAGTTAAAGAGGAAGAGAATTGTTATCTTGTCTGAAAAAGTTGTTCATGTGATTTAAGACAGTTCAGTAAAAGACTGAAGTTTTATCTGCTTGCAGCTGTGTCATCCTTCATATTTTTCGACGTAATACTACACATTTGTGTTAGCTGTGTTGTGAACAGCATAGACATAAACCGAGAGAGCAGAGGAATACACTACTGCATCCAACATCTCTAAATCGAATACTTGGAAATGCAATAAAACACATATTTGCCATGAATGCATTTCTCTTTTAAATCGTTAAAGAGAAACATTATGTACAGCTTTTGATCGGAACAGCAACAACAAACACAATGTAATATAATAATAGCTTGTTATATTGCTTTGTTTATCTTTAACAGAGACGACCAACATTGAGGCGATTCTTTTTGTTGAACTGAGTTGATAGATGTGATTCACTAGAAAGAGTTGAAATGTTCATTGATACCTTAATACAGTTCAAGTTGTCCTTTCTTCAAAGAGTAATCATTAATGACATTGTTCAGTTATTGGTGATCAAGGGACAGATCAATGGTGATCAATGTCCAGTTGGTTTGGCAAAGCAAACTATTCAGGATTGTTGTTATTATAAGTAGGGTAGTGAGCACTGAAGTTGATATATAAAACCAAAGTGTCAGACTATATAATGAACAGTGTACAAAAAGAAACATCATTACGGACAATGGGTCATTAGTCTTATTTTAATTACTCATCAATTGCTTTTTGAATAATTAATCTATTAACTTTTATGTCCATACTAACTAATGTTTTATCTTGTCCATCCGGTGATGTGATCTGTTCATTGTTCAGCAGGTGGCAGTATAACATTTAAAAAAAGAAGATCTTTAGGTCTTCTTTTTCTAATACAAAACATAATATACTTTTATATGTAATTGTATACCACCTCTGTGTCAGCAAACAAGTCTCTTTTGTCATCAAAACACAAACGTAAGCACGTGGAGTTCTCTAAACGTCACTGGCAGTTCAGTTGTAGGTAGCTTTTACGGTCACCTGATGAAAATGAAGGATTTTCATATCATACACCTGAAGTGAGATTCTGAGTTTGGTATAAAAAGGTTAATGTAGAAAAAAAATCAGTTGTGAAGTATGGTGGACCGTGATGTAGAGGGGCTGTTATTTGTCCAAACGTTCTGGGAATCCCAGTGCTAGGGTTAATATGATCACGGCCTCCATCAAATACCAGATTTTAGATCAAAATGCGGTGGCCACCGACAGCAGGATAAAACTGGTTAGGTTTACCTAAGTCTAGACCTTTGCAGTGGTAAACTAAGAAGGGCAGGCACGCTAGGATCAAGAGATTGTCAGGTGATCTTTTAGTTTTGTATCTCTATCTATGTTTTCTCCCACCTCACCCACCCAAAAAGCTCTTTATTGCACTGCTGTGACGGTAAAGGGAAAGTGCACAAAGTAGGCTAAAGACCTGAGATTGAAGAAAAGTTTGAGGATTTACTTGTAAATTAGTCTTATTATGTTAATATTTTATCCATCTTAAAAGCTACATCTCCTTCATATTTTGTAGAAAAAGCAAACATGTTATTTCTTTTAGGCTTTATAAACGTCTCTAGACGTAGATTTATAGCCATCAGGGTTCACAAACAGCAGTACTTATTTGTTCAGCTCACAGTGTTCCGTAGCTGGCACCTGGTGAACAGATTCACAACACACCCAGGAAAGAGTTCTAAACTTAAATAAAGTAAAATCTAGTTAAATACAGAAGATGTTTATTCTTGAACCCGAATCATTTCATTGTGTATTTATTAAACTTAACATGTATTCGTTCAAAGACTACCGGTTGTTTTCGGCCCACACGATCGAAGAAACTATCGCGGGATTTTACGAAGATCACTTCTATTGCCTTCACTATCCTATTTCAAACCGAGTGTATGGACCAGCCGCAACTCAGGTGATATCTATTTACCGCGCGCTCTTCCTAAGCGACGAACGTGTGCGAGACCCGGTTCAAGCTCCAGCTAGGGTCGCAGTGTCATTGTAATAATTCTTTCTTCAGCAAACCTCACCAGACATCCCGCTCGATACCTGCTTTAGATCCGAGAAAATGTCTTGCTCTGGAAATCCAGTGATGATCATATTCGGAGTTTTGATGCTACATATAGTGTCTGCTGAGAACGGTAAGGTTTGTGCGGGATCTATTCATCTTGAGGAACATTCGTTTGTACTACTTTGTTTTTCTGCGGGTAGCGAGCTCCTTATGATGCCGGTGTCTTTGTTTTAACGGACGAGGATTTGCTTCGTTTAGACACAGTTTGAAGCTCAAATGTGTTATCCCCAACATGTGCGAATGTTCCAAAGACATATTACCCACTCAAACTAGCCTAATATAGTGCACGGAGGTGTAGCAGTTGACGAAGATTTTATGCAGCCTCCGTCGCTAAGGCTTGAATGGGCGACTGTATATGCTCGCGGTTAGTTAAACCTAATAATGAAATGTTCAGATGTTAAATCAAAAACATACTAATCTTAAACGAATCGTTTAGGATACATCGTCATCTTATTGCTCTGTGTCACAAATAGATTAAGTTGTATTTCCATGAACAGGCCTGTTTGACAGTCAATCCTGCGTCTCAGCTGAGGACCTGTTCACATTCGGACTTTTGATTAAACCATTATTGTACACCGCTTTTAGCTGATATTACTGTATTAACCCACTAAATTAGAAAATGATGGTAGACCGAGATAAGCGCTTGTGTCCCGGTCCTCTGCAGCACCTGAAATAGTACAAGTTCACCCTGCTGCGTGTTTCTATTTATAGACTTGATGCAGCAGTGGAATGCATGGCGGTGATGTCCTCCTGGTAGCGTTCAAGTCTTAATAATGGACTTTATTTAAAAATACTGGTAAATCATGATGTCATAATTACTTTAACCGGAAATCAACTGCGATCTCGTGGTGCAAATTAAAACAACCCTTTAAGGCATATTAGAGGCATTCAGAGAACCTGAGAAATGTTCTCAAGTTCTAGAACCGCAGGTCAAGGACCTGCTTCACCTATCCTGTTTCCAGCTTTTAAACATTATACAAGAATCAGGGTAAAGTAATGTCCACCAACAGAACAAGAATATAGCCATGCAGTGCAAACATACACAGCCTGCATCACTAAGAGATCAACTGGGATGTATAGGGTAATGTTTTAACATCCTTTTTTTTTACTGTGCATCCATGTTATGTTTTGCAAAAGCACAAGTTCTAATCATTGTGTAGAACACATGTATGCATACAACAATCATTGAGGAATAGTATTCATATTTTCTTTGTTGAGCTCATTCATAAAAATATACCGTGAACAGGATGCAGCAGTTTTGAGATATTTTAGCCTGTGAGCAATGTTTTGCTTCCTGCCTTGGAGGATCCTTTTTTTTTTTGCATGTTCTCTCCCTCACAGACAGGCTCTGTTTATGTGCATGCATTAGGCCCACTATAGCATCACAGTCCAGCCCACATCTTGGCCGTCTAGTGCTTCAAATCTGCCCGTCATGACTTCACGACTGAAGACCCATGTTATGGTCGTGATTCTTAAGCAGGTTTTACAGATGATAGTCATACCTTTCACCTCGAGGGTGGATTCAATTATTTGATAGTTAATGTAGGTCAGTTCATTGAACACTTGGTTTTTAAATTGTGTTTTTCCTGCACATTAAGGGTTGCTTTGCAAGACATGTTTTTTTGTATTGGCCTTTAGTGATTGAAAAGGCAGTGCAGATTTCACATCCATGTTCTGTTTCAGCAGGGTTCAGAATTCTCAGAATAAGCTTAGATACAGTCAGATGTGTAACTTTGTTTTTTATTATTTCTTTTTTATTTGAATTGTACAGTATTTTACAATAATTTTGTTGCAAACTATACAATGGCAAAGTATTCATTCAATATCTTGTAGTCAAAAATTATGGTGGAAGTGACAGAAGAAACATTGTAGAATATTTTTTGCATTAATTTTAATGTTATTTGATTTTAATTCTACATATATTCTTTAAGTTCATTGGTTGTTTTAGTTTCTAATGTGCTGTGGCTTTTGCGTGACATTGATCTGGGTTTCTAAATTTTTATTTCCTAGCAGGTTATTTAAGCTATTGTCTTTAATATCTTTAAAGCTGCATTCTGTCCTCGGAGAATACCCATGGAACATCAGCAACAGTCTCAGAGCACGCAGAAGGGAAACTTCCTTCCTTATGTCTTATATAGATTACCACTTGGTTCCTGTTTATGATGCCCAAATGTGAGTTATTCTTTGATACCAAGGAAATTTATAGCACATTTTTGTTTGCAGAATTGTCTCCGTATGATGCATTCAGTATAGCTTATGTGTGGGTAGTGGTGTGTAGGCTCTATGGTCCTCAATCCCTCTGATGATATCGGTAGGTACCTGCTTGGTTGCTGTAGCATGCTTCTATGGAAACGGAGAGTTTGTCTTTCAGAGCACACCCACACAAGAATAGTAAGATGTCTCAATGAAATGTTCAGCATCAAAGCATTTTACATTCAGAAGCACTGTTCAAGGTCATCACACTTCATTTATGGTCTTGAATTTTAAGGTCTTTTTCAAAACTGTTTATTTTAAATGCTTGTTTTCTGTTCAACCACTGCGTTAAATGATCTCGTATTGTTCATTTATTGAATACTTCTTTTGATTTACTGGGGATTTAATTATTTTATCTTTATTTCTTTCAAAACCACTCCCCTTTTCCTTCATCTTTTCCCCCCTGTCAACCTCTGCATCCTGTCCCTGTATCTTCATGCCCTTTCTCTGCCATCTCACCCTGTCCCTTCTCAGCAGGCTTCTCATACGTCTCCTTTGTCAGGGACTAAACTGGCCGGTGAGTCGTTTGAGCTGTACTGTGATGATGCAGGAAGCCCGGCCCCTGAGCTCCACTGGTTGTATGCGGAAGTGAATTGGGCTGATGGGCTGCTTCCTTCTTCCAAGCTTGTGCAACGGTGCATGTGTCCAACTCCCTCAGCGCAGCCCACGGAGTCTGTGGCATCTTTGTCGTTATGCAGGATGCCAAAGAGGATTTTTGACATTTATGAATGCAGAACCAGAATAGACCTGTAACCGTTATGAATTCCTCAGAATCTGTAAACCACCTGGAAATGAGCTCGGGCAACAGTTACCTTGTTGCAGAGTGAGTCCATTAGCTGCAGTGTCTGAGTCGTGGTACAAGTTGTGCAGCCTTGGCTCAGTAATCCCTATGTACTGACGTTCAGTGCTCTTTTAGTGTCTGTGACCAAGGCAGGAAATGCATCTTGCCCTCGTCTGCTTCAGACTGAATAGCTGAGCTCTAGTATCCCACTCCACTTGTGACTGCAACATACAAAACCAGTAAAAGCTTCTGTAACCTTTACGGTCTTTGCTCTCAAGAATCTGTAATGGAATCCTACGCCTTTTGTAGTGTGCATAGACTGATTCCAAAGTGTTTTGTGTTACACTTTATTAAACCACAAGTTTAAAATAAAGAAATGAAATGTCATCCTTTTAAGACGTTTTAACCATTTAACTGACAGTTTTAGAACATGTAGAGGTTTTGTAAGATATTTTCAAAATTCAGAAACATTAAAATAAAGTTGTTGTTCTGGATACTTTTAAAGTGTTGACTGAAATGGTGACAAGGCAAGTCACTAAAATTAGCAGAATATTACAGGGCCCAAGAGTTACAGAGTTGTCACCCTTTATCATGTTTTTTATACAGAAAGACTGGTTATTTCCTATCTACAATTCCGTGCTTTTCCTAGTACTGCAAGTTGGATACCCTGTTCACTATTCTAATGAATGTTCAAAGCAGAAGTATGGACTTTAATCAAGCTGTTGAAAGACTGTGGATGTGTATTAATGTAGCTGCGTTTTTAGCCTGTAGTTGTACTGATTTTTGAGCTGGGAATCCTTTGAAGATTACGTCAACACCGCACTAGTAGCAATTCCAGAGTTTTTATACTTGGAGAAATGAATTTATATTGTATTTGAAAGTCCTGAGAAATGTTTTGCTTATTTTTTTCGTCATAGGAATTGCTTTGAAAGGACTAATTGTCTTTACACAGGAATACAGTATTTTTATACAGTATTTATTTTTTTTTTACTATTTTGCAATACGTTTTACAAAGTTCCACTTCACTTACTCATATGGTCATTCCCACAGGTTCTCTCTGCATTCAAGCCCTCTTCAACCTGCCCTGCAGTGTGTTCTGTTTTGTGCTGATCTAGAACCTGTGTTTTCAGACCCGGTGATCAATTCCTCTGAACACCTCACCCTGCCCACGGGGTCCCTCAGCCCAGTCATACTGCAGTGTAACCTGACTAGCAAGAATAACCCTAGCGAGAACTTCTGGATGAAGAATGGAGATGAGATCGCACGGTCACAGGTCTCCGAAAAGTACATAGAGTACAAGTAAGGACCACGTGTGGTCATGTTTACATGAGCTGTTGATATAAATATTGAGGGGTGTGTGAGAGAGACAGAGAGAGAGAGAAAGGTTCAAAATTTTAGTTAAGTATACAAAGTTTCCAGAGAAACAGGATATTTCAGACAAATTTGTGACTCCAAATTAGCCTGATGTAGTGCACAGAGGCTTCACCCTCTGTTGGCGATTAACCTTTCCCCATGACCCTGGCCTTAGAAAGTGTGACGTGAAGACTAGAATTGCATTTACATGGGCCAGGCTAACGATTAAACCCATAGAGCAACCACCTCACTACTGACCAACACAAATTGTGAGACTATACTAAATTTTAAAGGTTAAAACACACACACACACATCTGTTTGTGTAATATACATCATCTGTATTAAGGATTGTGGCAGCTTGTTGCTAAGAAACATCACAACATTAATCAATTAACCATAATTTTTTTTTTTTCTTTAAACGCAGGATCTCCAAACCAAGGACAGAGGATGCAGGCGAGTACATGTGTGTGTACACATTTGATATGGCCCCTCCAGTTAATGCCACCATCGAGGTGAAAGGTATGACTATCATCTGTAAGCACCATGTACAACTGTCCTCAGAATTACTAGTGCATAGTAACTTATTGATTCATTTTCCATATCCCTTAAAGCTGAGAAATCATACACTACTTCATGGTATCCAGAAATGTTCTCCAGTGCTTTAGAGGACAGCCAGTGGCCTCATTGAAAATTATACTGTGCCCTGTCCTTTTCACTCATTTTGAAGAGTTTTATTTTTACATGGGGTATTCTGAGTTATTGGGCCTAATTGTAGAACAATTGCTGCATTTCAAATCATTAGACTCCTTCTTTAAGCTGGATTTGTCCCTCGTACAACTACTTATTAGAGGGCTTGAAAAGAATGAATTTCAAATTTTAACTGCCAGTTAAGAGTGTGTGCTGTCATGAAAATTGATCAAAAACCTCCTGGATAAACTGCTGTAAAATCCTTAAGCCTTCACCTAGAAGCTCCATTTAAATTTCAAATGGTAGAGAAACTTTCTGGCACACAAAACTATCTCATCGGTTCATCAATTAGTTTTAGTTATGAGCATTTGTTTGGCCCTAGGCACCAAAAACTACCCCATTGGCTCCCATGTAAATTTCTCAAAATCAGAATTGGCTTGTCATAAATCTGACATTTTTGTGTGAAACCACACACAATTACACTAAAATCATTGTCAAGGAGTCCTCTCTCACCATCTCTTCTTTTAAGTAATGAGTTAAATATGTCCAGAACTATGACCGTTTGTTCAGAGGGTGCAAATCGGACTAAAACAAGGCTTCTCCACTAAGAGAAGCAGTGACAGTTATTTTGAATCTCTCCCCCCTCCCCCTACACACACACACACATACATGCATCTTTCTCACACACACACCGCACACATACACACACACAAACAAATCTCTCTCATACCCACTCCATACAGACACACACACACCTAAGGAGGTGTTGTCATTCACACAGTACACACTGCACACCTTCATATGCAACATATACACAACTTCATACACACCACATACATTTCCATACACAACTTACACACTAGACTCTACACACATTACACTCTAACCTTCTCACAACCAGCGGCTCCCCCCTCCCACACACACACATCTGTCTCTCACACACAACTAAGGACGTGTTGTTCACTTACACACACACTATACACACTTCCATACACACTGCACACACCATGACTACACCACGTCGTACTCACACTCACCTACAATCATACCATATTCTTCACCTACAGACACAAACACACACACTGCACACACCATTGTACACACTCACCTTCATTCATGCTGTACACATTCTCTTGCACACACCATACACATTACAAAACACACCTTCATACACACCACACACCTTCACCACATAACTTGTACAACATATACACACTACACAATTTCATGCACATTTTTCCAAAACACCTTCATATACACCACATACATTCCCACACAGCTTAATACACACTAGACTCAACACATGCTACTCAAATATTGGTCCCAGGCAGGGCATTGATCTTATGCTTCCTCATTCAAGGGTATTAGCCATAACCTTAGTCAGAACAGGGCACACCTTTTCATGCCGTCTTGTATTTCCTTCAGGAAATATAAATGTAGTTCTTCTCCTTCCACACATTTCTGCAATTAATACAGCCCGAACCGCTTTCCCTACAGACTCCGTTGAAACTGCGTTTCGAAGGTCTCAATGATGTGAGTCGATAGGATTTGTAGTTTTTAATAAATTTTGTTTTAAAATTTTAAAAGCCCCATAGAAATGAATGGCGGAATTTCACAGACACATACCTAAGGAACTGTTGTTCACCTACACAGACACACACTATGCACACAATACACACTGCACACACCTGTCCGTGGCAGGGCATTGATCTTATGCTTCCTCATTCAAGGGTATTAGCTATAACCTTAGTCAGAACAGGGCACACCTTTTCAAGCTCTCTCGTATTTCCTTCAGGAAATGCAAATCTAGTTTGACTGCTTGAAAAGTCCTCTATTGTTATCCCTCATACTTATTATTATTCCGCTGCTTCTTCTTCTTCTTCTTCTTCTTCCACGTATTTCTGCAATTAATGCAGCCTGAACCTCTTAACATACAGACTCTGTTCAAACTGCGTTTCAACGGTCTCTCCTCAGACCTGTGCTATTAATTTTTTTGTCGATTGGATTGTTAGTTTTTAATAAATTTCAGTTTAATAAATTTTAAACTTCCCATTGGAATGAATGGCAGAATGTTCAGAATTTCAGATTATAACTGCCAGTTAAGAGTGTGTGCTATCATGAAAAATGAACAAAAACCTGCTTGATAAACTGCTGTAAAATCCTTAAGCATTCACTGAGAAGCTCCATTTAAATTGTAAATGGTAGAGAAACATGTACTTTCTGGCAGGCCTAACTATCTAATCATTTGATCAATTAGTTTTAGAGTTGCTGTATGAGCATTTGTTTGGCCCTAGGCACCGAAAACTGCCCCATTGGCTCCCATGTAAGTTTCTCAAAATCAGAACTGGCTTTTTCACAATTTGTCTGTGTTTTTAAGAAGTCATAAATAAGACATTTTAGTGTCAAACCACACACAATTACACCAAAAGCATTGTCAAGGTGGCCTCTCTCGTACAATCTCTTCGGTCAAGCGATAAGTTAAACATGTCCCGAATTATGACTGACTGTTCAGAGGGTGCAAATCGGACTAAAACAAGGCTACTAAGAGAAGCAGTGACGGAGTGACCGTCATTTTGAATGTCTCTCCCCCCTCCCCCACACACGCATGCACGCCCCCACACATCTCTCTCATACGCACTACACACACACATTCATACCTAAGGTGTTGTCACAATTCACACTGCATACCTTCATACACACAACATATGCAACATATACATGATGCACACTACACAACTTCATACACATTTTTCCAAAATACCTTCATATACACCACATACATTCCCACACACCATACACAGCTTAATACACACTAGACTCAACACACGCTACTCAAATCTTGGTCCCAGGCAGGGCATTGATCTTATGCTTCCTCATTCAAGGGTATTAGCCATAACCTTAGTCAGAACAGGGGACATCTTTTCAAGCCCTCTTGTATTTCCTTCAGGTAATACAAATCTAGTTAGATATTTGCAGAAGTAACATGAAACCTTTGTTTTGAACTAACTACATAGTCAAAATTACTCTTCAATACATCAGGTTGAACCACATAAAAGCCATCTCCACAGCAACAACACAGCTTCCAATTTTAAAATAGAAACTGTTTGCCCTAAAATTATTGCTCCTAGTCTGAGTCATGTACAAATACAGTAGAATAGCAAAGACCCTCAGTTCACATCTCCCTGGGAACGCTGGCCAGAGTGTATAATTCGCCAGCCTCTGATTGGCTGTCCCTGCCTGTGCTATGGAGCTGTGGCTGTGGATTGCAAAAAGTGTCAAACACCTTCATTTTTTGGCAGTTTTTGTACATCTAGTTATTGTGTCTGTATGTATTTATTTTATATATATACATTTTATTTACATACACAAATATATATATATATATATATAAAAACAAAGTCCCCAAACTGGGTGACCCATGACTAAAGTAGCTGTCAGGAGAAGATGGATGAGGGTGTATACAATGATGCTACAGTGACTATGAATATCAACATCACAAAGTGCTAAATAATGCAACTTGAAGGTTTGTCACTGTTTTTAAATGCAGTGAGCAGCATAGCTATGCACAGTATGACTTCTCATACCAGACCTCTAAGACGGACCAAACCACACCATCTTCCTGCTCTCGAGCTTGCCGTGGGCTGTGCTTCCCATGATTTTTTTTTTTTTTAATTTTATATCTTGTCTGTGTCATTTTGAATCCATCCTTCAGTGAGTTGATGATTTTGCTTTCTGTTGACCATGGCTGTTTTATTCAAAATGAAGTACTTCTGTTCAATTTTTGAATCTTCCTTTTCTGGATTTGATGTGTTTTTTGTTTGTTTGTTCAAGTAGTGTATTTTCATCACTTCTGCAGCTTGGAGTGTGCTAGTCAAAAACATTTATAAGGAGAAAGCACAAAGCTGATTCTCTCGGCTTCCTGTTTTACTGCACCATCTGTAGTGCAGTAAACTATCTAGGAATAAAAGACAAATTCATGAAACCAAGTGTTAGGATACAGGCCAGAAAAACTGTAAGCCTATCTTCTGTTCTGTCTATCTGTCTGTTTCTCTTTGTGTTTCAGGTGTTGCAACATTAATGATTAGTGCCAGTATGTGTAGCTGTTTTTGACATGGCCGGCTACATTTTGCAGTGAAGCACATGTCGAGTCTTGTATGAAAGACACACAACTTGGAATCTGAGAAAGGGCATGATGGCATTGCACAGTATCAATGTGACTGCATTCTAAGTTTGGCTGGAAAGTCTTTTACACTGAAATTCCTTCCATACCCATAAAAAAATCTCAATAACTATATGATCCATTAGTGAATTACGCAAACTTAGTTAAATGCAAATTTAGTAAAATGCAGAATTATTTTGCACACAGTACACCAGTCCTTTATGTTGCTGTTAAAGATGTAAGCAATCAGTTGGAAATTAAGGTAAAAATTCATGGCATTTTAGCATATACTGCACACCTGTCTCTCTTCTCATTGGTTGTACTGTGTTCTGCAGTAGCAGATGGCAGCCTGTCTGAGGGAGTGGGGATTAAACTATATTCTGAGTCCTACCCCACCCTCTCTGCCTTGTGGTTTCTCTCTCTCTCTCTCTCTCTCTCTCTCTCACACACACACACACGCACATGCATGCTCTTTCTTTCTGTCTCCTCCCCCTGTAAAGCTCTATGAATTTCAGTGCAGTGTTGATGGTATGTCATTTTAGTGTTTTATTTAAATTATCTGCCGTTTTCTATTTATATAATTTTTCCCCTTTGTCCTAAATCTCACAGTTACTACCTCCTCACTACTATTACATGATCAAACATTAAGATGACTAGGATCAATAATGAGGGTAACAATGGCACAATCTAACAGACCCTCTTATAAGCTTTCTTATAAGACAACCATGTCTTATGTGTATACATTTTATAAGCTATTCAGTATCTTGGATTTATGTATTTTTCTTTGAGGGTTTTATAAGCAAGATTTTCAGCTTTTGGTTTCTAACACCTGAAAATACTGAAGAAAATCACACACAGTTCACACTTTCTTTCAAGGATTCATCTTCCGTAGAATTTCCTTAAATTAAAGGCCATGTGAATCACCTATAAAAATAATTAAAGCTGGAAAAAAGGAAATTCCACCCACTGTAAGAGAGATGGGGAGGTGAGGGATTTTCTGCAATAAGAGCTCCTTTTGTTGTTGCCCTTATCTTTGTCCCTTTGCTTCTGTCCTTCAGCCGCTCCAGACATCACCGGACACAAGCGCAGTGAGAATAAGAATGAGGGAGAAGCAGCGGTCCTCTACTGCAAGTCTGTGGGCTACCCTTTTCCTATCTGGCTCTGGCGCAAATTGGACAAAGGGGGGCACACTGTACGCTTCCCTTCCTTTCCATCATGTTGGACATGGTTTGAAATACCACACAACTGTCTTTTACAGTCTTGATCCCCACCCCTCCCCAAACTCAAAAGTCTGTATACATATTTGTATCCTTGTATTTGTGCCATGGCCTTTGCTATTCATCTCGCTCTCGCATCCTGCTTCCATTATCCCTAAATCTCACTCCTTTTCTCTTAAATGGCCTTGCAGGATATTGACAACTCCACTGGACGCTTCTTCATCAACAGCAAGGACAACTACACAGAGCTGTCCATTATTAAGCTGGACATCGGCTCTGACCCCGGGGAGTACGAGTGCAATGCCACCAACATTCTTGGCTCCGCCGTCATGATCTCCGTGTTGCGTGTGCGGAGCCGCCTCGCTCCCCTCTGGCCCTTCCTTGGCGTCCTAGCTGAGGTCATCATCCTGGTCCTCATCATTGTCATCTATGAGAAGCGCAAGAAGCCCGATGATGTGCCTGACGGTGAGTTAACGTGTGAAGTCCAGCTAGCAGTCTTTGGTCACTGTTTGCTACTGTTTATGAATGTCATATCTGTGTTTGGTGGATAAATACATTTGAAATGCACTCAAGTGCTGATGTCATCTTTTTTTATTGGTTCTATATGAATTTCAAGGGTTTATGGTTGACGTTTAATTAATCAAGAGTCATTCTAAACTGTTCTTTTTACCTCCGCAGCATCACAGAGCTAACTCTTTGGAACAATGTGCACCATTATCCGATACTGATCTGCTCTCACACTTAATAATTCAGTCTCACCATGTCCAACCCAAACACACGCACACACTCTAGTAGACCATGTGATGTCAGTAATACTGGCCCCAATCTGATATACAGGAGAAATGTGACTCTGTATTGTATGTGTAGCTTGTGCATATTCAATTATTTATGTCTGTGGAGGTCCAGGCCCAAGGCCCTTTGTTTTCATCTGTGCTATATTGGAATGTAAGGTCTGCTCTACCTGCAGCATGTCTGACTGAAGACATCAGTAGGCTATGTAGCACCTTATGCACCTGCAAGAAAAGGCAAAGTTTTGTGTTGGGTTTTGGTGGATTAACACATGGTTTTGTGTTGTGTGGTTATTTCAGACAGTACAAAATGTTTTCTTGCTAAATGTTTTAGAACAATGACTGCTTATAACTTGTGATCTGAGCTGTTGAGTACTGCCATCTGGTGGCTCAATTTTTTAATTCTTATAAAATTATAGGAAATGCTTTGGTGAGGCTAGGTTTTGATCTCAAGTGTTGGACTAGAGAGTTATCTTTACAGTGGAGGTTTTTACAGTGTTTGATACTATAACACACCCCTTTCTCCCTGATTTGCATAACCTTAAACATTGGGTGGTAAGTGAGAGAACCTGCATGATCCTGGAGTCTGAATGTGATGTTCATCCAGGCATGATCCTGGAGTCTGAATGTGTTCATCCAGACATTTTCCTCCCACATTATGATCTGCATTAGATGCTCTGTCTCTGGCTTGAATCTTGTGTTTTGTGTTTTGTATTTTACTTTCATATAAATTTAAATGTTTGACTTTCTCTTAATGTTTTATATTTAAGCTGCTGTCTTAGACTTTTATCTTCAAGAATTTAATTAAGATACAAGCATGGAAATTTCAAAATGCTTTTAGTTAAAAATCATTTGGTTTAATTACCATGACATAATGTAGCAGAGGCGAAGACAATCTGTGAATCAGCACATCGCTTCAGTCCTTTCATTACTGTCATTCTTCAACAGCATCTTTTGAATGACCACAAAAAACAGTGTTTGTTTTTTGTCCTTTAATGGGAGCTTTGCATTTACTAACATAGCCCACTGTGAAAGCTTAACATAGATGGGTGATTGATGTTATGCACGGTAGAATGCATTGCATCTGTCTGATGTGTTGTATTACTTTAAACTTATCTCCCTTGCTTGTAAGAGATTGAGATTGCCAGAGATGCAAAACTAATATGAAAAATGTTTTGTTTCCTTATCTGTTCAAGACGATGAACCAGCTGGGCCAGTGTAAGTATCAACCTGTTTATTATTTTGCCTCATTACCACTATGGCAGTGGTCCACCACCTGCTGGACATGTAACCTGCCCCAAAAATGTCAATCTTCAAATCTGAACACACCTGATTCAACTAATGTGTTCTGAAGGTCAAGATCAGAGGTGGACATTCCAGGTTCAGAAAGTAAAACTCCTTCCCAGGATTTTACTCAAGCTTGCTGGATTTTCTAATTGGTGCAAGCCAGGTTAAATTATTGGAATCAACACAATCCAAGAAGCCTGAGCAAAATCTTGGTGAGGACTTTTAGTTTCTGAGCCTGGAATGTCCACCTCTGATCAAGATTAACAAGATCATTTGTCTGCTGCTGAGCTGTAGTTAAAAACATGTAGGTGATGGCAACCAGTTCAGTGAGACAAGCATAATATGCTTGAGTCGTACAGAAGTGAACTTGATGGTATTACATATTTTTTAAAAGCTTATTATGCAATCTAGTTTTTCTTATTTTGGATACGAAATACCTTACAGTGGATTAAAATTGCCTTGGTGTTTAGAACTCAGTATTATGTATTGATTCTGACTGATCACACTGCATTGATGCATAAAATGTTTTGTTTTATTTTTGTTTCAATTAATCATTTGAGTTCTTCTCACAACTCTTTCAATTATCTTCTGTCAAGACAACAAAGCGTCTTTGCTGAGTGATACTGTGATGTCTTTTCTAGGAAAACTAATTCAACTAACAACCATAAAGACAAAAACCTGCGTCAGAGGAACACAAACTGAGCTGAGTAGTAGTAAGGTAAGTAGTCATGGCTACGGTTTTGTTGAGTTTTTTGCCAAACAGTGAATATCCTGTTTTTTTCCCTTTTGTATTTCTAAATGTTGGTTTGTTTTTAGATAAAGACATTCATATCATGACCACATGAACGTAACAAAGAAAAAGTATATTGGGACTAAGAAAGAAGTATTGGTGAGACAAAAAAAGCATACAACCACTTGAGGCATGCCTTATGATGTGAAGAGGAAATCTGATGGGAATGAACCATTATTAGTGATGGTGTGAATAATATGAACACTTTATTGCATGATTGTGTTGCTTTATGTTTATCTTTGGTTCATACTGACTTTTCTTTTTCATGTCAACAAATACAGATATGTAGTGCATGCAAGATATTAACCTGCTGTTTGATACAGATTTGGGATTTTCAGTTATGTATTTCAGAGTGACTTCATGTAGATAATATTTATATTTCAAGCAATCATCAACTTTGCAGCATAAGCTAATTTACCATGTTTCTGGTATGACGGTTTTTGTAAAGTTTATCATTTCACTGCATACCGTTTAAGGTGACTATAACAGATTGAGTAAAAAGCTTCAATAACAGATAAGGGCTTTACTATGTCCTACAATGTTTAATTTGTACATATACTGTACATCAGTTTATTTATGTATGAATCAAGTCACTGGAAATATCCACAGTTATCTGAATGTTATTCATTCTGACACAGATAGTGTTCAGATGTAATTGCGATTGTCCTTTTCTAATTGTAAACCTTATCTATCAATGTCTCAGCTTCTTCTGTATGCATACTATACAGCATGGCTTCTATCCTATGCAATATTTGTTCATATATAGTAGAATAAGATTTCTTTTCTTTTCTTTTTTTTTTTTGATTACTATTGGCTTTTGGTTGCGTATTGAAGCTTTAATATTATAGGTTTGCCATGAATTGCAAAGTGCACTGTTCAAACCATAAGTGACACATGACCATATCCAGTCACGGGCTGTACCATTTCAGCTGTGAAGGCTCCTCGCCAGAGTGGAGATCCTGCAGTACAGAAGAGGAAACAAGACAAAGCAAACCCAACACACATGATGTGGGTGACCATAAGACACATCCCTGTCATTTTAACAATTAAAAACTCCAAAGTGAATTGTTTCTTTTGTGTTCCTTTTTTAAAAATAATTCTGTCTGTTTATTATCACAGTACAACAGGCCAAACATTAAAACTTCATTTTATTATGTCTAATGAAAAGTGGTAAACCTCCCTAGACACTGAAGCAACACACTCTAAATATAGGCTCTAGATATAATTAATTTAAGTAAGATAAGCCAAAATAGTTGTGGGCCCGTGTGTTTAATGATTTGCTACAGTAATAGAATGCCTGCAGCTCCTTCAGCACCCTCTGTCTCACAGCCATGGCATGTTATAATCTATTCACACCATAACCTCTCCTGACATTTTTAAAGGTTTCTCAGTATCAGCACAACAATATTTATATATTAATGATCATGTAGATGGCAGAGCAGGTGGTTGAACAGTAGTTACATCATCATACCACAGGGGGGCATTGCTGGCCAACAAATACTCAAAAGTTCATTTCTATTTTCAAGTACTGCATCAGAATGAACTGCAGAGACTGCATTATGTGTATCTAAAGATCTTCATGAAAATACATGCGTAGTGCTTGTGCAACACAATCCATGGCAAAAAGTTGTGAGCTTACTCAGCCCTGTTGTCTTTTCTGTGTAATAAATTTTCCGTATTTTAATTCCATAATAACATTTTTAGGATTGGCTAGTTGATCACAAGTTCACCTTTCTCCTGTTTTCTGCTTGCTAATATAAACATGGTGGCAATGCACCAAAGTCTTTCTCACATTCACTAGAAGCACCATTTATATCTGCACACACCTGTAGACAACTCTGGGTAGTAAAGGAAAATAACTCCGAAGCCTGTAGTTCTGCCTCACATACATGTTGTGCTCCATATCTGTTCCCGTGCACATTATGCTGCCATATTTCGTTCATTACCTGTTGCCCGATTCCCAGCAAGCTACTTATGATATCAGTACTTAATATCATAATGTCATTGGATTTAATCTAATATCAGACATTGGAACGCACAAGCGTCGTGTATTATAATAATGATGACCATATATTAGGAAGCAGTATGATCAATAAATATATTTAGCATTCTCGTGGGTTTGCTCATGTCCAGATCTTCTGTTAAAGCCAGAAAACACAGTCATTGCACATCTTGCTGTCTGTAATTTTGACAGGAAAATAACAACTTTGTCTTTGGTTGAATTATCTCTATTTGTATATCTCTCTTATAAAATATGGTACAGGTGTGGATGATACATATTTGATCCCTCGTGGCCTTTATCATCTTGTATCACTTTTTATGGAATATAGGTCATGGGCAAGATTCAGACAATAAAAACTGTTTGTAACCAAATTTCATTTGTCCTGCTATAACATTCTACTATAGTCTCTGTTCCAATAAGATATTTACATTTTGCAATTAGTATACCATTTTGTCAAAATTTGGACCTATTATGACACTCCCCTACATATTAATATGAATCTTATTCAAGGGCACAGTTGCTTGCTGGTACAGCGCTGTTGGCTAACTCCCTCTCTCAAGCCCACGGTTATCACCTGATGAATGTCCATAGCCTATGTTATTCCATGTTCCCATGATGGAATATGTAACGCATGTAAAATAAATTGTAATCCCACTTGGGTGTAAATCCTTTGCAAACATCAGCAAATCAATTGCATAGACGAGCCCGAGTCATTTTCGTAACACCCCCAACTCCCCACCCCCTACCCAAGTCGGTTTAGGTGGTTCGAGCTTATTTGCTGTGGCAACGTGATAAATTGTCCTCATGTATATTCACGTAACTTAAAGCTTTTGAACATTGAATTGGTGATGTCTGATGGTGCTTCGGAATGAAAATAGAAATTTGAGCTTCAAATCTGCCTGTTTCGGGATACTTTGAGAGCTATGATGCTTTGTCATTGAAACGCTCGTCAAATTGTTTCCTCACGCGGACACGTCAGTGTTCAGCATCCCGACATTGCTTCAGGAGTGCTTTCATTCTGCGCTCACGGAATTGGTACCTGGTATTACACGAGAGTGCCGCTGCAGGGGAACGGACTATAACAAGCAGACAGAGCGCGTTTGTGTATTAATATTTGTGACGACTCGTCTGCGTCGCAGATAAGATGTTTGTTGTTTGAAAAACTAAGTGCTATGCACACCCTTACTCTTATTTATTTCACGCCGCGATTCGTTTTATTGAGCTGGTCGTCCATTCATTAAGACATCGAAATGGATAGATTGCAATCTTCCATGCGCAAACGACTCTACAGTTTACCCCATCATATTGGACACAAAACTGCTATGACTGGAGACGGAGAAGACAGCGACAAGGACACTCAAAGAAAGAGTGTCAGAATGAAACATATCTCTTCACCCTCTTCCACGGGGAGCTGTAAAGGTATCGGCGAGGCCAAGAGCGGAGACGCAGAGACAGATGTAGGGAAACCCTTCAGAACCAACGTGAATGGTGACTGCCGGCGATTTAGGGGTAGTCTGTCTTCCATCACTAGTCGTCATGCCCCAGACACAGATTCGGCGGAGCAGAAGCGCCTCATTACCGAAGAAGCTGCCAGCCCCGAGGATGATGGTCCCTTAGAGGAACCTGGCGGCGGGGACAGCCAGGGCGCACGAGGCGACTGCAGCGAGGGAGTACAGCAAGCGCCTTCCGATGAACAGTCGAGTTTTATAAAGTTGGAGGGTATCGATCAGATCACGCCTGACGAAGAGAGGTTGTATCCAGCGGGCTTCATGCATCGGCAGTTCGGGGCAATGCTCCAGCCAGGGGTCAACAAGTTCTCCCTTCGAATGTTCGGTAGTGAAAAGGCGGTGGAGCAGGAGCAGGAAAGAGTAAAATCCGCTGGATTTTGGATAATTCACCCATACAGTGATTTCAGGTAATTTTCATATAAATGTCTATTTGATATTCAGTTGCCCACGGACATCTTTGTTTTATCATGTGATACTTGATACTCATGTGAATAACTGAATGAATAACTCCCCCCTGAAATCGATAGAAAAGCAAACAAAATTTGGCGTTTGACTTCTGAGGCTTTTCGTCTTCTTTTTTCTTTTCTTTTCTTTTTTTTTTGCATTGTTGTCCTAGTTTCTCCTTATTTAGCTATTGGCTTTGTCATTGATTGTGGCGCAGGTTTGTAGGATTACATTTATCTTTTTGTGCCCTTGAGTAAGCTAATAGCGTTTGAACTGGTAATTGAACCCATTATGTTTCTCTCCAAGACAAGCCTCAGTGTGGTCAGTAATTACTCCCTGCAGAAGTGACTGTCTTCGAGACCACAGTAGTTGTCTTTCAACAGGCAAACAATGGAGGCGCTGGTAAATAAAAACAACAAGAAAAACTGATCTTAAAGTCAGGCTATCCGTTTTATCCAACTTTTAGATTTGTTTATATTTTTGAATGGGCTATGAATGGACTAAGTAATATGAATGGATTAAGTGAAAGGGCTAGCACAGGCAATAGTAACAGTGGGATGAATGAAATGACTGTGTGTTCTTAGCACAGTTGCGGTGGAGAGCCCAAACTAAGCAACATAACTTGTGCTGCTGCAGTTAATAACACAATGTTTATGGGTAATGGTCAGGTATTAACCCACATAACTGCGTATGGCTTTATTGTTTGTTTAGATATCACTTTAAGAACACAATTTGGTAGTAAAAACATGCTGCTGGTAGCAGTAGAGCTGAAATCAAATAAACTTGATTCAGCTTGAATTCTGTTACATATAGCCAAAGTGCCAATATCTGAAGGATCCTCTTAGCAATTATCACGCTGTGTGCTGTTCAGCCTACACTCCTGCTTGTGGTAGAGACTTACAAGTTAGAGAGTTCATGCAATCTGTTGTGTTTAGGACTTCATGAGTAAACCAGAATTGACCATGCATAAAGTCATTAAAGGCAAGTAGCATAAACCTGAGATTTGAGATCTCAGATCCTTGTAGTATTTATAGAGTCATCCTGCATCTTCGGGCATCTCAAATTTACATTTCCTGTTCTCTCACTCCCTATCTGCCTCTCCCTGCAGTGCTGTCCGACCTTTGCATCTTTCCCCCACTGAGTGGGGTAAACGTGTTTCAGCAGAAAGGTCCTTTATGTGCAGATAGTTTGTACAGATAGTGACCTGTAGTGAGTGCAGAACACTGGCAGGGCAAAGAGGCTGGAGTCTGTGGCGTTTAAATTTAGACCGCGTGAACAGGCTGCTTCATTCCAGCTGCATACTAAACATCTGGGTGGCAGAGATGACGACTACTGCTGGCAACAGGAAATGACAGTTTCCTGAAAGAGCTCATCAAAAGTGCTGGAGTGGGTATCGGCGAAGACAATTAGGACCGATAACAATGCTCAGCAGATAGAGATGGAGTATGAGAGTGTTTCGGGCAGATGAGCAATAGAACTCTGATTATCAGCAAGGATTTAGTTTGCCTATACCGCCATGGTCATGATCTAGATTATATAGTACCTTCTTTCTTCACACAGACCTGTTCAGCACTCCTAATTACGTATGATGCCCAGTTGTAGGATCATCCATTTCTAAGAGATTCCAGCACTGGTATCTTACATCACCAGATTGTCCTTGTTAGGCACAGTTATTTTGCTAATGGGATCTGAAAACTGTATCAGAACAGTGAAGAATTGTACCACATGTCAGGCCTGCACATTTAATACTATATGAATCAAAGTCACTGTCATTGAAAGTCACACTCGCCAGCTGCTTTATTAAAGAACACTTTATTAGAAATGTCATCTTGAAGTCTGTTTCTATACTGGATTCCCTAGTTCTTAATTACCAGTCCATTTCTACCGAGCACCACTGGCTTTGTGTTTTTGGGTGTCAGATGTCTCTAAACTCTGCAGTAGCATTGGCACATGTCAAAAGCCCAGCAGTGTTATTGTAAATGTGTCCTAACTCAACACCCACAAACAATACTTTGTTAGTGTTAAAGTTGCACTGACGATGGCCTACCACCCTAATAATATTTACTTAGCAGTGTTCCTGTGGTCAGACACTAGTGATGAATGGGGAGGAGGGTGGCTGACTAATTGTGCCTTCCAACAGATGGGCTACCCTGTAGGTGTTTCTAATGAAGTGGCTAGTGTATATATGAAGCTGCAATCAAGGTGGCATTTACAATCAGTGTTTTGTCAAAGTCATACAGCAGTGCACTGAGGAAGCTTCCACACATATGCAAATATGAAATTGCTAAAAGAAGATTATGTTGCATGACGTTGGCAGTTCCGCACGTATGTGACTGAATGGTGAGCCACAATGTCTAGGATGTGATACAGTGATTTCTATGTAGACGATCTAATTGACAGTTGTGCTACATTTCTCAATATTACTAACTCTGCAAAATGACTAAAGGGTAAACAAAGGCAAGCTGGAATAAGGCTTGTTATGCATATTATGCCCTTCTTTGTAATGGCAGACTTCTAGCAACCCAGACTCTCCAAATAATTAAGATTTTGTGTGAAACAGGCGAGCAGTGGCGTTCACTCCACTGCAATTATCCAGTAGACAGATATGGTGAGAAATCACATAGCCAGCATACTGACACATTCTGGGATACTACTTATATTCTCAGGTTAGCAAATCATTGCAGACTGTTGATTATTGAAAACAAAATTAACACATCCCTGTGATGTGGCTTGGTGTGATTAGACTAATAGCATTATTATAACTGAAAGGATGATTCACCTTGATTTTGCTGCACAGACCAGTGCCGATGTGGTGTTTTTTTGTAGTGATATACATATATAAATTTCCCTGAATTTAGAATCACAAACTACAGGGTGTAGGGGTTAAAAGTATTGTACATAGAGATAACTTGAAGGTTCATACAAATTAATGATTATGTTCTCTGCACACATTTGCTCTAAATGAATGTTTTGTCATGGTTGTTAAATGTTACATAAAAGATCTTTGCTTAAATATATTTCTGCACACTTACTGTTTAATGTGTACATTTTCTAAGACATTATACTGAAAGTGGCTGGACCATCTGTCAAAAGCTGTCAGAGGCAAATCCTTTATAATCTGAAATCTGAGAAAAATCTGTCAGATTTAATGATAGTATTAGATAGTATGCTCTTGGGTAATTTCCACCAAATGTCATTTCAAGTCATTCTTTAGAACCAAATTTTTACAAAAAATGTTTAAAAAACTGTTTAATAAAAATTTTGGAACAATGTAAAATATGTAAAGTAAAGGTGCATGTCCTGATGGGTCTGAGGTTTATTGGTTTCCTGTAATCAAAATTAAAGTTTGCCATATCCTGACAGTTTCAGCATAATTAGTTTACCAAATAACCTGATAGTTTCAGCATAATTACAGTTTAACATATAGACTGATAGTTTCAGACATAATTACAGTTTACCATTACATTGATGGTTGGTTTCAGCCTAATTAGATTACAATATAGCCTAGTTTCAGGATAATTACACTTTACCATATAGCCTGACAGTTACATCATAATTACAGTTTACCAAATAGCCTGATAGTTAAAGTTTAATTACAGTTTACCATGTAGACTGATATAGGTTAAGTGTAATTACAGTTTACCATGTAGACCGGTAATTTCACTATAATTAGAGTTTAGCATGTAAACCGATAGTTTCAGTATTTTTACAGTTTACTATGTATGTAACGCCGTGCCCGGCGCAGGTTTAAGGGGCGGACGCAATCGCTGAGGAGAGGGAGATTTATTGACAGACGGACTAGTTAACGAGACGCAGCCTAAACGTAAAGACATTTCCAAAACAGAGAATACACAAGCAAACTAACACTGAACACGAAAGGGACTTACACGTAGCTGAAACAGAAGCAAGACAAAGACTAAAACGCGAAGTACAAAACAAGACGGAGCTTCTCATACATGGACTACGACAGTATGACGACAAGGGCTGCAGACAAATGAAACAGAGCGAAGTAACACGCAACACGCCATACCAGGCAATGCACAAAATAACCAACAACCTAACAAACCAGACAGGGGATATAAATAGAACCGGACTAACATGAAACACCTGAACTAATTTGCGAGGGGCAGTGCATACAAACCACGAGGCGGGGCTACGAAACACATGGCTACAAAAACACAGACACGAGGACAGGAGGGGGCGGGGCAGACCGTGACAATGTACATTGATAGTTTTCATACAATTAAAGTTTGTCATATATCAGTTTCATTATAATTAGTTTACAAAATAGCCTGATGGTTTCAGCATAATTACGTGTCTTGTTATGAGAGAGCAAAGTTAGCGCTCTTGTTAGTGTTTGATAAGAGGACATGCTCACTAGCCTGTTGTCTTTTGCAGATCATGCAAAAATAGTAATTGTGTACAGAACATGTCCCATTTTTATAAACCACTTATCTGCAGATAATCTATAATAGGAATTTTACATGTTATATTGGGATGAATAAAAAAAAAGCCAACAGATTATTTCAAAATGCTGAACACTGTTTTCTATTACAGTAATCTACATTATTCTGTAGGGTAAATCAACCATCTCTGCGACCGGCACTGGCTTAATTATAACACAGCATTGGGCTAGATTAGTCAAAAATATGCACCAAAAACCAAACCAGCACTCCCAAGATAGAACGAAGCAATGGGAATTAAGGACATCAACACCCTGTATATGCCTGAGAGAATGTGAGAGCAAGATATATGCTTACTTTCTATCGGACTGCACATTTGAACAGCACAGAGAAATAGAGATGTGAAATCTAGTATCAGGATGTTTATCAGTTTGTGACTCATGCACTGAGGAAGCCAAAAAAGGTTAAAATCTTGGAGACATGTCAAGGCCAGCAAGATAATTAATGTAGGGGACAGCAATTATAGTGACTTTAGTGTAGACCCTTCACCGTGCAGCACATACTGCAGTATTGCCAAAGGTCTCCAGGTCAACATAAAGATCTTTCTTTGCTTATGTGCTGTACATCCAGTTGCTCAAGGGAGAATGTGTCTACAAATGATAGAGAAATAATGACGGTGTCATGGTGCCAGGGTCCACTGCAGACAGGGTCTGGGCTCCTGGGACAGTTTGCAGACAGGTCTATGCTTTAGGGTTTTTAAACATGATTGTATCATAATGATTATTTCCTCAGCTACTTTTGCTCTTCCTGTGTTACTTATTTGACTTTGTGTTGAATAATAATATGACTTTAAGCATTTTAAGATACCCCATGAAACCATGTGTTTGAAATAATGATGTATGAAGGGACCCACTGATTGCTGTTTTGTGTCTGACAATGTTGGCTGTTTTTGGCCAGAGATAGTTTCGCACCTAATGCTAACATAAAACATATTTTTTTATTTCTTATGTACTTTGACTCGTTTGTAACAAATGCTCTGTTTGTTGTGAGTAGGTTCTACTGGGACCTGATTATGCTGCTTTTAATGGTGGGAAACCTTATCATCATCCCTGTGGGAATCACCTTCTTCAAGGATGAGCACACCCCGGCCTGGATAGTCTTCAACGTGCTCTCTGACACCTTCTTTCTGGTGGACTTAGTCCTGAATTTCCGGACTGGAATTGTGAAGGAGGATAGCACCGAGATCATCCTGGACCCGCAGCAGATAAAGGTGAAATACTTGCGCAGCTGGTTTGTGGTGGACTTCATCTCCTCCATCCCCGTGGATTATATCTTCCTTATTGTCGAGACACGAATAGACTCGGACTTCTACAAAACGGCCAGGGCCCTGAGGATCGTGCGCTTCACCAAGATCCTCAGTCTGCTGCGGCTGCTGAGGCTGTCCCGTCTCATCCGTTACATCCACCAGTGGGAGGAGGTACGACCCCCCCCCCCACCTCCATGCACTCAGCGTTTTGGTGCTCTCATTCTGTACTACGGTCCAGACCAAACTCCACCCTTTATTCTTGTTTTTGAGACATTCTGTGCATATCAATTTTAAATCTTTTCAATAGCAACTCAGTCAGCCTTAAAACTACAGTCAGGCTTAAAACATATTTGTGTTTAGGCTTTAAGAGCCTGGTTTTGCATTCCCCTGGCCTGTACGTGTGTCTGTGTGGTGACAGAGACCATCATCCCCTGAAGGAGAGAGAGTGATATGATAGGGATTTTTCAATTCAGGCAGGCAGGGCAGGCAGGCTGGCTCTTTAGTATGGTGGTTGGGACACAAATTTACCACCTGTAGGCCCTGGGTTCAAGACCTGGTTGGGATTTGTCACCTTTGTCACACATGGGTGTCAGACGTGGGGATGGGCTGGAGAAACCATGGAGAGTGTACCATCACCCTGTTGAAGGAGAAAGGGATTAAGGAACTCACCCCCAGCTGTTAGGGTGGATGGTATGAAGCCCAGTGTGTGAACCCTGGATGATGAAGAATTGGAGCTTGAAGGACCCATGGGAAGGGGTGAAGTGCAGGTGTGTGCTCCCTGATGGGGAAAGCAGTGTAGTGTGGAGACTGCTACCCCATGAAGGAGAGAAGGTGATGTAACTTCAGGCAGGTGAAACAGGTGTCCTGGCTGCTATTATAGAGATCCAGAGAGCTGGCTGGTGCTGGAGATGGTTGGTGGTGTAGGTCACATGTAATGACCATCTTTACCACCTGTAGGACCTGGGTTTGACAGGTGAGTGGGGTTGCTATCACAGCGTGACAATTGTCATACACTTGTTGACTATGTTGAGATGAATCAATCCTATCAGCCCTTAAAATAAAGGAAGTCTATGAGGGCAAGAGAGTGATACATCACTGTCTATGTGAACTATATAAAATGCAATGTATCTACCTGATCTCTTTTCCTATGTCACTGATCGCCCATGAACCATTTGTAAAATGTAAGTTACTATAAATGTTACATAGCTTGTCACAACCTTAACCCGGCTTAAGAGCAATGGGAATGGACTGAGCTTTACATTAAGCCTTAAATGTGACTCATGTAACATTCTGCACGTCTTTCGTCACGGTTGCAATGTCTATCCTGCTCTTGTGGTCACCTCCCTAGATTTTCCACATGACCTATGACCTGGCCAGTGCTATGGTGCGTATAGTCAACCTGATTGGCATGATGCTCTTGCTGTGCCACTGGGACGGCTGCCTGCAGTTCCTGGTGCCCATGTTGCAGGACTTCCCCTCCGACTGCTGGGTCTCCAAAAACAAAATGGTGGTAAGTGGGAACCATCGCCGTGTTCCACTTCCACATGTGCACTTTAATGTTTAAAATGTTTTTGCCATAATCCTGTTTCATGTCTCATAAAGTTCAAGGTAATTAACCGATGCTTCAAATCAGTATCAGACAATGTGTATCAGACAATGATTAAAAAACATTGACCCCAATAATTATGTTTAATATTACCATTTCTTCTTATTGAAGGATGTATGCTAAAACTTATGCCAAATGAATGTTAAGCTAATGTTTCCAAAATGCACTCACAAATGTTTTAGTCTAGTTCAGTACAGCTTTAGTGTGGTTTCTCAGCCTTGCTCTCTGGATATCGTGCTTATTAAAGTGATGTCCCAAAACCACCTGAAGCACATGTAATGACTCCCTATGCTGTCTATGAAGACATGATATTCTCCTCCCATCCTGTCCTTTTTCTCTTCTGGAATTCTATAAGCAAGAAATTCTCTCTCTCTCTCTCTCTCTCTCTCTCTCTCTCTCTCTCTCTCTACTCTCTCACTCTCTCTTTCTTTTTTAAATATCATATTTCATTTTCATCACCAATCAATTTCTTCTCTGTTCTCCCTCTTGCTGCTCCCTGTCTTTCTCTCCCAACTCCTCCAATTGGTGACTTTCATATTCAAAATGGTGTGCATGCATTAAATTTTATTCTTTCTCTCTCCTCTCATCTGTCCATTTTTCTCCTCCCCTCCTTCCAACCACTCCCAACCCTCCACCCCTCCCCCCACCCCCATTTCTCTCTTCTCACTCCCACTTCTCACCCTCCTCTTCCACTGCAGAATGACACCTGGGGTCAGCAGTACTCCTACGCCCTGTTTAAGGCTATGAGCCACATGCTGTGTATTGGGTATGGCATGCACCCACCTGTGGGCATGACCGATGTTTGGCTGACCATCCTCAGCATGATCGTGGGTGCCACCTGCTATGCCATGTTTGTGGGTCATGCCACCGCCCTCATTCAGTCACTGGACTCCTCTCGAAGGCAATACCAGGAGAAGGTTAGTGAAGGAGATGAGCTGGGAATGGGGGACTGGGATGATGCTATTCTTCTGATCTTCGAAGAAAGCCGAAGTATGACAAGCTACATTTCTGACCTTATGCTTGTTGTTCATCACAATTACATTTTTATATTTTTTTAGATTTTACATATTATATATATATGTATATATATATGCAAACAGATCAAGTGATAAGTATATTGAAGTATATTGAAGTATATTAAAGTATATTGTCACAGGTAAGGTATTTTATCCAAGTGGTCCATTGGTTCCGTCAGTCCACACTGTTTTTGTCTTCCATGCCAAGTACATTTTGAGTGTTAATTGAACTGTTGCCATTTTTAATGAGGAGGAGACACAAGAGCTTTGACCTCTGCTGTGTCTAAAGACTCGAGTCAATTCAGTACTGCTGCAGTTGCCATGGCAACTTGCATTGTTGATACTGGATGGTTTTATTGATGTAGCTGTGGTTTCCTCATGGATTCTTCAGTTAGTTTGTACTGTTCTTTAAACATGTTTCATAATGGATAATCGCATCATATTGTGTGACTCAGGGTTTTTTGTTTTTATTTCGCCCTGAAGGGAAAAGATGTCTGTGTTCAGACACAGAAGACAGTGCTTACGCACTGATGCATTTGGTTGTGGTTCAGAATGCAGAGTTCATTCTTCACAGCACTGAAAGGAGAAGAAGAGCTGCAGGTGTACTGTGGGATCAGCAGAGCTGTGGTGTCTAACGAAGTTAGCTGGTTATTTCACTCCCTGCTGTGGTCAGGCTCTTCACCCTATGACTGGATATCCATCCTTAATGACAATGCGATTACCTCCAACCTGCTGACAACAGCATTATTCATTTCCTGAAAAGGACAAATTCCAATGACACTTTTTTTCCCTAACACCATGACTCATGCTCAGCCTACTTTACCCTGACAGTTTTGTATGTGACTTCGTTCCCATCCCGGTCTCGAGAGTCAACCCCGACTGTAACTGTTTGACATTATTTCCTGTTGTTCGAAGTCATCCCTGCTGGCTCCGTCTCCCGTCCTTGAATTATAGCGGGCCCACTTGGAGAATCAGCAGCAGTGTTGCGGGGCCACAGACAGTGACTGGCCAAACAGTCACAGCCAACATGGCGGCATTAGCATGTGGTGAAGGGTGCAGTGGAACCATGCAGTAGTCAACACGGAGGGTGGGTGCTTGGTTAAAGTAACGGGTGGGCAGGCAGGGAGTGAAGGCGTCTTGAGGTGGAAGCTTATGAAAGCATGTGAGAGAGAGACAGCGGACAGGGAAGGTGTTTGTCCTGTGGGGGAAGTGTATAAGTTATGGAGTGCGTGAGAGAGGTTGGCTCTGAGACAAGGGCAGGGTGAGGAGGAGGAGGACGCACGGAGGAGGTTTGAACGTTTCAGCGCTGCGAAAGCCCATGTCTTCCACCAAGACATGAACAAAATAACAAAGACATCGCTAGAGGGAGAGTGGGTGAAATGAACCCTATCAATACTCAATGTCCTTCCTAGAAGTCGAACAAGCAGGCAGGGATGAAAAGACAAAGAGAAACGGAGCAGAGAGATGGTTTCTGGTGTGGAAACACTGTTGCGTTTTTGCTTGTGGAGTTGATGTGGGGAACATAAACATGTATCTTGCCTCCTACATTCCACAGCCCGTTGTTTGCTATCAAATTATTAGTCTGCACTGATGTATAAATAAATACTGCAGCTATGTAACTCACAGCTTCTGTGAAGTATAAGACCTCTGTTTCCCATTCCAATGGCATGTTACTTATCTGTTTTCATTGGTCTGCATCCCCTGCAGTACAAACAGGTGGAGCAGTACATGTCTTTCCACAAGCTTCCTGCAGACATGCGGCAAAGGATCCATGACTACTATGAGCACCGATACCAGGGCAAGATGTTTGATGAAGAGAGCATCCTGGGAGAGCTGAGTGAACCACTCCGAGAGGTTAGGCCTAAAATGCAAACTTCTTTCTGAGTATGCATTTTGCATGACATTGAAGAACTGTATGACTGTGAAGAGTCTGCTCAAAATGTACTTCACTTCTTTCCACTTTCCTTTCTTCTGTCTGCATCTTTGCACTTAAAGGAGATCATCAGTTTTAACTGTCGAAAGCTGGTGGCCACCATGCCCCTCTTTGCCAATGCAGATCCCAACTTTGTGACCTCCATGCTGACTAAGTTACGCTTTGAGGTCTTCCAGCCAGGAGACTACATAATTCGAGAAGGCACTGTAGGCAAGAAGATGTATTTCATCCAACATGGAGTGTTAACAGTTCTCACCAAGGGCAGCAAAGACACAAAGATTTCAGATGGATCTTATTTTGGAGGTAAGCAGTCAGTGGCAAGAAATCTGAAGAGGATCAGTGGAGAGATCCTGAGTAAAGTGATTGAGAGTCCCTCAACCTTTAATCACACTTAATCTTAGGCACATCAGACTTTGTCTTGTGGAAGAATAGTCTTCTACTGTTTTATGTGAATGTATATAATCCCTTTGCTTGGAAAAGATTGGAACCACTATATAAGTTCGCTTGGAAAGTGTCAGTGGCGTGGACAAAAATCAGGATTTCATGTAGCCACAATCAAAAGGGGGATGCGAGAATAAATCCTTTACACACCTGAACTTTTAAACAACTCAAGTTTTAACTGGGCATTTTAAAAGAAAATTTGATCTCAACCTAAGATTTTAAATAAACATTTCTACAGATATACATATGGTATGAATAAAATTAGTTGTAAAATGCAAGTAAGATGTCATGGAAACATGACAAGTATAAACCCAAAATCTTCATAATATAGACTTACAGGCAATTGTTTATAATGCTAAATTATTATATCTCATAAACATGATGAACAGTAGTAAGCAATAAATTGTAAATATATGCATTGTCTGTTGCAGTTTAAATACACAGAGAAACATTTGAAAGAGATAAATCAATGTGTGTTATCGTTTCAGTTTATTTTGTTACAATGCCTCAGTTGATTTAGACATGGTCCAAGGAAAGTCTGAGCTACAAACAGACTTACTGATGTATTACAGCCAAATACTGCAGGATTAAATATTCTGAAAATATAATGTAGCCTTATGTATTATGTATAACATGAGCGGGCCAAATTGATTTTAGCTGAAGTATTTGTAACAAGCTTAACTGTGCAGGCTGGTACTGTGGTGTTCCAGCAATGTTATCAACTAGTTCTCAAGGGGAACAGGCACATTTCAGCAGCCTAACGACAGTTCCCACCCAACATCGGTTAGCCATTCATGAAATTAATTTCCCTCCACTGTTACTCAGTGGGATTTTACAATGACTCCAATAATGGGCGAACAAATATTGAATGGGTGCTGAAGGAGGACTGGTGAGGGCCTTGTTATCAAACTGTTCACTGCACCTTTTCACTATAACTTACAGCTGTGAGAGAAAAAAAGGTTTGTGAAACCTTTGGAATATGTTGGGTTTCTGCATGAATTCCTGTTAATATATAATGTTATACAAGACAAAATAATAAACAATTTAAATAACAAACAATGCAAATAATATTTTATATTATTTGAAGGTAAAAAATAATGAGTATGGGTCAGTGGCTTTTAAATGTCTGAAATGCTTTACAGTTTGACAAGCATCAATAATTTTAAATATCACGTATAGATTTTAGAGTAACACTGGTCATCAGGAAAATTACAATGTCAAAGCTTCACAAATCAGGGAAGGTAACATCAGACAGAGCAGGTTGCTCTATTTAAAGGAAATGACGTTCACACAAATATTTCCTGGCAAATTCTGGCCCACCTGTTCTGAAAATATAATTTAGCCTCATTTTTAGCATTCTGTGCCACATGAATCTCTGTTACTGTCTCTGTGGTTTTAGGATCACAGTAAAGTAGACCGCTTTATCAGCAAACTACAGATTTATTGAAGAAAGAAACTCATTTGGCCATGCCCGTCTTTTCTGCCTGCAATCATTCGAGGTGTTCAACAAGCCACTTGAAATCTCTTCCCCTCAAACCCTGTGTGTGAGAGCAAGGGGAAAGAGACAGCCAGATAGGTTGGGTCCTGGTCTGCTTTAGAGCCTACTCACACTTCATTACTCTCTCTCAATCTTTTTCTCTGTGTCTTTGTTTCTCTTGCTATTTGTTTCTTTCTTTTTCTCTTTATATGTCGATCTCTTTCTCTTCATTTTCACTCTCCTGCCCTTCTCACCCACCCCCTACACTTCTTGTGATATAGTGTATGTGTGCGTATGGGTGTGAGGTTATGTGTATATGTGTGTGTGTGTGCATGCATGCATGTGTGTGTTGTGTGGTGTGTGTGTGTGTGAGTATGTGTGCATGCGTGCACTTCAATAGAGGGTCTCTTGGCTGCTTGTTGTTTATGACTCTGGCCGTGACGGATGGGGAGCGAGAGTAATCCCTTAGGCCATGTCTGCTGCTCTATCTTATCCAAACATCCCCATTCCATCTTGCTCCAGGGCCCTAAAGGCCCACAGGAACCTTATTTATAGTATTCTTGTATTTTTATTCATAAAAATACAGCTTGTACCAATCACCAACATCAATCATAAACCTGTGGAGTCTGAGCCTTCCAAGCTCACATCCATTTACTGAATCAGTCATTTAAAGTGCATAAAAAGGACATGAGCAGGTTTTTCACTTTTTGGCCAAGTCTCTAGATGCACCATTTGGGGTAACAGCCCTGGTCAAAGTGATGAGGCTGATCTGGGGCAACAGCCCTGGTCAAAGTGATGAGGCTGATCTGGGGCAACAGCCCTGGTCAAAGTGATGAGGCTGATGGAGATCTGTAGCTGAGGCTTCTTTCGACTTTGCCTCAGACACCATCATTCAGAAATGTCAGCAATTACAGATGTTGCTTTACTAACTCTAAGCTTTTAACATAGCATTTTAATGCTCTGTTTATGAATTTTTAAGAGGCATTTTATTTTATATAAATAAAAGAAGAGCAAAAAAACAAATGCCACATGTTTGCTTTTTGGACATTGTTTCTTTGCAACACTAGACACTACTCTGTAAATCAAACACTAAATTATGTTTATGATTCTACCCATTATATCTCGTGTATATGTGTTACATGACCACATTTGTGCTCACATATGTAACGTTGTGTTCCTGCACAGAGATCTGTTTGCTGACTCGGGGCAGGAGAACAGCCAGTGTTAGGGCGGACACGTACTGCCGTTTGTATTCCCTGTCGGTGGACAACTTTAACGAGGTGTTGGAAGAGTACCCAATGATGCGCCGTGCCTTTGAGACTGTAGCCCTCGACCGCCTGGATCGCATTGGTGAGAGCTGAAAGGCACTTGTGTCAAAACACCATGTAGACAGGAACACAAGAATCAGTCAGAAATTGTGAGTAGTGATATGAAGTGAATTTCTGCCCCAAGCCCTTAGTTGCTGGGAGGGAGTCACTGGGTTTGCACCCCCACTCCCACAGCCCACCAAGGTGCTGTGATTCCTGAGCAGTGCTCCCATTGCAATGCAATATTTTCTTCAATTCAGATTTCGGTTCACCTTCTTTCAACAGCTGGGAAACGTCAAATCAAACTTAGATTGTTTTATTGATCACTGTAAAAAGGTTTTAATTTTTAAATTAAAACATTTAATTGGACAAACAGGACAAACTTTTATAAGATGTAGTCAGAAGGCACCATAAAGTGGAAAAGGCTCCAAGAATGATTGCTACATCACAATGTTGAAATTTGACACACGTCAAGGCCAAGGAACAGGGGTGATATTTTTAACAGTAATGTATGCAAAGTAACATATGCACAGCGGTGCACTTCAAAATATATTCCTTGATCCACACATGTTTTTCAGCTTGGTGTTCTGTTAATATTCATTTAAGGAAGCTAATAAAATAATCAATAATATATATGAATATTGCATATTCCCAATATCTTCAAAGTAGGTTAAACATATGCTAAAAAGGTTCTTGCTCATTTTATTGTCATCACAGGAAAGAGAAACTCTGTTCTCCAGCACAAAGTGCAGCGAGATCTCAGCTCAGGTGTTCTGAACTACCAAGAGAACGAGATCATCCAGCAGATTGTGCAGCACGACAGGGACATGGCTCATTGTACCCACCTATTGCAGATGTCTCCTTCAGCTCCTCATGCAGCTCCTGCTCCTCCGTCTCACACCCCAGTTATCTGGGCTCCCCTCATCCAGGCTCCTCTCCAAGCTGCTGCTGCAACCACCTCCGTAGCTATTGCCCTTACCCGCCACCCGCACCTGCCCCACACACTCTTCCGGCCTCCGGTACACTTACTGGGCTCATTGAAAGACCCACCAGGCTATCTCAAGAGGTACCCCGTGGGGACAGCATTTTCAGATGCTACTGCACTAGCTGGCTCATCTTCTGGGGCCAGCTCTCAACTCGGCTCTGGTGTAGAGACCCCTATTCTGGATTCACTTCGAGCCAGGAGTTCTGTAACAGCCTCCCCCCCTCACTTGCCTTTTGCCTCTAGTTCCCTACCATCTTCCACCACAATCACTGTCACCACTATCACGTCCAGCATCACTGATGCACCCACCTTACCCCAGGGGCCCATCTCCACCTGCAGCTCTAAAAACTCCAGCGTGGCTCAACTCCATGCCCAGCCTCAGCTTCCACAGTCGTCCTTCTCCAACATTGCTGGACCATTGCCTGGCTTCTTCCAGCAGGGGGCAGTAGGAGGAGAGGCGGCTCACTGTGCCATTCCCTCTGCATCAACAATCACCCCTCTGATAGCCCATTCTATTAGCCCCATACTAACCCAACTGCAGTCCACTCAGTCCAACATATTTCAAGCCAAGCGGAGTCAGGATTTAAGCAAGCCAGTCAAAATTGCCAGTTCTTCGCCTGCTGGCTCTCCACTTTGCTCCAAGAACCTTTCAGAGCAGTCAGCCCTGAAGCCCTACACTCAGGATCCTCGAAGTTCCCTTCAATCTGATCTCCTCCACCAACTCTCACGTGAGCCATCTGCCCTGGCTTCGCTTGCTCAGTATGGCTCTGAAAATGCCTCCCCATGTAGCATCTCACCAGCCTGGAGCCCAACGTCCCAGAGTCCCATGGTGAAGAGGAAGAGGATGCCCATGCACAGCAACACCTCCAGCACTTCCGGATCTCAAAGCTCTCTACTGTCCCCTCAGACCCTCTGTCCACCACCTTTCCAGTCACGAGAGAGAGGGGGATCCCTGGTTGATTTCCCCTCTCAGGATCTTAGCACCATCTCCATATCACTGCCTTCCCCTCTTGACAGACCCAAGCTAGTAACACAAGGCTCAAGCCAAGTTCTAGATCAGTCTCATTTAGCAACAGCATCCCGTACCAGTTCCCCTTCCCTGACACCTGTTACCAAACCCTATAGTTCAATACCAGGCTATGTGGCCTTGTCGAGACACACTTCTAAAGTATCTATAGCTCAGACTGGATCCTCCAGTGGCTCACCAGGCCCTGGCTCTCGAGATAGATCATCTTCGGGGACACCTACCATACACCCCAAACTGCCATCAAACTTGTGAAACTGGATGGTACCCTCATCTATTGTACAGACAATATTTTGTATCATCTAGTAATATATATCAAAGAAAATAACTTTTAATGCTGATAGGAGGATATTTGCCTACCTGCATTTATAAAAGTGCAATGACTACTTTTCAATTAAAATAATGCCAAATGAAGGAACAGATAGTTGGTTGATTGAATGAAACTGTATGAAGTGTGGGTTTGCGATTGGGCTGTGTATAAACATACTGTTTGACCTTGTCTTCCAAGTTCTTTTAGCAATTTTTGCAATACTAATGTCTGATGGTAAGACTGAGTAGGGATATGCAACAAATAGCAGTTTCCAAATATTGAATCATTACAGTAATAAACAGAACTATAGGTGTTATTGTACCACTACAATATGTGCTCCTTTTAAAGGAAAGGACTATGCTTGGGAAGAGATGCAAACACACTGCTTGCTCCTTATTATGTCATCAAATGTGATTAAAACAACATATAGTAAAGATCACACACACATACACACACACACACTTGCAAACCTGCAAACATGCACATATACACACACGCAAATACACACACACACATGCCCTTGCACATCCACAAACACACACACGGACATGCACACAGGCATACACACACATACACATTTGTATCTAGTTTTCATCATCATAATTATGAGACACTAGACCCCCATCCATACCTCCTTGTTGATCAAGGTGCTCTGCTCAGTACCTATGGCCTTTCCTTTTTTAACAAAACTGCCTTAGAGCCTGAAAGACCAGGGAATGATCCCCTCACTTCCACAACTGAAGAGAGAAGATAAAGAATGTATTGCAATCATTTTGTATGTGCTCTGAATGTGTACTTGTGCAGTACTTAAGCAATAAAACTGTATGTTTGGTTTTGTACATGCACAGAGGTTTGTACATTACAGCTTTCTTCCTAGCAAACAAAAGATGTAGGTTCATAAGGATTATCACATACAATATGATAGAGATGTTGCCCCATTCAGTATGCCAAAGCTTTTCCGTTTTTTTGTGGCATGCAAAATATTTCATATTTTGTATGAAATTATATGCTGTCAGATATAGTTTGTTTTAGATGAATGATACATTTCCTACTACAGTATCATGTATATGAAGAGACCAAAAAAAACTGGAATTTGGTTGACAACAATTATACTTGCTGGCTTAGATCTTCATTGACACGACAAGTCTAATTTATAGAGAATTATGAGAAGGGGAGAAACACCTTACTTTTGAACATTGTTTATACAAGTTAACAATTAGGAAGCCCGTGTACGGGTGAGTTTTTCAAAAGCATTGTGATGCTAAGTACCATTGCAGTACAAATTATTTAAATCTCCTTATCTCCATGCTTATTATTTAGTTAAAAATGTTAAGACATATTATTCAATAATACTGTGAATTAATCAGTAATCATATTGAAACTTAACAGATATGTAGTTATGAGAGTGATCAATACAAATCTGGACTCACAGACAGCTCTGAGGAGTGTAAGTGGTTAAGCCTACAAGGCTCTTACAAAGCTCAATCCAGAACAGTTCATTAGTACTTAGATGTTTACCTTCATATAGTGTATGCATGTTTTTATTTATTGTGATTTTTTCACTCTATGTTGTGAGAATAAGGGATTTTATTGAGAGATCTCAAATCACATTTGATTTATAAAATTAAAATTCTTTTGTATTTGATAAGTATGTTTCTGAAGTCATGCTATGATTACCTTTGACGCTACCTCAAGTCCCCGCATTTCAATCCAGGCAACTACAAGGGAAATGCAAATGTAGGGCAGATACATAATCCTGAATATTTATGATTTAACTATTCAAGCATCAATGAGCCTATTTGTCAGTACAAGCGAGTATAACTGCAATGTTACTCTTTGTACACTGTCTGTGTGTGTGTGTGTGTGTGTGTGTGTACTTGTTTTTGTTACAGGATTACACAACTGTTTGCATGCATTCTTTTTCATAAAAGAATAGCAGCATTAATGGCTGTTACTATTTTGTTTATATGTATTTTCCATGTCATTTAATGCTCAAATTAATATTCCAGACCAACTTTAAACAATGTCAAGTGGAAGAAGAAATTTATATCAGAATTCATTTCTAAATTGTTTTGTCTGTTTGGCTTTTAACAGCCAGATGCAGTTTACATGTCACATAATAATGATTACACAATGTCTAATAATCAAAGTACACCGAGAAGTTTTTAACTTGACAAAATTACAAATTTAATAACAGTAATCATTGTACATGATTATACCATTCCTGGGCTAAAGTCAAGCTTTGAGTTATTTGAATTTATTTCGATTAACTGTACTGATAGTTTAAAAATTGAAAAAGAATAAATTTTTGTGCCCCAAACCTAAAAATTTTAGTCATTTGTTAATTATCTATCTATCTATCTATCTATCTATCTATCTATCTATCTATCTATCTATCTATCTATCTATCATTGTCTTTCCTTCCCTCTCTTTTTCTCTTTCACATTTTTGCATGTCTGCTTTTCTTATAGGTTTCTTTAAGATCTGAGAGAGCAGAAGGTCGTGTCCTTGAGAATCCAATTCAGTGTTCTTGGTCAGTTATGAGGTCTTTATTGAGGCTTTGGGGCATGGTCTGGAGTATCTGACTCCTTCTGATGTTGGTCCAGTTGTGGATAGAGATAGCATCGGCCATTTCCCAGACACAGTGGATGCAGAGCTGGATCAATCTCTCCCTATCTCCCACTGCATACCCACGTACTAAGCTGACTGAATGACATACTTTAACGTTTATTCTACACTTCACATCACAACACTAGAGCACAGTATCACTCATCGGGAATGGGGTCCTAACTGGAGCCATCTTGTAAAGGAAGGCACACATATTATTATGTGTTATTGAAAACATGGGTAAGAAACTAAAATACAGACTCTTAACTCTGTAGATATATGTAAGTTTTTGATATTGTGTTTGTTAAATCACATTGTTTCTGAGTATTATGGTGTATCTATATGTGTCGCATTATTGGCTGCCTTAGTTTGGATGAGAATCCTCCTGGAAACTAGGTCCCTTCCTGGGAGCACGGCAGTACAGTGCATGCCAAGTTAAGATTCAACCTATTTGCATACAAATTGACCAGCTGATCCCTGTCATCCTGACAAAGCAGACTGTTTTTTCTGATAATTGTGGCATAATCAAACATGGGTTAGGGTTAGGCTTATGACCAAGATTCTCAAAACGCTGAGCATTTGGACTACATCCGGACCCTCATCCGTTTCATATCTGCATGGGTAGCCTGATGATTATGGATTGCTGAAGAATTCAGCTGCCATTAATTTATTAGAGGTATCTGTGTAAGTTTGAAAAGTTGCGTGTATGTTCCCAGGACTATTTAAAGTGATGTGAATATTAATGGGAAATCAGAGTGCTGACTCATACTGCATCTATGCTGGCTGCTCGAACGCACACAAGGATGAGTTAAGAAAAGAAAGTACACTTGACCTCTTATGTATATGTTCATTTCAAACTGCAAAATTATAATTTGCAACCTTGATATACGAATAGATAAAAAATATATATGTTTATTGCTTAATACTGAAGCGCTGCATTGTGTTTGGTCTCTAATTACGCACTGCCATCTAGTGTTCATTTTTTTCTTTATGCCTATTAACATTAAAGGACTGTCTGGCAATGAATGACCTTTGCTTAGAATCTGCTGTAAATTTTATTTCCTGGCCAGAAGAGTATAATGCTGTGAAAGTGTAACAAAGCCAACGGGGAAAATGTAAAAACAATTGCTCCTGAAAGCAGGGTCGTTATCTTAGTGTCAGGCAACATATTACAAAAATGGCAGCGTATTACTATGGCTATGATTCATTTCATCTTGGATTATACTGACATAGCCATACAGAGGAATTAGACATGTCAAGCATAAGGGCTGATCTGTGTAAGATTTAAGAAGTGACATTGAGCTGGTATGAATGTCAACAGTGTTTTTTAAATTCTCCACTAGATGGTAATAGTGAGTGGTGTGAAATCAAATCTTTGTCCTACATTCCCAAAGACCACTGGCACTAGCTGTCTCCATGGCTGGCTGCAGAGAAATTCAGCCTACTGTTGGAAGATGCTGTCATCTTACGAAAAAGCCCTGGTGTTAGGTATTTCAGTGCAGTCGAAAAAACAAAAACTCACATCAGATGAACATCAATTTAATGGATGAAAATGTAATGCGGCATCAAACGATTTGCACAGACCAGACCCACATCTTATTAGCCTGAGTCAGTGGTCAGTGGTGAGCGGTCAGTGTACAGAGTGAGCGGTCGGGGAGCAAAGAGTTGTTGGAGTTTCTTGTGCTTTTTTTGATGTCCCCACATTCTGTACAAAGCCACCACCCACAAAGGAGCCGTGAGATCCAGCACAAGCTGCTTATAAGACTCATTATGATCCTTTTACTGTTACACTGGGCTTGCCTATCAGGCAAAGCAGACATTACCAAAATAGTGTATCATGCAAAAATCCAGCAGAAAGCACTGGAGGGTTGATGATCGCACATCACTATGCTGGATAATGAGCAAAGCGCTCTGAAAAGCCAGGATGTGTGGAAATGACACACCAGGACGCGCCGGAATGACACACCAGGATGAAGGGAACTGAGGCATGTGGAGAAGATTGAACACAGTGTGAACAGGGTCATAATGTTCTCTGGGAAAAGTGCTGAATGTAAAGGCCTTTGTGTGTAACTTAAATAAGTCTATATCTATCTATATCTACATGAGAATGGAGGACTTGGATTGGGCCTGGGGTGCAGCACAGTTCAGTGCAGTAAGGCTCAAGGCACCAGAACAATACGCATGGTGTTGGTGTAGCCTGAGCCAGGGCGCCAGCCGGTGACCACGATCGCCACATCACCAGTCTTGAAGAACTTCCGTGCTTTGCCTGAAAAATCAAACAAACGACAGTGGAAGGGTTAGCATGAGTCACTTCAAGCACCAAAGTCTGTAAGAACAGCAAAGTACCATCACTGTGATTATTCTCTGGATATGTTTACATCTTTGACTCAAATTACATTAGAATCCCTAACTGTCTTGTTGATTGGTTTGGATCACACGTGTTGACAAAGGATCCAGCCTCTACAACACCAGCCTGACAGCCGTTCTCCTGACATGCAGCGTGTGCCCACAGAGGTGTGGGGCCCTCACCTATCTCCATGGCAAAACAGACGCGAAGATCCACATCCTCAGCCCACACGTCATTGGCCGTCTTGGTGTAGAGGATGGGAATGATGCCACGGTACAGATGGCATTGACGCGCGGCCTGCCCGCTACGGGTCACAGCTATGATGGGTGCTCGGGGCCTGTACCTAGACAGCAGGTGAGCAGACCTAAAGACAGAGAGAGAGAGAGAGAGAGAGAGAGAGAGAGAGAGAGAGAGAGAGAGAGAGAGAGAGATGCATAGTAAAGTCCATCCCAGGTCTTAAGAGGTGCTTAAGAGGAGCTGCTGTTTAAATAAAAATTCTTTATAGAAACCTGTTCTGTTCTGACCCGTTTCAGTGATAAGTAAGTCATTATAGTTACACGTGCATCTGAATGCCCTTCACCAAGTGGACGTGACTTCTCTGTACTGCAACAGCTGAATGAGGAGTTTAAATTAGCCTGTGAAATGTCAGGGTTCAGATCAGCAAAGGTCAGGCTTAGCATGCAGGAGCATGTCACCCTGCCTGGAACACAACCTACAATATGCAACGTGTGTATGTGTCCATGTATCTTTCCACACACACACACACCCTTAAAACTAAACAAATACAGTCTGTGTTGTATGGGTTTGTATGCATTTTAAATTTTATTTCTAAATCAGAAATAAGTGCATTGTGTAGTGTGTGTAGTGTGTGTGTGTGTGTGTGTGTGTGTGTGTGTGTGCGTGTACCTGCCAGACTGAGTAAGGACGATAATGGCAGTGGCACAGCACTTGAAGGAGGCCTCCACAGCTCCGATGGCAACAGCCTCACAGGGGTCACGCGTCAGGTGGGAGGTGCGACGCAGCTCCTCAAACACCTGCCTGTGGAACATGGCTGCTTCAGCCTCACGGGCAATCTAGACACGTACACACATACACACACACACACACATGCCATAAGGAAGAAAGAGATTAGAGTTTATCTATGTAGGCAGATTAACTACATAGCATATATTTCCACTTTTGAATATTACCAATGTTGCATATAGTTTTCATTTTGGTCATTAGCACTTGTCATTTGGTACTGATTAAAGAAAAAAATCAAATCACAGCTTTATCGGTAATGTAGTATAGCTAATATCTCATTGCAAGACTTGGTGTATGTAGCTTCTTAATATATGGAAAATAAATGAAAGCCCATCTACAGACTATATATTATTAGTCATTGCTACTAGGCTATATTGGCCTTTCCAATATACTACTGCAAGCTGCATGGAAATTACCCCTTTTTATTGGATATTAATCCATGTTTAATTGTGTTCCTTCACAGGCTCTACATGACATTTTAGTGACCCTTGGAGTGTCATTAGCTGGAAGTGGCAGGCGGAATAAAATGTGCATGGTCCATAAATAACTTCAGAAATAACTGTATGAGAACTATCACCTGCAATCTATATCCTAATACACAGCATAGCATAAGCATTAGTACATTTATTCAGATGCAGGAAGGCTCCAGACCAGAAGGGGCAGCATCACTCTCACCTTGTGCTGTGTTAGCACTGACTCCACTGGGTACTCCCCTTTGGCTGTCTCTCCGCTCAGCATGATGCAGTCGGCCCCGTCCAGCACAGCGTTGGCCACATCACTGCTCTCAGCACGGGTGGGGCGGGGTTTCTTAATCATGCTCTCCAGCATCTACCATTCACAGAGGCAAAAGAGTAAAACATGTTTTAAATAGATATTCTGTAATCTTTTAGTAATTAAATAAATAAAATTAAGTCACCTGAGTAGCACAAATGATAGGTTTGCCAATCCTGTTACAGCGGCCAATCATCATCTTCTGAGCCAGGAACACCTTCTCTGTTGGGATCTCGATACCCATGTCTCCACGGGCAACCATGATACCATCACTAGCCTCCAGAATCTCGTCAAATCTGGTCAAAGAGAAGAAAAAGCAGTCAACCCAAACCAACAAAGTCAAAAGCAGAACTCTTCACTGTATCTATAACGTGACACTCTCGGTAGAGTTCACTCACTTGCGCACCCCCTCGTGGTTCTCCAGCTTGCTAATGATCTTGATGTCTTTGCCCTTCTCTCCCAACACCTTCCTAACAGCATGCACGTCAGAAGCCTTACGGATGAAGGAGGCAAACACCATATCCACACCCTGCTCTACCCCAAACTGCAGGTCCTGGATGTCCTTCTCAGACACAGCGGGCAGGTCCACGTTAGCACCAGGAAGGTTCACACCCTTCTTACTGCCCAACATACCACCATTCTCAATCTCACAGTTCAAATAGTCACCACCTAGTCCAAATCCAAAATGAATAGTGTTAGATTTTGTCTAAACAATGAAAACATATAAAATAATAAAATAAATACATATAATGATACACACAAATAAGTCCAAAAATATGTTTCCAGACACAATATGCTAACGGACAAGATTATGGAAATACACAGGTTACCTTTCCTAGCAAGTATAATTAGGGTCCGATCTATTTTAAACTAAAATGGCTGCTGAAACGTACCAATTTCCAGGACCTTGAGGGAAATGAGACCATCATCAACATAGACTCTGCTGCCCTCCTGGACTGCTTTAGTAATGTTCTTGTAATCAAGCCACAATGTTTTCTCATCACAGTTGTCCTTGAATTGGTCATCCAGTGTTATCTTGATTTTGTCACCTTTGTTTAGCTTCACCTCCTCAGTGCCACTCTGAATAAAGGACATCCAACATAAAAAGCACAGATGTGAGTCACTGTAAGAACTGATGATCTCTGTGCAGCACGCTGAGGTTGTCTTTGGGGTTATGGTGGCAATCAAATTACTGTACTAAAGGTTTGCCAACGGCAAAAAGTTACTGTACGTTCAGTTTTTTGGTGAAGGTATACTGCACCCTAGTGCTGTATCAATAGGAGTTCATGATTGGTTTTAGAAAAACAATTAGAAAATGCCCTGGTTAAAATGCATGACTTTGCCATTTTTACACTAAACAGTAGATGCTTGGCTAATATTTTGACTGTGATTGTTTTCATTTGGTGATCTACTACAGTAAGAACTGAACCAGACTGTCTCTGTTGTCTGCAAGTGGGAAGAGCTTAGGTAAGTGGGAAAAGCTTATTCTAGGGGCTGTTATGAAGTTAATCTGCTAATCCTTTAATTTCATAAGCATTCAAATGTAATCTTTATGTAAAATGATTGCCTTAACATTTTCATTTTAAAAGCATATATATATATATATATATATATATATATATATATATATATATATATATATATATATATATATATATATATATATTGCTATTCTACTCATTGAGTTAGTTTTTTTTTATTAAAGAGTGGTTATATATTTTTTCATTTCCAGTTTTATCCTTTTTCTGAGGGGTCTGGTTGAGATATGGACTGAACTGGTGTCTTGATTGGTAGATGGCTATAATATGGCCCATCTCTTGTACTTTGTTTTCTCTGGTTGATGTTTTCTATCATACTTTCCAATATGTGTCAGTTAATTATATTATATAATATATTATATATTTTCCTGAATATTTACAGGTGCAGAGGTCATGCTGTAATGGCTTCCCTTCCCTGTTCTTGTGTCTCACATTTTACTTACTAGCACTGTTTTTGCTGCATGGCTCACTGACCTGGTGTTTAGCTCCTACCTGCAGCTGTTTTAGGAACTTCCAAGATGTATCTGCATGCCTTAGACTGTACTTTTTGTTCTTGACTTTGAATAAAATTAAATTAAAAAAAAAAAATCTTCCAATACAGGCTTATGTTTACTTTAAAGGTAAATACTATTTATATTTTATTTCAACCATATAGGCTCACCAATTTAAGCAGGTGAGTTTATTAATTTAGCTTTAACCTGTATCCTCAGGTGAAGCCTCTCAGGTGACCACAGTCATGCAATGTACAGTCCCATTCCTGTAGCAATTTGGGTCACACATGCATCTTTTGAATTAACTCCTCAATTAAAGATGCCACTCAAGTGAAAATAATGACGTGAATGGAATGATATTGTGTTGGGCAGGAAACAGTGTAAAGTATGTGTTGGGTTCTGGGAGCTAAACCAAACACTTACACCCTTGATGAGTCCAGTCCTGATCTCAGGGCCTTTGGTGTCCAGGGCAATGGACACAGGTCTGTACTCAAGGCTCCCGGGTCCGAAGCTCTCGGTGGCTTCACGCACATTCTTGACGGTTGAAGCGTGGTACTACAGGACAGAGAAGGTTGTACACCTTACTGAAGTGAGTTGCAACACTTATGCATTACCATATTTCACTCTCAAAACCAAGTTTCATGTGAATACTTTAAAGGATATTTTAAATAAGAATACAGTGCCCTGTGGTGGCCATATGCAAAGTTTCACATTTGTTTATGGTCTCAAAGTTAGTTAAATAAAAAGCCAAACATCTTTAGTTGTTACATATTCTGTATATGACAGCACTTATGCACATTTGACTGGTCCTCTCTGCTTTGAGCTATAAATAAACATCACTGGCCATTCTAAAGGCTCTAATTTAAAAAGGCATATTTGAATGTCACTATGAATACCATAGTGTGTAATGTGATCTGGGCAGCTGTAATGTCTATGGCTTGACTAGCTGCACCCCTCACTTCCTGGTATCAGAGCTGAGGTTGAGACAAAGATCTAGGGCATAGCTCCTCTGCTATAAATAGCGCGGCCAGCTGACTCTACACTCCACACACTACAAATATTTTTTAAATATCACTATTTGTTTTTCAGGTACAAAGCGACTATCAATGCATCTGCTTATTTAACCTCTCAGGAATCACCCTAACCACCATAGGCATCACCCTAACCACTGTAGGAATCAGTGCTTTCCAAGACACTGAGAAAGCACAATATATTGTGTTTGATGATTCACTGGTGAAAAAGTGTCAGCAAAAGTCATACTGGACATTTAACTTTTTATCAGAGTTATTTCTCACCCCATAGAGCTGTGATAAATTAATGCTTTTTTGGGTAATGGAATACATTCTAAAAATTAACTTAAGCCCTCAAGCCTGCTATGTTAAGGTATATAAGCTGTTGTAGGACACAGCCAACAGCAAACAGGTTAATACAAGAGCTATTTTTTACATAACTTTTAAGACTTGGGAGTCTATGTCTTCACTTAGACAACAGGGCAAGATAATGCCATCCATCTAAATATAGGACCTAAAAATTAAATATCAAACATATCACATGAAGATGTGGTGTCAAACTTGATGAACTTATCAGATGGCACGCAAACGCCATGGCTTTTAAAGCAAGAGGTCAACACACTGAAGTAAAGCTCAAAGTCATCTCTGCCACACTGCAGAGTAAAGGCACTGCATAAGAAACCAGATCAGCTTACAGACATTCAAATTTCCAAATGTAAAAAGGAAATATTCCTGTGTAGAAGACTGTACTGTGTAAAGAAAAATCAACTAAATAGGTAGAGGCTTTTAAACACTGACTAAAACTTGAAAGTTTCACTTAGAAAGATCTTTCCTTGTTCTGTATCCAGCATAGTGGCTGTCTCTATTAGGAACACTTTTAGAATCACATGATTCTTTTTGGCATTCAGGTACACTGTAAGTGGGAAGCAGCAACCTCGTGAGTTCCATGAGAGAAGTTCAAACGTGCAACGTTCATGCCAGCCTTGATCATCTCCTTCAGCTTCTCCACAGATGCAGAAGCCGGCCCTACAGCAGGACACAATTCAGACACTTCAATCTTGCTTTCAGCCTTCCGGTAGCTAAAACACGCACACAATATTAAGCAAAGTGCTGGGAATGAGCTTGGTGAGAAAATATCCTATTCAAAAATTATGCAATCATCACTAATATGGGTGTCTAAAGTGGGGATGAGGAAGGGGAAGGTGTCCACTGACCAATTGTGCAGACGATGCCGGTGTTGCGAGACACTGTGGGCTCGGAGTCAATGTCCAGCAGGCATATATGTTCCAGGAAGGTGTCTGCCACAGCAGCACGGAGCTGCTGGGAGGGGATGATGGAAGAGCCCGTATCCTTAGACATGACTGGAGCTGTGTCTTCTGGAAACTCCTGGACAAAGAGAGAATATGAAAAAATATTATAATCAATGGCCATATTCAATGACTATAATGTCTAGAATTCCACTGAAAAAATAATTAAGGCCACTTATAAGTAAAGGAATGTCATAACTCCTGTTTTTGTTTCTAGGGTAACTTATTAAAAATACAAATTGGCCTCGATATTGCCATCATTGCATGAAGGAAGCACTGATCATACAGTAATAGATATATAAGAGGCTCAAACAAGTGAAACGTTTGGCTTTCATTAAAACTGCAGGGGTTAAAACGTCAAGAGTCACTGGGAAGCAAAAATAGAGCCAAATAGAGCAATGTCATTTTCTTATGCATGTTGGGAAGGTAACACCCAGTCATGTACTCATATTGTAATCAGTGCTAGAAATGCACCTTGATTAAATTGTTTGTAGGGTATCACTGAGTGAAACTGAAAACCTGTCACTGAAAGTGGAGTAACTAGAGGCCAAAGGCAGTGAGCAGTGTGAAACAAAGAATGAGGGTTTAAATACTGAAAATAAATAATGATACAAATTCTTACGGATCAATTGCTACATTTTAATGCATCAGAAAAGGTTACACTAATATTGGAGTTATTGTGTCTGCAGCATGATAAACGGGAACGTCACTTGCCACGGTTTGGTATGGGTATGCTACATAACAGCCTACATATCAGTGCTTATTGTTAAAAAAACTGCATCTTAATGGAGAAAATGGTTTTTAATCTCCCAATTTCCAATAGCATTTAGATCACACAGAAAATTACTAATTAGCCAGAACCAAATACGTCTAATATATAAATAAATGACAACAACAGCAACAAAAATAATAACAACACATGTAAAATTTGAATATATATGTAAGTATATGTGGAGTAAACGTTTAAAGTAAACCATTAAAGTGAAACCTTTACAAGAGTTTTGTTATTTACTGTTACTATTACTATTGTTATTTACTAATACAATTAACCACGAACAGTCTCGATAAAGCTAGAAACACCATGTTATCAAATTAAGATTCGGTAGGTTATACCACAACTAACAATTATGTTCTCTGCTATAACCCTGAATCTCATTCAGTAGTGTGCTCAGATTATATATGATTATATGATTAGATGTGATTAAATATGAGATCGATACGATACATTTATCTAAATAATTAAGTATATACAGTAATTTTAACACGTTAAATTATACAGTCTTACCCACCCCACTTGTTGAACTGTTTCGGAGGCCTGTGCGCTCTTCGTACGGGTGCTGTCCAAAATTAATCCCTGGAATAACCGGTACTACTTTTAAGGCACTACGTCGTATCCATCCGAGACGGCTAAAAATTACGTGACAGGTCTCTGGCTGTAACAGAAATTTCCGCGGACAATATATATTTTCTCACAATACGTATAATCCGTTCTTATACTATAGTAAAGCATTGCGAATTAAGCAATATTTCATGGATTATTTGGAATTATGTAAATTTAAAGAGTAAAGAGACCTTATCAATGATCAGGCAAAAAAGACCATACATAACAAAGTATGGGATGCTTGGCAGTCTCATTGTTTACTGATTAGTGAATAGTCGACGTCCAGCAAAATATTTAAGGTATTACAAGTGAAAGATCACGTGAAAGTTAATACAGTTATTATAACTAAAGCCTGTGTAGTATGATAGAAATGGAAGAAATCATTAATTAACTTGATATCGTGCTTGCACACGCACACACACACACGCCTAGATACATGCGTATATATTAATAGTTTTTTTATTTAACCATTGCTATTTTATTCTTTATATATTCCTTATCTTATGCATTTTGTTGCATATTATGCATATTATTTTAGCTACATTTTGTTTTACTTTATTTTTCAATTATTTAATTAATATTCAATATTATTATTTTTTCTTTAAAATCTTGCTTTTACATTATTTCTCACATCATGGTTTACACAGTCCCCCACCTACTGACACGCCCTCTCATTCAATCACACCTGATTCTTGTTCTCTTCCTTCCTATTGAAGCCTGCAGGTCCCAGTGTCCTGTGCTGTGCGTTCCCCAACATTCCACATTTATCGCTCTGCGCGACGAGAAGTGATTAAAAAGCGCTACGACGTTTTTCACTCATATTTGTTTGTCTTGGTTTCGGTAGCATGGATTTTAAAGACGTTCCGCAACCAATGTCGCCTCCTGCTGCATCCGTCCCGTTACAAGTTAGTGCAAAAAGCAAAATTCTTCACTTGAAACGTTACGTGTGTGTACCTGTAAACAGCTGTTATAGTACTACAATTCTTTTAACATATTTGTTTTAATGTATAACTATGGATTAAATAGAATTCATCAAGATGAATTCAAAAACGAGTTGTCATTTTTACAAGTAGTTTTTACTACAGCTCTAAGAGTGGTGGTAGTTTAATTTGAGTGATGTGTTGGGCTTTCTTTTACAACCCTCTAAAGAATTTTCTGGTCTAGTTCGATATAGTTCCTGTACAAAGCATTGATGCAGCCTGTGTAAAAAGTTGTGTTCAAGCCAAGCCTACACAACCTTTTGACCTAGAAATGATGCTGTTGCACCTTCTTTGCCACATTACCAAAATGAATAGTCCATGTGAGGTCCTCTTTGATGTTTATGTTAAGGACCTAGAAGGTGCAGACCTTCCCTACTGAGAACCCCACAGGTTCAATGGCTTGATCAGGTACCTCGTCACACAGCCATGTTTCCCTGAGCTATATCAAGCAGCAGTCCTTCATCACACTGAAATGAGACCTGCCCGATTAGTTTGTTGTTTAAGGATGTACATTCACAAGCACTACATGGTGGTGGAGAGCAGTGGATACGCCTTTTTTTTCTTGCGCCAGACACAGTAATATTTTGTCAAAGCTACGAGCTAAACAGAAGAACTGCTTTGTTGTTAGCTGGCCAGAGGTCCAATGTGCTATTACACTGGTATCTTTGAACTTTGTTTCCTAAATAGTGGGATTTTGTAGTGCATTTTATGCTGAATTTGATTGTTTTTAGAATTTTTCTATTACGTATGGTTTTCAAGTGTGTACATTTACTTTACCTTTATTACTTATTCATGAATGAGGTTATTATTACATGTGTACAAATGTATTGCTAAAGTGTACAGTGTATTTTTGCCTATATTTGGTCTCAATAACATCCCTGTCCAGTGTCCAGAAGCAGTTTGCTAACAAAGAGGGTATTAGTAGATTCTTCACTTGATTTTGCCTGAGTGTGACATGTTGCATGTAGTAGAAAGCTACTCTATAAAAATCCTGAAGTAGCAAGTGAAGGTTAACAGGTCTTTAATTTTCAGTGATGTTAAGGAATGGTGAAGGACACAAGAAGCGTCATCTGATGCATCTGGTCCTACATCATCATCTCAGCAACATCACATCAGAGCTTCAGGTTCTCTCCTGAAATATACAAATAAGAGTACATGTCGGTAATTACCAACTACTGCCAAATTGATGGGGGTGTGGAGAAAAACTATTCATTTTACTTGGTTAAAGATCTGATGCACGCATGCAAGTGTGAGCGGTAATTTAGGAAGGAAGTTTCTAATTGTGTCCAGTAACATTTTGATTATAAGGCCTAGGGCAGGGTAAAGGCTAATTTCATATATATACATATATAAGTGTCATGCCTGGTCCCACCCCCGCCTGTTTTGTTATGCCTACGTCCGTCTTTTCATCCATATGTTTCTTAGCCACGCCCATAGGCGTTACCTTCCCAGGTGTTTTGTGCTAATGCATGATAGTCCCGTGGATATGTAGTCGCGTTTGTGTTTGTGTTCATCGTCTTCTGTATATGGGTGTTCATGTGATGTCTAAGATTGCCGGTTTGTTAAAGCTTCAGAATACATGTTTAGGAGATTCTATGTTTATCGTATCCACTGATGTTTCGTTTTGTTTAGTTACATGTCATATGTCTGTCGGTACGTTCAGGTATATGTTCAGGCTTATGTCGTGTTACAGGGTTAAATGGTTAAAGGAGTATTTGGTTCTTTATTTGTGTCTCGTATTTCCATAACAGTAGTTATCGTGCTTGAGTGCGTGTTTCGTGGTTTATTGTTAATGGGTGTTTTGCTGATGTGTTCATGTCCGTAGCGTCTTAGTATTTGTCTAAGATTCATAGTTCTGTGTTCAGTGGTTACGTTTGTGGTGTTCGCTTGTCTGAGTGTGTCTGAGGTCTAAGGTTTACGTGCATGTTTGGTTTTGTTAATATCAGGTATCATGTATCGCTATGAATGTTACGTACATAGACGAAGCCCGGAGGTTTACGTGTGTGTTTGGTTTTGTTAATCTCATGTGTCGTGTATCGCTATAAAGGTAGTCTTGTGTTAAGTTTAGTATTTCGTTTTGTCATTTCTTTGCCTTTGAGTTGGATAAGTTTGCGTTTCATGTTTTTCATTCAACATGCCTCGTCGTTCGCTTTCTGTCCGTCTTTCATCTGTCAAACGCAATAATATCAGCTCTTCTCAGCAAGTGTGTCCGCCTCTTGTTTACACCACACCCCCAACGTTACAATAAGCTTATAGAATTTGTTTCTGTTAGTCCTGACAGACCGTGGTACCTATGTTCCCAAATCTGAAAGGCTGCAGCCATTCATAATTAACTGTCTTCTATGACTGGATGAGAGGAACATGCAGGAGTAGACCCTTATTGGTCTGAGCAGATGCATACCCTGTCTTATGAAGTGTGGATATAGATTCTTGTATGTGTATCCTGACTTGGACCTGGCATGATGTTGGGTTTAGCGGGATACTGCTGCCTCCCCCTGGTCCACCTTCCATGGGACCATGCTCCTCTCTCCAGCCCCACTGGACACAACAGCAAAACAGGAGCAGTTGGAATTCAGCCGATTGCATTTCAGTAAATGTACCCGAGTTAGAAGGTGAGCTGCTACCTTTGCACGTAGAACAGCAGGTAGGCTGTTCTTGCCCTGCATTTAAGGATGGTTGGCTCATTTGTTCTTGGAACTTTGAATCATTGAATGACTGACAGCTCTCTCCTTTCTCCTCAGCTACATGGCTGATGTAGTGTCCTGTCAGGGTAGGAAGAGGTCAGCACTCATTTTATAGTTTAATCTGCATGGTTGTCAGTATCAGACTACTCCCCACTGTCCATGCTGATACCCAAATGAGACACCACAGCGTTGAGTCTGTAGGTGGGAACACATTCCTGCAATCAACACCTGCATCTGTTTTTTCATATGATTCGAGTGAAAATGCATCATAGATCATTGATGCAAGTCTCTCATATCTCTGTCTCAGGCTGTCTTATTCGGCCTCTCTTCTTCTTGATCTCTCTCTCCTCACCAGTGGGCTGACGTGCTGTCCTCTACTAATGGGTTAAAAGAACTACATCATTATGGCAGATACTTATGTTTACTTGTTGTCTCTCCAACGTTCAATATTTTACTGTGACACCGTGAGAAAATGCCAGATATATACCTTGCTCTGGAAGAGACGTTTTCCGCAGGTTTGTCTTGGGTGCAAGTTGGTCCACTGTGGACAAATCACAAAGCCATTCAATCAGCATTATCTTATAGCATATAGCTAAATGTGTGAGGGGGACAGAGAAGTGGGTAGGCTCAGCCTGTTGTACGAGCTCACCTTAACTGCTGCCTGAGTGCAGACACCCCAGGAAGGGCAGAGAGGTCCAGCTCTGCTGGGATGTCCATCAGGTTTCTTAGCTTTTGGCCCAGCATGTCAAATCGCTTCACGTGTAGGATTAAAACTCTGCTCCAAAGAGAAAAACAACTTAAGGACTGGAAGTGTGTGTGACTTGGACTGGTTTAAAACTCATTGTTTCTGCTCATTTGCATAAGGTGAGACTCACTGTGTGTGACGGGCAGTAGGTGCGAACGAAAAGGAAGCGATCACGCCAAGTCTCAGAGAAAGAGGGGTTTAATGAATAACGTGCGCAAACCAAAAACCCGTGCACTTGATCCCGATTAAGGATATAATAAACAGCAGTCAACTGGTACATAGACAAGGCATATATAGCCACACAAACGACCATCAGGTGAGGAAGCTAATAAGCCCCGCCCACCTGAGGGACGCACACAACGCAACAGGACAACTGCCGCTATACCGTAGGTGACCGGGAGGGGGAGCCTCCCTCACCGTGGTGACAGACCCCCCCACCAAGCCGCACTACGGCCCGATGTGCGGTTCACAGCGGCAGAACACAAAACATACAACATACACCAGGGTCCCGCCTCCCTGGGCGGGACCCTGGACCGGCTGGGCCGTCAACAACAGACAAACCACGCCCCAGTCGGTCACAGGGCCCTCACGCCCCAAAGGCCCCACAAAGTGTGCAGGTTACCTCCCTACTGCACAGTTGAACGTCTCCTGGACCAACCTCTCGGCTCGGGGTAAACCCCTATATGGGGCCGAGAGTTCCCCTGGGCATCCCTAGAACGGCCGGGTAGACCGCCCCTACCTAGAGGCAGTACAAAGCAGAGTGGACTCCTCCACCCTGCCGGAGGTTCCGGGGGGGAAGTAGTCCTATCCCCAACGTGGGCCGACTACTCCCCAGGGCGAACCTCCTCGTCGTCCCGAGCACGAGGGGAGGTCCATGGACTCCACAGTCAACCGCGGGAGGAACCTGCACACAACACGTACGCACAAACACACAGACACAACACAAACGCGCACTTACCCTGACCTTTATAGCACCCCTAACACAGGGGGGGGAGAGGTCTCCATCTCGGAAGGAGGGGACACCCCTTTACTACTCCCCTTACTGGAGGAAGGGGGCCCCTACCGTCTCCGGAGACACTCTCGCATCCCTGGTCAGGGCCTCCCGTAGGAGCTGCGCCTTCTGTGCCACAGACCGTGGCACGGGACCCTGCATAGCCCCTCCCCCAAACGCCCTTTGGAGGAGGAACATATTTAGGGAGCCTTAAGGGAATTACATATAAACACGAAAGACAAACGCAAACACGCAAGACAAATGGCAGACGCACCTTCCACTCAGCCCGTAGTCACACACATCTCAGGCATGCACAAACACAAACACAGACTTCGGGCGAGCACATTAGCGAGAATGCGCCGCCGCCTTGGAGGAGAGCGCTATTAGGTCCCTCGCTTCAGTCACCGCCGTGCAACACAACGTACTATACAAACACACAAACAAACAAGCACGTAGGCACGACGGGACAAGCGGTTCGCAACCCAGCTCTCCTCCACATACATTCAAACAACAAAAATTCACGTAGACAAACACTTACCACAAGACATGACCACAAACGAAGGAGAAAGTAAAGGAGACTGGCGGCTTCCGAAAGGTGGCTGGTTATTCTGTGACGGGCAGTAGGTGCGAACGAAAAGGAAGCGATCACGCCAAGTCTCCGAGAAAAAGAGGGGTTTAATGAATAACGTGCGCAAACCAAAAACCCGTGCACTTGATCCCGATTAAGGATATAATAACCAGCAGTCAACTGGTACATAGACAAGGCATATATAGCCACACAAACGACCATCAGGTGAGGAAGCTAATAAGCCCCGCCCACCTGAGGGACGCACACAACGCAACAACAACAGGACAACTGCCGCTGTACCGTAGGTGACCGGGTGGGGGAGCCTCCCTCACCGTGACACTGTGGGAGTGAGAACAACTCCATCACTTCATATGCCTTGCTGCCTTGACCAAATTCACAGTAAAACTCTAAAACTTGGCTGAAAAAAAAATTCATTGAGAATGACAAATTTGAATGGCAGCATGCCATAATGGTACTCTTGGTAATAAAGTGTTGTTGACAGACCTTGAAGTTACTGTGTCAGTCAAGGTAGAGCTCAGGTTAACAGAGAGGTGATTGAAGTCCACAGCTTTCACAAAACAGAACGGCGACATTACAACATTCACACAAAGATAACCCACTGTATCCCATAAACATTGTCTGAGTTGTCACATACTTTGTGACAATGCACACTTTAAATGAACACATGTTCTGTCTAGTTACAGTAAGACCAGTCCATTTACAAAATGGAGATGTGGGGATATAACACAGAATTACCTGCTGCAGGTGCGCATGGACGTGATGTAAAACTCAGTTTGCTACAGGGCAGATGTAAGAGAAGAATGAGGCCCTGAGTATCTCTCCCTCCTCCATCAGCTGCAGCGAGCAAAGCATCAGGACCTCATGGGCATCCTGTGGAAGACAGCACAGAACATCAGAGGGGGCTTTGGTTCTGGACTTCAGCAACAGCACAGTGAGAAAACAAAGAAGACTGTGCAGTTCCTGCATGTGGTACTGATGTGTTTTTAATGGCTCAGATGGCTATGTAGCTGGACCTCTTCATAGAACTCTCCAAACGCAGGGCACTAGACTGAAACACAGGCATTCAGGGCCCCCAGGAGCTGCTTCCTCTGTGTAGAGCTATGAGTGGTGAGCCTGGCCTGCTGCAGATCTGCAAAGCATCTACACACAGCAACAGGAAGACCAATGTGATTTATATCTCTCAGCATCACAGCAACCCCCTAAGCACTCATTTTAAATTTTAAATTTCATGCGTGTTTTTTTTTTTTTTTGCAAAATCAAAGAAGTCAACTAAAATCCAAGATTCAGTATTGCCCCAAGCATTTTTATTCATATGTTTTAATAGGTTGGTAGATTCACATATGTGTAGCAAATCGCAGTAACGTTTAATTTCAGTATTGGACAAGAACGAGTTGATAGCAAAAAATACTGTAGGCTACTGGTATTAGCCCTATGGATACCGGTAGTGATAACTGTGTGGTAGGCTATTCTTAGCTGTCTGAGTTAAACGTTAAACTCCTCCAAAATTAAAAGCTATAACGGGAGCTGTTCTTAAGATCTTCTCCCCCTTCTCTCATCTTCTAAAAACCGATAAATAGTCTGACAATTTGAGACTTCAAAAGAAGCGCTAATCTCTGGTAGTTACATGTTTACATGTCCCTGTAGTATGCTTTGATTTTGTCTCATATTGGAAACTGTACTGCATACTACTACGAGGACCAGTATGCAGTATCCAGTATGTAGTATGTAGGCTATTTTGAACAGAGCCAGTGTGAGCCTGTTAGGATCAACACCCCTTCCTCCGCCCTCTGATCACCTGCTCCTTTCCACTCCCCTTTCTTCCCATATATATACACCCCTCTGTCACTTCCTGGTTGCGAAGTATTGCTAACTCATGTTGCGTACCGAGCGTTATTATTACCTGCCTGCTTTCCTGTGTACCGACTTCTGCTTACGTCCTAGACCTCGTCTCTTGCCTAGCGATTTGGTACCTCCCGGAATCTGCCTGCCCGTGCCTGACCCTGACCGTCCTGACAACGACTTTGAGAACGAGTTCGCATTACGCTATACTGCTGACATCTCAAGTATAAGTGCACTGTCTGATCAAATAAAGACGAACTCGTTTCGCATTTGGATCCCTCTCTGTGTGGTCTATTCGTAACAGAAATACTTCGCCTACGAGATATGGATCCAGCGGAGACCACAGCTCGACTCGCTCACCAAGAAGCCGCCATTAATGCTCTGCACGAGTCGGTGCAACAACTCGCCGAGGCAGCCCGTACCCGTGAGAATACTATTATTTCTCTCTCCACCCAACTGGCTGCTACCGCCTTAGCGACGCCGCCTGCCTCAGCCCCTCCCGCGGACTGCGTCCCTGTAGCGGAACCAGAGCGGTATGACGGCTCCCCCGAACGCTGCCGCAACTTCCTCATGCAGTGCTCAATGTATTCCACCTACAACCCCGCAAAGTTTCCATCCAACAAAGCCAAGGTGGATTTCATCATTTCCCATCTAACCGGAGAAGCGGGGAGGTGGGCCACTGCACTTTGGAACAGCAAAGATCCTGCCCTCCAGTCCGAGGACCAGTTCAACTCCCTATTTCGGGCCGTGTTTGACCACCCAGCGGGCGGCCGAGACGTGGGAAACCAGCTCTGCGACATGAGTCAGGGAAATCGCAGTGCTGTGGATTACGCACGGGAGTTCCGTACGTTGGCCGCAGGTAGCAGTTGGAGCGACTCCGCCCTGAAGACCGTATTCCGCCGGGGACTGAGGGTGGATCTCCAGGTGGAACTGGCTTATCGGAGTGAGACTTTGACACTGTCAGAGTTTATTCAGGCGGCGATAAACGTCGACAAAATACTCGTCGCTCATCATCCCAATACAAGAAGCAGTTCACAGCCCAATACTGGAGGAGGTTCAGCCGCCACACGCACACATTCCCCACGTCTGGTCACCGAGGTCCGTGACGTCCCTGAACCCATGCAGTTGGGCAGGGCTCCGCTGAGCCCCCTCGAGAAATCCCGACGCCTCCGGAATGGACTGTGTATATGCTGTGGAGAGGGAGGCCACTTCCGCGACAGATGCCCTGTTCGTCAGAGACGCCCTGGAGAGGAAGAACGAGTAAGAAAAACTCTGATACCTATCGTAGGGCGTAGCCAGTTTAATCTCCCTGTACAAATACTTTGGGGGGGAGAGGGTCATACTCTATCGGCCCTAATAGATTCAGGTGCCGCAGGTGATTTCATGGATGAAAATTTAGTAAACCGCCTAGAAATCCCTACCACTCCCGTCACACCCCCCCTTCGTATCAACGCGCTGAATGGCCAACCCATAGGAGAAGGGTTAGTTAATCGCTGCACTCACCCCATCACGCTGAAAGTGGGGCTGTTCCATAGCGAGGTGAGACAGTTCTTCCTCATATCCTCCCCTAAGGATCCTGTAATCCTCAGTTTTCCTTGGTTGTCCTCCCATGACCCAGTTATTTCCTGGAAGGCTAAAGAACTCACGAAGTGGGGACCTAAGTGTCTAACGGAATGTATGCACTTACCTCTACGATCCACTACAGTGGAGAGTCCTCACACACCCCTAGCCGACGCAGTGCCGACCCAATATCAAGAATTCGCAGACGTCTTCTGTAAAGAGAGTGCCAGTCATCTCCCGCCTCACAGATCAGTGGACTGCGCGATAGACCTCCTGCCAGGATCCCCCCTCCCTCGAAGAACAAGGCCTTACCCGTTGTCCAGGCCGGAGGATCACGCCATGGAATCCTATGTCCGTGAGGCTCTGGAGAAGGGGCCATCCACGTCACCGGTAGCCGCAGGTTTTTTCTTCGTAGAGAAGAAAGCGGGGGGTCTACGCCCCTGCATTGATTATCGGGCACTCAACGCAGTCACTTCCAAATACGCCTATCCTCTTCCGTTCATCTCAGCGTCACAAGAACGATTGATGGGAGCTAATATCTTTACAAAACTGGACTTGCGGAGCGCCTATAACCTGATCCGGATAAGGGAGGGAGACGAGTGGAAGACTGCATTCGTCACAGCCAGGGGCCATTACGAATACCTGGTCATGCCGTATGGACTGGCAAATAGTCCCACGGTATTTCAGGCCTTCATGGACGAGATCTTCCGAGATATGATTGAGAAATTCGTGTTCGTCTACATTGATGATATCCTCGTGTACTCCTCTTCGCCCTCTGAGCACGTTCAACACGTATCTGCGGTTCTGCAACGCCTTCGTCAGAACCACCTCTTCGTGAAGGCAGAAAAATGCGAATTTCACCGGAATTCTATAACTTTCCTAGGCTGCACGCTCTCACCGGGGAAGATCGCCATGGATACAGATAAGGTGGAGGCAGTAACGTCATGGCCCACTCCTTGTTCACAGAAGGAATTACAACGTTTCCTGGGCTTTGCTAACTTCTGCCGCAGGTTCATCAGGGGCTTTGGGGCGTTAGCAGCACCGCTCACGAATCTCCTGAAAGGGGGGAGGCGACGGAGTTTCGAGTGGAATGCCCAAGCAGACAGAGCCTTCTCCACACTCAAGCGAGCTTTCACGACTGCCCCTGTATTACACCTACCTGATCCGACACTCCCCTTCATAGTCGAAGTCGACGCGTCTGAGACTGGCGTGGGGGGAGTCCTTTCCCAACGCCAAGGGCAACCCCCGAAACTTTACCCCTGTGTCTACTACTCCAAGCGACTACAACCCGCAGAGATGAACTACAACGTGGGGAATCGCGAACTCCTCACGATCAAACTCGCGTTAGAACACTGGCATCAAATGGCTGGAGGGAGCTGAACATCCCTTCATCGTATACACGGACCATAAAAACCTGAAGTACTTGAAATCAGCACGACGTCTCAACCCCAGGCAAACCAGATGGGCGCTGTTCTTCTCGCGATTCCAATTCACGGTGTCTTACAGACCGGGATCTAAGAATACGAAAGCCGACGCACTCTCCCGGAAGTTCGAGAAAGACGCACCACAGCGGGAACCCAAACGAATCCTACCGAAACTTGCTTTCTGAGAGCCATTAGGTGGAACTTTCAAGAGGAACTAGAGGAGGCGCTTCGCAAGGAACCTAGACCGGAGGATTGCCCGGAGGGTAAGGAGTACGTACCCATGTCCCTTCGGGGTCGTCTCCTCCAGATAGCTCACGATTCGGTGAGCGCAGGTCACCCTGGGATTACCCGCACCAAGAATTTAATCTCTAAGCATTACTGGTGGCGATCCTGGGAAGATGACGTTCGTGATTATGTACTTGCCTGTGCCACCTGCGCCCAATCACGCACCCCTCGTACACTGCCCGTTGGAAAACTCCTCCCCCTAACTATTCCACATCGGCCTTGGACCCACCTCGCTATAGATTTCATCACTGATCCCCGAGGACATCGTGTCAGACAGGGGAGTGCAATTTACCTCCTCTGTCTGGAGGAAATTCTGTAAACTACTCGGAGTTTCCACCAGCCTAACCTCGGGTTATCACCCCCAGTCCAATGGAGAGGTAGAGAGGACAAACCAGGAAGTAGGGCGGCTCTTGCGGCAGTACTGCACTACCCACCACGACTGGCACAAATTTATTCCCTGGGCTGAGTATGCGAGGAACTCGCTTACCCATTCATCCACTAAGCTTACGCCTTTCCAGTGTGTGTACGGGTACCAACCGGCCTTTTTCCCGTGGGACAAAACCCCGTCTGACATACCTGCCCTGGATGACTGGCTCCGCCGCAGTGCCCGTACCTGGGAAATGGCCCATGTCCAGTTACGCCGTGCCCTGCACACTCGTCGACTAAATGCTGACCGTCGTCGCCTCCCCACCTTAGTATATCATCCTGGCCAAAGAGTGTGGCTGTCTACCCAACACATCAACCTACGGAAACCCTGTAAAAAACTCTGTCCTAAATACATCGGTCCGTTTAAAATCCTCCGTCGCATAAACGCTGTATCATACCAACTCCAACTCCCCCCTCAGTACCGCATTCATTCCACCTTCCACGTTTCCCTGTTAAAGCCCGTCCATTACAGCCCCATGTCTGCCCCCCTCGTATCCGAAACGCCTCCCGAACCTGTAGAAGTCGAGGGCCGCCCCGCTTACATTGTTCGAGAATTGTTGGAATCACGACGGAGACGACACGGTCTAGAATACCTTGTGGACTGGGAAGGTTACGGCCCAGAGGAACGTTCGTGGGTGCCAGCCAGGGACATTCTATGCCCGTCTCTCATCTCAGAGTTTCACACTGCCCACCCCGACTCCCCCGCCCCCAGGCGCCGTGGCCGCCCGCCCTCCTCCCGTATTAGAGCGGCTGGAGCCGCTCGTCAGAGGGGGGGTAATGTTAGGATCAACACCCCTTCCTCCGCACTCTGATCACCTGCTCCTTTCCACTCCCCTTTCTTCCCATATATATACACCCCTCTGTCACTTCCTGGTTGCGAAGTATTGCTAACTCATGTTGCGTACCAAGCGTTATTATTACCTGCCTGCTTTCCTGTGTACCGACTTCTGCTTACGTCCTAGACCTCGTCTCTTGCCTAGCGATTTGGTACCTCCCGGAATCTGCCTGCCAGTGCCTGACCCTGACCGTCCTGACAACGACTTTGAGAACGAGTTCGCATTACGCTATACTGCTGACATCTCAAGTATAAGTGCACTGTCTGATCAAATAAAGACGAACTCGTTTCCGCATTTGGATCCCTCTCTGTGTGGTCTATTCGTAACAGAGCCCTTGGGAGTTCACCATGTGTACTGGTTTCAAAACGTGATGGAACGTACAGATTCTGAACCGATTATAGGAAGGTTAATGCAATCACAGTTGTAGTTTCATATCCACTGCCTCGTATGGATGATTGTATTGACAACTTTTGGCAGTTGGTACTGACAAATTTGTGAGTAAAGTGGATCTGCTGTAGGGATACTGGCAAATCTCTCTATAATCAGAAGCATCAGAGATTTCAGCTTTTGTTACTCCTGATCATTTCTTCCAGTATACTATTATGGCTTTTGGTTTTAAGAATGCCCCAGCTACTTTTCAATGCCTTATGATAACTGTGTTATCTGCTTATTTGGATTGGATGATGCAATTGTGTATACCTCAACTTGGGAAGAGCATGTTACCACCCTTCATAAAAGTGTTTGGCCAACTTGGACAAGCTGTGTTTACTTGAAATCTGGCCAAGTGTGTGTTTGCACAGGCAACAGATTCTTATCTAGGTATGAGTGTAGGAAATGATCAAGTACGACCTATTGCGGCAAACGTTGCAGCTATACTCAAGTTTCTAACTCCCAAGACACGGACGGTGTGGTTAACAAAGGTTTTTGAGTAGGGTTGAGTATTATAGGAGGTTTTGTCATAATTTCTCTGATGTGGTTTCGCCTCAAACTCGGATATTGAGTCAATCAGTTGATTTTAATTGGTCCTCTGCTTGTGAACATGCTATTTCGTGTTTAAAGGTATTATTTACTGAAGCTCCTGTACTTGCTGCTCCTAATCTCACTCAGCCTTTTATACTTGAAGTGGCCACTAGTGCTTCTGGTTCTGGAGCTGTTCTTCTTCAGGAAGAATCTGGAATCTGACATTCAATGTTCTTATTTTCACAAGTTTAATAAAGAAGGAGATATAGAGAAGGGGACTTTGGCATTGTTGTTCTGTCCTCATCCTGTTGTTGTGTATACTGACCATAATTGACTGTCCAGGACGTACAACCAAAATCAACGGCTGATGCGGTGGACTCTATTAATTCAAGATTGTCATGTGAAGATTCGGCATAAGAAATAATGTCATAGCTGACACTCTTACCCATGTTGTAGAGGTACTGTAGTACTGTGGGACAGGTGGTTGCCAAAGGTGGGGTGGTATCTTCATGCCTTATTTGGGGTGTCGGCTTGTTACATGCACAGACGGCACGTTTTGTTTTCCTTTTTCTCTTTAGATGGATTGGACCGTGTTTGCTAAATTAATGCTGAGCAGGTGATTAGCTATGGCCATGCTATTCCACCAATGGGACTACACCGTGGCTATGCCTACCCAGATATGTAATTGTATTTTTGCTGTGTTGCACATTTCTGGAAACTAACATCTTGCAAAATATTATCTGCCTTTATCAGACATTCAAAAATAGGGTAATTTCTTTGTTCAGTCATAGACACTCTGTTTTATGTACACAAACCAATATAGAGGACATCCAGCTATGTGATACATCCCACATGCAAACACAGCACTCTCTGTTTGGAACTTCAGGTTTTCTTGCCAGGTGTAAGGTGTACTCATGGAACTGTTTGTGCTGTTCATTTGTCCTTTCTGTTTGTCTCTATGTTCTTTCAGAATTAGATTAGATTAGATTAGATTCAACTTCATTGTCATTGCACATTGTCACAAGTACACAGCAACGAAATACAGTCCTCTGGGGCCTCAGTGTAAAGCACCGTGATCCCAGAGCGGCCTTTGCGTCAGAAACGCGCCACCGTTCACAAATGGGGGGGAAAGACAGAGATAACATTAGGAAGGAGGCAAATCCCCATAGCACATATAAGCATTGGTAGTGACAGACAATCAAGCCATGAGAGTGTTCATCCAGACAGGGAGGGGAGCCAGAGGCTGGTCTGGCACAGTTTTTGTTTCAAAGTTCACAATGGGAAGCAAGAGCCATACTCTGACAGTCTCTATGTGGGGTAAGGAGCAGGTAACCCAGATGACGACCTTCAGGAAGAGTTTCGTAATGTAGATAAGCAAGAATGTAGATTTAGCGAGAAGCTCGTCCAGTTTGAGCACGAGAAACTCCTCTGAAATCAGCGGTATCCCAACTGATCCAACTTCGCCTGTAGAGCTGTGAGGCTCTCCACGATCTAATCCATATTTTTACTAATAGTCAAAGTTTGTGTTCCGATAGCTCTACCCATCACATCAATCATGTTGGGCAATTTCTATGGGTGTTCGATAACTGACCTCACACTTTCCTGATACACCAGGGCAATGCCTAATCCAATCAACAGAAACCCAGTGATCAAAGTTCCAAATGGACATACGTCCTCAATGTCTTCCAGGGAGAGAGGCGCAAGACACAAACCACGCCATGTCGTCAAGCACATATCCAGCTGAGAACGTTCCATCCAGACATGTGGGTTCTCCCGATCCATGACTCCTTGTGGAAAAAATACTATTGATTGCGTTGAGAGACCACTTAATCAATTCCATACTTCTTGTTTGAAATTTGAAGATCAGCGTCAGGGTTCTGAGACAGAGAAGCTAAACTCAACCAGTGTGACCGCCTCTCGTGAAGGCCGGCAGAAGAAGAATTCGTTCTGTTATGTCTGACATGGGATTGATAAACTTGAGCTAATGCCATTCCACAACAAATCAAGCACACTGTTTTATTCTGTTCTGTTTTCCTGTGCACATGTTGCACAAACCTCACAGATTGTCAGATGAGTTGTATAGTCAAAAGTCATTTAATGGCTCCCTGACAGCAATCACATCAATGTTCCAGTCCCTCATTCCCCAAAATATTTACATTGCTGACTCATTGCAACATACTCATGCTGGACTTAATGCTCTTTGTGTCTTGTGTTTATTTTGTTTGATTTATAGCATATGATTTTAATCAGGGAGCACTGTTTCAGCTGTTAGCAGTCTACATCCCTGTCCATGACCTACTCTTCACTGTCAGTCTGTACCGTGTGTCAATGGAAACTTAATATTCCCCATCGTGGTATGACAGTGTTCACATAGGCATATATAGATTAGTCCATATCTTAAACTTTGTTGCCGACCAGAAGAGGATGGGTCTCCCCTTTGAGTCTTGGGTTCTCTCAGAGTTTCTTCCTCATGCTCAATGGATTTTTTCCTTGGCACTGTTGCCTTTGGCTTGCTCACTGGGGGCTTGGACGTGGACTCGGACATGTGTAACGCTGCTTGTATTAACAATATTACCTCATGGGGACTGGTGTACAATTTTTTATTTTTAATTTTCAAATCTCTCTAAAAATATGTTTTCACTTTATGGTGAAATCAAAATCAAATCAAAAGCACCAATACATCAGTCTGCAATAAGTACAGTGTTTTGAAAACTTTCTGAATCCATTTTACAAAAGTAATGATGGCAGTGAAAAAAAGAGCAAAGCATGTTGTTTTATTTTATATTCACTTTCCACCACAACTCGTTTTTGCTCCAGCTGTCTTAGCCTGGCAGTCGCGCACTGAGCATGCTCAAGAATTAAAGAGAATTAAACAACAGCAAATCCAAGACAGACCCAAAGCAAAGACATAAAGGGTAGTATATCCTAATACATAGTATGCATTAAGCAGTAAGCGAAAGGTACCCAGAGGATGGCTTACTGAATCGGGAGCCATTTTGAAGTATGCAATTGCAGCACACTGTCCTATCCCATGATTCAACTTGAGCATTTAGCTATGATCGTGTGGTGTCATATGTCATATACCATAGGTAAAATGGCTGATGTAGTATGTCCGAGGTTGTATGCATACTGCCCAATCGCCTACTGAAAGAACGTACTGCTTTAGCGGTTGAGCAGAATGTACTGCTTTGAAATCTAGTGTGTACTGCTTAAGTATGCCATTTCAGATTGAGCCAATCTGTGTTTCGCACAAGTACACATGGTTTTACAATCAACAGGGCTAACAAAAATGATTTTTTAATAATTTTTTAGATTTGTTTTAGAATATAAATTGTCCATTTGTAAAATTCATCTTCTCTTTCAGTGGAACCAAAGAAGCAAATTAATAGTTAATATAAAAACTAATTCGCACTTGTTGTGCTGTCTACTCAGCACATCTACTCAGAATGAATACAGTATGTAAACACCCTCATAGTTTATTCCTTGCATTTTCACAGGATGTTTTGGCCTATGGGCAGATGGTTAATCTTCTGTTAGCAATGTGCAGAGCTACCCTGGAATTGTGCAGTTAAAGCATTATCTTTAATCCCTATCCATCCATGTTTGACCCATTCAGCCCCAAAGCTTTGGCCTTTAACCCTAAGGCACAGAATATAACCTAACCTGAAATCATGAGATCATAGCAGTTTTACAGCATAATATTCATTTAACATACCATGGCATTCATACCCTGGCATTCTCTTTCATGTTTGACAGAAGTTATGATGGAAAACAGTGGACAGCATCATGACAATATGAGAAACAACATAAGCAAATACTGCAGGGAGCAGTGCCCTCAGCATGTCTGTGCTACACTAGTATGAGGATGGTCGGGTGCAAGATGCTTATGTTCAAGGGTCACACAGGGATCCAGAATTAAGATCGAGATCTTACAGGTGAACAGGGGACAGTTGAGTTGAATGTGATGCTCCAACATTGTGATAGATTCAGACCTAAGTAAAAAAATAACAAACCATTAACAGTAATTTGTTCAGTGTTCCTAAATGATTACATGGTTGTGACAGAAGGAATCATTTTTCTTCCTTACAGCCACTGGGGGGCTCTGTTGCCAAGTTCAAGCAATGCACTGCAGTTCTGATAAGCATGTCTCCTACCCAAGGGAAAAGGTGCTTATAAAATGTCAACATGAATAATGTGCTAAAATTTGAAGTTTTAAGTTTTTTTCAGTGTGTTATAATTTGCTGTGTTTTCTGGTTACCATGGTCTAAAATAAATTTTGTCACAGCCATTTTTTATGTGTTTGTTTATTTATGTAGCCTATTTATTTTCTGGAGTTTCTGGAGAGCAATTTGGTTCCTGGTGGGCAGTAAGTGTTTTGGAAATATTATCTGGTGTCCTTAATGAAGAACCAGATATCCTCTGCAGAATACTGTATTCATCTGTGCAAAGAGAGGCCTGTACACAGGAAGAAGAATGGCCTTTTTATTGGTCCCCTTAGGAAAATTCTTCTCTGCCCTTCATCCATCCAGAGTGAACACACACATGCCCGGAGCAGTGAGGAGACACCTGCTGCTGTGCCCAGGGAGCAGTTGGGGGGAGCCCCCTCCATGAAGCCCTCACACCTGAACCCTTCCCACTCACTACAGTTTTTACAATGTTAAGCTGTTGTCCCTTTTTTCCTTCAGTCTATTTATTGTCATTAAGGACCCTTATTATGTCCATAATTTATATGTAGTTATTCTTTATTATTATTATCAAGCAATTCCAAGAACATTTTGTCTGTCAGGTTTAAAAATCAGGTATAATGATTACCATATTTTCCATGTCACATTAAATATATTTTTTTCTGCAAACATAACCAAGTGTCTTAAAATCTGTATTCATCTCATTGTTTCATACAGCGTTCAAAAGGTTTTTCAACTGCATGATACAAGTCTATTCATACACTCACAGTGTAGAAATGGGGTAAAATGTAATTACTCTATCTATGAGTCCTATAAACTAATCAAATGTTTGAAGTTAATGTTGCTAGAAGTTGTTAGAAGTTCCCCAAGAGCTGCTGGTATATGGCCTAACTAGCACAGTTAGACATTATTATACATAATAAACACTGGATTATCAAAATAGCCATTTAACAGCATTCTTTTTTTGCAGTTGTGTGCCTCTAATGTGGTTCTAGTTGTGTGTTTACTGTGAAAGCACTCTCTAGTCCTGCTTCACCTCCACAAATCATAACTGAATAAACTTCATGAATTATAGCTGAAAGGCTGGGTTAATACTGCAGGGTTGGCTGGATATGGCCTTGTGTGTTTGTTTGTTAGTGCTTTTCACATGTTATTTCTCATATTTTTATTCTCACGTTATTTCTCATGTTGTTTCACATTTGTGGTAATTTCAATTATACCAAGAACAGAATACTGTTTCTTTGTTATGTCTCTTTAATAAAAGTTTAAAGTAAAGTTCTACTTAGAAGATTAATAACATTATGCTAACTCAATTTGGACTTCATTTCTCTGGGGTACTGCAATCCACCATGCTTCCCTTTGAGACCTAATTTCATTTTAATCAAATTACTAAGACCTATAGAGAAACCCACTAGAGAGAACCTGCAGAAGAGCTTTGGTGGTCTGCCAGATAACAGCTGACTGTGTGCACTGTCTGTAGCACTCGATAAAGACACTGAAACAGCAAATTGAATAGAAAGCAGCAGTTCTGAAGTGCCGCTCCGTTTGTTACGGATAATAAGATGCAAGTTATGTTGAAGCAAAGTTACATGCATGGATGTGCACTGGCTTTATGTTGAGAAAATTCAACAATGGTTATAATGATTATGGTGTTTAGAATAACAGGATGACAAGAACATTGTAAAAAAAAGGAATTAATGTCATCAGGAACTTCTGTATGTGATGGTAGCTTTGGGATTGCTCCTTATAGGTAACTGTCTTGGTACATTGAGTTTCAGACTGTTTTGTACTGAAATGTTTCTTCCTCATCCCTAATGGCTAACTGTATTTTCAGTGTCTATATGCAAGTGCTGGATGCCTTTCTTTCTCTAGAATTCAAGATATGGAAGCAGAAGTGCAAAACTGTTCTTATGTGAGAGGACACGAAACATTAACACAGTTGTTGAAGACTGGGCCCTAGTCTGCTTGGCAACAGCTTAAGATCTAAGAGTTTAACCATTCAGCTTGATAGCCCTGTGACATCCATTTGCAAAACAGGCAAATTTTGATGAAACAAGCACTTGTTATGTAGCTGACAACTTAATTATTTAAGCAAGCGTTATTAGGTTGAGAAAAACGCTACATTTATGCATTGTATGAAAGTGTGTTTGAAATGCAGCATGTTTAATTAAAAGATAACATAATTCAAATGTTTGCCAGTAGATATGTACTCATTATACTCTGTTTCTTTCCTGTTTTGTTAGAATTCCCCTGAAACTGAAACACTTCAAAGTCACTTTGAGCCTTCGCTAAAACAAATACCTGGGCTGAAAGTATGAAACATAAAGTACAGGGGGTACTTCAGTGTACAGGTGTCAGCATAGGACAGCCAGAGAAGTGTGAAAGAGGCAGTAGAGTGAAGGGATTCAGATGACTGTGGATAAAAATGTCCCCTCAACTTGCATTCTTCTCTCCAAAGAGCCACTGGAACCACAGTGGTTAGGATATCAGGCACCTGCTGAGATTAACTCCAGATCAAAGGGAAAATGTGGCAATGCTACAGAGGTTTTGTGAAGTAAGTCTTTGAGTTCCTGCTGTCATGTAGGGCAGTCGAGCTCAAAAAGAACAGATCTTCACCACAGAGGACCTCACAGGGATTACTCACATGGGTCATGTGGTAAAGACATGCAGCAGGGATCAGACTGTTGAGTAGCCAGTAGTACTTTATCATGGACTGTAGTCTCACGTATCCACCCTCACATGGACAGTCCTCCCGACACATGATCCCTGATTTGGCCCCCATTACTCTGCACTATATAGGAATGTCATGTTACATGGCTTGGACAACAGAATCTTCTTCTGACGCAACAGCCGCTCTGAGATCCCGGTACTTTACACCAAGGCCCCAGAGGAACACATTTCGTCACCTTGTACTTGTACAATGTTTGTATACCAATAAACTTGACTCTGACTCTGAGCATATTGTATGATGTATGAATGTATGATGTGCACAAGTATGAAAATGTCTGTACCCTTCTTCCCTTTTCTTCTTTGGCAAATCTTTACATCCCTGAATTAAACTACAAGTGCTCTCTTCAGAGTTGGTACTTCAGAGTACTTCATGTTGGTTCTGGACAGTCTCTACTTGCTTTTAATTTTACATTCTTAAGATATAGATCAACAACCAGACAATCAATGTTGAAATGTGCCAATTGTCAATTGTAATTTTCACCCCAATAGAAATTTGTCCTTCACATTTTACCCATCTGTGCAGTGATAACACACACTCTAGTGATTACAAGGGGGTTGTGCTGCACAAATGCCCAGAGCAGTGGGCAGCACTAACCTGGCACCCAGGGAGCAGTTGGGGTTAGGTGCCTTGCTCAAGGTTACCTCAGTCTTGGCCTCAGGCCTGGGAATCGAACCCACAACCCTCCAGTCACAAGACTGGTTCCCTAAGCACCAGAACCTGACTAGGATGTAGTCTCAGCCTGTACTTATTACTTTTTGAACTGCATATTCATGAAACACAGGCAAAACACTGCTGTCTATATTTTAATAAGATTTTCTCTTTTAAAGAACCAACCTGCCTATTATGGTGGGGCCCCAGAATTTTGCACTATGCCACTGTGTAGAATGTGTTTATATTGTTATTCTGGCATTACAAAACAAATCAGATGCAGACATAGAAAGTTTCTAACTGTAACATTATAGTTTTCTTTACCTCATATAGCCTTTGATGTTTTGCACTAGTTTAAAAACTTCATACCACCCCTGTTCCATTACACATAAAATTATTAGTGTTGCTTAATTCACTTTCAAGAGTGAGAATACAGTTGTCAACAGTTGGCCTCTTTTCAGTTATGATCTTGATTCAAATGTGGAAGTGAAGATCATGGTGCCTTGTGGAAGTAAGACTGCAATGAAGAATTACTTCTGCAATCACTTCTGCATTACTTTTGAGTGCATATATACACGCATACATCTGTGCATCAAGAAATTGATACATGGGTGCATCAGTAAACTGGAGCTCCTGGGAGGATGAGAGCTTTGCTTTCCTAAAATATTGACAGACAAACAATGAATGCTCACAGGCCTCTGCAGTGTGGAAGAGCAATAAAATGCTGCGTTCTTTGAACATCACCTCAGAAATGTAACCCTCTTGATGATATGCCCTTCTGTGTCTGCCTAGGGCAAGCGTGAACAATCTCCTAGAGAACATCTCAGAAGGCTTAAGTGACTAACCCCACCAGCTGCTGGCAGATACTGCATCATCCACAGTGACGTCAAGCCTGTGAGCATGACTGCAGTCTTGTGGATGGGTTCACCTTGTGGGCAGAGGGGGAGTAGATAAACTAGACGGTGCCACGCCAGGTCACAAGCCACACCCACTCAATTTATGCCGGCATTTATAATTATTAGGAATGCACAAATTATTCAGTGTGTATAAGTTTTAAATGAGTTTTATTTTTTGGTTTAAATGACATCCTGCTGGTGCATGAAGGCATCAAGGTGATTTCATATTGGATGCAGCTGTTATGAAAGAGGACCTGTGCATCTGCAATTTTGAGCCTAACAGATTATGCTTCCATTTCCATAGAGTTCAATATGACATTGGTCCACCCATTGCAGCTAGAACAGCTTCAGCTCTTCTGGAAAGGCTGTCCACAAGGTTTAGGAGTGTGTTTATGGGGATTTTTGACCATTCTTCCAGAAGCACATTTGTGAGGTCACATACTGATATTGGACGAGAAGGCCTGGCTCTCAGTCTCCGCTCCAATTCATCCCAAAGGTGTACTATTGGGTTGAGGTCAAGAGTCTGTGCAGACCAGTCAAGTTAATCCACACCAGACTCTGCCATTGTGACGGGCAGGGAGTGCGAACTAAAAAGGAAGCGATCACGCCAAGATTCAGAGAAAAGGAAGGGTTTAATACATAAAGTGCGCAAACCAAAAACCTGTGCACTTGCTCCAAATTAAGGATACAATAACCAGCAGTCAACTGGTACAAAGACAAGACATATATAGACAAACAAACTACCATCAGGTTAATAAGCCCCACCCACCTGAGGGACGCACACAACGCAACAACAGGACAACTGCCGCTGTGCCGGAGGCGACCGGAAGGGGGAGCCTCCCTCACCGTGACAGACCCCCCCACCAAGCCGCACTACGGCCCAATGTGCGGTCCACAGCGGCAGTACAAAAGACGCAAGACGAAGGGGCAGGAAGGCGGGGACAAGGCAGGGTAACACCTCCTGCGGTCCCGGAGCTGAAACACAAAAAACACACAACATAAATTAGCTCCCGCCTCCCTGGGCGGGACCCTGGACCGGCTGGGCCATCAACAAGACACAAAACTACGCCCCAGTCGGTCACAGGGCCCTCACGCCCCAAGGCCCCACAAAGTGTGCGTGTGTGCAGGTTACCTCCCAACCGCACAGTTGAACGTCTCCTGGACCTGCCTCTCATCCCGGGGCCAACCCCGGGGCCTGGAGTCACCCTGGGCAACCCTAGCCGGCCAGGGAGACCGCCCCTCATGGGGAGGTACATAGCAGGGTGGACTCCTCCACCCTGCCGGAGGTTCCAGGGGGGAAGCACTCCTTCCCCATAGGTGACCGGTCACACCCCAGGGCCAACCATCTAGTACACCGAGCACAGGCTCTGGAGTTCCCCTGGGCATCCCTAGAACGGCCGGGGAGACCGCCCCTCGTGGGGAGGTAAATAGCAGGGTGGACTACTCCACCCTGCCGGAGGTTCCAGGGGGGAAGCACTCCTTCCCCATAGTGGGCCGGCTACACCCCAGTGCCAAACTCCTCGTCACCCCGAGCATGAGGGGGGGACCTCTGTCTTCAGCAGGAGGTCTTCAGGCCAGAGCCCTCTGGTTCCCACACACACGGGGAGCCCTTCCCCTCCAGGGAGGCTACTTCTGACCAGGGCTCCGGTCACCCCATTACATAGGGGGGCTCCTGCTTACTTTGGAGGTCCCACGAGGTCCAGGGACTCCACAGTCAACCGTGGGAGGAACCTGCACACAACACATACACACACACACTCACAACATAAACGCGCACTTACCCTGACCCTTTTACCCCTTTACACGGGGGGAGGGAGCTCCGTCTCGGCATGAGGACACCCTACCTGCTCAGGAGACTCCCTCCAGCAGGTCAGGGCCTCCCTTAGGAGCTGCGCCCTCCGTGCCACAGACGGTGGCATGGGACCCTCCATAGCTCCCCCCCAAAAACACAATTAGGGGAGGGGAGGAGCATACGGGGAATTACACACATACACGCTAAGACAAACGCAAACACGCAAGACAAAACAAATGGCAGACGCACCTCAACACTCACTCGCTCAAGTCCGACGTCACACACTTCAAACATGCACATACACAAAACAGTCGACGCCGGACGAGCACATATGCGAGGCAGCGCCGCCCCCTTGGAGGAGAGCGCTACCCGGTCCTTCGCCTCGGTCACCGCCGTCCTACACAACGCACTAAACAAACAAACAAACAAACAAACAAACAAGCACATACGCACGACGGGACGAGCGATACACGAGCCAGCTCTCCTCCACATACATTCATTTTTTTTCCATTCATTATCCATACCGCTTATTCCCGCTAGTCGGGGTCACGGGGGGGCTGGAGCCAATCCCAGCATCTCCGGGCGAAGGCAGGGTACACCATGGGCAGTTCGCCAGTCCACCACATGGCCAACACGCACGCACACACTCACACACGCACACACTCACACACGCACACACGCACACACCACACACCTACGGGCAATCTAGAGTAACCAATCAACCTAGGATGCATGTCTTTGGACTGTGGGAGGAAACCGGAGTACCCGGAGAAAACCCACGCAGGCACAGGGAGAACATGCAAACTCCACACAGAGCAGCCCAGACCGAGAATTGAACCCAGACCGCCTTGCTGTGAGGCGACAGTGCTAACCACCACACCACCATGCCGCCCCACATACATTCAACCAACACATATCACGCAGACACACACTTACCACAAGACATGACCACAAACGAAGGAGAAAGTAAAGGAGACTGGCGGCTTCCGAAAAGTGGCTGGTTATTCTGTGACGGGCAGGGAGTGCGAACTAAAAAGGAAGCGATCACACCAAGTCTCAGAGAAAAGGAGGGGTTTAATACATAAAGTACGCAAACCAAAAACCCGTGCACTTGCTCCAAATTAAGGATACAATAACCAGCAGTCAACTGGTACAAAGACAAGACATATATAGACAAACAAACGACCATCAGGTGAGGGAGCTAATAAGCCCCACCCACCTGAGGGACGCACACAACGCAACAACAACAGGACAACTGCCGCTGTGCCGAAGGCGACCGGTAGGGGGAGCCTCCCTCACCGTGACAGCCATCAATGTCTTTATGGACCTTGCTTTGTGCACTGGTGCACAGTCATGTTGGAAGAGGTAGGGGCCAGCTCCAAACTGTTCCCACAAAATTGGGAGCATGGAATTGTCAAAAATGTCTTGGTATGCTGAAACATTCAGAGTTCCTTTCACTGGAGCTAAGGGGCTAAGCCCAGCTCCTAAAAAACAACCCCACACCATAACCCCCCTCCACCAAACTTTACACTTGGCACAATGCAGTCAGACAAGTACTGTTCTCCTGGTAACCGCCAAACCCAGACTCGTCCATCAGATTGCCAGATTCATCACTCCAGAGAACGCGCCTCCACTGTTCTACAGTCCAGTTTCAGCATGCTTTACACCACTGCATCCGACACTTTGTGACACTTGGTGATGTATGACTTGGAAGCAGCTGCTCGACCATGGAAACCCATTCCATGAAGCTATCTGCACACTGTTCTTGAGTTAATCTGAAGGCCACATGAAGTTTGTATGTCTGTAGTGATTGACTCTGCAGAAAGTTGGAGACCTCTTCACACTATGTGCTTCAGCACCCGCTGACCCCACTCCGTCAGTTTACGTGGCCTACCACTTCGTGGCTGACAGTTGACTGTGGAATATTTAGGAGTGAGGAAATTTCATGACTGGATTTGTTGCACAGGTGTCATCCTATCACAGATCCACGCTGGAATTCACTGAGCTCCTGAGAGCGACCCATTCTTTCACAAATGTTTGTAAAAAACAGTCTGCATGCCTAGGTGCTTAATTTTATACACCTCTGGCCATGGAAGTGATTGGACCACCTGATTCCAATAATTTGGATAGGTGAGGGAATACTTTTGGCAATATAGTGTATTTGGTCTGTCCCAATACCTAGTGAGCTGACTACATAGACAGTGTTCTACTTCATAGTGTGTGCACTCCCGACACTGTCCCAGTTCTTAGATACTTTAAATATACTGCCTCCTGAGATACCTTAAACTGGCCGAATTTTAGGTCGGCATCAAATGGTTCCTCAGCTGCTAAGACTGCTAATCCCATGATTCAACTCAAGCACTTTTGCTCCTCTTGAAGTCGTTATCTCTGCTGTTTCAAGAAACTTTAAAAATATGTTTCCTAATATAAAACCACATCACATTTATTTTTCCTTTTAGGCTAGTTTGTGACTAGTTTGGATCCATTTGACAGAGAACCAAGAGACTCCAATACAATTCAGAGAAACAAATTCAAAAGCTTAAAGTTCAAATATTTGCTGAATGAGTCAATGTTACATACAAAACTGAGAAAATTTTACTTGAATGTAAATGTATTTTACCCAGCAGTAGGCATAAAATATGAATAACTAGAGTTGCTTGGTATCTGAACAAGTTTTGCTTGGTCCCTGTCTTCCTCAGCAAGATACAGCACAGAGAACATGCTGACTGGCCACATAACTAGCTCTATAACTGCCTAGTGCATCTCCACCTGCAACAGCAAAGTCCTTCCACATTACATGACATCTGTCAGTCACAGTCATACAGTCATGGTGAACTGCTGTCACCAAGAACATACTCTGTTTACCTGACTGCCATCGTGTTGGTGGTAACAAATTGCTACGAACCCCTATGAGAAATGCATAGCGATAATCCAGTCTGGAGGACACAAAAGCATGAACCATCTTTTCAGCATCTGATGAGGTGAGAGTATGAAGTTTAGCGATGTGTTTCCTACGAGCTTCAAAGGTGAGTTGAGGGTCAAATTTTACACCAAGATTCATTAACTGATGAGGAGAGGTGAATGAGTTTAATGCTGCTTCTGGAGGATGACAGAATCTGATGTGGGCTCAACCAAGATTGCTTCAGTTTTGGCACTAACTAGAGAAAGTTATGTTGTATCTACACCTGTATCTCCACAATACAGAGATGATGATTGCTACATTTGGGCAATTCTCACTTGTCACCTTTAAAGGCATTGTTTACAGAAAATTTAATCCACACTGCTGCTACTTGGTAAAAGTAATTACTCTAAATGAAAATTTTTTTATTGTGAAATGCAACAAGAAGTAATGACCAAGTGATTTTGCTTGAGCTACCATAGTTACCAGCTTCATACAGTTCTCTAGTTCTTGCAATTATGATTGTGAAACTGGTGCAGCAGCACTCAAGAGGTCTCACACAAACTGAGATGCAAACCTGTGCAATTCAATCTGAAAGAGTGAAAAGCACAATGTATGTGAAATGCAAAACTGCAGATCTGAAAAAAGGAACCAAACGTACTCAATAGTTATGCAATGTCTTGTTTTTTCACTTTAACACATTTCTCAATCAAACACCATGAACATAACTCACAAATATCTTACATTCAGGTCTGTAATATTTTTTTCCTGACATCCATACTTTGGAAATGTTATTACACATAACATAATAAATGATACTGCGTCTCGTACAGCATGTTCCAATCACCTTTGTTTTCTGTACTTCATTGTTGCCCTGTTTTCACCATAATGTAGTCAATTACACAATTATGTAGGGTTACCACATTTTTATACACTTCCCATCACTCTATTCATCCACTGTTTACATAAATAGCTTTGGGTCAAGTTAAACTGAGCTTTACCTGTAAGGGTGGGCCAGTCCAGAAGGACTAGCCATCCGGGTTTTGAGGATACTGGGGCAATAACCGTAAGCCAAGAACTAAAACCTCCGCAAAAACAGTATGGGAAAAGTAGAGAAAATAAAATACCAAAAACCAAATGATAAATGGAACAGGGAACAAAAAGACACAGAGCAAAACTCTACGTGGTAAGTAAACGGAGAAATCAAAAAGCGCACGGACAGAGTCTGAAAAGGCAAAAACATAAAGGAAAAGGAGCCCAGTAAAAAATAAGAAACGATAGGAAATAATAAGACACTGGAAAACTTGGGAATGGCCAGGGATGGCACATGAGTTAAACAACTCAAATAAGAAGAGCATAGGTAAAACAACACCAAGAGAAATAGTAAGAGAGGCTGACTGAATGTGTAGGGCAACAAACAATCCAGCAATGAGTCACTGCAACAGTCTCCCTTAAGTAAGGGGAAAGACAGCTGCAGCTCCTCATTGCTGATTGCGAGGAATGCGGGCTCGCGAACTCCCTCTAGTGGAGACCGAGGGAGTCGCACTGGAACCAGCCCTGACATTACCAATGTCATTATTTTATTTCTACAACAAATGAGATTTCCAATTCCCCAAATTGACACCATCAGAGGGAAGGCAATGTCTTGTCCAGGAGAAAGTGACATAAACAGTGCGTAGTAGAGACAAGAACCTGCTAAGAAATGAGAATGAAACATCATGGACTTTGGACAAGATATTGTCCTTGAATGTGGTCAAGTAACATGGGCTGAGATTTGGAAAGCCACACCGCATCCAGTTTCTCATCCTATGAATTATGCGCATCCAATGGACAAAAGCAGGCTGGACCAAGCAGACCATCACCTGCCAAGTACCAATACCTGCAAAAAGAACATCTGCAGGCATCTTGATCTCATCAAGGGACTGGCAGCTGTTGGTGGACCTCAGATGACACCTGACAAACCCAAGCAATATTTTAGCCACCACCCTGTGGCCAGACGTCATACTCATGTCAAAGAGAGACAAGTTGTGCAACTGGAGCCAACAGTCCCATGGGAAGATTGCTTTGAAAGAGAGGCCTTTGAAAGATTTAATGTTCTCCTCTCAAACATTTTCTCCTTTAGAATATTCCTTAAAGAATGTAATTGTTTTGAAAATACTACTAACGGCCCTTGTATTTAGACATAGTTTGCTACTTCTCTTCTGTAAATTCGGCATTTGCATATAATCATTATTAAAAACCTTCCTTGTTTTACATTCATTGTAAAACTGTCGAAGAGTGGCTACTAAACAAACAATAAAGTCGCTCTGTAGTTTCTGGATTTGAGGAGGGTTTTGTCGTCGCCAAGCGAGTTGTTTTCGTATGCACCTGCAATCAAAAACAATAAAATTAACTCAGAACCAAAAGGAAATATTTAAATGTCAAAAACTTATATAGCCCTCCGTTGCACTCCGATTAAAACTACGTTAAAATGTCCTTATTTCCTCTGACGTACTTGTCCTAGGTTGTCAGCCAGCTTTCGGGTAGAGGGTACGGTTCGCGAGCGAAATCAGTGTAACTGCTGCGCAAGCGCGGAAACTGGGTCGTTGCTTTGCAGTACGCCCTCTAGCGACCGATATCCCCGGTTCAAGCGGCGTTAGGTAGTTTAGCCAGTTAGCCTGTCTTTTGAAGAACAGCAGTGGTGAGCCAGGTGTCCTACATTATGTTCAGAGCTGCCCTCCGCCGTTCGGTCTCCGGTGCTCGGAGTTTAACACGATCACGACCTCAGTATACAGGTAAATTAAAATGTCGGTTGTTATGTTGTCGTAACTAAGCAACGTTGCGAACCAGACGTTTATTGTGGATAGATAGATAGCTAGCTAGCTAACCAGCTTCGACTAGGTTCTTAATAGTTATAGCAAAGTGCGACTTGCGGCGTTGTTCCGCTTTTAAAAACAGCAGTTTGCTCTTTCAAAACATAGATACAGTTTGGAAGTCACCGTCTTAGCCAGCGCTAACTAATGTGACGCTGGAGTCGGACTATGTCCTTGCAATGACCCAGCGAGGCTCTGAGGCCCTGGTGCGCTGCAGTTTGAACGACCAGGTAGCATAGCCATCTTAGCTAGTTAGCTAGCTCCCTGTGGTATACCGTTTTTTCTTTTACAACGTGAGTTTAATTAACGCACGTTATAATAGATTTCTTACATTGACCAATACAAACAGATGTGTCCTAGATTTTATACACGTGGGATATATTGTTTTGTTTTACATAAGACCAGACAGACTAGTTAGCTGGGTTACGTTTTATTTCCTGTAATAAATGTCACCCTGATGTAGCTTTCACTTTGCTTGCTACCTAGCTAACATACTGAGTGTTCTGCAGGCTAACGACTTCTAGCTAACATGCAAGGCAAAGTACCTCACAGTTTTGCTGTAGCTAATGGTAGGGCCTATTACTAAAGTGAATACCGGGTGCCGCCATACAGGGGAATGAGTACATGTATATTCTCCACTGGGCAATATCACTAACCTACAAATCTGAACGTGAGATCTAACGCTTCCCTCTCCTGTACAAGGTTATGAACTAATTTCTGATCATACGGCCTTACAGACACCTACGTTGGCTAGCCTAAGCGTTGATATTGCTGTTACGAACAGACCTGTCTTTTCCACGTAGTGTGATTGGCAGATGCAGCGTTACTTTATCACATGCTTGTCACGCTGCGGTTGACAAATTACATTGAACTGGAAGAGTTCGCTTCTGAATTTGCAAAACTGTGTTTTGACCTAGCCAGGTACTCACTGACGATACGTTTAAAACGCTTGCTATGCCTGTCCTATTGGAAACTATTGCATGCTGTGATTTATATTGGTAGTACAAGTTGCTTTCTATTTGGGACCAAGGCTTCCTTCGTTCCAAGTCAGTTTTAGGGCGCGACTGACACAAAACAGGCTGCACAAGTAGAGAAATGAGAACATTGACAAACAATATTAAAATATTTTAAAAGTCCGTTTGACTAAATAATAGAAAGAAAAAGATTTAAGTTTCCCATTAGCTGGGAAATTAACAATCAAGATTAAGGTATACAAAAAACAAACTCTAGGAAATATATTAATTACAAGCCACTTGTCTCATACTATTGTGTTCATATATATTATCATATATTCATATTTATCATATCACGTGGGATGTTTGTGGTGTGTTAATGAATTTGAATTATTGCCCTCAGCTCCTTTAGCCATCCGCTGCTACTCTCACGGCAGCCAGGAGACAGATGAGGAGTTTGACGCTCGCTGGGTTACCTACTTCAGCAAGCCAGATATTGATGCTTGGGAGTTGAGGAAAGGTAGGCCATGAAGGTTATAAACTATGTTCCTGCAACACCTGTGGTCAGTATATATAACAGCTGTGTCATTTAATTAAACTTGGAGTAGAGGGTTAATTTGCAGTAGTGGGTGTGGTGAGTCCCATGTCAGAGATCTTTAGTAATGTTAATAAATTGAGTACTTTCATTAAGGATGATTTTCTTTCAAATATGCTAATTCTGTTTGGCTTTTTAAATTGTAGATCTTGTACTTCCTGGATTTGACTCCTGGATGTTTTATTTTACATCATCCAGACCATCCGGTTTTAAAATGAATTCCAACTGTGTATTCATTTTAGAACCAGGAAGTAATTTCTGCCCAGGAAATGTAGTCTTTAAAATACTTCTTAATTTATGTTGTGCATATACACTATAACGCTGTGTAGCAAATCTACAAAGGTCCCTATGAAATGTGATCCAGTTATGTATTAATGTTGTAACTTGTAAAACATTTAGAAAATAAACTAAAGGTAAATAAAGTTGGTGCTCAATTGCATATGTAAAGAATACATATTTCTTTCCGTTGTCCTCAAGGTATGAACACTCTGATTGGGTATGACTTGGTACCAGAACCTAAAATCCTGGAGGCAGCCTTGAAAGCCTGCCGAAGGATAAATGACTTGGCCAGTGCCATTCGTATTCTTGAGGCGGTCAAGGTGAGTGGAACACACTCTGAAACATTAAAGGAATACATTTGGTTTCACCTCAGGTATTGCATGTCCCTATATAAATCATTTCCATTTTTTAGGGTGCAAAACTAGAATGTTGTATTTTTGATCTCTTAAGTACTCCTTGTGTTTTTATAGACGCTTTAACTTTCTGCTCTTTTGTATGTGAAGATGTGCAATAAGGTAGCATTTACAGCTTCTTTCTGAATTTGGCACAGGACAAAGCTGGCCCCCACAAAGAGATATACCCCTATGTTATTCAAGAGCTTCGACCCACGCTTGATGAGCTGGGCATCTCCACACCTGAGGAACTGGGCATTGACAAAGCATAGACTTCTGCCATCTTGGTGAGAATTAGTCCATACTGCACTTATGTATGCCACGTGTACACAATTTGTCTTCATTTATTATTTCCTCTTAACATTTGTATTGTTCCATTCTCTGACAGTCTTCCAAGGAACTGTTGCTGTTATTGGGACTGAGTGGACCTCTGTACTTGAAGTCTTTGCTTCGTGTCATGATGTGTTATATTTAATCCGCCTTTATTATGTTCTTTTGCTTGTAAAATATTGATGGACCTAATAAAGAGCAAATATCTTTACTGAATTAGTTCATTCAAAAGGTTTTGTTTCTGAATGACTCTGTCCAATTCACTGTGATCACAGATTACATGAGATAAATGAACCTTTGTGCAACACCAGCGGTTTTCTATCATGAAGATTAAATGAGTAAACTTCCAGTACACCTTTTCACCACCAGAGGGCGTCAAGCGAGCGCCTTGAACATTAGAGCTAGTAGTACTATACAAATCTCGTACCTGAAATTTCGGTTTAAATGTGATCAGAATGAAATAAAGTTCACAGGAAATAATAGTAAAAGTATCACGGTTCTAAAGAAGCGGTTTGTGTACGTCCGCAACAGACATCAGCTGAAAATAGAACAACGTATCTGGAGGCATATCAGTTTGTTCTATAAATATTTTACTCGATCGTCGCGATCCAGAAACGTAGACCTACTTGTTGCTTTAGCCAACGGGGCGGGCTGTATATATACGTTGATATGGGGGGGAGTTGGCTCTGGGTGGAGGAAAGTCGAGGGGAGTGGGAGTCCCCGTGCGCGGCAGTTCGGGAGGTGAGGTCAGAAAGACATTTCCCTTTGGCTGCCCCCTCCTCTTTTTTTTTTAAAGTCCCAACATCGATTTTTCCTGCGAAAGCCGAAGGGCCATTGAACTCTTATCGGGGGATATCAAACACTCGGGTGGATGCAAGCATTCTTGGTACGTTATTCAAGCTCCAACAGCTTTGAGATAGAAAAGGTTCATCTAGGAAGGAGGGATGGTGGACAATTCCAGTAGCAGCAAAGCGCAAATGGTGAGTGCTGGCAAAAATCCATGTTGTGATCGTAGTCCGATTGATAACTACTGTAAAATATAATTACCAATCCTCCAGAGTCAAAAGGTCATGAACAATTTAGAAATTAAACCTGTAGTTTCCTGTAGTGCGCGTGTTTATATTCTTCCAAGTTTCGTCCTATTGACCATGTACCGATCAAGTTTTTATGTCGCTAAAATCCACATTGTACACGTCATGATAGCAAGAATTTTGTCCCCCTCCCCGTTTTGTACACTTCTGGCAGATTGCCGTTGCGAAGTAACGTTACCATTTCGTAAATTGTTTTTACGAAGTTCTAAAACAGTTTGCTCATTTATTTCTTATGAAACACGACCCTTTTCTGCTACCTCTTGGTCATCTGTCGTCCCTGTTTGTGGAGTTAGATTTAATTGTTGATTTGGAAGTACGCCATACTTTTCAGCACCCACAGTTCTAGGATAATGTTATAATGTTGTATGAACAGATAAACGTAAATACTACTATGTTTTTAAACCTCTGTAGTTTTAATAGTTACAAATTCCAAGAATACAATAGATTCAACCCCAAAATTAATAATTTAACTAAGTTTAAAGCGACAGAGTTTAGCCGGAAATCCGGTCAAGTAGCCCCCCTTCAGGGTCAAAGAACATTTAGTTAGCAAGCAATGGCATACAGGTACTTTAGTTTTCAGTAGAAATAATTTGTTCTGTTTGCGCCCTTTCGTAGTATTATAAACCGAAGTCATACAATTGTGAGAATCCTTATAATAACTCCGAAGCAAACGAAAATTTTATGCAAAACTCTTTTAACTCTGAGAGTTGTAGCTACTATATGTAAGATAGGTTGAGCATGAATCAACCGTTGAACAAAACGCAAAGCTAAATTAACCCCTCAATGTAATTTTGATATTATTTACTTGTTCACCCTTGTTATCCCAGGATAGCAGCCTGGCAGGAGCCTTCTCTCAAACAGCACTTGGTGGTGCAGCCGGTGTCAAACTTGAAGCTGTCATGGAGCAGCTTCAAAGGCAGCAGCAGGCCAAACTTGAGATGGAGCGAAAAGAGAGGCATCTCAGCGAGGCCCACCTTCTCTATGCACAACAGCTAGCTGCTCAGCAAGCCATCATGGCTTCAGCAAGGGCCCGGGGCGCACCACTAACCCCTGACTATTTCAACACGAGCACTCGAGAATGGGCCCCAAAGGGCAGCCAAGGGCCTCAGAGTAGCAAGGTCTCTGCACAAAACAGCGTGGATTCGGAACAGGAAGAGGGAGAGGGGGGGATGGACAAAGGAAGGGCTTCTGCAGGCGAAGATGACGAAGACGACGAGATGATGGACGGTGAAGAAGGTAGCGAGGATGATGAAGGCGAGGGTTTGGAGTTCCTAAGGAAGCAGAGTCTCGCTCTTCAGCAGGCGGGCATTGGAGTGCCTCCATATCCTTTCCCTGTGTACGCAGCCTCTCCCCCAGCCGTGAAGAAAAGAGCTCGCTCGCCTCCACCGAAAGTGAAGGATGAACCAGAAGGCAGCCCGTCTCCCACAGACCAGCACTCGTTCAATATGCCAAATGGCATGGCTGACTGGAGCTTTGAAGAGTCCCTCAAGCAGGTTTGTGTTCATAACCAGGTTGTCTTGTTATGGGGACGTTAATGAAGTCAATGATGAAGTGTTACAAGAGCACCTGCCTGCCAGGTCATGCATAAAAGGAATGTGTTCATTTTCTATATACATTACAAATACATTTATCAGTCTGTCAGTTCATAGAAGTGTAGAACTGCATATTTATCATGATACTTGCATTGGTTTAGGGCAGCTGTAATTAGGTTGTAATCGTTTTTTTTTAATCGCAGTGTCTTGATTATTTTCCTGTTTAGAGTAAAATGGCTTTGGATTTATGATCTTTTCGTAGGATTAAATGTACCATTGTGGCACAAAATATTATTCAGTTATCCCCACCTCCACAGTATAGTTTACCTTCTTAACATATTTTGTCCTGTCTGACTTTTCTCATGTTGAATTTGGCCTCTTGGTAGCAAATCCATATGGGATCCTGACATTTCGCGTTGGTAATCAGCGTTTTCTTCACTGTCGTATGTTGACCTGTTTTGTCTCTTCAGAGTAGTTTTCTGGCAGCCTGCCTCGCCGGCTGGGTTTTGTTCTTTATTTCATTCATTCTCTCTTTTCTTCCTGCATTCTCACTTTCCTGTGTTGCTTCTGGCCTGTGGTGTTTTCTTGGAACAGACACTTGGCAGCGCAATGCTGCCTTGGCTCGTGTCCAGAGAGGCATGCCGTCAGGGCTGCCAGACAGACGACAGAGGTGTTGTGAGCACGTGTCTCTGCCACAACAGAGCAGCCACTTTGTTTTACATGCAGTGATGGGCCTGGAGAACCTGACCTGCACTAATAATGTGACATAAAACCACAGGGGTTTTAAAATGAAAAGGGGGGGAGACTGTATTGCAGTATTTGTAGATTTAAAAATGTACATGCAGTTACATGTTTTAACAGTGCTGTATCAGCATGGTTAACTGCATTTGAATGGCTCTTTAGTTAGGAATGTATTGTTCAGATGTTGTACATTTCGTTCTTGCTGGGCACAAAAAATTATCTGATTAGTCTTGTTTTTATTAAGTGGCTCTGTTTCTAGTTTGAGTAAGGTTAGTGAGAACTGTATACACTTGAAGTGGAATTTGCTAATGTATTGAAAACCCCAGTACTCTTCCTGTTGTGGCTTTTCTTCAATTTGCACATCTTTCACACATTTTCAAACTCTTACTGTTAAACATAAATGTATCTTAATAGTGCATAAATCTTTAATAATAGACACTCTGTAATGAGTTAAGCTACTTTTTTTTAGATGCACCAATCGTGAGTACACAGCTATAAAGGTACTGAGGCAGGAAGTGAGGCCCCATGTTGATGGGCAACACTCTGATGTTTTCCTCACACCCATGTCACCCCTGGATTTAGGGGCTAATGGTGTGTATGAGGGTGTGAGCAATAAAACTGCACATGCGCTCTTAAAATATAGCAGCTTGATGTGGGCTTTGTTATTTTAGCTTCTTTGTCACTGAACAAGCTTCCATGGCTGTGTATGGATGAACAAGCTCTAGCAAGTAACTGCTGCAAAGCAAACACTACAATCAGAGTGAATGTAATGGGCATAGAAAAGCAATCAGTTAATTTGTGCCTGCTGTGTAAACAGAAATGGTAAACAGAATTTGTTAGATTCAGTTTTGTTTCATGAGAATAATTAAATGTTTTGACCAATTCTACAAGTATTCATATGATTATTATTATTATTATTATTTTCATTCTTTCCAGCTTTAAATGTATTTGGTGTTGATTGGTTAGGGAGTTATATGCTATGACTCAACACATTAGGACTCTATGGCCCTGTGAGTTATTAGAGAGAAGGAGATGGTCTTCTTTGTTAATGCATGCTTTATAGAAGTGCTCTGCTTCTGACTTGGATGGGGGGGGGGCTTTATTGTTTCCTAAGAATTTGCTTGTGTCTCTTTTTGTTTTGCTTTCTTTTTATCTTGCCTCTCTTTATTTCTGGTCTTTAGTATTTAATGATTCTCTGCTGTGGTAACAGTATCAGATTGCAGTGGTGAGGGGTGGTAGAGGGAAGGGACTCGTTTGATAGCACCATCTACACAAAGAGAACAGATGCCCCAAATGGCATTTTCAAATGAGAGCGGGGGTTGTTGTTTTTTTGTTTTGTTTTTTTCCCTTTCTTTTATAAGCCTTTTGCACTTAAATGGATAAGCCTCTGGACAACCAGTAAACACTGGTCATTCACAAAGACCATGGTAATGTTTACATATAATCTTAGCGATTCACATAATTAATTACTATATGTATGATAAAGCAATGTTTATTCTGTTTTATTTAAAATCACCACAGGGCATAATTCTCTGGTCTGTTGAGGTCACAGGAGATTGGACATTTTATTAGACAAGAGTCGGTATGTTAAAAGGCTGCATTTTTTTAATTAAAATTTTTTTGAACATTAGAATTTTATCATAGACAGAACACTTCAAGCATTGTTCTCTGAAGTATAAGATATTATTAAATAAATATTCTCATGGAAACACTGTCCCTTTTTCCCCCTCAATAGTATCGCTGACTGCTGTTTGCAGAGACTACCTGACCAAATCCAAAGGCATAAAGCTTTTTTGTAAGCTTAGCTAGTGTAGCTGCGTTAGCTCTTTTTGTTTGACTGACACAATGAGCCTTTTGTACTGGCGTACTAAACTAGCATGATTAATGGAGGTTAAATCAGGCTTGGTGGACACTGGACCACACGTTTACAGAGTTATAGTGAACCAAAGTTTGCTATAACTGTAGCAAAAGATATAGCCAACCAGAGTTAAGTAGAACTGTGTGCTAAGGTATAACCCACCAGAGTTAACTAGAATATTGTCAAAGGCTTGAGGATGATGAGAATGGAATGTGTGAAATTCCCCTTTGTAACTGTGACAGTCAATTTATTTTGTCTTGCCTTTTTCATTACTAGCTCTATGTAATGTATTTTGGTAATTTCACATAAACTTTCTCATTTCACTAAAATATGTTTACTGTCAAAAGTCTGGTGGTTTTCTGTTTTTTTTCTGTGTTTAATAGAGGTTGTTATTGAGAAAAGGGGGAACTGTGTACTCATGGACAAAAGGTCCTTTCAACCCAAGGCGTTGACGAGACATGGCTGTGGTACCATGCCAGTGTTGTAGGGTGGTCAACTGTTTTTACATTGTTGAAGACTGGAAGGCCAGTTCTAGTGGTTCTTTTTTGGGTCAGAGAATGATGTTGTTTGTTGAATACTGTTGCATTACTTAACTGTCACCGTGGCAACACATCAAGCCTGTGCTGGTAGTACCAGCCACCTGGTAGCAATCAGTTCTTATTATATCGAGGTTTAATGTTGCAGAGGAATGATTTGCCACATAAATTATCAGTTGGCTTAAGGACTGGCACTTGGCCATTGGTGTAGATGTCAGCCAGGAAGATCGTATCATATTAGTATTATACTGTAGCTCATTGCACATAATCCTCACCTTGCATGTATTTTTGAATGGTGCAACTGCAGTTACATGTAATGTATAGTTTAGCTACAGATTCTGCTCAACAAGAATAAAGGCATTACATTTTTATTGCCTGTATTTTTCATTGCCTGTGCTCCATGGCCCTGCTTGACCTAGAGTTATCATTAGGCATTATTGCTGGACAACTCTCTTGGGTCCTGTGATGATGTGATCCTTGTTGTCGAAGCGATGTGCAGCCATCTGTGAGATGGATCAGAGCTTATACATTTTCCATAGTCTGTGCAGCACCTGTCCTGTAGACTAGCTATTCTACAGTCTTACATTACACGTTTTGGCCAGGAGGAGAATTTGTGTGACCTGACCAATGGACAGTAGATGGTGGGTCTAAATGTCTCCATTGAGAACAATGCTGCACTGTGGATTGGAATCAATGAGTCTTTGTCCTGGACGTTTTCAGTAGGGTAGCGTGAACTATGGTTGCGAAGGCGCACTAAAGCCAAAATCAGAGGCATTTGATAGTAAAAATCTTTAAAGGCTTCGAGTGAGTATGTGAGGTGTGGGAGGGGTTTGGTGTCTGTGTCTAGATTGTCCAGCCCCACCCAAAGGAAACATTCCAAGTGGAATTAAGAGTTCCTTCTCTTGATATGGTGAGAATTCCCACCAGGAGTCTGTATGTGCAGTGAATAGAGGGAGTGGCTGTGCTGCAACCATCCTGTGATTTGTGACCTTTTCTAGTCAATTTCACTGGATGTAACAGAAGTAGTACTACAGGGGGGTGGTAATCAAACAGAAAGGTGTATGGGGTAGGAAAGAGGAGCTGCTTTTGTATTTCTCTGTTTCTTTTACCTCTCAGAAAGTCTAGAATGTCTAAACCCCCCAACCCCAACCCCTACTCGACGCCTGTCCTGACCTGCCTGAGGTAATTTTTTTTCCAAAAGGTTTAAGATTTACTCACATCTTCAGAAAAGTAATGAAGTAAATTTGTTTATTATGGCAAAATTGATGAAATTCCAAATATAACTTAAATAGATTTTGTACTTGTAATGTCATAAGCAGTTTCATATCTCAAATGTAGGCCTGTAGATCTGGATTGTAGAACAATACAAACTAAAGCACTTCAGGCTTTAAAAATGTGTAGCTTCAGCAGTTGTCAACATGATGGATTTTTGACATCTCAATTTGTAAAAAATTAGGTTGAATATGTATCGCCAGTGATGTCTATTAGAAGGGAAAAATTGTTTTAAAATTTTGTTAGAAAAGATTTCATCATCTACACTTTAGAAAAGCACATATCTTAATAATGGTAATCCACACACTGTGTTCTGTGTGTGCATCCTTAAAAGCCAGGCTGTTGTGTAATGAATCGGTCAATCTCTACTCTGCCTTCCCTCAGGCCCTGCTCATGCTGCTTGGCTTTGGACAAGTAGATACAGGCTCCCGCATGGCCCTTTGTATGTTTATATTTATAAAAAAGTTTAAAAACCTTAATGAAGTACAAAAGTTTTCATTTAGAATCCTTCAGAATCTTTTTTTTCTGTTTTCGTTCTTTAGATTTTCTTTTGCATTACCTGTTTTTACTGACTGCATCAGAAGTTGCAAATGGTTTTAAACCCTTCACTAGCTTTGCTTTTGGCGGCGAGAGCATACTGTAAAGAAATGACATCTTGTGCTAAAAGGGCCAACTCCATCCCATGCAAGGCCTATTCATTGATTTAGAATAACAATTTCAGAGCCCTCCTGCAGTTCATTTCAGTGGTAGAGCCTGCGGAGCAATTGTCAACTCATCACTATCCACACATTAAATATTCTAATCCGAGAATGCTGATTCCTTTATTGATTTTTGTAGGCATTACAGTATTTTAAAAAGCCAACAAATAGCCCAAACTGCTGATCAACAAACTGAACACTTTGAAAATGAAAAAACAAATTAAAAATATACTTAAATGTTTATGTACACATACACTTTAGATCAGTGTAAAACATTTAGAGCTCAAAATACAGTACTTTCTTACGAATGTATTTGCACTCCCACATCCCTTTTAGAACTCCAAAAATTCAGCTTGGAGCTAAAATTAATTCATTTTAGCTTCCCCCATGAAAGTGTTTATGACACAGATTGTGGTTTTGCTGGAAACTGCTTACTTCATTGGCTTTCCAAGCATAGGAAGTTCAGATTCCTTTGAAACCCCCTGTTGGCTTTCACTTAAAATGCAAACAAATTAATTTAATTTTCAGAGTTGCAGTTTCTTTTGTGTTGGTGGAAATCTTAACACTTAGCCCACAGTTTTTGGATATGTTTTTTTCCTTAATGAAATGTCATCTTTCTCGGCAGACTCAAATTTTGTTTCTTGTCCCATCTAAGTCTATTAATGTCGCATCCTACCCATTTCAGGGAATACACTGTACTCTCTCTCTCTGACACACACACACACACACACACACACAGAGTGAATTCACACTTTGTAACATAAGATGTTTGTCCTATCTGCCAGAGTCATTATTTGACATGGGCTATTCTGCTGGATTGATATGGGGGAGGGTACTTCATTTCCTCTTTCTAACCCAGATGGTCATTCTGCTCTTGACTAATTTGCCCACTCACCAATCAGTCTTCTGTAATATAATTAGTAAGCCCCAAACCAGATAGCCTGATAACAGCTTGCATTCTTTATAATGTTTTATGATCCATGTGTATATATGTGATTTCAACCTAGTGCCGTATTGCATCAGTGAAAAATGTACCGATGTTTGACCAATCACTATGGGGTTACACTGAACTGCTTTTCAAAATCCTTAAGAACCTTTGAAGTTTATATTGTATACATGCTTGCACACACACTCACAGAAACATCACAATACCACACAGTATGTCTGCCCTCCACAGTTGCTCCCCCACCAAGTGTCTTCTCCTCGGGGCCCAGCTGGTGTGTGTTTGCTATAAACTCTTGAAGATCCTGCTCTCTCCCCAGCTGTGATTCACTTAGCATATTAAAGAGGGGGATGGGAGAAGCTCCTGTAAAACTGCTTTATTGCCTCTCTGTCCTCTCTCACTCTGTTCACATGAGCTCTAGGGCTGGATAGCCCGTAATTAAGCAAAGAGCATGTGCTCCATGGAACTGTTGGAGTTTATAAGCACTTTGTGGGCCAAGCTGACAATACCAGTAATACAGAGCATACAATGAAATCAAAGTGCCTGTGAGCCACCAAAACAGTTTTTTTAAGCTTTCTTAACTTTCAGACCTCATGAGACTTGTCACGTAGCTGTAGTTATGACCTGTAGCTATAACCTGTTCCCATTCTTTAGGGTTTAGAAGTCAACGGCAGTTTTCTGTTCTGATTTTCAGTGTCTGTTTGTTCTTCCCAGTTCCTGAGCCTCAATATTTTTTTTCTGTTGTGTTCTTGGCTTTCTCTCTGACCTCCGTGGAGACGTGTTGTCTAACCGTGTGTCTCTCCCTCCACAGAATGGCAGTGTGAGCTGGAATGAAGAAAGTGATGGAGGGAGAGGAAGAGGGGAGGCCTCCAGAGACTTTGCAAAGGTAAACATAAAAACCCCAAAATCAGGGCTATTAAGTAGTTATGCTCTTATCAGTGACACACTGACCCAGTTTCACAACATTTGCCCAAAAGGGCACTGCTGCTCAGAAAGTAATATGCTACAGTGCAGTGGGAATGTAGCTGGACTGTTCATACCCCGAGAGGACAAACGCTCAGATCGTTCATTTAACGAATTAATTCAAGGATGCAAGCACCAATACTGCATTTATATTGAGTAAGTTGGTCATAACCACTAGTTGTTGATTTAGGTTTTTTGTGTCAAAACTCTGCTGTACATAATTTCACTTTGATGTAAGTTTATATTGAATGTGCTGTTTTTGTGCAGCTTTATGAACTGGACAGTGACCCTAACCGGAAGGAGTTTCTAGATGATCTTTTCACTTTTATGCAGAAAAGAGGTGAGAGCATGCTTACCTTTTTCATTTTATTTTAGTCAAACTTCTTGCTTAGAAAAAATACCAATGGAATTATTAATAGGTCCAAAAAGAGGACATTGGACAGTTAATTCATTCAAAGAGCAGCATTTCCTGTTCACTCGTGCCTGTTTGTTCAATGTGATCACTCATTGAACTTGATGCCTGTCTTGTTTACACATTCCTTCACCAGACACTACCCCTGATTTTGTTGAGCTTCAGGAAACATTAACTGGCCCTGTTCCTGTTTGCTCAGGCCTTTGCATGGGTGTCCTCATAATCTCCTGTCTCCATCTACACCATTGCACATGGTTAAATGTGAATATGGAGCCATGATACTGAGACTACACATTACCCAGCACGTAACAGTCTAGTGGTTATGTTTTCAGACAAGTGCTTGTAAAAAAAGAAAAGAAAACAATTATAGTTCAGATATCTTTGACACACAGTATTCTTAATGACAGCAACAGCACATAATATGAATTTGGCTTCTGAATCTGTTCCTTAAGTCAGTTAAGTGGAATCATATGGCCTCAGCCTGTGTGATTGTCATATTGTGACAGTGAGATGAGCCTGCCAGCGTCATCAGACAGGCTAAGCTTTCAGGGACACAGCTTGACGGGGCTATTAACCCCTACCACAGGACTTAAACTCAACCAGATGGGGAGCTGTTTGTGCTGGCCTGCCAATCCCCCACCCACCCCCATGTAAGTGCGGGTGTCAAGAAGTGAGACTTGATAATGGAGGGTGGATAGCAATGGTGTGATCATGTCAAATGTCTGTCGGTAGGGTCTCCTACCAATGATTAATGATGTTTGTTTGACTGCTTTAGTGTGAAGGACACGCCTGTTGAACGGGTAAAAAACATGGATCTGTCTCTCACAAACCTCTATTCACAGATTTTTCTGTTCCTGTAAACTGGGTCAGTTAGTTAAATGTGGCCCACTTGAGAAAGGGTGTGTGGTTTTATCTTATCTATTCCTCGATATTCCCATTCTGCCACACAACGTAGTGGTCAGCAGGATAGCGGCAGTTATAGGATGTGAGGTAAACACCATTGTCTTCTTCTTTGTAACATAATACAGGCTTCACATATTACAAAGAAAGGCAAAACAATGATCTCTTATTACTCATCATAGGTTACTCATGTTGTCCTATGACAAATAGTGCTATAGTGTTACTGTCCTTTGAAGCTGTCTGTATGCTGAGCTATCAACTGAAGTTGGCTAAGGGCTTAGTGGACATCGCCTGTGCAATGCTATTGGTAGATTGCAGTGATTTACTTTTGAAGCACAGCTTTTCTGCGGTGTTGGTTCAAAACTGATCATTTAAGGTCAAACTCAAATCAGTCAGATGACTTCTTATCAAAACACACAAACATGCTCCAATATTTATGCACCTTCATGCTTTGTACTACTTGTCTATGTCTCTGAAACCTGATAAGCCTGAAGGAGCACAGAGGCAACTCAGAAGAGGGATCTGAGGTGTGTGTGTGTGTGTGTGTGTGTGTGTGTGTGTGTGTGTGCATTCGCTCGCATGGGGGGGGGCTGGTGGGGTGGCCACTTGCTCAGGGCCTGGGGAGAGGTGGATTAAGGGGCCCCCTGTCCTTCTGCGGAAGATTAATGAGGCCCTAAAACACTGGGCCCCACCTTTGATATGAGGAGAATGACAGACAGTGGAAAAGAGGAGACAATGGAGAGGCTGGAGAATATCAGCAGGGCGTTAGGAAAAGAGAAAGAGAGGATGGGAGGGAGAGGAAATAAAGAACAAGAAACATGAAGTTTAAGAAAAGAGCACTCAGCCAGAGAGCCTGGCCAGATGTTGTGATGTTCTAATGACAAGTTGCAGCAAGCGCCTCGCAAGCCTGCGAACGAATGGATAATGGACACTTGGATAAGCAAAACGTCCATGTATTAGCAATGTTAATTGGTATTTACTCAGAAACCACCACCAACAACATTACTGATGTGCAGAAAAGAATGTTGTTTTCTATGGTCACGTACATTGCACAGTGTCGATGGTTGGCGGGGCACGTCCTGTCTGTGGCCGTTTTGTCTCGGGCTCTCCTGAGGCTTGTTACTCCTGAGACTTATGTGCATTTATGACATCCTGCTCTACGCACTTCCTCTGGGCTTTTATGTGTCCCACTACTCCCCTGCCCAACTCTCTGTGCTTTTATGGGCACTGACTAGAGATTTATATAAAAAAAGACAGAAGACCCCCTGTAGCCCTCACTGCTTCTCTGCCGTGATCTCTTTCCCTGCGTGTCGTGTAATTTCCACAGATGGAAGCACACCGAATGACCCTGCACTTTGTACTCCTGTTTCTTCAGTTATGTTTGTGTGATGAGGTTGAGTTTTTCCAGCCAATCGGATGAAGGCTTCTTAATCAAATGCTTGTTCTGCATGAGTGACACAGTCACATGTACATGTCTGTACATTAACACTTTATACCCACACGACTCATATGCAGTACATGGGTTACATTTTAGTAAAACATTTTATTTTTTTTGGGAGTCTATTTCAGTCTGGACCTGTTGTTTAATCATTTGCTCTTTTCTTTGCTCTTGGTGATCGAAACTATTGGTGATTTTCTCTTTTTTAGTAACAGTTTGTCAGCATAATAACTTGCTTTTGATTCAGAAAGACATAACAGAAATGGTCCTGCAATGCACCATTGCTGGCAGTTGTAGCATAAGTGAACCTTCCAATCAAAACCCAGTTACAGTCTAATTAATAACGTGTTGACATCCTCATCAGTGTCCATGAGCTAATGTGTTAATCTTAATGTAAACCTTTGCATTAGTAATCCTATCTTGATATTAGCGTATCTGGCACAGGAAGTGCTGTGTGTGCAGACTGCATTTATGAAGCAGGTGGATGAAGAAGCTCGAGGGCAAGTGTGTTGTCTCAATGAGAAGTGCTCAGTAAAGCAAGGAACAGACCCCACAGTCTCCTTCACTGCCTCAGTGGTTAGAATAGGCATTGCAACTGTTTCTTAATACCTGTCCCACAATATAGCAAATTACATGATTGTTTGATTAATTTTATCTTTCTCCAGCCTACATTAATGGGGCAGTTTCAGCATTAATCCATTCTCCTCAAGCTGCCTCCCACTCACGCTTCTGTTCAAGGGTTGGCTGATATTTAATACTTTTTGGATTGTAATTTTAAATGTAGATTCTCGAAACTTCAATGCAGAGTCAGTTGTCTTTCATACAGATTTAGAAAAGCTGACAAATATTAGTCCTGGCTTTATCTTTTACCTGGTGCTGTAAACGGATGTTCTCACATGTTTTCAACAGGAGCTATAGCTGTATTCTTAAAAAGCTCTGGTCATTGCAAAGAATTTGTTCAAGGCCACATGTGCTGAGGTGATTTATTTTGAACTTACTTTTAGTATTGTTAAGCAGATCACAGAAATAATGAACTTATAAAGAATGATAAACATGCGAAAATGTAGTATTTTCTTTTAATCACTCTGTAATGTTTTTGTTTATTATTTATTATTATTATTTGATTATTCTTGCTTGTTCAATTTGACCAAATATTATCTCTAATGTAACTCAGATCTGGATCTAGTAAAAGCTAGAAAATGCTTTCTTAGCAACCTGTGAATTCACATTGTTTAAGTTGTCGTTCACACAACAGCTGAATATGCTAGGAAAACATTAAGTGCTCAATTCTGTATAGGTGAATAAAGGAGACACATGATTGGGTTCTCACGTCCTCGCGTGATGTACACAGTCAGTTGGTTTTTGTAGCTTTTAACATTACACTGCTGCTGTGAACTGCTTTAAGTATCTGTCCAAACTGACCTTCTGTTTTGCACACATGTAACTTGTCCATAATTTATGAAATTGGAGAGGAATGCAAAAAAAAGAAAGGACACTCACAGAGCTCTTATCCATACTGTAATTTTAAGCCATATTTTGACAAATTTTTGTTTAGTGGGTTCTTGGACAAAAATGCCAGACTAATGAAATGACTAATATAGTTTAGCAAATATTTTATATCCAAGATGAACAGCAAATTCAAAGTTTAAAAAATATAATTTGAGCTATTTTGTGCTTCCCTGATAAAGTTGTGATAACTCGGAATTCTCATTTGCAGTTTATAACAGTGTACGAATTGTTCTCAATACCTAAACTTTTCAGATATACTGTCAGGTGAGTGGTCCCCCTGTCTTGTCCTTATCTGCAGTGCTTTCATTCACCACCATGGTCCAGAATGCCTGACCTGGTGCCGGCCCATGCGTTTCCTGGACCCCTTTTCCTATTTCCCTTTTGGAGTGGCGCTCCAGTAAGACAGGCAATCATTGTTCAGGCCTAAGAGTGGTATTTCCTTCAGCCAGCTGCCAGTGCAGCGCCTGCTGTTGGTTCATTACAGAGTGAAGGCCTCTTCATGTGGGCAGCTGTTTCCCCTATATATAGGGCAGGGGTCAGATTCACTGACCTGCTTTTACTGCCAGGATAGAGTGAACAGGGAAGGGCAGAGAGGTGTAGTGGGTTTCAAGAAAACCTATTTAAATAAAAATGAATAATTTAAATTATTTCAAATGCACATTGTTTAATGAACCCTGAAATCCCCCAGTAATTAATGAACATTTGCCATTGAGACTGTAGAATAATACGAGGTCTTTTGTTTAGGACGCCCGCCATTCATCTTTTTTTTCTCTCTGTAAGGTGTCCAGACCCTTGTCTTGTTTAATTGGTGTCCCTCTGGCTTGTTAGTTGTGACTGATTTGTTGAAGGCTTAGGAAGGTCAGGGCCTGCCTGCACTCCCAGAACGAGACAGTCAGTCTTCAGGCTGAAGTGGTGGCTCTATTTGCAGCGCTGCGCTGCCTAATGTCACAGCTCACTCGTTCATGCTTTCCTGTTTTATCCTAATGCCCTCTACCTTGCAGGGCAAAGGAGAAGCAATGTAACCGCATTTAGGACATAGAGAAAGTTACTTTAGCCACTATCAAAGCTTCCTCAGTGGAGAAAGGGGTAATGGCTTTTCCACCATTTGAGCCAAATTGGTTTTACAGTTATGGAACATGCCATCAACCCTCCCCCGGCAGGGCTACTTCACGTCTCTTACTTTTGACCTGGTCCTAAATCCCCACCATGGTGACCCAGGGGTAACCTTGAGCACGGGCCTCGTTCACTGATCGTTTGATGAACGAGTAATGTCATCCCCAGCGTTAAATAACTCATTTTCAAAGCAAGACCTTGCTCCTGTCTCCCCAGGGGAGTGCTAGACCCTGTCTTGGAAGCCTGCAGTTCTAAATCACGCCGTGCTCTCTGGGTAAATGAACACTTCATGCCTATTGGCATTCTCCCGAGAGGGGCTTCAGAGAGAAAGTGAAGGCATGTGCTTCTGTTAGATCTTTATAGAAAGAGCTCCAATTCATCTGCACAATGAAAGAATGAGGTTAAATATCATGTTTGATCACTGTGGCTGTCTGAATTTGATTTATTTCAAAGATACCCACAGGCCACATTTTATGCTAGTCAGCCACAAGCAAGTAAACAGACATTTGTTAAAGCAGTTGTGAACAGCTGTTACTAGTCTTTCCATCACATGGATCTCTAGTGACGACCACCAGTATAGATTCCTTACATCTTACATTTGTCACCTCTGCCTCTGGAAACATCAATCTTAAAGCAATATGAAGTTGTAAGAAAGATTAATCCACAGATTTGTGTGTACACTATGAAGAAGTGCTTCTCTTGTCTCTTGTCCACGTGTACATATATGTATATCTGCATTATCTACACAATCCTGAACTCAAGTTACCAGGGCTGTTCTTACCTGTTCTTCCACAGTGTGGAATGCAGTGGGATTGAACTAAGCATTATGGTTAATTCTCTCCCTTCTCTTTCTCTTCCCCACCATTTCTCTCTCTTATCCCCCATCTTATCTCTAACTGGTCTTGTGTGGGGGTGTGTGCAAAAGTGCTTTTAGACTTAGCGGACACAATCCCTCCAAATGAGCTTCATTACTGGGACCTATCCACATGTCTCTCTGCTGCTAGTGCTTGTGGATTAAAAATCCGCCTCGGTTCCCTCTCAGCTGGAACCAGTGCAGAGCATCGGATTTTGAGCTGTTTCCCTGAACTATTAATGAATGCATGGACCTGATTTCCATGGACTTCCAATATTACCCTTTTGAGGTTGCGTGTCGGAGCCCATTCTATAAATTGTACTAATACTGTTACAGCCCCTTCTAGAGAACGCTAAGAAGGATCAGGTTGCTATAACGCCAGAAGGGAGCATGTAGGCACGCACATGCAGTGGGTGCCTGCACCCATAGAAATGATTAGTTTTTATTAGCACCACTCTCTGATAGAAATGTGCCCTATAGCAGTCAAGAATATGAAAATGTGTGTGTGTGAGGGAGAGAACTGCATAAATGTTTTAGGCAAGTGTGGAAAAATGCTGCAAACTAAGAACTGTCTATTTTTAATAGTTTATTAGTTTAATTATTTTTGTTTATTTAAATGTGTGTTATTTTGAAAGGTGGTCACTGAAATATTGATTTGATTTAGCGTTCTCTTTTGTTTATACGGTTTGCATTTTGTTAATTGCCAAAAATAAACACTTACTCTTTTTGCAAGCATTATTACTTTGACATGATGTCCCAGCCAGCATAACCTTACGAGCAGGGCCTCATGGAAACATCCCTCCTTTCCTGCTCTCTTTCAGAGCTGCAGTCTGTCATACTGCAGCTCTGAGAAAAATACATAGACAAATGTAGGATGGATAAATGCACATATACAAGCCTATTGAATTTTACAGCGTTGGGTAATTTTTGTAAAAGTAGTCTTGAGATCAGTGCAGCAGGTGAGATTTGACCATGACACAATGGGATCATTTATACAGAAGAAAAAACCTGCACTTCCTACTAACATAAGAAATGTTTTGTTGCCCCTTAACACAACCAAAAGGCACTGTCTTTGCTGTGTTTAGTGTTTCGATCCTGCTCTCATTTAATCTCCCAATGTTTGTTTTGTTCGCAGGCACACCAGTGAATCGTATCCCCATTATGGCCAAGCAGGTCCTGGACCTCTATAAGCTCTATAAGCTTGTGACAGAGAAGGGAGGCTTGGTGGAAGTGATCAATAAGAAAATCTGGAGGGAGATCACCAAAGGCCTGAACCTGCCCACATCCATCACCAGTGCAGCCTTCACTCTCCGCACACAGTGAGGAGCCAAAAGATCATTAACTCTTAATAAATTACTATGTGAACACCACATTAACTCTGTCGCTGTAATCCACAGATATCCGTCATCAATTTTCAGTCATCCTCATAATTTGGTGTCTTGTCTTTTACTTGTCGTCAATCACAGGTCAATATTAATACGCTGTGGCATTTTAGTTTGAACTGCATCCCGATCCATGTGCCCTGTGTCCCTGTCTGTAGGTATATGAAGTACCTCTACCCATACGAATGCGAGAAGAAAGGACTCAGTTCTCCTGGAGAACTGCAGGCTGCCATTGACAGCAACCGCAGAGAGGGCCGTCGCCCTGGTTACAGTAACAGCTTGTACCGCTTTTCTCCCTCCCCAAGTGGGGGCGCTCATAACCTCCTCTCCCCCCCCAAAATGCACCTGCCCTCCTCTGGACACAATGGTCTACAGAGCACACCTACTCCAACTCTTAAGAAAGAGACAGGTATATTTACCTTGGTGCTTTGCTCTTGTGGCATCGTACACCTAAATCAGCAGTATGTTTGAGTCTAAGCGCCACCTGGTGTCCAGATGCATACATTGTGTAGCGCAACTTCCAATATAAATGTATTAAATTTAGTTTAGGAAAATCATTTCATGTTAAAAAAAAATAATAAAATCTTTTATTTAACATTTGATAATATGAAACTTTCAGCTACTTAGATATGTGTTTTCATACCAAAAGGCAAGAGAATTATCTGGCATTTTAGTAGCCTGTAGACACTGTAGCAGACAGGAAATGGAGCAGTTTCCTTGGCCTGCAGGGGCTAATTGGGAGGGACCAATGTGTGAAAGCCATTAAGAGGCCGCGTTTCCTGAGGCCCTACCGCAGGTCAGCAGATAGGCAGTCACTGGGGGCCTAGCCTAATCCCTTATGGCTGTACGGTTCAGTGTACACTGCTGTGAGCAACAACATTGTCTGGTTTAAATCTATATTAATGCAGTATCTCACAGTTAAGGGGGACTGTTATGATGAAAATTGCAAGAAAATGTCGATTTGTAATTCTGATTCTGTGAGCTGTGCTCAATTGAGATTTGAAAAGAAAAAAAATAATAATAAAAAAAGATTGTAAAAATAATTTCTACACTCATACATGCACAGTGCCAGTTCCTGAGGACGCTCCTCCCATGGTGTCGGGGAGACTCCCTCTGGCCCTGGCCCTGGGCCACCAGCAGCATTTGGCGCGGGCTGCTACACTGGAGCAGCTGCGTGAGAGGCTAGAGACCAGCATGGGTCCCGTCGCCCTGTCCACAGGTGCCACCGCCATGGAAGGGCCTGAGAGGAAGATGGCACGTCTGGCGGAGGAGCAGCAGAGGCTGCTACAGCAGGCCTTCCATCAGAACCTGCTGGCCATGGCATCGCAGGTGAACCCTGCCGGCCTGCGTGTCAACAGCGCCAGCGCCCGCGGTGAGTACACGGGCTTCGGCCTGCTGAGGCTCTGTGCGTGATGGGAACTGTGCATGATTTTAAAATACGTTTGCTGGTAACATCCCTAAAAACGTATGTTTTCTTCCTTCCCTAGAGGAAAAGCAGGACCTGTCGCTCAGCATCTCCTCAAACGGATCAGCCAGTATCACTGTATCAGTGGAGGTTAACGGGGTTATTTACTCAGGTCTGTGACAGGGTTTATATTAACAGACTATTTTTCATATCCTGTCAGTGTTTAACCTGTTTTTCATTTAATTTACTATTGTCTTGCCTGTGTAATTTACTGATTAGCAATTTACTAAGCACCTTGTCATTTTGTCTTTGTTTTTTGTGCAGGATCTCTGTATGCTCAGAAGTCCCAGGCTGCCATGCCTACCTCTGTGACGGCTACATCTGTAAGCCAGAGCTCTACCCTCAGCCCCAACGTCCCCTCCTCCTCTTCATCCTCGTCCTCCTCTTCCTCCAAGGGCGCTAGGTCTGTCGAGCCCACTACTGCTGGTTCTCCTTAGCTCGACCCACCTAACCATGGTCGTCCCTCTCCTATAGAAACTCACTCTATGGAATGTGGTTGGCCATCCAGAGGTCTATCAAAGCCAAGTCTACCTCCTTTTTGAGACCCATTAGGCTCACGTTTGCTAAAAGGGGCCTCCACTTATGAAGAGTTTATTAAATGTTTTACCCTGTTGCAGGTGGCCTCTGCCCTTGTGCCACATGTCTGCTACAAAAAAAACCCTCTCAGGACTTGGACGATCATGAGAATGATCAGTTCCAAAAACACAACAAATACCTCAAATATCTTTTAGGAAAATGAGAACATGTACAATGCCTGACTAATATACCTAGCTATGCATATACATCTAGAGTATAATCTGCTTACAAACACCCCCCTGGTAAACAATCATGGCACAAAATATTTTGCCAAATCCAACAGTGGGATTTGAAGCATTTCACTACCAATAGATGATCTTTTGTAACATGTACTGTACTTACTATATGCACACCAACAGTGGATTCCAAAGTATCAGAATTGATTGCTCTCAAAGTATCAGGATTGTTCTATGGTTTATGAATAGGCAGGTTTTTTGCCCCTTTTTGCTGATTTTGCTGGACTTCAAATGTACAACAATTTCATCAAGTGTTATTTGCAGAGTTGATTTGGTTAGCAATGGGGTCAAATTATTTTCTTTTTATTTAGTGTATTTACATGATTTGATTGCGGATTTGTTTTTCCATTATAATTTTTTTTTTAGTTTATAGACATCCAGATATATATTATTTTGATTTGGGAAGTGTTTCAGGTATTGATTTGCTACTATTTAGACATTCAGACAACAGATTAGTCCGAAGAACCTACCGTGGAATCAAGGTAAAGTGTAGGAATTTCAGTAGAGGGAACACTTGGTTTTCTGCGTGTCAATCATTTAGATAGCGTTGGACGATCAGTCATAAACTCGGAAATCGGGGGCCCTAGTTAACATATTTTTTTATTCTGTGGAGGAGTACTTATGAATCAAACTAGTATATAAATGCAGAATGATACTGAAATTAAATCTTAAAAGGATCAGGGTATTTGTTCATTTAAAATTTAAGAGTTCTCTCAATTCATACTGATTTTGAAAGAAACATCAGTGTTTAAGAGACAAATAGGAACAGTGCTTTCTGATATTTGGGATTTTTTTTTTTTTTTTTTGCAATCCACCATCATCCCACCTATATTTTCTTTCTTTTGTTTTTAGAAATTCACATTTCAAATGCCTTTCCATATTGGAAAGCAAGTTACTCAGGAATGCTCAGGTTGATCTCAAAGGTTTTTACCTCACCAACCAGACCTCTTGCATCTAGTGAACAAGGCTAGATATACCTCAGTGGGATAAATGAACTTGCTACCTCAGAATTACATTTGTATACTATGAGAGTCAGGGTGTTCTTCAGCTCCAGACACTAGTTAAATCAAATCAAGAGTTTTCTGAAGTACTTTTGAAATGACCTCTTATTGAATTCTGAAATGTCCTCAGGTTTAGTAGAATATACAAAACCTCCAATACCTCAGAAATGTGTAGATAATGGAAAAAAACTACTTTAATACAGTGGTATGAGGAAAATTATTAATGGTTTATGACTTCAAATAGAGATATCTCAAAATATTAAGTTATTCAGAATATCCTTTATTCTACAAAGACCATGCAACAATGGGATAAGGGAATATTTTATTTTGTTCAAACAGCCTCAGTTCAGGAAGTGAATTTGGGACCTGATAAATCTGTAAATACTGATTTATTTGAATTTTGAATAAAATTTCATTGTAATTGCATAATGTACCAAATTGGGATTGTCCTCAAACCTGATTGTCTTAATATAGTGCAGAGCAGTCCATGGTACTGCATCTTATCAGGAGGTGGTTATAGTGGCTGTACAAGTTGCTATCTCCACTAATCCTACTTTGACGTTTTGTGCTTAAAACCCTCATCTAACCCTGATGTGCAGATGCTTTATCTCTCATTTCTTGTTTGTACTGTATTTATCAGAAAACTACACAGCTGAAAACCAAAGACCTTCATACTGTGTTTTTACTGTCTCTGGTGTTCTCACTTTATTTACACAAGGAATTTAAAATGGAATTAAAGTCTGAGTTAATGCAACAAGTCGTGTGCAGACTGTCTGGTCTTTTTTTTTTTCTTTCGTTAAAATGTATTGTACTTTCTGGTATGATTTGAGCAGACGTGGATTTTGACTTTTGAGCCAGAACTGATAGATGGTATTTGATGAAAACATAAGTGTACTTGTTTCACAGTTATACAAAATATACAAACGTGCAAATATCATGAATTAAAAGTAGATATAGTCAGATAATTAAACGAATAGATTGCATCATATTCAACACCAAGTGCCGGTACAATCTAGATTGAATACACCATTGCCAACTGATTGCTCAGCTACCCACAGACCTTTGTGCTTGCTGCTCTTTGTTGAATGTAACACTCCACTCTTTAGGCATGAATCTAAAGAGTTAACTTTATTGGAGTCCTAGTGGCTCTTTTTACGCCCTTACTGTGTAAATATTATCCAAAATTATACACTAGCTTTTATATAATATAAACCAATCAGTCCTTGGCCACACACACTGATGACATTAAAAGCTTCTAATGGAAGGCACAGCTGCCGGTCAGGGAGGCAGGGATTGTACTGATGATAACCTTGGAAGATGAGTGGTTCACACAAGAAGGTGGGTCAGTATGTGGTAGCCATGCATCTTTGTCCTGGTGATTGAGTGATGTAACCCCCCCCCACACACACACACACACACACACACCCTCAGTCCCCCCACCTCACCACACCACACCCACCACTCGCCTACTAATTTTGTTCTTCAGTGATTGCTTTCGGTGAGTCTCTCTTTAATTATCACAGATTACTGCTTGGCTCACACTGAAAAAGGAGTAGCAGGGTATCAGACTTCTACACAAACACATTCACTTAAAAAATAGAAAGATGTGATAGAGGTTTATGCCTTTAGTCATTTGATTAGGTGATGATTTTACATAGTTCCACACAAACTGCACACACAGGGAGCAAGTACATATTTTGTAGTTTAGCAAGGATGGTTTGTTAATTTGATAATCTGTTCCAGTTTTTGTAGATATAACCTTTTAAATGTTCTTTGAGTACAAGCTTTCAGTCTCCTTTTTGTCACATCACATCTTGTGAACTGTACCACAAAATATTCTTTATAGCATTAAGCATCTTTAAGATCTTTAATATTCTAGACATGACTCTGTTTAACGTTGAACTGTAATTGTCATTCTTCCATAAATTATTCCAGGAAACCATGAACATGATTTGTTCTTCATCCAATCAGTACTGATATTTAGCATTTTTCAGATGCTTCATTAAGGATTATTTCCTCTTCTAGTATGGATTCTCACTCCTTATTGTACTAATATGTCACAACTATTTGTACCTGAAAGTATTTTTTTAAATGATGTCCAAAATTAACATTTAAAAAACTACAAATCTAAAGTATTTGCTTTCATACACAAGTATATACATGCATCACTACAAGTAATGACTTTCTGTACTAAACTACATTCAATTTGTGATGACCTCGTCATCAACCATTTATGACAAGGTCATAACAAATGTTAGATGTAAACAATGTAAACCCTAATTCTACTAGAGTTCTAAGCTAACCCTAACCCTAGATTCAAGCATCGTACAGCTGGCCGTAAGATCACCTGGGCAGAACTCTGGAAGGTTCCACCATTTCAAGTTCTTAGTCCAGTCACTGTATGATGTCCGCCCGAGCCCTTCCATCCTGTTCACCTGGGGCCTGGTGGACTCACCTGCGTGCCAACTCTGCCAGAAAAGGGGATCTTTAGAAGATATCCTCAGCTGCTGCTCAAAGACATGACCAGGTTCTGCGAGCAGTTGCAGATACAATCTGCATGGGCATCAAGAACAACAAGTGCCAACGCCCCTCCAATAGTACCATCACCTTCATTCGAGCAGGCAAAAAGCGCCAGCCACCGAAGAAGAACCAGGGGATCCTGCTTGCAACAGCAAGGGACTGGCAACTACTGGTTGACCTTGGGAGACAGCTGAGGTTCCCGGACATCATTGCAACAACAACACCCCGGCCAGACATGGTCTTGATGTCCGGGGCCAGCAAGCAGGTGGTACTACTAGAGCTAACTGTCCCCTGGGAAGAGCGGATGGAAAAGGCAAACGAAAGAAAAAAGGCCAAGAATGTGGACCTTGTGGCAGAGTGTCGGAGGAACGGGTGGAAGCCATTCGAAATGGGCTGCAGGGGCTTTGTAGGCCAGTCTTTACAGTCCTGGAAATTCTGGGTATCTGTGGACTGCACAAAAGAAGATCCATGAAAAACACCATGGAGGCTGCAGAAAAAGCTTCCAGTTGGCTCTGGTTGAGGAGGGGGAATGAGTGGCGTAGTGCGCTACCTGGACACAAGTCGGGGCCTGATCACCCCTGGCTGGGTCAACCGGCAGAGGGTGTCTGATTTAAGACCCGAAACACCCCGTGACCCCGGTTACATCACAGAAAATGTGTCCAGGTTGCACCACAAGGTGTATCAGTACACTTATTATGAGGATTTACAGTGTTTCAGTACATAAATCTTAATAGAGTAAAATAATAATAGGGTTTTACAGTGTATCATTAGTTGAGGCTACACTGACAAGGTGAGTTTCATAACTGCAGTATGAACCTGTCCAACCAGTAAGACATTACATCACAAGTTAGGAACGAACAATATACTAACTGCAAATATCATAAAAGTTTTTACATTGTTCCAATTGGTATTACCATAATGGCAACAATAAAATATTGCTTTGTTAATAGGATTAATACATTTTAATAGATAAGCATACCTACCCCCCCCCCCCCACCAAACACCCACCCCCACCCCCCCAACACAGTACACAGTTCCCCATCCTCCAGCTCTGCGTCTATCACTGACTCCTGTGTGGCCAGGAATGTTTTGGTTGCACACACTGGGCATGGTCTCATCCACAGAGCTTCCTCATCCTTTTAAATGCAGTCTGGAGAAGAGAGGTGGGCATCACAGCCTCACTACACCTTGTGCCACCCTTAAATCCTGGAGGATATGATGTGAGGCTGAAACCTCAAATTTTCTGTAAAGTAAAGAGCAGTGTAGTGGGGAACATATAGGGGAAAATCCTTAAAGTGCATTTTAGTAATTTGACTTTGAATAAGACAAACTTTTAGAATTTACCTTTTCTACACTTAGCACTAATGTCTGCTGAGGAGGGACATAGCAGAGACATTGTTCTTTTCTAAACTTGAGTTCCTTACACATACACTGAATGTGTATAATCAGTTGTAATCCAGCATTCTAAGTGCTCAAGTGCAGAAATGCTCAGGATGCACCTGACACACCTCTCATGATGGCAGAAGGGTGTCAGCTGTGCTTTGAGCTTCACCAGGAGCCCTAGCTCGCCCCAAACACACACTATGGTCACTTTGCACGATGGCGCAGCATTAAATACCTGAAACCCATTGCCACAACCTCAGCGTGGTTTTTGATTAGAGCATAATGTGATTTTAGAACTGTGCCGTTGTGTTATGTTATGTCTCTTGACAAAAATGCAAGGTAACATTCCCCAAAAAAAAGTAAGAAAAATGAGAAATAACAATTTCTCTAATAATTAATTATAATAATAATATTTTTATTAATATATTTTTTTATTTTAATCAATCAATTAATTATTATTATTAATTATTAATAATTCATTATTCATTTAATTAATAATAATAGTAGTTTACTTTGTCTCATAACACCCTTGACTTGGTCCTCCTCTTCATCATCATCATCACTACTAGTATCCATATCACTCACGTCAGTTGAATTTCTGTTGATCTTGCAGGTCCTTCTCAGGGGCAACTGGCTCTGATTGAGCTCGGTCAGGCATGGCTGCAGCACTCTCTCCTGCCCCCTGCTGGAAACCCTGCTCCTGTGTATGCTCCAGCTCCGGTGTCCTGTTACTTTTCAGTGTGCTCATGGAATTCTCATTTAAAAAGATTTTTGTGCAATGATTAGTATGCTGTTTTTATTCCATTGTTGTGGTTCATTGACTGAGTTAGCTGACATAAGTACTGTAGAGATGCTTACCCTGATAATGTTAGATTTTGGGTTCTGGTCCAGCAATGAGCAAGCTCCTCTCTGGATCACTGGAGATACCCTAACCTCCACCTGCCCTCTCTCCTTAAACAGAGTCTTCAGCTACATCAGAAATAGGCACAGATAAGGCATAGGGAAGGAGATATATGTAAAATTGAAAAAGATTTTTAAAATTGTTTATGTAGAAATTGCATCTTGAGTTGTTTCTGAACATGAGAATCAAAGGAGTGTACCTGAAAAACTGAAAAAAGGCTGAAAAATACACACAAAAGTGATATAGATAGGAGTTTGATATATGCCCATAATGTTAGCTATTATGGATTCTGCAAGAGAGAGCACAACTAGGAACCACCCGGAAGTGTCTCCCCACAGTCTCCCCACAGACTCCCCACAGTCTCCTCACAGTCTCCCCACAGATTCCCCACAGTCTCCCCACAGTCTGTTTATTGTCTTGTTTATGAGCTGGTTTTTGTGCATGAACTTTTTTAGTTTAGTGCTCCTGGTATAATTTTTTTAAATCTGCATGCAGATTCTACCATATGTAACATATGCAATCTCTCTTGTATTATTAATAATCAAGGTCACTCTACAAAATTGCTTACATGTGCAATTACTATGTAAATGCTAATTATGTCGATTGCTAATAAATTACGTTATTAAAAATAAATAAAAAATCAAGATTACAATGGTGAGCTTAGCAATAATGGACAACCTGGCAAGCAAATAAATATTTAAGAACATAGGCCAGGATGTAGACATAATACATCAAAGGCTATTGTTGAATAATTAATCTAGTTTATGAGATTGAATCTGGAATATTATAAAATGGCTTTGATTCCTCACCACCATATAGAGATGAATATACCAGCATGACTTCAGAGACTTCAGAGTTTACCAGAAGATACAAAGTGGTAGCTCTCAAGAACAGAAATGCCAGGTTACATTTGACTAAAGGTACATTTGACTAAAGCTTCTGAAGCAATGAAATTATTCGTTTGAACCAGTGTTGAGTGATGGAAAGAGGAAAGTGTGCAGAAAGAAAGTGATGATTTACTCATGGTCTAATCCATGGTCTTAGGTGTTGCTAAAGGGTTCAAAGACCCACCTAGCTGCCTCGGAACATGCAGGCATGCACATGTGGAGTCTTCAGGGCCAAAAAGTTGTCACGGTGACGCTCTCGGACCCCTCCCTTTGGGCGTGTGTTTGTGTAGTCTAGTCCTTATGTGTAGTTCCGTGGGTGTGTCGATGTGGGTGTGTTCCTCAGTCACACCTGTGGCTCGTCTCGTCATCACAAGGGGATAGTGTTGTTTGTCTATTTAATGTGTGCTCTCGCAGTGTCCTGTGCTCGTCTTTGTCAGAGTCGTCTTGCACGTTACTTGTCGTAAGTGTTCTACGCCATTATATATGTTAAATCCACCAATAAAATTGTCTGTTTCACGGCTCGACTCCGCATCCTCGTCCGCCGCCTCGCGTCACAGAAAGACGAGCCGTGGGAAAGGATGCCAGGCTATGTCCGGGGCAGAAGAACCAAGGGGGGAAAAGCAAAGGGTAAGCACCGGCGTGCCCCCCCCCCTTGGCAGTCCCAGGCAGCCAAAGTGAGGACCTCCAAAGGCGAGAAGGAGGTCCAGGGTGCCTACCTCGCCAGTGAATCGGAGGAGGCAGCAGCGGAGGTAATCCATGATTACCTAATCCGTTGGCGGACGCGAAGCAAAGGAGGAAGGACTCGCGGGGTTCTACCGCAAGCTCGCATGGATGAAGCCGCAAGTAGAACACCGGAGCGGTCAAAGCGCGGCGCGCACAAGACAGAGGAGTCCGGCGAAGGCGCTTGGGCGGTGTGTATGCTATCAGCCTTCACCACAGAGGAGGAAACACCGCCTACCAGCGAGGAGGAGGACTCCGTGGAATGGGAAGAGGAATGCCCTTCCTCAGTGTGCTCCCAGAGCACGGGATTATGCCGGGAATACCTAAGCCCTCTCCCCTCTGAATACGCGGCAGGATCCGAGCGGGATGAAGAAAAGTATTTCAGCCCTTCTCCGTCGGAGAGACCAGGGCGTAGGGAGGACGAGTGTGGAGAAGGCGACGGCCTGTCTCCGCCCGGGGGCGCTGGCCGGGATGCGAGGGAGAAGAGGGTCTCAGCCCCCCTTCAGAGTGTTCAAGGAGCACGGCATACACGGAGAGTATGGAGGATAGCCCCTATTCACCGAGAAGTGCAGGTCCATCCACGCAGGAGATGGAGGACGACATTCTTCACTGTCTGATGGCAGTACCATGGACTGCCAATCGGGCACATACGGTGGGGATGTGGATAGGGGCAGTGAGTACTCCTTTGAGGAGGAAGGGAGCCTGAGAGGAGAGCCAAGGTATGTTGCTCCCTCTCGAGGGGCGTGGTCAGGACAGGAAGCCACCAGGCGCCTACCACGTTCCAGTGCACCATCTTCGGCAGCCCCTCGGAGGGTACACAAGGCAACCCAGACCCAGAAGCCGGGCGTTCACCCAGAAGCCGACGTTTAACCCTGCTCCACCCGCGGGACCAGGATTCCCTGGCGCCGCGACAGGAGAGAGAGCAAGGGGATTCACGTCGGCCGCGCCGGGAAAGCCTTCCCCTATGTTTGCGGGGGGAATCAGGCATGGAGGCCTGGACCGTTGCTTCCTCCCCCTTCTGTGCCTGTGTTTGTGTCAGTCCCCATGTTTATACCCAATCCCCTCTTCCCTTTTGTGCCCATGTTAGTGTGTGTGCCTGTGTGTGTGTTCGCTCCCCGTGTTTTTTTGCCGTTGTCTAATGTGTTTTCCCCTGTCTTCCCAGGGAGGGTGTGCTGAGCGCTGTCGTGGTGGAGCCCCCTCGCAGAGGAGTCGACTCCCCGCCGCCGTGGTTCCCGGCGGTCCCGGCCTGCCCCTTAGATGTGGGTCCGGGCGTCACAGCTGCGCTTGGGCAACCCGGGGCGGAGGTTGCCCTTGGTGGGGGGCTCTGTCACGGTGACGCTCTCGGACCCCTCCCTTTGGGCGTGTGTTTGTGTAGTCTAGTCCTTATGTGTAGTTCCGTGGGTGTGTCGATGTGGGTGTGTTCCTCAGTCGCACCTGTGGCTCGTCTCGTCATCACAAGGGGATAGTGTTGTTTGTCTATTTAATGTGTGCTCGCAGTGTCCTGTGCTCGTCTTTGTCAGAGTCGTCTTGCACGTTACTTGTCGTAAGTGTTCTACGCCATTATATATGTTAAATCCACCAATAAAATTGTCTGTTTCACGAAGCTCGACTCCGCATCCTCGTCCGCTCGCCTCGCGTCACAAAAGTGGAGTGTTCAAAGCAGACTGGTTCAGTTAGCTGATCTGTATGTTATTAACATACCAGTTCAGTTAGCTGGTCTAAATATTCTTAAAAGAACAAATTCAGTTAGCTGATCTGAAGCCCACAAAACATTAAGCCTACGGCCCTCAAAACAAGCAGGGAGTTAAATTGGCAGCACTGTACACTAAGTAAGTGTATTATCAAATATTACAGTTATCATTTGGTGGTGTATTATCAGATATTACTGTTATCATCTGGTGGTGGGACAGAGACTTTAGGCAAATTGAATTTTCAACCAACCATATTTTGATTTAAAATGAACACTAACATTCTGCCTTGAGCCTCACACAAGCTGGGGTCATTTTACATCCAGTGTGGAAAGATAAAAGAAAAACATGGTATTGCTGTACTATTACTTTTGCACTGCACTATAATTATGAACCTGCTCAGTGATTAGCCTCCTCTGTTGATCAGGATCAATGAGGTCAAAGTTGGCTGACTTCTGCTTTCTGATCACTGGGGATGATCCCATCATTTCTTTAACCTAGGAAAGAAAGAGTGAGTCATCATTAAAAATGTTGGGGGGTATTGAGACAGAAGTGGATGGCTGCCATCTGAATGTAATGGGTTAGCTAGTACCTGTCGGGAAGGTTGAGGAGTGTGCAGTCTCTGTACAGCCTGCTCCCTCTCCTGCGTCAGCTGCTCGGCTGTCATGCCCTCTGTCAGCACCATGCAAAACACAGCACAATCAGTGGTCGTGTGTAGAGAGAAGCCTCAACTTTGGTTTATATCTAGTGGGAATGACGCCCAAAGCGATTACCCTCTAGCTGTGCTTTTAGGGAGCTGGTGGCCTCAGTGGCATGTTGATCCAAACCTGTTTCCCTACCAGTCCACAACTCTTTAAGTTTAGCAAGCTGCATGAGTAGATGAAGAGACATGGATGTTACAAATCCTTCTAGGGTTCTAATGTTAAATAGAGCTCCTATTAAAAATGTCAAGGCTTTGCTGAACCTGTACCTCATTTTCTAGAGTGGTTATCCTGGTTTCAGAGTCAGTTTTCTCTGCATCTCTCTGGCTCATCAGATTCTTCACAGTAAGGTCCCTATAGAGAAATAGGAAAAAAAAAGATTATATAACAATATGTATAGCATAGTATTATAATGTATTATATTACATGGTAAAACACCACATAAAAGTCACTGATGCTGGTAAAAACACTGGTATTTACTTTTCTTTCAGTTCCTGGTCTCTCTCAACCAGCTGCTGCTCCAGTCTTTGTACCTCACTGTTCCAACTGCTCACCTGTATCATCATGGCACAGATGACTATACAGAGAGTGACCTTCCCATCCAGAGGCACATTTTTCCCCACCCACCCTACTCCTTCCCTGAGGATCCCATGCCTGGGATGAGCCTTCACCTGGCTGTATACGGACTGCAGCTCCTGCTTCTGCTCCTCCAGTTCAGTGTCACGGCTTCTCAGCATGTCCCACAACCTCCTCAGCTCTGCCTTCGCCCGCACCAGCTCAGCATCCATCTCAGCATCCATCTCAGCATCCATCTCCTCGAGGGACACCTGTGGCCACAGAGTGACAGACTCTCCGAGCCAGTGCAGTGATTGAAACACAGCACGAACAGCTAATGGTGAGGGAGAAGCACGGGACATACAGCGTTCGCCATCAGTGTCTGCTGAAGGGTACGGCTTTGGCTCTGCTCGACGTGCAGCTGCTGCCTGCAAGCATCCAATTCCATGCAGTCCCAAGCACCAGCTTCTTTCTTCAGGAGACCAAATTGTCATAAAATATATCATAAAAATGACACTCATATGAAGGCATAAGAAATACTACTGACCATTTATTACTACTCATACTCACTATGGAATGATAATGGCATGTTTAGGACTGTCAAATCACACACCTTGACTCTGCTGAGTTCTGTCTCAAGTTGTGTTTTCTGTTCACGCAGGCTCTGGATCTGGTCCCTTATGAGGGGGTGCATGTTGAGCATCAATAAAAGCACATATCTGCCCACTTCTCATTTTTCTGGTGAAAATGAACAACTGCAAAATGAATCACGTAGACACTCACTGACTGTCCTTCAGCTCTGACTCAAAGGTCTCCACCACACTGGCCAGATATGCTGCTTCTTCCCTTAGCTGAAAACAATGCATTTAGAGGCTAATAAACCATGTGCAGGGTTTTTACTGTGAGACATTACAAGCTTATGAACATACATACAGGCTTGTGTTTTAACCTTGGGATACACTAAACTAGCTTCCTTATACCTGTCAGAAAGCCAAGCAGGTGATCAAAAATATCAGTGGTGCAGCACATACTGCTTCAGTCTCCACTTGTTGTTTCTTGGTCTCCTCCAGTTCTGACTGCGTGGACTGCAGAGTCATGGCAACACCGAGCCATCGCTCATTCCAGTGAGCTGCCACTTTCTTCAGCACCTCCTTCTCTTGCTCCAGCATGTCCTTCATGCGCTGAAGCTCTTCCTCTCTTTGCCCGTGCACTGCCTGTATGTTCTGCACCTTCTTTTCCAGGCCCTGGCAGTGAGCCTGAAGGTTCTGCTTCTCGTTTTCTACAGTATCTTGTAATTCTCTACACACACGAAATAGACAGAGAATACCATAGACAAAAGATACCTAAAATGGGTAAAATGAATACACATGAACTATTGTACACAGCACAACAACTACTATTACCTTGTCATCCCTTTCTTACTGTCAGCAAGTCAACTGCATCTTGTTCATTTTGTATAGGATAGGGTTAGTCTTGGTTAGGGTTAGGCTCACCTGAGCTTGCAGCATCTCTCTCTCAGCTCTCTGAGCTCTTCCTGGCTTTCCTGATCAAACACACCTATTAGCTCCTCCTTCTCTCCAATCAGCTGCAAGCGCTCAGTTTCCAGTGAAGCGATCTGACTAGCATGGATCAGCCTCTCAGCTTCCAGCTCATGGAGCTGCTTCAGTGCACCCCGGAGTCTCTGTGTGGTGGTGGCAAGGTCTGATGACAGGCTTTTATTTACCTGAGAATACATATTTAGACAAAAGATCGTGTTGACATTATTGCTCCCTCTTGCTTACACCCCCCCCCACACACACACACAATTGGACCAGTACTGCTTACTTCAGCTTGAATTTCTTCAACTGTCACAGGAAGAATGATCCAAGGTAGAATAAGTTAGAATAAATGTGACAGTTACATGGTATAAGATGTACTAGAATAGGTTTTCAGGAACAATGTAAGAGGTCATGGTTGTAATGAGCATAATCTGAGAGACTATATGTAATAAACTTTGCTATAACTTCACTACTGACTCAGGACAAAATATCTGAAGAAAATCTATTGCATTGCATACAAACATTGTGCATACAAACAGAACTTTGAGTGTGATTTATCTCACTGTTGGTTTCTGCATCTACACTGAGGAAGAGTATAAACTCCTTTCTTTGGTATTTTTCTTTGGTATAAAACACTGTGACTGTGTTCTGAACTCCCTGATTGTAGCTATAAATGATTTCCAGAGTTTCAGCATTTACTAAGCAACAATTTACTGAATTTACAGAATGTAGTGAGCTGTTTCCTATAAAGAAACTCATTTTTCCATGGAAGCAGCAGCACCTGACACCTTGAGAGGAGGAGTATATGTAGTGTAAGAAAATACTGACCTCCACAGCTGAACACAGCTCTTTCTTCATTAGTAAGGTATTCTGTTGTTGTCCGCTGGCCTGGTTCTTGGCCTGAGTGAGATCTGAGTGGAGCTCACACACTTGCTCGGTGAAGCCCTCTCTGTCCAGCTGGGCTCTCTGCAGCTGCAGTTCCAGACTCTGGGTTCTCTGATACAGGTCAGCCTTCTCCTGCAGGAGCAATATTCATGTGAAAGAACATTTTTTTTTTGGGCTATTTCATCTATTTTTGACTGGATAATCTAAAGGACAGTTATTATGTTATTTATACTGTAGATTAATGTTTGCATCCATTCTAACACATGACATTTTTTTTTAAGTATTAACATATTGTGCCTAAAAACACTGAACACACCTGTACCAGGCGGTTTTTGTCAGATAGAGCTGCAGACAGCTTTGTCTTCAGATCTTCTAGACTGTCTTCAAGTCGTGAGGCTCGGGCAGACAGCAGTTCTTTTTCCTGTAAGAATGGTTTGGCAACCAGAATAGGTAAGGTGTGAGGAACAGCCCCATTCAGTGTGCACGTGTGCCAACCTCTCACCAGTCCCAGCTGGCTCCGTTGGCTGCGGCTGTCAATCTGCAGATTCAGCAGCTCAGTCTGGGCCTGCACGCATGGGTGAAGCGACTGCTGCAGCTTCTCTACCTGGCCCAAAGCCTTCTTCTGACCCAGGAGCACAGCATGTAGAAAGATAGTAAACAGCCATTTGCAAATTTTCACTGTGGTGAACGTATAGTTTTAATTACACAGTATGCTTCTAACAGCATGCCTTACAAATGGACTCACCTCTTTAGAGGAACAGAGTTGCTGTAAGGCCAAGTCCTTTTCAACACCCAGGCTCCCTGCTCTCTCCTCAGCCTCCCTGAGAGCTTCCTTCAGCTTCTGTATCTCCCTCCCAGCTTGGTCCTGAGCCTGCAGTTCAAAAAATTAAGGGTCACAGTTAAAGTTGTATAGGCTTATATTGGCTGCCCACTCACAGCTCTTTGATCTCTGTCAAAAATATGGTAACATCTCTGTGAATGCAACATGGTATCAAAAGCCATTTAAGTATTTTTAATCCTGTGACAGGTGAAATGACACATCTGCTCTCAGATTGGATGGCATGCCATTCATTTGTTTTTCCTAAAAAAAAACAGAATTTGATATAACGTTTGATGGCAGGGTTTCAAGATCTGCTTAGCTAGGGTAAAACCAATATTTTTTTATATTAAATGTCCATTTACTGTATTTAATTCCCACAAATACTTTGATAAAACAGACTTTGATATATACATCACGATGAAGAATGATTAGTTATCCTGTTTCATGAAAAACCTTACCTCTCTAAAGAAGGCATCTTTTGTTACAGGCATTGTCCTATTGAGCTGTGGGTTTGTTTTCTGAACTGTAGGTTTGTTTGAAATATGAGAAGTGCTCCTGTTCTCCAGGTTGGATTTCATTTTCAGCATGTCCATCTCCAGGTTCAATACCCTTAATTCACATACATTAACATGCAAATAGTCATTTTATGAACATGAAATAACCATTTTACACAATACATGGTACACACACACACCATTTATTTCCAAAGTAGATCATCATTAATAATTCATTAAGTCATGCAGTTGCTGAGATGAGAGTACTACTCTCTTTAATATCCATACTGAAAAACAATGGCAGGATGATTATTCACTTGTCATGCGACTCTGCCTGCTGATGGCACTCCTTGAAATGACTCAGTGCCTTCTCCTGCTCCAGGGCACTCAGTGCCTTAGTGAGCTGCTGTGGGGGAGAAACCATGCACCAACCAGCTTAAATCAAATAGTTAAATGCATCAAAGTATTGCCCAGGGCACAAACAAGCAGTCCACATGACAGGAAGTAAAACCTGACCAGTTAATGTCACTGAAGCACGGACCAATGCAATTTACAAGGCTTGTATTGTATACAAGATTTAACATCTTAATAATCTTTTAAGGGCATTAATGGACTTCTGAGAAAATAACTGGGAAACCTACACTTGCAGCCTTTCCAGTTGTGACCATGTGCTTGAGCTCAAGCAGCTGAGCAGTGCTCTGGCTGAGCTGAAGCTCTTTGGCCTTCAGGAGCCCTGACTGTGTATCCAGACACCCATGAGCCTCACGGAGCTTCTGAATCAGTTTGGCCCTTCTCATGCTGTTCTCCTCCAGGGCAACCCACATCTCAACCCCCTGGGACAAGTGTGATTGTGAAGCACCCTCTGGTGCCAGACGTGGGCTAGACTGCCATCTTCTCATGCCAAGTGAACCATTTTCATTTTTTTCTTCATACTGGCCACTGAAACAGATAATACAACAAGAATGAATGGTTTAGACAGACAGCATGGCCAAATCTAATAACAGCACAACTCAGAGAGTAATTTCTGAAAGTTCATGAAGGTAGTTATGGAAGAAACTATCCAATTGTTTTTGTTCGAAATCATTGCACAAAAATACTCACCGTGTTCTGACTTTGGAGTGGTGTTCTAATCCAGACAAACCCATACAATTCCATGCTGAAGACTTATAGAACAAGAGAACTAATTTAGAAATTATAAAGACAACACTTTATCTATTATAAAGACAAATTTCTATGTGTAGACAGGTACTTAAAACATAAATTTCACACTACTTTTAAAAACAATGTTCCCAATGGCCACTATACCATCCACACTTTCTTTATATTTACATTCTTTACATTTACATATAACAAACTATGGCCAGGTTTTTATCTATTCAACTCTTACCCGAGATTTAAAGGAGCCAAACTCAGAAAGAGAAACAGGGATTGAAGATCTGATGGAATTCCTGAAGCCTTGAGAACCCAGACCACCTTTCCATTCCCAGTCATCCATTCTTATCACTGGGGAAAAGATTCTGTCCTCCCCACTCCACTTGGCCATATTAACAGTTCATCTGTGTGAAAGACTTACTGTGCTGGGTAGAGTGTTTGGAGTCAGCTGTTTAAAGTATTACTGCGGGTGGAAACTTGGTTGCTTGTTTTTTCTAGCGCATCTTCCCTGCCAGTGATATTTCTCACAACCTAGAGAGTTCTCACACCCAGCGTGCATGGCAGCACAGTGCTCCCATAACAATACCTTGTTGTTTTGTTGTCTTTACAAACTTGGCTCAGTGTTCAATAATAATATCCACAGGGAAAATAAAAAATGTACAACCTGTATTAACCTATCAACCTATCATTAACCTAATTATTTTTTATAAAGTGAATCTATTATGATTAGTATTTTAAAAACATAAACTGTTCTAAGGCAAATGTTTACCCTTGCTCTCTTTGGACAAATTTGCTTCCCTGCCACTTCCTCTTCATCCTCTTCTTCTCCTTTCCGTAATTCAGAGGTTAATTTGCTGCACACCTTTTTTTGTAAACAAGCTGTTTGCAGCTAAAGCCTTGACAAATGTATCCATGGTAATGGTCATACACAGAATACACAGAGTGCATGTTCAGCCTACCTCCTCTATGAATAATCAGTTCATGAGTTCTCCAGGCTGATAGGTGAAGTGGCTAAAGTTCCACACATAACTGCCAAGGACTTGCCACCAGTGGCTGATGACTCTCATCTACGTTTTAAATTTAGTTACAGAAGTTAGTTGGTGAACTATAAAATTCCATTGCGTTGTTTTTTCCAACACAGTGATAAAGAGCAATTATTTTTGTTCATAAACATTTATGTTGAATGATTATGTTAAAAACATATTAATGGTAGAAAGGGCATGTCTTTAACAAGCACCATAAAGCAATTTTAAAAGCCACATCCCATTTACTGTTCGAGATGATATTCACAGTGGCCAAGCTATGTCTGTCTGGAATGTATAATTTCTTCACTTGGTCCTACTTATATTGATAGTTTAATATGCAAGCACTTAATCTTGCTGTCATACCCATATAGCTATTTGTGAACGTCTTGGATATCAGTTGAGTGTAGCTTATTGAATGTCAGCAATTCTAAAGACCATGGTATGGATGGGTGGATCAGTACTCAATGTATCAATTTATGATCCTGACATTTGCTTTAGCAAATCAACTTCACACAAACACATTGATCCCAAACATTTATTTTTTAAAGTGAAAGTGTACCTGATGTTTAAAGGGTGAATAAATATGAATGAAGCAATTACACAGAACAGCAATATTAGGAAAAATACGAGTAATATCAGTCTATTTTTACCCTGGCCCTCAGACACAAACTTCAGAAATGACAAAGAGTTCCCATTTTAGTGTTGCCAAAAAGAGTTCAAATATATTAGTACTGGAGCCTTGGTATTACTTGATAATCAAATGGAGTAACAGAAAATGGATGACACTATATCATGCTAAGGGGCGCTGTGTAGCCATGAGAAATATTTGAAGACAATCTGCGCAGGATGTGTTTTACACGAACGCACCCGACGTGGCTGCGGAAAACGTAGTGGATGTGGTGTGGTCACGCACATATAAACCATATTTGCGCATGCTCACAGATGTGGCACAAGGATTTTCACTTGCCTCTCGAGAGAGTAGCGCTCAGATATTCGCTGACGTGTGTCTGGTAAATAGTAAGTTAGGTCGATCTTCTCGTGTCTTTGGTTTATTCTGTAAACAGGTGTCTCACGATAGCTGGCGACATGAAACTACAATTTATTAAGGCTTTGCATATGAAGAACTCAGTTCTAAGAAGCATTTTTAGTTTTCGGCAATATATACACAGCTGTAAATCCAAGCACAACGTAAGACGTTTTATTACAGAAAATACCGAGATAGTCAAAGGCAATAGTTTAACACCAGAGATCTCATTAAGACTTTTTACAACGAAATGCCGATTTTGGACAGAGAAACCAGAATTGTGGCCTTTCCCTGAGCCGTTTTGGGCGATATACTGGCCTGGGGGACAAGCATTGGCCAGGTAACTGGATGCTTTATGCATGTCTAGCAGCTTAACGTTTTGGCTGCCACCAAAATTAGGCCCCAGACTGAGGTAATGAAATAGATTTTCCGCACACATATTTATGAGTTTATCGCTCCTCAGTTTCCGCTCCAGCTGAAACTTTTAGGCCAATTATGTAATTTACCATGATTGGTCAGTGTCAACTGAATGGAATAGGAGTGTGATTTTGGCAATTGAGAAGGCAGCAACCCTATAATATTTGCAATCAGAAAACTCAAGTATAGGTTTTTCACCATAGGTATTAGTTATCTATTCAGTATTGGGGCTTATTAAACATTAATGTAATCTGAGGTAAGAACAACACATTCAGCAGATGCAGAATCTTAATTTTGTTGTAGGTTAATAGTGTAGCAGGAGGTGATCACAGAGAGTAGTAGCAGAAGCATGAAGCCAAGTGAATCTTTTTTAAAATCCTTCTATTACAATTAATTCACCAAATGTTTAACAAAAGCAAATTCATTCTAATTGTTTCAGCAAATACCTCAATTTACAATAGTGGTGTAGTGAAGATCTTGCTTTTGTTTGCCATGTTTTCTACATTTCATCAAATAAAAGCAATGTCATTTGTGTATTGAATTTTCATTTTCACTCCACTGTCATGTATTCTGTCATGTAGTCCATCACATACTACTCAAAGGTATAAATGTGTAAGGGCTCTAGTAGATTTAAGACCTTGGTCTGAAATATTATAAGTTCACTCTTGGTTTTCTGCTTCTAGGTATCTCCTAAACAACCCACACCTTTCAGTAGGTCGAAGGGTTCTGGATCTTGGATGTGGCTGTGGAGCCTCTGCTATTGCTGCAAAACTCAGTGGAGCTGCTCATGTAGTGGCCAATGACATCGATCCAAGTGAGACATTTATGTTTCAAGATTTTCTTAAATGTGAAATCACAATCTGCTGTACCATGTCAAATTGAGGTAATTTAACACAGACATTCTGCATAACTGAAGTTCATTTGATGCCTGAATTACTTAATCTTTTTTCTTTACAGTTGCTGCAATTGCCACAAAGATGAATTGTGAACTGAATGGTTTGGAGCCCTTGCCTTGTTTGACGGACAATATGATTGGATCAGAACCTGGGAAATGGGACCTCATCCTCTTGGGAGACATGTTCTATGATCAGTGTCTAGCAGACAGCCTACATAACTGGCTGTGGATGTGTATTAAGATCCATGGAACACAGATCCTCATTGGAGACCCAGGACGAGCTCAGTTTGAGAGTCATGACATCAAGACAATGTTGCATAAACAGGCAGAGTTTGAGTTACCCGACTCAGTCAAAGAAGAGAATTATGGACTGACAAGCAGCACAGTGTGGCATTACATACCTACCTAATGTTCATATACATAAAGCTACAGTTGATAGGTCATCCATATTTACTAGTTTTTATTTTAAAATACACAGTAAACCTTTTATAGCAGAACACTTTATGGCAGAAGAATTTGGAAAAAGACAACGTATACTTTCTTAATGTAGTTCTGTTCCTTTCAGAAAATGTCACAAATGTCATTTCTGGATATTCCATTTAGGCTTTCAGTGAGGGTACAGGAATGAGCACGTTTGTGTGGATCTGGAGGTATATTTTCCAGCATTACTTACACATTACATCCTTCTTACTTAGATCAACAGCCATATGTTACAGTAAAATGTGTAATTTCATTTAGTACATCATGCCATGTATCCTTAAAAGCACTCCAAGACCTCTGTAACGGGGTTAAGTCATTTTCTCTGTGGCCACAATTATTTTTATACCAAATTCATCAATATATTTATATACCAAAAAAAACTCATCTCTTACCTAAATTCAACCTAACAAGAACTCAGTTCAAGTTAGAGCTCCAATTTGATTTGGAAAATTCAGTCACTTACATATATGATAGATATTTAGGCCCCATCTTGTGTATTCTGTGTATGTGCACAAAGCATAGTCTCATGTTCTTGTTAGTTTTGGAGAACATTCTGTACCAAACAGAGAAGTCTCTGTAGTTATGTTAGTCTTCACGAAAATGTCATCCCGACCCGACATGTCATCCCGACTTCTGCATCTCCTTCCTGTCAGACATCATACTCCCTGTCTATTTTCAAAACATGCTTAGTGATGCCAAAAAATATGTCTATGTCTGTATGTTTGTAATAACACCCCCTTATGTTCGCACGCAACCTATCTGTATAAAAGGAGTACCCTCCCTCATATCGGGGGATCTCTGGTGAATAAACGTATCTCTTATACAAGTGCTGTTTGTTCTCTCTGGTTCCCGGGCGCCCACTGCACAGCACAGATCGCACAGATGAGGACGAGGTCCAGTTAAGCAGATAGTCTTACAATATACATCCTATAAACTGCATGCCAGTAACATCTATTCATAACTGTAAAACAACTCGGTGCAACCATCACCTGCAGTTACCTGTCTGTGAACTGTTAGAATATAAGGCTGAGTGTCCATGCTCCTGAGAGGACTTATCACAAGAGGACAGGGACTTTAGCATTGATATTCTAGCTGCAGCATTACAATTTTCCCATCCGCTTGCTTTGCATTCATATGACATACATTTGCATTTCCAATTTTCTACTCCTATGTATTTGGTTAAAAAAATAAACAGCATTATTTTATAAAACAGTACAGTGCAATCTGCATGTTTTATTTGTTCCATCAGATAGGACAAAGGTCAAAAGGATACATGGACTAATTACATTTGTAGCAGGGCACAGAGCTCATAGACATATGTTGCTGTTTACTTCTTAATGTTTGCCTGTTTACACTCTGCATTAACTTGTTTCATTGGATCTTACATGTAAAAAGCACAACAAAGCATACATCGTTTTCTTTTTACTTGAAACTGACTGTATACTGAGAAGTAATCAAATTACCTATCTAGCTACTGATGTTATTGCTAATTAAAGTATGATATGATTAGCTAATCAATTAGCCATTAGCAAAGTAATCTAGTTTGTTATACTTGGCGAATTTTTAGTTAAAATTCATTGAGTAGCTCGGCTATATTTAAAGATCTGTTATATTTTAATGTCCCTTTTTTCTTTATCAATAAATCCATTACTATATACACATTATAAAGTATACCTCATTTAATACATAACACAATTAATACATAGCAAATACCAATTTCAACAACCTGAATTTAAGAAGATAAAGATGTAAAAACGTTTCTCAAATCGGCAAATATGACAATTATCCATATTACTGAAATGAGTTGAAATCTACATTGACTTAAGATATCAGTGTTCTCAGTAGTTGACTCACATTCTTGTGTTTGTTCAGCAGCTGTTAACATGTCTAAGGGGGCAAAGGGGTCATGCTTTATAGAATACTTAAAAAAATGTAGCTGAAATAATGCCTTCTTTGATTTCTTCAAACAAAAAAATTATATGGATCTTGTTTCCCACTATCTGATGATGCCTCTTTTCCATGTGTATGTACCGACACAATCCTACTGTGTAACTATAAATACACAAATGGCCAAGTGTAAACAGTTGTACAATGTTTCAGATGATTCAGAGCCTTCAGAACCATGCTTTTACTCAGTACACAGTCCAGGAGACATGCTGGATCTTATTTGGCCCAATAAGGTTATGGAGTGCCTCCCTGGATCTATCTAAAGGAAATATACATTTATTGTTGAAGCCAGTAGAGACATGGATTCAGAATGTTTTTCTATTAGCATTAAAGTAACAACAGTGGATCTTGCAACATACCTGTAATAAGAGGACATCCATGAAAGTTGAATATCCTAATGTTGACACAGTTTGAAAGAACAGCAGCCACAGCATTATCTGTCAAATTACGACATCGTATCATTTGTAACTCCTGTTTGGGCATAAACGTACCAAGATTTTAGTTTAAGAGAATGAGGAAAGCATACAATGTTTCTCAGGTCCGGGTTTATGTTATTCAAGTAACACAGTAAATACTTAAGTGTAGAGTGCAATATAAATTCCTTAAAAACATCCTAATAGTGCTTAATACTCTGCAAGGCATTGAGTCCCTTATGCCTAGTACAACCTTAAAAAGAGCACAAATGTTTATTCTTAACATTGGATTGTGGTATCCTTCTGACAACAATCAAATATGAATACTCCACTTTTTTTAAATTAGAAAAGTATGTATTTTAGTGGTGGTTCTTATAGTAAGACATGCTTGACACACATTTTTAAGATGATAGTAGTGGTTTATCCACCTTTTCTGGTCACATTAATATTAAATATGTCCTTGCCTTATGCCTTTTCTTACTTATCTAGCAATTCCGCATATTTTCCTCTTAGATAAAGACTAATGAACATACACATTACCTTTAGACGTTGGCAGCACACTCCAGTTGCTAGACCAATAACACCTTCATCAGTGACCTGTCACAAACCAAGTGTTACAATTTGAAAAACCTCAGTTTGAGATATTTGAACAAAATCTCCACAAAAAATATTTCAGATCTCAAGTGTCACTTGACAATTTAAAGCCACAACTTAAATGTATGCTACATAAACTAAAGAAAAAACAGATACATGAAAAATATTTATAAAAACCATTTCCATTTTTAAGCATAAATATGTTTTAAGTTGTTTAAATGAATGTGATGTTTTAGTAAGAGTGAATTTGATATGTGTAGATTTAAATAAAAGGTTATTGTTCAGTTGAATTCCTATGATATGTTAACACTAGTAGATGATAACATATCATAACACAATAATCTTTAAATGGTACAGCATGTTTTACATAAAGTCTCCATCTTTCATTTAAGATGATCTAACACTAGGATGCTTTAGGGAAAACCCCCCAGATCTGCTTAAGCTCTGACTCAGTATGATGTTGCAAATGGCCACACTGCCTATTACCTTTTTATATAGTAACAATTCAACCTTGAATGAAAATGTATTTACATCATTTAACAGTTTGCAATGTTTATCATCATAGATCAAAGCAACATCATACATTGCAATGCCTGACTGCAACGTCACCTACAATGACATGTTACAGTTACAATTTGGTGAACTTTTAAACATTTGCGGTGTCTGATATTGCACAGATGTACAAATTGACTTTACCACAAAGTTTTTTTTGCATGAGGCCCAATGGTCCCACTTGCCACCAAAAGATTCACACATGACATGGCAGACTGACACATTCCTCATTGTCAGATAAGACCATTAGAATTTTAATAGTCTCTTAACTTCACATTTAATCCAGTCATTCAAAATTATTTTAATTACCTCTGTCCCACCAAAATAGATGCTGTACAGAAACTTGCAGTTTGTCCCTAGTTCAATCAAGGCTTTATCAGTGATCGCAGTGCATCCCCCGAGGGAAATAACCTCTAGCCACTTGCAGTTACGTGCCAGAGCCTGGATTCCTGAATCAGTTACAGCTGGACATCCAGTCAGATCAACTACTTGAAGACATGGGCAATGGGATGCCAAGGCCTTGAGACCTAGAGCACAAATCTCTAATTTAGTGTTAATGATTTGTCTTTGTCTTAAAAAAGGAGTACATTCACTTATGCAATGTATTAGATGATAGCAGTTAACTAAGACAGCCTACCTTCTGATGTGATATGTACACATCCTGTAAGTATTATAGTCTTTAATTGCTGACAATGGATTTGTTTAAGTGTAGCGTCTGAAACTTTGCAGTTCTGAAGATCCAACGTGCGAATTCCTCCATGTAGGACCTGTAAACAGGACAAATGACGTGAGAGAAAGAGTAGGGATCCAGCAGGCACTGAAAAAAAACTGGAAAATCGGACAACTACTACAGTTCCAGCAGATACGCTGTTACCGATCAATTTACCTGGCTTATATTTAAGTCAGTAATTGTGCCTTGAGACGTCATTATTCGGATCAGCTTGTCCTTCACAGTACATGGCAAAGTTCTTATACAATCGCTGTAGACGGCAGCATACTGCGCTACCCTGACAGCGCTCCTGTGAAGAGATTGTTTTTGGTACTCAGGATTTTTTCATCTAATAGAAAGCCTAATAACGTCACGTCAACATTAGCTGTACACTCGTCAAGTACAAAAATGTTTCATGAATGTTAGTCGGGCTGTAGCTAGGACATATTACTCACAGATTCAAAAGTGAATCTACAGTTGACATCACATCACATTATGTGCCTTGATCACGTTCATAATTTACGGAAGGCTGCACCCCGTTTGGTCTCACGAATCTATAAAACGATAAAATATTAGTCTGACAGTAAGCAAAAGCTCAAAAGTGTAGCTCATGGAGCTACTTACCTGTTTGAAAGTAACCAGGAATATGTGAATATCGCCAGAGTATTTCAACAAATTGCAAGTACGTTTTCATGTCACGTTTTCATGTATTTTAGAAAAATAAACAATGGCGTCATAGACATGCGCATCAAAGTAAAAACAGCATAGACTTCCGGTCTCTGTGGGCAAAATAATTCAAAATACAGGTTGACTGGTAAACTACAATAAACAATGACTGGTAAACTACAATTAGAAACATTAAAACGCGCACTTTATAAAAAGTGCAGAGAATAAGTCGTATGTAATTTGCATAATGTGGAAAAGAATAGTATTACAATTACTAATAATAATAAGTTTGGTGATGGTGATGAGGAGAGAGTTTCCATCACATTACACTGTTTAAACAAATGTGCACACTTCACGATCATGTTTGCCAACTCTCTTATACTGTGCCTTGTGTAAGTATTCGCTCCCCTTGAACTTTTCAACCTTTTGCCACATTTCAGGCTTCAAACAAAGCTATAAAATTTTAAGTTTGTTGTGAAGAATCAACAACAAGTGGGACACAATCATGAAGTGGAACAAATTTTATTGGATATTTTAAGCTTTTTTAACAAATGAAAAACTGAAAAGTAGGCCGTGCAATATTATTCGGCCCCCTTGCGTTAAAACTTTGTGGCGCCGCTTTTTGCTGCTTTGTTGTATGTCTCTATCAGTGTTGCACATCGAGAGACTGAAATTCTTGCCCATTCTTCCTTGCAAAACAACTCATGCTCAGTGAGGTTGGATGGAGAGCGTTTGTGAACAGCAGTTTTCAGATCTTTCCACAAAATCTTGATTGGATTCAGGTCTGGACTTTGACTTGGCCATTCTAACACCTGAATACGTTTATTTATAAACCATTCCTTTGTAGATTTTGCTTTGTGTTTTGGATCATTGTCTTGTTGGAAGATACATTTCCGTCCCAGTCTCAGGTCTTTTGCAGACTCCAAAAGGTTTTCTTCCAGAATGGTCCTGTATTTGGCTCCATCCATCTTCCCATCAATTTGAACCATCATCCTTGTCCCTGCTGAAGAAAAGCAGGCCCAAACCATGATGCTGCCACCACCATGTTTTACAGTGGGGATGGTGTGTTCAGGGTGAGGAGCTGTGTTGCTTCTATGCCAAACATATCGTTTTGCATTGTGGCCAAAAAGTTCAATTTTGGTTTCATTTGACTAGAGCACCTTCTTCCACATATTTGGTGTTTCTCCCAGGTGGCTTGTGGCAAACTTTAAACAAGACTTTTTATGGATATCTTTGAGAAATGGCTTTCTTCTTCCATAAAGGCCAGATATGTGCAGTGTACAACTGATTGTTGTCCTATGGACAGACTCTCCCACCTCAGCTGTAGATCTCTGCAGTTCATCCAGAGTGATCATGGGCCTCTTGGCTGCATCTCTGATCAGTCTTCTCCTTGATTGAGATGAAAGTTTAGAGGGACGGCTAGGTCTTGTTAGATTTGCAGTGGTCTGATTCTCCTTCCATTTCAATATGATCGCTTGCACAGTGCTCCTTGAGATGTTTAAAGCTTGGGAAATCTTTTTGTATCCAAATACGGTTTTAAACCTCTCCACAACAGTGTCTTGGACCTGCCTGGTGTGTTCCTTGGTGATGCTCTCTGCGCTTTAATCCCTTTAGAACCCTGAGACTATCACAGAGCAGGTGCATTTATACTGTGGAGGAAATTATATTTTGACTATGTTGTTTCTCTTACAAGGATCATTATAATCTTAGTACATGTCCTTCTGACTAGCGGAGGGACTGTTGTTATTAATAATCATATGCTTGTGTATGTGTGTGCATATACTGTAGCCTGCATTGAAGGAATGTGCAGAGGGAGAGGACACTATGTTATCTGCCTCTGCTACATTGACCTTCAGCTACTAAGCCTCTGAACTGACATCCATTTGGCTTCCTTTAGGAAGCTCCATATTAGGAGGAATACACATGTGAGGCTAACTTCTACCTATTGTGAAGAATGTTGTGCTTAAGATAGTTGACTCGCCTGCGAGCGGTATAAAGGAGAGGAGGAGTGCCTTCCCTCCTTAGAGTCTTGTTCTAGATGAAACTCTCATTTTAACTACTTGTTAATAAACCTTCCTCTTAACCACGTCTGAGTCCTCATCTATTTCAGAAATTTCCACGACAATACGGAGACTTGTTTACACAAGGTGGATTCTATTTATCATCATCAGTCATTTGGGACAACACGGAACTTCTGGATCCTCACTGCACTTCTGGAGTGAGTTTGCTGCACTGAAAGTAAAGGGGCTGAATAATATTGCACAGCCCACTTTCATCACAAAATAATCACAGGTGGAGTGAAGCTAAAGTAGTCTTTAAATGGAAATATTTATTTTAGTTTAAAAAACATTGAAGTGGTGTAGAAGCTCTTCACATGTGCAAATAAAGCAAACACACCTCTGCAAGAAGAGGTTAAATATAAGGACTGTGATGTACGGAATCAAGTTTAAAATATGTGAGGCCTTGTCTTTGTAAGCTCTGTGGAAATTTGGTATATTTGATTTGTGTGATTGAATAAACCAAGGAATATATAAAACTATGAAAACATGGGTATTTAATTTTATTAATAATACATTTAGCAGCAGTTTGAGTAGAAATAATTAGGTAGAATTAATGGACATTTATGAGTAGGAAAATCCATTCTGATCATTCTATTATCTAGGTGGCTGCCCCTCAGCTAGAACTTTCCTTCTTCTTCCCCACTTATCTTGTGCAGACTGTCTCCACCCTCCTTTTCCAATAAGAACAATAACAATCATACATCTGTTTTTTTTTCCATTCTTAACCAATTGTTTTAAGCCATGTCCTAGTTCTATGTTTAACGGTCTTCCTTAATAAGCTTTAGAAGTCTTTCTGGGTATTTCCATTATGTTTTAATTGACACTCCATAAATTAAACCACAAAATATTTAGTTTTATGAAATGTCTTAAAATGGTTTTGCTCCATCTCAAATGTATAGATGTGTGTTTAAAGAAATATTCAAACACTTATGTAAAATCAAATATTTAAATTGGTTCCATCTTTTCTCTTATACCTGATGTTTACAACATCTGAGAATTAAGTCATGCCTCAGTTGTCTTTCGAGTAAAGCATGTGCCAGCACAAAGCACTGAGCAGTTAACACTTTCACTTCATTCAGAACAAATGCAGCAGCCATTTTTATTCAGTAGAAAAACAAAACCAAAAACTTCAACACAAATCACAACATATCAAAAAAAGCAGCTGGGGTACTCTTTAAATGAATTTAAAACAACTGTACTGTTTAAATCTTTAACAAATTAAGTATTAAACCTTTTAAAGCAGTATTAATGACCATCTTTTACTGTATAAACTGAAACATTTAAGAGACTGCATTTACCACAGCACAGTTTCAATCAAATAACTGATAAAAGATTACAGAACAAGTTTTTTTGCTTCAATAACATCTTGTTTTCATTTATTTAAACAAATGATCAAGTCAGTCTTTGCTTTATCTGTTCATATCTCCTCTTGAATTCTTGAAATGTGCTGGATGATCCAGACATATTTGAGCCTTGAGCTGATTTGAAATGCCTCCTCTTCCAAGGGCTCATACACAAAGTACCTATAGATTGGCATAGTGAGGGGAAAAGCATATATATATATATATATACACACACACACACACACACACACACACTGTATATAGACACACACACACACACACACACACACACACACACACATATACCCGTTTTTGGTAGAAATCATATTCCTGCATGCCAAGTTTACTAGTAGGTGTAGTAATAGGTGGGTGTAGAGAAATAAAACGCCATCAGACCCAAGTCATGACAGGCATATGATGATTCTGTGTAAATGAATAATCAACTAAAACATGAGTGTTCAAAATAACAGTAGTATGAACAATTATAAACAAATAATGAGGTTATTCATTTTGTGATAAACAAGTGGCCCTTATTAAAGTATGAAAGCAGTTGATGTTGTGCATGCTGGTTATAATGCATTCCTATCAAAAACAGGTCGTTCCAGACATTGTTCAGAAGAACAGCATACTTTGATGAAAAAGTTGATTGGAGAGGGGAAACATTTGGAAGTGCAGAAAATCATAGGCTGCTCAGCTAAAATAGTCTCAAATTCTTTAAAATAGCAATTAAAGCCAGAAAGATGTGGAAGAAAATGGAAAACAACCATTAAAATGGATCAAAGAATAGCCAGAATGGCAAAGACTTAGCCAATGATCAGTTCCAGGGAAATCAAATAAGGTCTAGAATTACCTGTGAGTACTGTAACAATTATAAGACACCCACGTGAAGCTATTGGCAGGAAGCCCCCACAAGGTCCCATTGTTGCAAAAATGACATGTTGAAGAGGTTACAATTTGCCAAAGAACACACTGACTGGCCTAAAAAGAAATGACACAACATTTGTGGACTGATGAAAACAAGATTGTTCTTTTTGGGTCTAGGGGCTGCAAACAGTTTGCCAGATGACCCCCAATCACTGCATTCAAGCCACAGTAGACTGTGAAGCACGGTTGCACAAGCATGATATGGGAATGTTTCTCATACTATGGTGTCAGGTCTATTTATCGCATTCCAGGAATCATGGTATCAATTTGAAGACACCAAAATAATTGAAGAGCTCAGGTTGCCTCATGCCCAAGAGGAAATGCCCTAGAAATGGGTATTTTAACAAGACAATGATCCCAAACAGACCAGTAAGCATGCAACATCTTGATTTCACACCCAAGAAGATTAATCTATTAGAGTGGCCACCCCAATCTTAGGACCTCAACCCAAAAGAAAACCTATGGGGTGACATCAAAATGCTGTTTTTGAGGCAAATCAAAGAAATCCAGACGAACTTTGTAATGTAGTCCAATAATCCTGGACTGGAATACCTGTTCACAGGTGCCAGAACTTGAATCCATGAAACACAGATGTGAAGCAGTTCTCAGAAACAGTAGTTACACAACTAAATATTTGTTTTGTGATTCATATGAAAGCTAAATATGCAAGCATCTTCCAGTTTATACAGTAAATGCAATTTTTTTAACAGTGTAATATTCTCTCTTCATTTTCGGTAAAATAATAAGTTTGATATATTACTTTAATTGAAAATTTTAATTAATGATTTGATTTGGAATAGAATGTGCAGTATTCTCAATGCATTTGTGTGTATGAAAAAAGCCATTACAAAAATTTCTTAATTCACTTTTTTAAAACAGTACTGTTATTTTGAACACAAGTATACATTGGAATAAACACACACAAGATTTAGGCAGGTGGATAAACACTGCAAAGTAAGACTGCTTTCAATATTTACAATAATTGCTAACAGTTCATTTTTCACAACAAAATGCAAAGAGAATGAACAAAGGGGTTTTTGAAGGACCTCAGCAGGTCCAAGCATCTAGGAGAACTAAACAGAGGTCTTCTGTGGATGTATGCTCGTTCAAAACCTACATCCTCTCCATGTAATCCCAAACAGACTTGATGATGAGCTCAGGACTCATTGTTCTTCTTTACATTGAAGGCAGTTCTTAATGACACTGGCTATAGGTTTGCGGAAAATATCCTGCTGCAGAGTAAACGTGGAGTATTATATTAAAATTTTGACATCACTCCAGAGGTCCTGCTACCACTTTTATGCACCCCAGTTCCTTTTTGATCACAATTCTTTCATGAAAGCCACTTCAACCCAGACATCTTCAAACAGTAGATGGGTGTACTGAGACTCACTGGTTTCAGACAGTTCGGAGCTCATAGCACTGCTGGACATCTTCCGATTTTGAAGGGACATAAGCATGATTTGTCTCATCTGCGTCACTACAGTTCCTTGGTCGGCCACTGGGTCTACAGCCCTCAGCGTTGCTCGTTTCTCTGTACTTCTTCAAAAGAGCTTGTGTAGCACATCTTGGAACTGCTTTGGAATCTCTGCCTGGAAGAAACCTTGCTGATGTACTACCACCTTGTGTCTGCTGTGCGCATTCTTGCCATGATGTGTGACCTGCAACATGAAACTGTTTTCCCACAACCTCACCTTTGTAGCAGTTTGTCTGTTCCTCACCCAGTTTTATGTCTCCTACACAGCTGTTACAAAATCCCTCACGTTGTGCAAGTGTACCCAAGAAGAACTGATGCTGTTTTAAAGGCAAAGAGTGGTCACACCAAATATTGATTCGACATAGATTTCTCTTTTGTTCATTCACTTTGCATTTTGTTTATTGACAAAAAACTATTAACTCTTCTACTTTTGAAAGCACTCTTAGCATTATTTTTCCACACCTGCTGAAAATGTTTGCACATTACTCTGTGTGTACACACACACATACACTAATGTATAATAAATAAATAAATAAATACCTGGCTTTTCATCCATCTTTTTCTTCTGAGTTTGAGTTTTAACTTTTGGGCCTGGCAATTTAAAAGAAAGTTGGATCCAAGTACAAGAAACCATGCATTAAGTTTCCTCCAATGACATCAAATCTAAAAGGTTGCAGTACTTACCACTCTTTGTATCTGCAGACTGGTCAGCTGCCATGTTAGGAACTTCATGTGTTAATCTGAAAGACTCTGGCAGTACTCTGAAATCCAATAATAATCCCTTGTGTGATTTACGTGTGTCTTCACGGAAAGTACGGGTCATCTCACAAGATGATGCAACTGATTTACTTTTTTTTTGGTGTTTCCTTATTTTAGCCCAGCTGATCGAATTCGGTTTGTACTTTGATTGCTTATATGGATTATGCTGTTGGTTAGCTGCAGAGAATTTTTTGTTTTTTGTTGATTCAGATCCACTTGTTTGTATGTCTTCTTTACATGACAATAAGGTTCCAGTCACATCACATGCTGCTGACAATGTGCCCATTTCTCTGGCAGAGATATTGGCACCATCAATTTTTGAATCACGTTCTACTGTAAATTCCTTGTTCTCTGACCTTCTGCTGTCTGTAAACATATCTAATGGCACCTGGCTGTTCCTACACAAAATCTGTTCTTTAGTAATTTGACTTCTATTGTTAGAATAATCACTGCAGTCAGAGCCTACAATTATATTAATAGTTTCTGCAGGAAGATGCACCTCATCTGATGGTCTCATTCTACAACGCTTTCTTTTCATATAACTACCAGTAATAGTTTTGTTCAGGTGAGATCCATATAATGCAAGATGTATTATTGTTTCCTTCTTTTCAGACTGTGGATTTGTAGTGTCTTTGCTCTTTTCACCATCTCCATGAATGCTATTTTCTGTAGAGATCAGAGGTGTGTATTGTATATTGTGTATTAATGAACATCGTTTTCTCTTCAAGGAGTCATGTGACCCACATTGAGCAAGTGAATTATCCATCAATTTTTCCAATATAGTATTTCTCATTTTGGGTACATCCTCATCACCCGAGAGGACATCCAATATCTTGGGCTCATCCATGCTAGCATGCTGACGGGAAGCCGCACTACTTTTTGCAGTTATGCTTTCATTTGTCTCCCTTACACCTTTGCATGAGGCCTCAGTACCAGGATTCAGTTCAACCTTTTTCTTACACATGCAACGCTCGCCATTTCCATATCCTAAGACTTGAAACCATTTAAAAAGACAACAGTAGCTATTTACTTGCCCAGTGATGTCGCTTCCATTATTTCTTTCGGAGGGTTTTATTTTAGTGTCCACATGCTGTTTATGCTCAGATGTCACATCGGGCAATTTAACAATGACATGATCACTGCTGTCTGTAAAAGTCTCTGAAGAGATATCGATATTTTTCACCTTCTCATTCAAATCACCAGAAAAAAATCGTTTAGCTTTCTCCGGTGAGAGAATGTCGATTTTAACAAAAGCAAACGGGTCTGTGCAGTTGGCATCATCACAGCTGTCTGATGGAGGAGTCAGCACTGTTGCAGCTCCTTCAGTACTCATAGCTGATGGCTCCTTACTCAAGGACAGTGGTGAACACCCTTCATTGCTTGGACTCTCTTCCAAATTCATTTCTTCTGGTTCAGCCTCTGCTCCAACTAGTTCTGCTGTTGATGGTCTGTTCATTACATTTTTGCAGTGATTAACAGTCATAGTTGATGATGGCTTATCCATGCAGTCTGTCAAAGGCTGCTCTACAGTTTCACTGGCAAAATGTTTTCCTTTATTTTCTCTCTCAGTTTCAGTCAGTTCCACTGCTGTTGCTCTACTAACATAATCTTTGCAGATATTAACAGTCATAACTGATAATGGCCTACTCAAGCACTCCATCAGAGACTCTTTTTGTTTTAGTGATTCTACATGTTTATTTGTTCCTTTATTTTCACTGTCCATGTACGTTGGCTCCTTAATTAATGCTTTAGCTTTTAGAACACTTGTGCAGATTTTTTCATGCTCTGTTGGTAACTTTGCACTCCATGCCTGTGAGATAACCACTCGTTTACTCTGTGCATTGCCTGTATTTGTCTGATCATTTACACCCCCCTCAATGATTTTCTGCTCTTCCACTGTTACTGCACCATTAGCTATTTTTGGTTTGCTACAAAAGGTCAATGATGAATGAGAACTGTTTTCCCAGTCATTAAGCACAAAGCAGGATGAATTGTTTACCATTCTGGGTGGTGCTAGGTCAGGCTTTAAATAGTGAAAATCCTCTTCTGCTTGATCCAGTTCCTCTTTTGACATTTCCTTAACAATTACAGAATTTTCTGTTCCTGAGTGCTGACTTACTTGTTTCATGATGTTGATGTAATGGTTCGATCTTACTGCATTACAGAGTTTCTGACTATCACCATTCCAATACAACTTTACAATCTCGCTTGTAAGATCCATCATAGGGATATCTTTCTGACTTTTTTCCATTTGTTCTGAGTCAGTTACCAAGGTACGCAATCTCTGAAGTGACCACTCATTTATAGGTTCAGAAGACCATTTACAAGTTGACTCAATGCCCTTTGTGGTTTCAGTACTCTCAAAGCTTTTGTTTGAAACAGTAACATTGTTTTCTTTAAGAAAATGAGTACTGCTATGATCATCCATGTGAGATGACTGTGCTGGCTCCTTTGTCTCTCCACTGACACAACCAAGAAGAACCGAGCATCTTTCACTATGGTTGTTAGGTTCACTAGCTACAACATTAGTTGCAGTCTCAGAAAGTTTTGTCAATACTGATTCTGTTTCCTGTGAAACATTCCATCGTCCTGCATTACATTTAAATTTTAAGACACTTTCATTTGCCCTTAATGAATGTAGTACATGAGGCTGATGGTCCTGCTTGTCTTGTACAGATTCATGACCTCTTTCATTTAATTTGGTCAAATTCTTTGAAAATGTAACACAAGGCACTGGTTGGTGAGCTAATGGTGTAACGACAGCAACAGCTTTCAGAGGAACATGCTTCTCATGATGGCTCTCTGTAGGTTTAAAAGCATCTTGATGAAAAGGCTCTCTGACCATTTGACCTTCTGCCAAAACCTTTTCAGCAGCAAATCCAGTGTTATCCTTTCTCAGTGTAACAAAATTTTTTTTCCGTTTTTTGTATGGAACCACCACAATCCTGTTGACATAGTCTGACTGAACGTTCATGATGGGTTGCTTTTTAAAGTATTCAGAACAAACTTGAAGTGAAAGACTGGTTAGTGGGTTACTGTTTACTACTGGAAGAGGTGGTCCAAAACATCTATGATCTATGGGTGCTCTACGCTGGATGCTGACCTTAGCCAGGGATTGTTGATGGGAAACCTCACTCATGAAAGAAGGTGCTTCTGGTGGCCCTTTATTTGAAAAGCAATGTGTCAGTTTATGGTAAGGGTCATTATTTCCAGAGATCATTGTTGTATAACCATGGTTTGGAGTCTGTTCAGACAGTACTTGAACTGATACTATGGAGTTCTCTCGCAGAATGGTTTGAGAGTTCTTTTGTTCTAAAGGTGACCCCCATTCTGAGTTCCTATTGTAATAACCTTGTACATGCCTTAAATGAGGTTCACTCCTATATTGAGGGTGTGTAAAAATATGATCACTAATGGTTTGCAGACTTTCTGCTGGTTTGGTCCAGTAACTTCCAATGGTTATTTGGTCCTCATGTGAAACTCTTTGTTTGTCTCTCAGAATAGTCTCAAGTGGTATTCTTCGGTTATCGGAAGATGTGTAGTCATTTAATTCAGCAAGCTCTGCCATCACTGTTTAGAGTCCATAAACTGGGTTGCAGCATACCAAAAAGATGCATGTTGATACCACCTAGAAAAGAAGAGGACAAAATTAGGTTACTCATTGGTCATTGTAACATGGAATAACTGAAGATACCTTAACTTAACGAGATATAAGCAAATTTAATGTAGTAATTGGGGAGAATACAAAAAGAAATAAAAGGAGACTATTCCTACTTTGAACCTGTGGAATGTAGAATAAAATTAATTGGGGAATAAATTGTAGCAAAAAGCACAGGTGGTTTTCTTTAAAGGGATAAGGCTTTTGAAGTATGGCATGCTGACCTCGTGCAGGTTCAGCAGAAAGGGTCATGGAAAATGATTTGCAACATAGATATGAGGAACTTAGAAAATTGGCCAACTAAATTCCATGGAATGGGCAAGATCATTCCATAATTGGTATTAAAAAAAAAAATTACACAGCAGCGAGTGACACAAACATATAAAGTATCCGTAAATTGTCAGATCTCATTTCCTCTTAAAGGAGCACACTGCGTTGTGCTGTGAGATCTCCGAAGATCTTTGAATGCAAACACGACCAACACTTTGAGAAACCTTGAGGCCTAATGCGATGCTGATTGGTCATTATTAATAACGCCATCTATTAGCATGGACATCTTTTCACACAGTTCCTGCAATGCACGTGCCAGGCCACTTCTCACTTCTCAGGCCACTTATTCACCGCCTGTCTCCCACAGCTCTTAAAATTAATGTACCATTAAAATAAGAACTGCACTATTTGTACACATGGGATGGTGGGAAAAGTAAAGTGAAACATCTGTGACCTCGAGAGTTGATAACTGCTATAGCGATTAGGAGAACAGAATGAGTTCACTCGGTGCAAGATGAAAGGTAAGCAGTTTTTAGACGAACAGGCAGACAGTTACAGAGGAACAGGTGGTTTCCAGCGAAGGTCAGTGAGGGTGGGGGCTACACTCAGTTTTAGCTATTTAAATCAGGCAGAAGTTGTCTGTCCCTCAGAGCTACACATGAAGCTGCACAAATAACTCGAGTAGTTTAGTTCAGGCTTTTGCTGTGTACTCTCCGGACATGTCTGTATTTAACCAGCTTCAATAAAAGGTCAATTGACATAAGACTGGTGACATTCTTTTGCATCAAAGAATACGCTGCGCTAGGTAGAAGGAGAACAAGCGCAACACTAGCTATGTATTTAGACGAAAACTAAGGCTTAAAACTTTTTCAGGCTTAATTACCCAGCTAGCTACATTTAAAGATCTTTACTAATTCAGTCCCATTCTACGTAATGAGATACTGTATAACAACTTTTGTTTCGAGTTAAAAACCTAAAGTGTTATTCCCTTCGTCTTACCAGGTTATGTTTAGTCTCTTTTGTGGAATCATTTTGAGACATACTGCATCATTTCTCACTCGTGATAAAATCGCTTATCACTTTATATCATGGGTAGACAGAAACGAAGGCTTAAAAACCCTGATAAAAAATCCCATTTAACACAACGTTTACTTTAAGATTTACCATTTAAGTCCCGTTCCACATAATGAGAAACTGTATAACACAACTGTTTAATGGCTAATAACCTAGAGTGTCCCTACGTAAAAGTAGTAGTCTAAAAATAATTCTGTTGTGTTGACTAGATTTGCAGTGTTTCTGAATTTGTAGCGCATTTTCGAAATGTAGCGTATGCGTTGTCATTCAGATTTTTTTGCTTTGCGTATCTACAGTGCGTTTTGCTTTTGCAGAATGATGGGCTTTCAGGGCTACTGTAGCAATTCAGCATGCAGCCTGACAGTGTCCTACATCATCAGATTGCTTCAGTTGGTGGGAAATGGAAAAGAATATTTATAGAATTCTATTGCCCAAGCTTATCATGGTCATCGAGGAAATATTTATCGCAAAACAAATCGATATCGTTTTATCGCCCAGCACTAGCATCATCCTTGATTCAATTCTCATCCAGCTAGTTAATAGCTAGTTAAAACACCTTTCTTCCACCTACTCAACATTGCTAAGAAAGGAATGAAATAAGATTTTCCATTACAACCTCAAACAATCTGACAATCTGGGTTCTGAGAAGCACTATACAAATACAAAATTTAATAGAGGGCTTGAAAAGTCCTCTATTGTTGTCCCTCATACTTTTGCTTCTTCTTGTCCACAATTCTGCAATTAATACAGTTCGAACCGCTTAACTTACAGACTCTGGTCGAAATGCATTTCGAATGTCTCGACGCTGTGACTTGAGCTATGTATTTTTGGAGTTGATAGGATTTGAAGTTTTTAATGTTTAAAAAATTTTTACTTCCCATTGGAATGAATGGAAGAATGTTAAGAAATTCAAATTATAACTGCCAGTTAAGAGTGTGTACAGTCATGAAAAATTATTTTAAAAAACCCTGAATAAACTGTACACCCACCTTCTTTCATGCCATATACACAACTTCATTCACTATCTCTCTCTCACACACACACACCTAAGGTGTTGTTCAACTACACACTCTATGCACACATTATATGCTCACTGTACACACTTTCATATACAGTCATACACTCACACTTTTATGCCATATACATACCTTCATTCACTCACCACAGACACATAACTAAGGAGGTGTTCTTGAATTAGACACAGACTATGCACACACCATACACATTGTACACCCACACACTCACCGTTCGTTCATGCCGTATACACACAATCACTCTCACACACGTAGTGGAGTGTTGCAGTCTCACTGCGGCACGTTCGTTTTGTAGTTAGTTAAAGAGCATTTATTTGCTAATACATGCATTGTGAGAGAGGAGTCTGTACCGAGGTCCAGAAGATCTCCAAGTTACAGAGTACATGTTTCTAAGTTATATAGGGAGTTACAGATTAGAGTTTCTGCCAAGTCTCACCCCCTTTCACAGAACAGGATGATTCTCTCATGTTCTTCTAAGCTGCACGCTCTGGCTGCGAGTGCACCACGCAGTCAAGGCCACTGTCTGTGAGTGAAACTGGGAATAGAGTGAAAGACTCCTAACTCACAGTATAATGAGCAAAACAACTTAATCAATCATATAGACCTGCATCACACACAATTGAACGCAATCTGACCCCTTCCTTACAGGAGAAAGCCAGTTTTCCACTCCCTTTCTCTCAATGTCCAAAAATGTCCAATGTCCAAATTGAGCACTTCATGTGACTTGTTAGTGTTACTAGGTCTCAGGTGTGCATAGGCAGCAGGTCTGTTCAATTTTGTAGTATAGCTGTCACACTCTCATACTGGTCAATGAAAGTTCCAACATGGCACCACATGGCAAAGAACTCTCTGAGGATCTTAAAAGACCAAGATGGCGGCGCGTGAACAATGCGAGGTTCAGCGTCTCTCCAGAATCTGCCATTTAACTTTTTTTATCTACTTTTGACTGGACAACAACTCCAGGATTGTTCACCGTTGTTGTTCTACGGCAGACAGGAGCTTCTGAACATCAGAACTCAAATCGCCTATATCCGACACTTTCCAGCAATCTCCAGAACACCAGGGGCCTCATGTACTAAAGGTGCGTACGTACAAAAACATTGCGTACACAATGTTTCACGCAAACGATCAGATGTACTAAATGTGACTTGAACGTGAGAAAGTGCGTACCCCCACGCCACTTTCATTTGCGGCGTACGTATGTTTTTCGTACGTATGCAATACTTAGAGGTGATGCATTGAAATTACAGCTATTAAGATATCCTTTACGCACACATTATAGTAAGCCCTTATAGGGTAAAATTAAGTAAATTAAGTAAACAGTAATTAATTTAAAGTAAACAGTAAATTAATCAAACAATTTCATTGCCTTACTAGAATAATCATTCAATGTGTTTCTGCTTAGCCTAGATTATATAAACATGCTTGAAATGTTGCACTGGAGTTCTTGGGAGATGGCAGCGTTGGCATTACTGGAGGATATTGCTAATGGCCGAATTCGCCGAGAGCGCGTTTTCCGTGACCATTATGATTTTTTGGCCCATGATGATGACTGACTTATAAGCCATTTCAGATTTCCAAGAGCTGTCCTCTTGGAACTATGTGCTGAGTTGGGTCCAGTTTTGGAGAGAGAAACGGCGAGGAGTCGCGCATTGCCAGTTCCTTTGTGCCTTACTAATGTAGTGGCACGGTGGTCTGGATCAACCCATGATTCGTACATCCTTACAAACAATATGGTTGGGACAGAGTGGCAGAGCTGCGTGATGGGTGGCTTCTTGGTAAGCAACAAATTTAAAGCATTTGACATTGCCATCTTAGAATAATTAATTTAAAACATGGGTAATTGTTAAATTACTTAGAAGACAGCGGCTACGCGCTCAAGACGTGGCTGATGACCCCCACAGCAATCCACAGCGTTCCAAACAAACATTTTTTCCGTGTCTCTACTTCATTTAGGAGCGTCTCCACTTCACATTCGATGAAGTTTCTCTTCTTTCCCCGTTTTGACATGCTTTGTGATAGATCAGAGAGGAAACTCCTCCGGTGCAGGACATATTTAAATAAATTTGCCAATTTATAGTATAGGGGGCGTGTCTCTCATGTGCACTAAATTCCACGTTGATTGGGATGTACAAAAGAAACGTGCGTGGATTACGGCGTAAGCACGGTTTGATACATCCGGATATTTTTTTGCATACGCCATTTTCTGGATTTGTCCGTACGCCAAGTTTCAGTAAGAAATCCACGCAAGTCTTTGTACATGAGGCCCCAGATGCTGCACACTCTTCCCGGCCGGGCGGAAGTACACACAGACAGCGCAGAGAACGTAAACAAAGGCGGGGTAGGCGCGGAGGGCTACGAGCTAAGCTAAAACTTATACCACTCCGGCTGCCCTTACCCAGCATTTCCTCGCCAAAGTCCATTCTCTGGCTAACAAAAAGCTCTCCATCACCAACAACAGACAGATCATGGACTCAAACATCATGATTTTCACTGAAACATGGCTAAACAGCTGCCCGGACAATGCTATTGAGTTAGCAGGACGCGACACACATCGAGCCGACAGGATAGCAGTGGACTCCAGTAAGACCAGAGGTGGAGGTTTATGCATTTATATTAACAAAGCTTGGTGCACAGACTCTGCCACTACAGAGAGACATTGCTCATCTAATGTGGAGTTTATAATGGTCAAATTCAGAAACTCATCTCCCCAGAGAACTCACTTCTATTACACTCACTGCAGTGTATTTTCCTCCAGATGCTAATGCTAAGCTTGCTATGAAAGAACTTCATGCAACCATTAGCAAACACCAGACCAAACACCCTGAGGCTGCTTTTATTGTTGCTGGTGACTTCAACCACTCCAACTTGAAGACAGTCCTCCCCAGATTCCACCAACATGTCTCATGCTATACCAGAGGGGACAAGACTCTGGACCATGTTTATTCCAACCTGGCTGGAGCATACAAAGCAACACCCCTCCTCCACATTGGGCAATCTGACCATCTCTCCCTTTTCCTCACACCCCGGTACTCACCACTCATCCAACATGTGAAACTCAAAAAAGTGTGGCTAGAAGGGACCAGTTCAAAAACACAGATTGGAGTATGTTCACCCACACAGACTTGGATCAGTACGCCTCATCTGAACTGGACCACTATAGACAGCGTCACCACCCGGAAACAGATCACCATGTACCCCAACCAAAAGCCTTGGATGAATCGGCATGTCCGTCTCCTGCAGAAGGCCCGCAACACCGCCTTCAGGTCGGGGGATGCACAGGCCTACAGTACAGCCAGGGCTAAGCTGAAGAGGGGCATCAAAAAGGCCAAATACAGCTACAAGGTGAATGTAGACGAACACTTTTCCAACACCAACCCCCGATGTACGTGGCAAGGACTCCAGGGGCCTCATGTACAAAGACTTTCTTACTGAAACTTGGCGTACGGACAAATCCAGAAAATGGCGTACGCAAAAAAAAAATCCGGATGTATCAAACCGTGCTTACGCCGTAATCCACGCACGTTTCTTTTGTACATCCCAATCAACGTGGAATTTAGCGCACATGAGAGACACGCCCCCTATAAATATGCAAATTCATTTTTAATATGTCTTGCACCGGAGGAGTTTCCTCTCTGATCTATCACAAAGCATGTCAAAACAGGGAAAGAAGAGAAACTTCATCGAATGTGAAGTGGAGACGCTCCTAAATGAAGTAGAGACACGGAAAAAAATTTTGTTTGGAACGCTGTGGATTGCTGTCATCAGCCACGTCTTGAGCGCGTAGCCGCTGTCTCCTAAGTAATTTAACAATTACCCATGTTTTAAATTAATTATTCTAAGATGTCAATGTCAAATGGTTTAAATTTGTTGCTTACCAAGAAGCCACCCATCACGCACTCTGCCAGCTTGTAATGCCACTACATTAGTAAGGCACATTTTTGCATCACAGATTATTTGCACGTTTATGGAATGAAAGTGTTTTCTATTCACATAAGCAAATTCCTCCTCAGATGGTGCCTTTATAGCAATGTGTGTGCAGTCGATCGCTCCGATTACAATCGGAAACCGCTATCGCTGCAAATTGCGCTTTAATGTTTGCCTGGTCAACCGCATCATATGGGAACTTTATATACCTAGCTGACATGCATATGATCCCATCCAACACAGCTGGCATGGCACGGCTCAAAGATGACTGGGATATCCCCGACCGGTCTGCCAGTTCTATTTGAAACGAGCCAGTTGCCAGGAAGCCGATGGTCAGCACCTGTAAAGGAACTGGCAATGCGCGACTCCTCGCCATTTCTCTCTCCAAAACTGGACCCAACTCAGCACAGAGTTCCAAGAGGACAGCTCTTGGAAATCTGAAACGGCTTATAAGCCAGTCATCATCTTGGGCCAAAAAATCATAATGGTCACGGAAAACGCGCTCTCTGCGAATTCGGCCATTAGCAATAACCTCCAGTAATGCCAAAGCTGCCATCTCCCAAGAACTCCAGCGCAACATTTCATGCATGTTTATATAATCTAGGCTAAGTGGAAACACGTTGAATAATTATTACAGTAAGGCAATGAAATTGTTTGATTAATTTACTGTTTAATTGTCTAATTTACTTAATTTTACCCAATAAGGGCTTACTACAATGTGTGCGAACAGGATATCTTAATAGTTGTAATTTCAATCACCTCCAAGTGTCGCATACGTACGGAAAAAAATACGTACGCCTGAAATGAAAGTGGCGTGGGGGTACGCACTCTCACGTTCAAGTCACATTTAGTACATCTGACCGTTTGCGTGAAACATTGCGTACGCAATGTTTTTGTACGTACGCACCTTTAGTACATGAGGCCCCAGATCATCACAGATTACAGGACCATCAACCCCTCCCCCGCCTCCTCTAATGTCTCCTTCCTCAACGAGCTCAACAAATTTTATGCTTGTTTTGAGAGAGGGAACCCAACAACTGCAACCAGGACAGATGTATCTGCAGACCACCAACCACTGTCTCTGTATCCCACCGATGTAAAAGCGGCGTTGAGAAGGGTTAATGTCCACAAGCCTGATGGCATCCATGGACGTGTTCTCAGAGCGTGTTCAGCAGGAGTGCTGACGGATATATTCAACCTGTCCTTGGCCCATGCTGTGGTACAAAGCTGCTTCAAAACCGCCTCCATCGTCCCAATACCCAAAAACTTCAACCCATCAAAACTCAAGACTCTACTGCCCGGTAGCCCTCACCCCCATCATCGCAAAGTGCTTTGAGCGGCTGGTCCTAGCACACCTCAAAGCCTGCCTCCCCACCACACTGGAACCCCACCAATTTGCATACCACCAGAATAGGAGCACTGAGGATGCAGTCTCCATAGCACTGTACCCTGTCCTCTCACACCTGTCAGGATGCTGTTCATAGACTTCAGTTCAGCGTTCAACACAGTCATCCCATCAAAACTCATCACAAAACTTGGACTTGGGCATCAGTTCCCTCATGTGCAACTGGTTAATGGACTTCCTGACCAACCGACCCAAATATGTCAGGTTGGATAAACACTGCTCATCTACCATCCCTATAAACACCGGTGTACCACAAGGCTATGTGATGAGTCCCATCCTCTACTCCTTCACCCATGACTGCAAACCTGTTGATGGTTAAAATACCATCATTAAGTTTGCAGACAACACCACAGTGATTGGCCTCATCAAAAACAACGATGAGACCACCTACAGGGAGGAGGTGGATCATCTGGTTGGGTGGTGTGATGCCAACAACCTTCTGCTCAACACTGATAAAAATAAAGAGCTCATCGTGGACTTCAGAAGGAATGCTGACCCACATCCACCTATCCACATCAAAAGGACAGCTGTGGAGCTTCAAGTTCTTAGGTGTCCACATGTCCGAGGATCTCACCTGGACGACCGGCTGCTCCAAGCTGGTAAAGAAGGCTCACCAGCACCTCTTCTTTCTGAGGAGTCTGAGGAAGAACCACCTGTCTTCAGACATCCTGGTGAACTTTTATCGCTGCACCATTGAGAGCATCTTGACCTACTGCATCACAGTATGGTAGGGGTGCTGCCTCAGACCAGAAGGCACTGCAGAGGCTGGTGAAAGCCACCCAGTGCATCACCAGAGCACCACTTCCTGCCATAGAGGACATCTACAGGAAGCGGTGTCTGAAAAGGGCTGGGAAAATCACCAAGGATCCCAGTCAACAAGCATACAGACTCTTCACCCTTCTGCCCTCTGGGAGCCTCTGGACTAAGACCACCAAGTACCGGAATAGCTTCATTCCCACAGCTGTCAGACACCTGAACTCTGCCTCCTGAGATCTAAACAATAACGACGGACTGTGTCCTAATACACACCTTTAACACACGGACTTAAACACCACTTACCGGCTCTTTCATCTATTGTATATATACTACCCACTACTGTGTACATTTCCAATCTGTCCATAAGTACATACTTATTTATTATACTGTTTATACCCTTCATATTTATAACCTGTCCATTCACAACATTTAGTCACAGCATACTCAAGCTACTGTACATTTGTAATATATATATATATATTTATATTTTTGCTAGCACTTAGCAAACTGCATTTCATTGCTCAGTACAGGTGCAATGACAAAGTTGAATTCAATTCTATTATATTCTAAAAGACAAATTGTGGCACCACATGAAGATGGACAAGGCTACAAGAAGATTGCCAAACTGAGCTGCAGCACAGTGGCCAAGATCATCCAGCATTTTAAAGAGCAGGGTCCACTCAGAACAGACCTTGCAGACCTTGGTCGTCCAAAAAAGCAGAGTGGATGTGCTCAGAGTCACATCCAAATGCTGTCTTTGAAAGATCAGTGCAGGAGTGCTGTCAGCATTGCTCTAGAGATTGAAGTAGTTCAGGGGTTAGCCTGCCAGTGGTCAGACCACACGCCGCACACTACATCAAATTGGTCTGCATGGCTGGCACCCCAGAAGGAAGCCTCTTCTGAAATCTGTACACAAGAAAGCCCGCAAACAGTTTGCTGAAGACATGTCAACAAAGGACATGGATTACTGGAACCATGTCCTATGGTCTGATGAGACCAAGATTAATTTGTTTGGTTCGGATGGTCTCAAGCATGTGTGGCGGAAATCAGTTGAGGAGTACAAAGATAAGTGTGTCATGCCTACAGTCAAGCATGGTGGTGGAAATGCCATGGTCTGGGGGTACATGAGTGCAGCAGGTGTTGGGGTGTTACATTTCATTGAGGGACACATGAACACCAATATGTACTGTGAAATACTGAAGCAGAGCTTGATCCCCTCCCTCCGGAAACTGGGTCGCAGGGAAGTGTTCCAGCATGATAATGACCCCAAACACACCTCTAGGATGACCACTGCTTTATTGAAGAAGCTGAGGGTAAAGGTGATGGACTGGCCAAGCATGTCTCCAGACCTAAACCCAATAGAACATCTTTAAGGCATCCTCAAGCAGAAGGTGGAGGAGGGCAAAGTCTCGAATATCCACCAGCTCCGTGATGCCATCATGGAGGAGTTGAAAAGCATTCTAGTGGCAACCTGTGAAGCTCTGGTAAAGTCTATGCCCAGGAGAGTTAAGGCAGTTCTGGAAAATAATGGTGGCCACACAAAATATTGACACTTCAGGAACTTTCACTAAGGGGTGTACTCACTTTTGTTGCCGGTGGTTTAGACATTAATGGCTATATAGTTATTTTGAGGCAAGAATAAATTTACATAAGCTGCACACAGACCACTTTTCATTGTGTCAAACTATCATCTTGTCAGTGTTGTCCTATGAAAAGATATACTTAAATATCTGCAGAAATACGAGGGGTGTAATCACTTGCGATACACTGTATAACTTATAACTGTAGCTTTTCTGAAAGGCTTTTCAGCATTTCTCCTCTGCCTTCTCTCCTTGTTTCTTTTCAAAACTGATAAACAGTCGGATATTTTGGAACTTTAGAAGCGCTAATCTTTGAGGTCAGAAAATAAATAGGTGGAGCATTAAACAGTCACGTGACCTTGTAGTATGGCTTGCTTTATACTGCATTTCATACTACTACAATGGTAAGTATGCAGTATCCAGTATACTGAGTGCAGTATGCAGTACGCGACACAGCATGCAACACACTTAGCAATGTGTACAGCAATGCTTTCCGGGTGCAACTCGCCTGTGAATTTCAGTTCCGCATTACATTCACTGGTCTTCACACGTCCCTATAGGATGCATGTACTGTGTACTCTCCGTGTGACAGCGCGCAGCAAACCATGAGCACCGTACCGTAACAGTTCGGTACGAATACATGCATCATTTGTAGCGCTTGTTCTCATCTGACCTAGCGCAGCGTGTTCGTTGATGCAAAAGAATAAAGCACCAGTCTTAGGTCATTTGACCTTTTATTGAACCAGGTTATATACAGACATGTCTGGAGAGTACACAGCAAAAGCCTGAACTAAACTACTCTTATTCATGTGGCTTCATGTGTAGCTCTGAGAGACAGACTACTTCTGCGTCTTCTTTATAGTCAAGCCGAGTGTGGCCCCCACCCTTGTTGTGGCAGTTTCAGAGAAAATTTCCCTATTTCTCTGAAACTGCCTGCCTACTTTGTCTAAAATTTGCTTCTCTCTCATCTTGCACCGAGTGAGCTGGCTCTGTTTTGCTCAGAACCGTTTTCACACCTGTGCTGGTAGACGTTCTTCTTTTAAACATCCGCTTGTCTCTCTCTTACATCCTGCACTTCAAGTTGCCATGGTTGCTTCTCTGCGCTCACTATAATATACCTGTTAACACTTTGTCTCTAAGAGGCTTGTTGGAAACATATTCTTTGCTTAGCACTAAACTTGATATTAAAACCAGATATGAATGCTGTATAAGGTGCATTAACCTACAAAAGTATATTCATAAACTTAGGGGCATTGCTATGGTTAAGCAGTATATTAGTGTACATTCAGTAACGGAGAACAGGATGTTCCACAGTAAATTTCAACAATGGGGCAGCAGGATGCTTTAGGTTGGGAACAGGAGAGAATGGGGTGCTACAATCATACATTGAATGATGTAATGACATACAAGTGTGGAAAACAACTCCATATGTGGAGAGGCAGGCAGATAGGAGGGAGAAGCAGCATATAAGCTTGCAGTTTAGTAGTTATTTTCAGATCTCTGGCCTCCACCTCTTAGGGTGGTGTTGGGAATCATATTTTAATACTTTATATTTTGCTAGCATTTCATTAGTAATCAACTGCTTGGCATCATGCATTATAATTTACTATTACATTATTAATCAAACTGCTTAGTGTTAAGAGTGTCATATAGATGGTAAATGCTGACAAGCATGTTTTAAGGGCGTAGATGGAAGTTGGAAAACAGAAAAAGGGTCTGTTGACACAGGATGCTGATAAGGGGTATTTTATCTTTGCAACTGTCAGATGCATCCTGCAAACGGTGCTTTTGACAATCGGAAGGGAACAGACCAGCAGTTTTTGGAAAAACCAGTAGACTTTGGGGTATTCCAACAGGGGTGGGGGCCACACTCAGGCTCTGATTATAAAGAGAGGGACAGACGCTGACTGGCTCAGAGTTACACTCCGAGCAGCTGGAATAGCTTATGCTGTTCACTCTTGTGGTGTACTCTCCAGAGATCTCTGCATTTATTTTATGCTTCCTTTAATAAAAGATTAAAAGGCACAAGACTGGTGACTGTTTTCTTTTTGCATCAAACGGACGCGCTGCGCTAAGACGAGAGGAGGTGAAGCGCAACAGTGGGGAGCATATACATGTTTTGTATTTGTAAGATCTCCTAAGATATCTTAGTACAAATAAGGGCTTTTTGGTATACAGTAGATTGGTCTGTTGTTTCTGCTTATTTCCATCTGCATCAACAAACATGCTGCACTGAGGCACTGAAGAGAACTAGAAGCGCAACTGGCTTTTATTTGATAAGCAGTTTGTAGGTGAGGTTGCAGAGAGATAGGTAATTCCAAAGCATAAGCAACAAGGGTGGGGGCCACACTCAGCTTTACTATAAAGAAGAGGCAGACGTAGTCTGTCTCTCAGAGCTACACACGAAGCTGCACAAATAACTAAAAGTAGTTTAGTTCAGGCTTTTGCTGTGTACTCTCCAGACATGTCTGTATTTAACCTGGTTCAATTAAAGGTGTTGGGAATTATATATTAATCCCTTATATTTTGCTAGCATTACATTACTAATCAACTGCATAGTATCAGGCATTATATTTTACTATTACAGTAGTGAAAACATTGCTTAGACTTGCATAGAAGTGTGTGTGTTTGACATCTGTAACCCTTGTGTAACCTTACGGTGTGAAACTGTTCGAAGAGAAGAGCATCTGTGACCTCGAGAGGTGATAACTGCTATAGTGATTAGGAGAAAATAGAATGAGCTCAGTTATTGTGAAGTAACAGATGTGGGAAATTGCACACGGAGAAGTAGCCCCTTGCAGTGTAGGATGTAGGAGAGAAAACAGGAGGTCTGAAATCGTGCACAAGGTTACAGTACTTTCGATAAGAAGAGAATGATCTCACTCGGTGCAAGGCACCGACAGATACAGAGAAACAGGTGGATTCCAGCGAAGGTCAGCGAGGGTGGGGGCTACAGTTTTAGCTATTTAAATCAGGCATAAGTTGTCTGTCTCTCAGAGCTACACACGAAGCTGCACAAATAACTGCAAACGGGATGTAGGAACAGCTAGGTCAGCCTGACAGTAAACGACAAGAGAAGTTCTAATCAAGAAACACACACTGGCGACAGAATGATCAGGATATCATAAGTAGAGACGACAAGCAATGAGTCAAATTTCCATTAGTTACCGTTACAAAAATAGTAGCATACTCTACTAGTTACTCAAACTAAACACCTAAATCTACCAACTTTGCACTGTTTATTTAGCCACGTTTTGGAGTTAGGAGACAACTGAGCATAAGTCTACATTTAAGCACAACTAACAATGTAAGCATGAAGTGTTTTCTGGCACGGATTTTTAGGTGTGTTTCGGTCAGAATTGTTTCCGTGGTGTTCGATTTGGTTTTACCGGTCTAATAGTTGTACTCCGAATTTATTTTGTGTTTATTTTCTTATGTGTTGGAATAATTTGGTGCTTTACCTCTGTCGCCCATCGTAGGTTTACAACTAACAATCCACAATTTTGTTTTGTATCTATGCGCCTTCGGTTTAATAATTCTGCGTGTATATGGATAGATTAATTTTTTTAAATGACTACTCTAAATATGATGTCGCCGAATTGGAACGAAGTAATTTCGCCACAATTTAGGAGCAGACGTACTTATGAGATACAGAATATTTTTGTTTATCTTAACTCTTGACAAATTAGAAGAAAAAACTAAGTATCGCCTACTATGCAAGATAAATGTTACCCATGGCAAGCACGCGAATTTGTTAAGTCATCGACAGAAATCTAGACTGACACTAACTTTTCATGGGCTACACATAATTCTAACAAATATTATAACACACGTAGTCTCTATTAAAATAAAGCCTGAAAAATGTAAACTTACAGAATTCGTGCTTCGAAAAAAAGGGATATCCTCAATCATCTCTGTCGTGCATTGTTGTTTTCTAGCTCGCCGTTAACCGTATTATCTAAAAAATCCTCTCCTTAAACCGCAAAGACTGATATGGCCACGCCCCTCTCCTGGACTAATCCGCTCCAAAAAAAGTCCGCGAAAGTTAAATGTCTATGATAAAGCGTTCCCTCTATACACGCATACACAATTGTGATCTTTTACGTAATAGCAAGAACGTTTGCCCATCAGCAAAACAAAACCAACATGTTAAGAATATAATAAGATTAACTGTTGTGCATACATGGGTTCACAGCATTTTTCAGCAACATTTTCAGAAACATCTAGCGCAGCAAAACTAGTAAACTGGTTTCAGCTGGTTTTCTCGCGGATCATCATACCTAACAGGATGTGCTCAAATGATACAGAAACGAATTCTCCTTGTAGGGAATTCTAACTATTCTCAAAAAATAACTAATACAAGGAAAGTATCCACCATGACTGGATGAAAAACATAGGCCAATTAAACAGGGAAAGAATCAAAGAGTTCATATAATAGCTAAGTTGTTATTTTATTATTTTCTTTTATTTACTGTAGTTAGCGTGGTGGAATTGATGGCACAGGAGTCGAGGTCTTATAATATATTAAGCAGTGTTTATTTGATAGCAAGAGAGTCTTGGGAATTATATTTTAAACCCTTATATTTTGCTAGCATTACATTACTAATCAACTGCTTAGCATCAGGCATTATATTTTACTATTACATTATTAATCAAACTGCGTAGTATCAAGAGTGTCTTACAGACAGTAAAAGAACTGACAAGCGTATTGTAAGTTCATGCAGAGAAGTGTTGTAAAAACAGGATGCTTGAAATGGCATCAGAAGGTGTGTTTGACATTTGCAATAGGTCCATTTGACATTTGCAGAAAAGACATCACTTAGACTTGTATAGAAGAAAAGTGTGTGTGTTTGACATCTGTAACCCCTGTGTAACCCCAAGGTGTGAAACTGTTGGAGGAGAAAACATCTGTGACCTCGAGGTGTGAAATACTGCTATAGTGGTTCGGAGAAAATAGAATGAGCTCATCTATTGTGAAGTAACAGACAAGCAGTTTTTGAAAAACAGGTAGACTTTGGGGAATTCCAACAGGGGTGGGGGCCACACTCAGGTTTTAATTATAAAATGGAGACAGACGCGGACTGTCTCAGAGCTAGACACTGAGCGCCACGAATAGCTTAGGCTTTTCACTCTTGGTGTCTGTTTTTTTTTGTTCGCTTTAATAAAAGGTTAAAAGGCACAAGACTGGTGACTAATTCTTTCTTGCATCAAATGGACACGCTGCGCTAAGACGGGAGGAGAGTGAAGCACAACAAATTGGTGACCCTGACATGATGCAAGAGACGATTTGGAACGTTTTGGAACCATCGTCAAAAGACTGTTAGTTCATCTGAGCCGGCTCAATTCAAAGGTGAGCAGAAACCTGTTACAACTAATTCTGCACATTGAATATGACTAAATTGTGATGAACTTGCAGTACTTGGGCGATACTAAATTAAATCCAGTCTTTTGGTTAAGAGGAAAATTAGGGTTAGAGTCCCTAAGAAAAAATAGGGTTAGAGTCCCTATGGAAAGAACGGGTTAGAGTCCCGAAAATTAGGGTTAGAGTCCCTAATAAAAATAGGGTTAGAGTCCCAAAAATTAGGGTTAGAGTACCTAAGGAAAATACGGGTTAGAGTCCCGAAAAAATAGGGTTAAAGTCCCTACTGGCATTAAAAAAAAAAAAAAAAAAAAGTTTCCGTGGTGTGGCGATTATTACTTATTATTATTACTTCCCATTCTTTCTTGGATATTTCTGAAACGCCCTCCTGCGTAAACGGAGTGCTGTTTCAGAAAAAAGGGGGAGAGAGGAAGGTGCTACTGCACCTCAGCATTCCATTAGACAGCACAGAATAACGACATCCGCCATGCACACAGCATATAGCAGGAATCGCAAAACTAGTGCAAAAAACAGCACACATAGTTATAGGGCATGCATTACATATTTTGACCAGCCACAGCGTTATGGCTTATGTGATCCTAGGAGCTAGGTTGTCGGGGGCAATGCCCCTGGTAGGGTCTCCCATGGCAAATTGGTCCTAGGTGATGGGCCAGACAAAGAGTGGTCCAAAAAACCCCAATGGAATTTAAAAAACAGGACCCAGATACCCTTGCCCGGATCAGGGTTACCGGGCCTCACCCTGGAGCCAGGCCTGGGGAGGTGCTCCTCGGCGAGCGCCTGGTGGCCGGGTCTCTACCTATGGGGCCCGGCCGGGCACAGCCCGAAGGAATTACATGGGTTTACTCTTCCATGGGCCCACCACCTGTGGGAGAGGTAGTACTAGGGGTTTGGTGCATTGTGGTTTGGGCGGTGGCCGAAGGCGGGGGCCTTGGCGTACCGACCCTCGGTTACTGAAGCTGGCTCTTGGGACATGGAACGTAACCTCTCTGGGTGGGAAGGAGCCTGAGCTGGTGTGTGAGGCTGAGAGATACCAACTAGATATAGTTGGGCTCACCTCCACACACAGTTTGGGTTCTGGAACCAATCCTCTCGAGAGAGGCTGGACTTTATTCTTTTCTGGAGTTGCCTAGGGTGAAAGGCGGAGGGCTGGAGTGGGCTTACTCATAGCTCCCCGGCTCGCTGCCTGTGTGTTGGGGTTTTCCCCAGTAGATAAGAGAGTTGCTTCCCTGCGCCTTAGGGTCGGGGAACGGGCTCTGACTGTTGTTTGTGCTTATGCACCAAATGGCAGTTCGGAGTACCCGGCCTTCTTGGAGTCCTTGGAGGGGGTACGGAAAGGTGCCCCTTCTGGGGATTCCATTGTTCTGCTGGGGGACTTCAATGCTCACGTGGGCAATGACAGTAGGACCTGGAAGGGCGTGATTGGGAGGAACGGCCTGTCCGATCTGAACCCGAGTGGTGTTCTGTTATTGGACTTCTGTGCTCGTCACAGCTTGTCCATAACGAACACCATGTTTGAGCACAGAGGTGTCCATAAGTGCACATGGCACCAGGACACCTTAGGTCGCAGTTCGATGATCGATTTTGTAAGAGAGGAGCTGAGCTGTCAACCGATCACCACCTAGTGGTGAGTTGGATCAGATGGCGGGCGAGGATGCCGGACAGACCTGGCAGACCCAAACGTACTGTGAGGGTTTGCTGGGAACGTCTGGCAGAGGAACCTGTCAGAAAGGTCTTTAACTCCCACATCCGACAAAGCTTTGACCGCATCCCGAGGGAGGCCGGAAACATTGAGTCTGAGTGGGCTTGGTTCCGTGCCTCTATTGTCAATGCAGCAGATCGGAGCTGTGGCCGCAAGGTTGTCGGTGCCTGTCGTGGCGGCAATCCCCGAACCCGGTGGTGGACGCCTCGGGTAAGGGAGGCCGTCATACTGAAGAAAGAGTCCTATCGGGCCTGGTTGGCCAGTGGGACTTTGGAGGCAGCAGACAGGTACAGGGGGGCCAAGCGGATCGCGGCTTTGACTGTCGCAGAGGCAAAAACTTGGGTGTGGGAAGAGTTTGGTGAGACCATGGAAAGTGACTTTCAATCGGCTCCGAGAAGGTTCTGGCAAACCGTCAGGCAACTCAGGAGGGGAAAGCGGTTCCCGCCCAACACTGTATACAGTGGGGCTGGGGATCTGCTAACCTCGACTGGGGATGTCATTAGGCGATGGAAGGAATACTTCGAGGATCTTCTCAATCCCACCATCACGTCTTCCATAGAGGAAGCAGAACCAGAGGACTCGGACGGGGGTTTGCCCATCACTAGGGCTGAGGTGACCAGGGTAGTTGTGAAACTCCTTGGTGCCAAGGCTCCGGGGGGTGGATGAGATCCGTCCTGAGTTCCTTAAGGCTCTGGATGTTGTGGGACTGCCTTGGTTGACACGTCTTTGCAACATCGCGTGTACATCGGGGGCAGTGCCTCTGGATTGGCAAACCAGGGTGGTGGTTGCCCTTTTTAAGAAAGGGGACCGGAGAGTGTGCTCCAACTATCGGGGGATCACACTTCTCAGCCTCCCCGTAAGGTCTATGCAGGGGTTCTGGAGAAGAGATTCGGTTCGATAGTCGAATCTCAGTTACAAGAGGAACAATGTGGGATTCCGTCCTGGTTGTGGAACACTGGACCAACTTTTCACCCTTGCGAGGGTCCTAGAGGGTGCATGGGAGTTTGCTCAACCAGTCCACATGTGCTTTGTGGATTTGGAAAAGGCATTCGACCGTGTCCCTCGGGGATTCTTCTGGGGGTTGCTCCGGGAGTATAGGGTACGGGGCCCGTTGCTACGGGCTATTCAGTCCCTGTACAAACGGAGCAGGAGTTTGGTTCGCATGGCCGGCAGTAAGTCAGACTGGTTTCCGGTGGGAGTTGGACTCCGCCAAGGCTGCCCTTTGTCACCGATTCTGTTCATAACTTTTATGGACAGAATTTCTCGGCGTAGCCAATTGGCGGAGGGGGTTCGGTTTGGTGGCCTCGGGATTCCACGCCTTCTCTTTGCAGATGATGTGGTCCTGTTGGCATCATCAGGCCGAGACCTACAGCTCTCGCTGGATCAGTTTGCAGCCGAGTGCGAGACGGCCGGGATGAGAATCAGCACCTCTAAAACTGAGAATCAATTCACTTAATGGTCAACCCATAGGTGAGGGTGTAGTTACACTCCGCACAAATCCCATCTCCTTTAGAGTCAGGTTGTTCCATAGCGAGATGAGGCCATTTTTTTCTCATATCCACCCCTCGTGATCCCGTTATACTTGGGTTTCCTTGGTTGTCCGCTGACGACCCAGAGATCTCCTGGAAGACAAGAGAGCTTACGCGATGGGGGTCCCACTGCCAAAGGCATTGCATGCACCTACCTCTGAGGTCCTCCTCAATTGAAAGTCCCGACAAGCCCCTCGCGAATGTCATTCCTGAACAGTACCAGGACTTCTCTGATGTATTCAGGATGTCAAGGCATGTCATCTGCTGCCTCACAGACCCTGGGGTTGCACTATAGACCTCCTACCCAGAGGCCCCCTTCCTAAAAAGATGAAGCCTTACCCGCTGTCTCGGCCGGAGGACGCTGCCATGGAATCCTACATCGAGGAGGCGTTGCAGAAGGGGTTCATACGCCCCTCCACCTCACCGGTTGCTGCGGGCTTCTTCTTTGTGGAGAAGAAAGGGGGCGGGGTTACGCCCCTGTATAGTTTACCGCACGCAAAATACAGTAACGTCTTAGTATGCTTACCCTCTTCCCTTCATCTCCGCCTCTCAAGAGCGCCTAATGGGTGCAAAGCTAGATTTGAGGAGTGCGTACAACTTAGTTCGCATTAGAGAGGGCGACGAATGGAAGACTGCGTTTGTCACGGCGAGGGGACATTATGAATACATTGTGATGTCATACGAATTGGCGAACAGTCCCCCAGTGTTCCAGGCATTCATGGACGAAATCTTTCGAGATATGATAGATAAGTTTATATTTGTTTATATTGACAACATTCTGATTTATTCTCCCTCAGTCACAAAACATATCAAGCATGTTTTGGCGGTCTTAAACCGTTTACGCCAACACAACCTCTATGCGAAGGCAGAAAAGCGCCACTGCAAATTCCACTGCAAGATGGTGACATTTCTGGGCTGCACACTTTCTCCGGGGCAGATTTCCATGGACACTGACAAAGTGGAGGTGGTGACGAACTGGCCTACCCCTCGGTCCCCGAAGGACTTGCAACGTTTCCTGGGTTTCGCAAACTTCTGTCGGCGATTCATTAGAGGTTTCGGTGATTTAGCGGCACCTCTTACCAATCTCCTCAGAGGGGAACAGAAGCGGAGTTTTGTGTGGACGGCAGTGGAGGAACTAGCCTTTTCTTTACTCAAGACAGCCTTCACATCCGCCCCTGTGTTACATCTCCCAGACCCGCAGCTCCCCTTTATATGCTCCTCGGAGGTAGGAGTGGGCGCAGTTCTCTCTCAACGACAGGGCAACCCACCGAAACTTTTCCCTTGCACTTATTTCTCAAAGAAACTGCAACCCGCTGAGAATAATTATGATGTGGACAACTGGGAATTACTAGCCATTAAACTCGCTCTAGAACAATGGTGTCACTGGTTGGAGGGGGCGGAACACCCCTTCATGGTCTACACTGACCACAAAAACCTGGAGTATTTGAAGTCGGCAAGACGCCTTAACCCACGACACACCAGGTGGTCCCTGTTCTTCTCCAGGTTTCGATTCACAGTGTCTTACAGGCCAGGTTCGAAAAACATGAAGGCGGATGCTCTCTCCCATATCTAGGAGGACTCAGGAGAGAGAATGCCAGAACGTATCCTGAGTGAGTCCTGTTTCCTCGCAACCATTAAATGGGAGGTTCAGGATGAGTTGGAGGAGGCACTCCATGCCGATCCAGGACCCGAGGACTGCCCCAAGGGGAAGCAATACGTGCCAGTGTCGCTCAGAGGGCGGATCCTACAACTTGCTCACGACACTACAGGCACTGGTCACCCGGATATTACACGTACTAGACACTTCGTCTCACTGCGATACTGGTGGCCCTCCTGGGAGGATGATATTTGTGATTACGTGCTTGCATGTACTACGTGTGCCCAATCCCGCACTCCTAACACTCTCCCTGCCGGTAAACTCCTCCCATTGCCCATCCCTCATTGACCATGGACCGTAGACCATGGGCGGTAGATTTCATTACCACCATGGTCGTGGTGGACAGATTCTCAAAAATGTGTCGCCTAATCCCGCGCCCTAAGATGCCAACGGCCATGGAAACTGCGCTCGAGATTTTCAATTACGTATTTCGTATATACGGTTTGCCCGATGATATAGTATTTGATAGTATTTTAAAACTTACCTGCAAGCGTACCGGTGGTTGGTTGAATCCAATAGGCTAAGGGGTTTGTAAAAGGCAGAACTCGGTGATTATGGGGAGAGCTGGCTTGGGGTGCAGATGGGTTTTAGGGCCTGGCTGATACGTGTGTATTGACTTGTTTTCTTTTTCTTTCTTTTTGTTTTTTTCCTTTGTTTATTAATTATTGTTGGGTTTTGAAGGCACTCATTACTGTGGACTTAATAAACCTGTGCATCGAAACTTCCAGTTCTTTTTCTGCACTCAGCTTTCCTGCAACGTTTTTGTGTCAGAAGTGGTCCAGGCCTCAGCTGAGAACAGCAGAAAGTTAATATGCCATCCAAGTCCAAGCAAGACCGAGGAGCAGCTGAAACACTGGAGCTGGAACAGGCAAGGGTGCAGAGCTCTTCAGAAGATCAAGCAACAGATGCAGTGCAGGACTCCAGGCAAAGAGGGGCAGCAGCAAGACTAGCAACCTCCACAGAGGGGATGATTGCAGAACTGGCAAGTATGGTAAAAGTGCTGGTTCAGTCCCAGGTGACACGGGATGAAATAATGTCAGGTGGAGGCAAGGCATGAGCAGCGGTGGCAAAGTGTCCAGCACCAGTTCCAGCAGCTCCAGGGCCACATGGAGGGTAGCATCCCAGCCTTTAGTGAACGAGGAAGCGAGGTGGCCAGTAGTAGAGCAGCTTCACCCCTGAGAATGCTGCCAGTGGGGGACTTTAAAGAGCCAAAACTCCACCCATTGACTGAAGGTGATGATGTGGAACATTTTTTAACAACGTTTGAAAGAATTGCAACTGCATGTCGCTGGTCAAGAGAGAACTGGGCCATACGTCTGGTGCCCCTGCTGACGGGTAAGGCTCGCAGTGCATATGTGGCAATGGACGTTAATCATACAAGTGACTATAAAAAAGTGAAGGAGGTGATTTTAAAGAAATATGAGATCAGTGCAGAGACTTACAGGCAAAGGTTCTGAGTGACTGACATATGGCCTGATGAGACACCACGGGAGCTGTATGTAAGACTCAAGGAACTGTTTGTAAAATGGACCAAGCCAGAGGAACACACAGTTCAACAAATGGCAGAAATCCTCATCTTGGAGCACTTTATGAGGATGGTGAGCCCATACATGGCAGTGTGGATTAAGGAGCATGACCCTGAAACAGCAGAGGAGGCCGCTAGACTGGCAGAGGTCTATATCTCAGCACGGAAAAGCACCAGGGGAAACAGCTTCAGCCAGTGGACTCCAGGACCTCAAAGTAAGTCTTTTGGGGATGGTGGGGTTAATGGTCATGCCCGTAGTAAAAGTAATGCATTTAGCAGGCAGCCAGATAAGTCCAGTAAACAGGAGGTTAAATGTTACTACTGTGGGGGAAAGGGACACACTAAGCCATACTGTCAGGCTAGGAAAGCTAAAAACATTGCTATTTGCTATGTTCCAAGACCACACTTGCCACATTCTGCTCAGGTGATACCCAAGTATATGGTTCAGATCCTTGTTAATGGGCAGGCAGCCAAGGCCCTAGTAGATACAGGAAGCACACAAACATTGGTCCTAGAGAGCTTAGTTCCTGAGGCAGAAGGGAGTGAGCAGGTACCGGTTAAAGTTTGTTGTGTACATGGGGATGTTAAAGTCTACAACACAGTGGAGGTTTTTCTAACAGTCAATGGTCAAACTTTCCTGAGATTTGAATGGCCAATGGGATACACCATTATGCACCATTATGGACCATGAAGTGAATAGCCCATATGTCATATTGTCATGGTTAGTTCCACCCCTCCTGTCGGTCATGTCTTTTTTTTTTCTGGTTTCCTCTTGGTGTGCTTTTCTTTTTAAATTTCCCAGTTGTGTCTGACTTCACACCCCACCCTTGTACTCTGTCATTGTTTTCAGGTGTGTCTTGTTCTTGGTTTAGTCTGTGTATTTAAGTCCTGTGTTTTGGCTTTTGCTTTGTTGGTCATTGTATGTACTTGGTCTGGCTTTTGATGGTTTGGTCTATATGTCTTTATTCTTTGTTAGCTGTAATGTTTTCCTGGGTTAATGTATTAGCATTTTCTGTCTGTTAGTTGGTGTTCTTGGTTGATGTTTGATTTATCTTTGTTTTATATAAGTGTACTGTCTATAGCCTTCTTAGTTGTGTCCCATGTAAAGTGTGTTACAGATCCTGACCTGGACGGACGTCCCAGATGGCCTCGGCAAGCCCAGACGGTCCCTCCCACTCCCTCTGCAGGTGAAATCCCAAACCCCGTAAGACTTCCTCCAAAGCCTCCGACACACTTAGTCGGCCCAGTGGCCTCCCACACGGAGCGTGTGATATGCGAAAGATGGTCCACGTCAGCGAACCACCCCTGCCCCCGCCTCCAGAGGAGTGGCTGACTGGTCCAACAACAACCAATGAACAGGTGACGTGTCCAATGGCGGAGGTGGCGGGGCGGGATGGGCCTATGCTGGTTCAGACCAACATCACATGAGATGCGACGACTTCTGGGCCTGAAGTTTGGGATTAGGAGTGGAAAGGGAGTGGCTGAGTGTCGGATGGGCCGGCTGGAGATGCTCCGGAAGGGTCAGGTAAGACACAAGGTTTTTTTCTATGCTTTGCAATGAAGAAATGCTTTCGCTAACACACGCTGATAGTGGGGCGGCCATTATCGGAACAGGTGATAAAATGCTTTGCAATGAAGAACTGTTTTTGCCTATATACACTGAAAATGCTGAAGAAAATGTTAGTGATTGAATCTGCTATTGAGTTTTTGCATAATAAATATGAGTTGCCATGTGAAGGGACGTATGCTATTTATGAAACAAATGCTGCTGCAGATCTGTCTATGTTGACTGTTATGGTGGGAGGAGTTTAGATTGCATTCCTAGAAGACTCCGGCGCGGGTCACCCTAGTATCAAGAGCATCTCAGTTTGGCAAACAGCCACGCATATTATTTTTTAATATAATTGATTTTTATAAGATTTATAGTAACACAGGATAAGGGGTTTAACTATTTTTTTACCCCAAATACAAAATAAGCAACATAAAGGATAATTGATTATGAAGAATAATACAAGAAAATTATGAAAAATGTTGCGCGCCTGTCTTTTCCGGCGCAGCGTGTTCGTTGATGCAAAAGAAAACAATTACCAGTACCAGTCTTATGCTCATCAGACCATTTATTAAAGCCAAGATATATCTGGGAATCTTACAGCACAGCGCAGTGTGCTCCTCTAGCAGGGAGTAAGATTCAAAGTTTAACACTCGAAGCGGTTACCCATATATTGCTACCCCACCCAAACCAGGAACCCCTTGCTGCATTCTTTAGTACCATATATGAACACGTTTTCCTCCTAGCCAATCTCTGCAGCATCAGGTACAACTGACCAGGGCTTGCAGACAATGCACCAGCTTGCAGAAAGTCAAGGATGATCATAAATGTGCATGCTTCAACCCATATTAGCTGTCTGATATATGCAGTCCTTGGGATGGCATGAGTAAGCCAACTCCTTGTAGAGAGATCTGTGTAAGAAGAGACAATATGGGAATACCAGCACAGCCCACAGTAACATACATTTTTTCATGCTTTAATGGAGGACATAATAGCTTTAAAATTAATATCAATATAAATTAATATGGTCATCTTACAGGGAATTAGCAATATTTAATAGTGCTGACCAAATTACACAAATTTGGTCAACACTATTGGAATTAAAGTTTGCAGAGTGCTGGAATAGACACTTGCTACTGCTGTGACATTGACTTGCATTCTTTGACCCAATGTCCACAATTCTGACATTTCTTATTTCTTGGTTGCTTACCTCCCTCTTATCGATTACCTGATTCTATGTTTTGGGCTTGGTACAAGTGTTACCTCATCTTCAGAGGACAGATGAATGTACTTTACCTGTTTGTGAAGACACATCACTTTTCATGTAATTCACTTTAGTTACTATTTCTAAGTGGCGTTCTGCCAGTGTATGTTAATTCTGTTTGTCAGTATTGACAGTAGGTTAATTCAGTATGTGGATGCATATAAGAAGTGTTTCAGTGCACTGTGCCTAAAGCTCAGTTTATGTAGCACCTTACACAAACCCATGAACCCCTTCTGGTTGTCACAAAGAATTAAAAGCTCCTGCTTATTGTTGCAGAAATAAGGTCTCATAAGAGCTGAACTTCTGTTGCATTTTCTACCATTGTAGAATTGCCTACCATAAGGCCTGTCCTGCCTTCTTTCGTTGTTGTGAGGGTACAAGGGAGACATCATCATTGTCTACTTTGTACATGTCTGACTCTGTGGGCTAGGTGGGAGATGCTAAAATGGGATTTGGTTTTGGTGGTGCTGAGACAGAGATTTGTCTGGCAAGGTCTCATATAGGTGGATGACTTCCCTGCCGAGTGTAGATGTGACACTGGTTCTGGTGGAGCAGATATAAAGGGGGAGTTGCTGAAACTGCATATGAAAGTAAATCATCAGTGTTTGACCAGCTCTGTAAAGGATAAGTACAGCCCAGTAAGCATTATCTACTATACAGTTAACAACCTGAACTGAACCTGAACACTCAACATATGTTAATTTGGGTCACTGACCTTTTTTGCCCAATTGTGTAATATTGTCAGTGGCAGTTATCAAGGTGTTTTTTTTTTATTTTACACACATCCTCCCATATTTCAACTAAACCTCCAGAGAATGCAAAAATGGCTTGGCTGACTTGGCTGGAAGAGATCTCTTTCTAGAATGAAATTTCTGTGACCTGTAAATCTTTATCTTTACCTAAATTACAATCTAGATCCTCAGGTGTGTAAATTGGTCCTTTAACACTTCTGAAATTCTCCACTTCAGCTAACTGTGCCAGATACATTTCCTCTTGTTTTGACTAATAAATGAATTTACTGTACAGCTGAAAATATATACTATGAATGGCAGCTTTAGCTGTAGCCAGTATAGGCGCTAAGCCAGTATAGATGCTAAACACCAGGTAAGCTAATGACATAGCAACAGCACGACAGCAAAGAAACAGTACAAAAAAGATGCATGCCTCAAAGCATTTTTAAATAGTTGTAGAAAATCGGACTTTTCTTAATAAAAGTATATTCTCTTCTCATATCCAGAAAAGATCTGTAACTGAACCATCAATGTACAACCTCGTTCTCTTGAGAATAAATTAAGTGATTTACAGTAATAGTTTTAATGGAAGTCCCATCCTCAAAAGTGCTTGGAAGATTCATAAACAAGAAACAGAAAGTCATAATTTAGAGGAAGTTTCAATGAGTTTTGAATCATCCTGATTTCTTCCAGTCTAGGGCTAGGGTTGGGAGATACTAGTGAACTAATCATACATTTGTCGAGATGTCACAAACTCAAAACCATTAGAAAGACATACATTTAAATTCATGTCTGCACACTTAGGTTCATCCCATTGCCCTTCTCAAAGACTGACCAATATGTTGCCCTAAAAGCCCAGTCTCCTGCCATATGAAGCCCACTTGTATACATTTAGGCAGCCGAGTAACAACCTACATCTCTTATGAGAGAAAAGCATTTCTTCAAATCCTTAAAATTAGAATTAGTCCTCCATCTTTATTATTCCTTATGTCACACCTGGTTATGCTTTTCTGACCAGGACATCTGCTTAACTTTTGAAAAACAATTACTTGTCATTTATTGTTGTACTCCTGAATTACAAAGTGCTCTTCCTCACTGAAATAAAGGTTTGGATGAATATATTAATAAAGTACCTAATTGATATAGCATCTAGTCTCAGGAGTAGCTTTTTACCTCACTTACAAAGATGGAAGTCCTCACTAGCAGGGGAATAGGGTCCACCAAAGCATTTCAGGTTGGCCTGAGCCTAGTAAGGAAGAGGTCTGGATGGTTAGCAGCCTGGAATCACGTTGCTTTACCTCCACAGGAGTTGAGATGTCCCATCCCTACAAGGCTCCTAGAAGGCACTTAGGGGAATCATCTGGTGTTCAAGACAATGGCATACCACAGGCAAATCATAATGTCAGAAGTTTATTTTAAAAGGTTTATGAAACATGAACAGAGTTGGAGAAATTTTATCTTTCACTCATTTACAAACTGGTTCAATAAGGGGTACATATGATTGAACAGTAATGCTAGGTTACTTATATTCTTCTTCAAAGCTGCTAAGGCACTAAGCAAGGATAAAAAATAAATTATACCAGATCTACTGACTAACAATGTGCTGTGAGCTTTCTGCCACAAACTGATATTACAGTAGTGATTAGAAAGTTTTTTTCCCCTAGGACTTAGAATTTAAGAAATAAGCCAAAAACATAAAAACAATAAAAAATAATGAAAACATTGTAAGATGTAGATCCATCTAACCTTAGAAAGTCAGTCTCAGTCAGCCAAATGAGTGTCCTTGTCATTAAGAACCCTGAGCATGTGAAAACAGAGAGCCAACAGGCCAGTGCCCAGAAGATCTCCCAGAGCTGTGAGATATGGGATAGAAAAGCTATCTGGATCCCGGCCATATCGCCACAAGCAATGAACCATCCAATCAGCAATGCACAGCAGCAGAAAAACCTAAGGGCAAAAATACAGATTAGGAGGAGCATCATTACACATCACAATGAGACAAGAATAGATATTACACAGAAAAGAACAAGTTTTAACACATCCAAGCTATTTTCTAACCTGAGTAAAAGCTGCTGCCAAGTAGAGACTGAAAAAGACTACTGTAGGGCTGGTGTGGCCACCGTGCATTAGATAAATAACCCAGAGAAATATCATATGGCCAGGGACGGCGAGTAGAATCAGCACTTGAGCAGTTCTGCTGTTGTAACCTGTGAAGACACAATGTCACTTCGGTCTCACACATACTAAAATCTCTTTTTTACCAGAATAAGCAATGATCCTGAGTAAACAAATGCAGGCATTTTTATTGTTTTATTCTACCTAACTTTAAAAATATTTTTGCATATGCTGGTTAAGTGCTGTTATACTCACATGCATTGCCAATGTCTCTACATTTTCAAACCAATCTTCTTTTTATTTTGTAATTAGTATTAAATGAAAATTTATAGACCATGACAATTCAGACCATGAAAATTCATCTCTCACTAATGCATAGGCAATGGGAAGATAAGTAAACACCCATGTCTAAATGTTATGTAAAATCTACACATGATCATGACTGTAATAAAATTATAGTTATATGTTAATCGTTATGAACCATGTGGATGATTTTATTTTATATAGGACTTTTCGTGGCTGTTAATGTATGAAAAATTAATGAAAACAGTATGGGAGATCTTTATGCTTAGTTTAAAATTTAACTTTCAGGAAAAAACTATGTCGAAAGTGTTTAGATGTATGATACAACATCAAGTTCTCTTTTTATACATACTGTGATGAACCCATAATAGCAAGATGCAAACGCTGATCTTCATTTCCTATCTTATTTTATGGAGAATCAGCATTGGAATTAGGTTTGCCAATATGGACAAAATACATCAGGATTTAAATATTTATCAAAATGTTTATTACCATTACACCTGTTTTGAGCCAAGTGAGTCCAAAATATGGTATTAGCTTTTGTGGACATGGTGCAAGCTCATGTTTTACATGACTAACTACAAACTACAGGAATTTTAAATGTGATATTACTGGACTCAGAAAGCAGGTGAAAATTGAGAAAGAAAATTTGTCCTAGCTTGATCTTTAATTTCCCCTTATTACTTGGAAATAATCTGAATGATTATTTTATAATGTATGGTTATTACAAATAGCAACAAGATTTATAGAGAGAGAACAAGTCATTCACCCATCCTTGGTACCTCCCACTTGTTTTGAGCTCCTCTACCTGAGCCCAAGTCTTCTTCATGTGTTGTTTTGCCTCTGTTTGGCTGGTTTCTTTTTCCTTTTCTTCATTTAATAATTTGTTTTGGTATGACAATCAATTTTGAGCATCATAAAAAGACTGAAAAATACACTGACACAATTTTCTTTTCGGTTGATCATCATGATACAACTAGGCAGAAATCCTTAGACTGTCGGGGAAGAGTGTGCCATGCATGCGTCTTGCCACCAGAGGTCCTCATTCCTGGAATACTAGCAGTCTCCATAGATGCTCATCAAGCCCAACTACATCCCATCAGTTTCAGTTCTTAATGGTTTGTTTGTGGCTCATTGTCTTGCCTCTTTTGTTCTGCGATTTTCTGACTACTGTTTCTTGGAGGGATTTTTTTGGAGATTTTGGATTTTGGTCTGTCTGGTTTCTGATTTTTGCCTCTAGCCATGTCATATTTCTGTTAGTAAAGTCCCCATGCTCATGGATACCACCTCTGGGTCTGCTTCGTCACACACACACACACACACACACACACATATATATATATATATATAGCCTAAATTGGTTACTTATTATATAGAAACAGGGTCAGTATGAATTGATGACCTGTGGTTTACTTGGTATTAGCCCTGTGTACTAAGCATGGTATAGTAGCAACCAAAAAAGAAACCTCAGACACACTGAGGACATTTCTAATTTATATGCTAGCTGCTAAAGATCTGGATGCTTTAAAATATTTCTAGGCATTATGATGTTACCTTTGCCACAAAAGGCACGAGAAGGACAGTAACAGCCTTGATAATCTTCAGGTAGCTTCCCCAAACAACAGTGAAAATGTAGATATGTGGCAATACGACTGCACTGGATGGCCACCAGGTTACCGCCAACACCTTTACAAACAGATACAGAAACAATGTGATACCCTTGTTAGGCATAAATTACCTGTACCATGTGAATGTAATTAAATTATTTTATAACATATGTCTCAATTGTAGAAAACAGCTGATTCAAGTTCGTGACAGTACAATTAGAAAAAGAGTGAATAAAGTATGGTATGTTGGAAGGGTTGCCAGGAGAAAGCCTCTTTAGTTCAGTTGCATCTAAACAAACAATATTTCTGGAACAATGTCCTTTCAACTGAGACCAAAATAGAAATAGAAACAGTGCCACATTTGACACGAATCAAACACATCATATCAGCACAAATACCTCATACCACCTGTCAAGCCTGGTGGTTAGTTTTTCACACATAGCTTCTCCATTTGGCTTCATTTTTGGTAAATAAATAATGACATGTTGGAATCTGTTGTGCCATTCATGCGAGATAGTTTTAAACTAATTTTAAGACCCAAGGATTAGGCGAGTTTTCATGTACTGATATGTAAAACAATTCATAAAGGGTATACAGTTTTTCACATGATTGTAGTTATAGTACATATTTTCAGGGGAAAATTGCCTGTTTTTCATACGTTTGGCCCTGAATTCTGAGTATATGAACCAGAAGAAGCCTGCACACTCTTGGCCTATATCCAATGCTTCCCGCTGCTGTGCCTGTGTGGTCAATACAGCCTACAACCTGAAAGGAGATGTGATCATGCCTGTCCATGAGCTCACACTGCCCTATACAAGCAGGCTGAATATAGCAATCAGATTACATCACAGGAAACATATAGAGAAAAGTATCTTTCCTGGAGTTAATTAAAAGCAGAGGATTTGTTGAAATTCACTTGCCAAATAACAAAAGAGTCTTTGTCATCCAAAATATCTAAAATCTAAATCCATAATGAACCAGCTTATCTGTAAAACATGGTTGCTTGAGTTTGTGTGGCCGCGAGTGCAACTTGATTACTTGTCTTCATCAGTGTTGAGACTGCAGTAGTATCAGGATCAGGAAGAACTCTGAAGTATTCTACATCACCTTAACTGCTGAGAGCCATCCAAATACCCAAGTGATTGATGCTTTATCTTAGAGCAGAACAAACTAAATAAACATTTGGATCAAGAATTAGAATGTTCTACACATGAAAGATGTATTCATGTTTATTTTGGATCTCCTATGGGGAACTATATATATTGAATAGACTGCGATTTCTGTATGATTCATCCAATATAGACAAGAAAATACTTTTGAATTAAAGATGACATCGTGCACTTTAAACGACTTGTTGCTGATTTGGCTATATTGTCATGTAGCACTCAGCCAACAACAAAATTGTGTCACTGTCTAGTTTCTTGCAGGCTGTATTCTAACCTTTTTGTAATCATTTGAAACAAAATAGCTACTTCCTTGTCAGAGATGCACTAGGTGAGTACTAATCCCATATTTGTAATCTCCTATCTTTAACAATGTACTAAAAAGCATAACAGTTTGATCACTGATGCCTTCACTGACCATTTATAACAGGTGTGTACACTGCTATTCCCATTAGGTTTGGATCAGTAATGGTTTTGTCCAAAATCAGTCCACCCATGCTGTAGACAAACAAAAGAAAAATTAATTCTATATTATTTTGTGCATTAGTAGAAGTACAACAGAAAAATGCTTCCATAATGTATGACAACTACAATTACAAAGTGAATTGGCCCAATTATTATACAGCTTATTATACGAAAGTGTGGCATCCTGAAATCTCATCTGTGTTGATGCTCATTAAAATGTGTAATATATCTAAGTCTAAGTCAAGCCACATTGTCATTTGTGATTTTCACCCCAATCAAAATTTGTCCTCCGCATTTACCCATCTGTGCAGTCAGAACACACACACACAAGTGATCACTAGGGGGCTGTGGTGCACACGTGCCCAGAGCGGTGGGCAGCCCTAGCCCGGCGCCCGGGGAGCAGTTGGGGTTAGGTGCCTTGCTCAAGGGCACCTCAGTCATGGCCTCAGGCCTGGGAATCGAACCCACGACCCTCCGGTCACAAGACCGGTTCCCTAACCACCAGACCATGACTGCCCCATTGCCCAAAGGATGCAGAAAATGATAAATTCAAAATAAATCTTTAAAACATCAAAAGGTAATACTAGAGCCAGTCACTGACCTGCTGATAATCATGGCTGTGATTATGGGCTCCCAACCGCAATATAGCAGTCTGTGGCTCTCAGGGTGACAAAATGAAATTGTAACCCAGACTGGTGTCAAACACAAAAAGAGAGCACAGACTACATATGTAATGTAGGGGCAGAATTCTACAAAAATAAGAGAGAGAGAGAGAGAGAGAACTTGAGGAACGATGATTAACTCCTCCAGTGCATCGCCTACAGTGCATATGTATATATACACTTCACAAAGGCAGCCCCAGTGGCACAAAGCAAACATCTGCTATGGATAAGAAAACCCATTTTCTCTCACCAGTGCAGTAAAAGAAGCCTTGACTGATGACTGCAAGAAAGCCCAGAGTGATGACATCACCAAAACCTGATGCAATTGGTGTTGCTACGTTATCTGGATTGATGCCTGACCTTTTTGAGCCAATAATCACCCCGACCATAATGATACCTATGGAAAGCAAAATACAGGTGAGATGCCAGTATCCCAACAACATAGTCAGTCAGCATATTAATTCATCAAAATATTCTGCAACTACATGAAAAATGGATTTGCATCCACAGCATCACAAACTCTGTGACATCTGGCTAAGAAAAAAATCTCATGTCTAATGACCTTAGTGTTCAGTGCAAATAGTCTATTCTCACCTTGCAATAAAGATGCTATGAAAGCGGTCACCACACTTCCACAGCACAACAGTGCTACATAGTTCATGATAAGCTTCTCATTTAAAATCCATCCAAGGATTGTGGCTGCCAGTGCAGCAAGAAAACCCAGCACTGTGGCCTGAACCTAGAGGACCATAAGAGGCATAATCCAGGGTTAGTAGGTAAGATTACATTCCACAAAGACCCCACATTCGTATGAGATCTAAAAAGAGTAAAGAAAAACTATGCTATGTTTACCTGCTTGAGAGCAAGGTTTCCTATTATTAACTTCCACTTCTCCCTTGAGGAGTTTATTTTGCCAACATTCACCTGTAGGTAATATGTAGCTGTTTTAAACCAGTGTATGTAAAGTTGATAATTACACGAACACCATTTGGTTATATCTTATATTTTCAAAACTAGATTACATAGTTCAACAAATAATCCCATGTTGCTGCTCATCTCACTGAGAGTCTGTTAACTTTCAAGGCATTTAAACACTGAAACTGGATTACTGGATTTAATCACAAGTGCTGTTTTCTTCACAGTCTTCGCACTGCAACCATGACCACAAGATAGAGCGAGAAGAATAACATGCGACATACCAGTAACTCATTGAGATGATAGGACATAATACTAACATGTTTTGTAATGTAAATTCTGCATTTAGAAAATTACAAAGATTACAGTTGTAAAGAAACTGGCAGAGAGGTTGAAAGTAGTCATGTGCTCACCGCTGTAGAGAGTCTTGATGCCAGTGTCATCTCCAGGTTCCCTTTCAGGCCAAGTAGTGGTGGCACCAAGATGACAATATCCGTTACTCTCTGAAACACCTCCCAGTGCTACATTGCAAAAACAGAGATCTCACTCACTGCCATATAACCCAGGGTTTTCCTGCCCTCTTTATTCATTTACTTACCTGCACAGTGTCCAACAGCATGCCAGCCATTACTGTTCCAAATCCTGCCAGGAGGAATGGAACCAGGATCTGAACCACCATAGAGCAGACGGACTCATTTGGCATGGTATGAGCACAAGTTGGCCACTGTTCCTCATTACGCTGTAGATCAGTGGCAGATGTTGCTGCTGACCTCAAATGGTTACTATGAAGCAAAGGGTCCAACTCTGTGTACTCATTTCTTGTTCCAAGTTCTGAGGAGCTATCAAGTCCTCCACACGACACAGGAGGCATGATCTGTCTATTGTCAGCTGATATATTTATCTCTTTTTGATTAGTGTTACCTGCATCCATAATCTTTGATGAACCTTGTCAAATATTTATTGAAAGCCTTAAGATGTATGAATGCTTAGTAAATATTTTGTTAGAGATAATCTTCTCAAAGAGATTATCTTTTGCCCATGTATGTCTTTTCTTCTCACCATGCTATTATTTAATATATATTGTGTTTTTTATCTTTGAAATATTTTAAAAGAAGGAGGTGGTCAAATATGCTGTATGACCTTCCAGTGTTTTCTAATGTTTTTTGCATCAGTCAGCATCCATCCTAAAGAAAAGGGGGACGGGGCTGAGAAAGAGACAAGGGGATATCAAGATCAAAGGGTAACACTGGAATTTTCAGACATTGCAGGTAAACAACTGATATTGTGCTTGCAAGGCTTGTTGTTATCAGTAGTAGACCAATATCAACTTCTTTTACATCAGTTTCTCCAAGCTGCACAGTATGCTTCACTTCTTTTCACTATGCACGGACAACAAAGTTTGGATTGTGACCTTGTGCTTATGAAGTCCCTAATGGCCTTGTTCTGGTACATCTTTCTGATATTGCAGAATCACTATAGCTCATCCCAATCACTTATTAGAAGTGTACAGGTAATACCTTGGATTATATGCAAGATTTTTTTTCTAACATAGCTCCTAAAATGTTTCAGATATCAATATCAGGAATACAAGGTCTATAGCTGTTTTTAAATTCAGATTATTTTTTTAAAAACATTTGTTTAAGATGTCTTTAGTGTTCTTTATTTGTCTTTTATTGTTATTTCATTAATGTAATTTATCAACATTTGAAGTTTAATCTCTGAGATTTTTACTCAAAATGAAGTGTTACATAAATAATGAATATTACAATTATCAAGACTATTTTCCCACAGTGTCTTGATCCTTCAAGAAGGCACATACAATTAACTTGTGATAGAATTAACCCATAATCCAAACAAATGATAAACACGTTTTGCAGTTAATGGTAACACAGCTGTAGATAAGCCTCATTCAGACGTAAATAAATTAACTACATCGTTTTACAAAAACTCCGATGTCACTACAGTCCAGAGAAAGTAGAAGCATGGAAATCTCGATTCCTTCAAGCTTAGGTAAAATGTAACTTAACATCACATTATTATTAAAAAAGAAACTCTGTCTACAACATATAAAGTGTACATTACTCCAAGGCACCAAATATGTTAAAGTTATGAATGCAAATCTGCACAATATTTCAGCAAAATTCTGCTCACCTGTAGGAAGTCCAACAACATGCAACAATGACTCTTTAGGCAACCTAGTCGTTCAACGTCATGCTCTGTGTTGCCAGATCTACCCCAAAGCATAAGCGACAGCCAAAATCATATTATTTATTATAACATTACACCGCAGCACTTAAACCAAAATTAAGAGAGTAATAACGAGTACGGGTCACACGTGAAGTACAAAGTAGATCACGCGACGTATAATGCATTATCCTAATGCCAGTTCTACGCAATTCCAGTTAATAACTCGCAGCTGCAATACCCCAGATAATAAGCTTTATCTAATTAGGTGTAACACGAGAGGGAAAGTCTTGACATAATGCCATCTTGACGTGTGCAGCATCCACCTAAGTAACCGTATTCGAGCCAAAACTGGCAACCTTGTTTATACAACTGCCTGCCGGCAGTGGACAATGTATGTTGACACTGACCTTACCTGAATGGAGTCTGGCATGCATGTTAGTAGTTTGACTACTAACTACAAACTTTTACAAAGTCGTGTCAAAGAAGGTTGTAACTTTCAAAGAAAGCGGAAAGGCTCGCTGAACGTGATTAAGTGAAATAAATAGACTTCGAATGATCAAATTAGAGCAAATTAAATTCCATAAATTTGGCAAAACTGCATATGGTTTTCGAAAAACAACCATCATGTTTATGTCTAGCATATTAAAATATATATATTTACGTATAGCATCAACTTTTACTTTAAAATCTTCTGTGATCTCGACACCGGAAATTCATGTTATAAGCAAATCATGGGACCCTAAGAGAACGGCAACATTCTGTAACGTTTACTTTCTCCGAGCAAACATCAGGTTGTCGGTGCTATATTGTCAGTGTCTGTTGTCAGCTAAATATCCGTGGTATTTAGCAAGATGGCAGTGGAATCGATCTCAGCCGACTGGGAATTTGACCGTTTCGACGATGGATCTCAGAGTACGTGATGTCTCTGTAGCTAGCTAGCCAGTTTCGTGAAGATGAAGAATTAGGCATGCTTAACATGCTGTGATTTCAATAGCTAGCTGGCCTGTCGTCACCTTGTTGTGATGGTCAAGTGTCAAAACATGTTGAAGAGCCGTGTTGTTTTTAATGTCAGTGAGATGTAATGCTAACTATTATACGGTCCCGTGACCTAGCTGGTGCTTATGAAAAGAGCTAAGTTTGCTAACGACACCGTAAGAGTTCCTGGAGAATTAGCTAACGTTTGTTGGTTTATCGATTCAGTGGTTAACCTTCCAATTCGCAGTGGTTTTTAATTATGCTATAACACTAGCACTATAACTGGCTGGCTGCAGAGCTTGTTAGCTGCATAGTTTGGTAACTCGAGATTTAGTCATATGACCATAACTGACAGAAATGTCTGGATACACACTGGCGTGCTGCTATCATTTTCTGGAGGGGGAATTTGAGGGAATGTGATGGGGAAACTCCTACTGCAGGATTTGCTGGCTTTGAAAACCATAGCTGCCTTTTAAGAAGTAAATATACGGTGACATTATAGTTTGGTTTTAAGCTAATAGCTGTGTAAAGTTGGGTAAAGCTTCAGCTATTGAAGCCATTTTTCTTTGAAAGGGCAATTACGCCTTGCATATAAATTTCGCGACAGTTGGTATTCTCATATAACATCACTTTTTATTATGTTTCCATAAAATTGTGCAAATACTTTTGTAGTTTCATTGCAATGAAAATGCTACAGTAGTGTTTGTACTTCTCCCAGCTGTCAACTGGTATTTATTGATGAACTGTTGGTGTTTGGCTTTCTTGTGTTCTAGAAATTCATACAGAAGTGCAACTGAAAAACTATGGAAAGTTTTTGGAAGACTATACGTCTCAACTTAAAGGCATTGAGGAAGCCCTGGATGACTCCATTGGCGATGTTTGGGATTTTACTCTGGATCCGATAGCTTTGAAGGTGTGCCATTGTTTGATTACCAGTGGATGTCCTTAATCATTTAATGTAGGATAACTCTAATTCACAGGAACATAAATATACCCAATATCCTTTTGTATTCTTTTCGCAGCTCCTTCCCTATGAACAATCCTCACTTTTGGAGTTGATTAAAACAGAAAATAAGGTGAGAACCAGTGGACCGATCTCAATTATAGCTGTTCTAATATAATCTTGAACAGCAAATATTGAATGGCTATTCCTTTATGGAAAAATGGGATTTTGTGTACACTGTGTGTGTGTAACATATAATTTGTATTACATATTGCAATTTCAAGTGGAGTGATATAAAGTGATCAGTATTTCGCCTTTTTCTCTGCTCATCGTTTAGGTTCTTAATAAAGTCATTACAGTGTATGCGGCTCTCTGCAGTGAAGTTAAGAAGCTGAAGCATGAGGTGTGTGGCAGTGCTTGAGCCCTGTGTTTGGGTTGACCTGATCTGTTTTGATGAAGTGATATTTTGATATGGTGTGTATATATATATATATATATATATATTTTTTTTTTATTTTTTTTTTTTTGCTGTCTCCCCATTTAGGCTGAGACAAAGTTCTACAATGGTTTACTGTACTATGGAGAAGGGGGTAACATCTCCGTTTACTTTATACACTCTTCTTCTCTGTTGCACCTTTAAGCAGTGACATGCAGTGCATAAAGTGAATACCTCTTCTACATACTGTCCCCACCCCCAAAATGCAGTACAAATACAGTTCACAAAATTAAAGTAGCATTTCTGCGGCAGGCTAGTTGTTATCCAGATAAACCTCTCAAAATTTAATCTTACCGAAACTACATACATAACTATTCCCTTTAGAACCAAGATTCATAGGTGGGGTTGGCCAGTCTCACTGAATTATTATTATCGACAATGATGTTTTACCAACACTTCCGAACTCTGAGAGGGTGCTTCTGTACTGAGAACCATAAAATGAATTGGATTGCGTTACAGAACCTTTCAAAAAATTTCACCAGAAAGGGCACATAGGCACATTCACAGCCATACAAGTAGGTTTGATTACTACCACTCTTGGACAGAAATTTCATACTAAAGTCACCAGGAATATGTAAAATAGCCCTTTCTATTTTACTTAATGTACGAAATATGTTTATAGCATTTTTTGCAGCAGTTTTTTGGTACTCGTTCTGTGAATATATATATATTTTTTTCTTTTGCATTTTCTGTATTTTGCATAATAACACAGACAAATTGTTGCAGCAAAGTAGCACAGTAGTGTCACACTTAAAAAGACTACTAGTGCAATAATGTGTTTGGCAATTTAAAGTGCTTCACAAAAAAAGTATTAGATGAAATGTTTGTCATCTCGAGATCCATCACCCCTGCAAGATTTAGCAAAAACAAGGTAGTTAATAGATCTGAATCACTACATTTTGTTGTTCTCTTTCTTCCTGTAATTGTGTTTTAATTAATCTTTTATTTTGGCCAGAAATATACATGACCTTCATTAAAAGTGTATTGATAGTTTATCATGATAAAGTTAACATTGTATCATTGCTTACCCTAATGCAATACTAAGTGAAAGCCCCCATGTTGTGTTTTCTGCATGGCAGTGTCCGACTCCAGTGTGGTGGAGGGGGAGTGTCAGGTGCAGATGGGGCGCTTTGTCTCCTTCCTTCAGGTAATGTTTGTGCACATGGTATGTACTGATTGCATCAGCACATGCTGATGGCTTGCTTTACCAGTGATTACCAGATGGCTTGCTTTACCAGCTTCAAGTCTCTCATCATTTGTTCTGTATTCCCTCAACTGTGCAGGAGCTGTCTTGCTTTGTGACCCGTTGCTTTGAGGTTGTGGTTAATGTAGTCCATCAGCTGGCTGCGTTGTATAACAGCAACAAGTGAGGTTTTCAGTATTAAGTTTGTTTTCATTTCTGGAAACATTCTGTGATGTCTTTTGTTCTTTCAGCCTGTGCTGTTGAACCTCATTAACACTCTCTGTCCATTATTTTAGAGGTGCCACCAGAATCATTGAGTCAACTGGAGTACATTTTCAGGTAACTACATGTTATTTAATTTATTTATGTGAAATTCATTAATTCATGTAATTCAGTGCATGTTGGAACTCATTGTTTGACATATTGCTTTATGTGGTTTGGCTAGACAGTGTATGAGCACCTGGGTGAACTACTGTTGGTTCTGATCACATTGGATGAGATCATGGAGAACCATGCCACCTTGAGAGATCACTGGAAGATGTATAAAAGGTGACTAGGAAATGGCATCTCAAACATTGTCGTGTTAGTTACAATGACAATTCTGAAATTAAACATATTACAGTCCATGTGTATTTTTTTACGTTTCGGCTATCGCATGTTTTGGCTTTCACCAGTATTTCACCAGCAAAATGATAGTATGTTACAAAATGTTTCCTTTGTTGATGTTTGGATTTAAGAAACTATTGATTTGATTTAACAGATTACTCAACTCTGTCCACCATAATCCATCTAAGTTTGGTATTCCTGAAGAGAAGCTGAAGCCATTTGAAAAGCTTTTACTGAAGTTGGAGGGCCAACTGCTGGACAGCATGATCTTTCAGGTTCCTACAGTGTTTTTCTTTACTCGTAAATGTAGGTCCTTGCAGAAGATGCTTTTCAGTCAAAAAAATTATTCACAAGAGCTCACAAGTTCACAAATGTTAATTGTAGCGAGATTCTTTGGCTGTGTTTGCGGTTGATTATCATCCTTGCTGACAGTTATAACTGGCCTCAGACAGTGCTGTTAGGAGTTCTTTTAAACAAGTTTGGTACTATCCCAGTTGAGATGCTGCATTTTAATAATTCTATAACACCGACACTTCCAACTTTCTACCCAATTCATAGTTTGAAATTAGATACATTTGTGGAAATATATTAGTTGAAACATACATGATTTCGTCTCTGACGTCACGGGACACAAATTCTCAAAATACATAAATCTATGTGATATTGAATGTGATGTGTGTGCTAAACGCCCGATCTTTATTGTGTTTGATTGATCATCAGAGAGTAGCATGGGAATGCCTAGGGAACTGTTTGGTGTATATTATCTGTATATGTATGTTTTTTATTTCTGTTCTTGATAGGCTTGTGTGGAACAAAGATTTGATAATCCTGGGGAGGGTGTGTCCGTCTCTAAAAACAGTGCCTTTGCCGAGGAGTTTGCTCACAACATTCGAACTATTTTTGCAAATGTGGAGTCAAAACTTGGTTCGTATGTGGTTTATTTGATTACTTGTGTGATAAACTGATGATTACTCCAGTATTTACAAAATATCCGTGTAAAAAAATTGTTTGTATTCAGTGATGTTTTAGAAAATACTGAAGATTTTCAGCCATTTACTATGTTGTGACAATTCAAGGATTCTGTGTAACTTGGGGTGTTTTCAGGAGAACCGGCAGAGATTGAGCAGAGGGATAAGTATGCAGGAGTCTGTGGCCTCTTCGTCTTGCACTTCCACATCTTCCGAACTGTTGACAAGAAGCTCTACAAGTCTCTTCTGGATGTGTGCAAAAAGGTTTGTGTGGCTAATTGTCAGTGAACATTGTGTGTTAAGGAACTGTTCTTGCCCATTCAAGCATTGCTTCCTTCTCTTTTACTTTCAAGGTTTAATATATTTATAAACACTGCATTATAATATCCTGATGGATTATTAAGGCTGGAGATCCAAGTCCAGCTCTGGTCTCGAAGAGCCAGATTTCAGCAGAGTTTGGTGATTTTCCCTAATCTAACCCACCTTGTTCAACTCACCAAACTGTGCTGGTGCACATGGAAATGTTATAGCGTTGCTTTTTTAGTATGACTAAAGCTATCCACTTTCTCATCAAGGTCCCTGCAGTGACACTGACTGCCAACATAATCTGGTTTCCTGACACATTTTTGATTAACAAAGTTCCAGCGGCAGCCAAACTCTTGGATAAGAAAAGTATCCAGACTATTCGCACCAGCAGAGATGTATTCTTACAACAGAAGGCACAGACGTTGACCAAGTGAGTTTTAGGTTGTGACAAATCATTTTTATGTGTACATATGTGTGGTGAATCAGCACTGAATAGTTTACAGCTCATATAAGAATTTGTTAACCCAATCCAAGGGAGCAAAATTGCTGCTGTTCTCTGGGTGGGAAGGAATGTATTATTAGTCCAAGCTAATCATGAAGGTCTGTGTGCTTGAACTTGCTGACAAGGGATGTTAACACTTTCCTCCAACTGCATTTAGCTGCTCTGTGGGGCAGCATGGGCAGCTTGGTAAAACGTGGTGCTTGGCTTCACGTGTCTCAGAGGAAGTATGTGTTTGCCTGGACCCTCCACACTTGGTAGTGGTATAACAGGGGAGAGAGAGCTGGCTAGCTAGTCAGCGGAGAGGAACTGGCTTAATTACTAAAGATGGGAAAAAAATGTGATAAAACAATTGTACGCCTCCTGTAGTGTTTTGTCTGTGAAACTTGTCTGTTCTTCTTGAAACCTCTGTCTCCCTTCCCCCAGGGATGTGCAGTCTTACTATGTATTTGTCACCTCCTGGATGATGAAGATGGAGGCCATCTTGTCTAAAGAGCAGAGGACTGACAAACTTTCAGATGACCTGAGTAACAGGTGCAACGTCTTTGTGCAGGTAAAGAAGGCCATAATGTTTAGGAAGATTGGCATGTAGCCATACGAAGGCATAGCATATATTTGTGCTTGTTGATCCATTGACTTTAACATTAAACTTCAGGTTTCAGGATTGTTGATTGTAACATAAAACATTATTTTTAGATTTGTAGCTTACCTATGTGCATTTACTTCCATATTGCTTCAGGTACGCTTAAATACGGAATACATATTGCCTAAATTGTTAATCTGAGAGATTTGTAAAGGGTGCAAAAATAAATAAATTATGGTTTCATGGTGACATGTCTACACAGAGCTTCTAATCTGACCATGTATGTTGTCTGCAGGGAATTCTATATGCCTACAGCATCAGTACCATCATAAAAACCACCATGAATATGCACATGTCCATGCAGCGACCCATGACCAAGACCTCTGTGAAGGCCCTGTGCCGCCTGGTGGAGCTGCTCAAAGTGAGCGTTCTTCTGTGGTGCCACTATTTTAGTGACTGAGCAGCGTTCTGGAGTAAATTAGGCCCTTAATTCTGTCTTGAATTTGAGGTCTGTTTGTAATTTTTGTTCATAATAGGTACAGAACTTTTAAGGTGCCGGGTTTTTGTTCGTTCAGATAGCCGGTCTTTGTACTTTTACTTAATATCCCGCAAACCATCAATTTTCATTGCTTTTCAGGGGATACTGACTGTCCATGTTAGTAACCCCAGAAAACACATTCTAAACCAAACTGCAAACTTGTATTCAGCATGGATTTAAAGGTTTCATTGTAACACATTTCATTATTTTCTAAACTCTACATTGTATTTAGCATTTGTTGATGACATTTATGCATTTGTTTATTTTTAATCAAAGGCAATAGAGCACACGTTCCACCGGCGCTCTCTAGTGGTGGCAGACTCTGTGTCACACATCACTCAGCAGCTGCAGTCACAAGCTCTGTCCTCCATCTCTACAGCTAAGGTACAGACCTCACTGCATTCTGCTGGAGTATTGCTATATACTCAAGCTCGAATACTTTGTATTAAGGATGAAAAATTAAATGGGTGGAAAAAAATTAAATGTTTAGAATACCTGGTGTTGTTTATGTAGGGTTTTATTTTCTTAAGGTATTGTCCTCCATCTGCATCTCCATCTCCATTGTACTGCATCACTTTGCTGCCAAATCTATTTTACATTTTGAATGGACCGGCATTTTTAACCCTTTAACCCTTTTTTATCTTTGGGATGTTAAGGATGGTGGTTCTTATCTCCATGGAAACAGAGCATATTTCTGGTCACACACTGTTTGGGTTGTGTTCCTACAAGGAACACATTTTTTGTATAATTTTCTTCACTTACAAGGACATATTTTCCTGTTGTTTTTTGTTTTTTGTGTTTGTTTTAACAACATATTTCACAATCAACAACATGGGGACACACCAACTTCATTGAATAGAGTCATAGTGCTCTGCACTGTAGTAGTCTATAAGGGAGATGGCTCTAATTAAGAGAGCCATAAGATTTTTATGGGTCTTGAATTTATTGTTTTTGTTTTATTGCTAGAATCCGTAGATTCCAATCATCTCCTGTATTATTGGTTTACTGAACTGCTGAAAGGGTATGAAAAGTGAGGAAGGAGACACATGGCCATTGGTCAGTTGTGTTCAGTCCATTCTGCACCTTTGTGGATAGCCTTTGTATCCTTCACAGGGATGTTCTCTCTTTGGTTTGTAGTTGAATATCACTTGTAGAGCTGCTGCTTAGTTGTTTCAGTTACTGCCTAAATTGTAAATTAAGTCTGTGGTTCTACACTTGGTCTTAAATGAGAGCAAAAGTAAGCTGTAGTTAGAACACCAGCTGTAAATCTAATTATTGCAGGTATAAGTTCCCTGTATGATGTCCTATCTCATTGTGGCCATATATTAGATCAAAGCGCTAACTACTAGCATTGATGAAATGTTAATGTGTCAGGTTATCCTTGATTGAACAATAGATCTCTGACATCAGTAGACTATTGGCAAGTTGGAATCTTATACATTTGATCCAGGATAGATGTCCGTTGCAAGCAGGACAAAGAACAAGCTCTAAGGATGCTGATTATAGCATATGCTGGGCCACACAATAGAGTGTCAGCAAGGGTGGAATAATTAAACCACAGCTAATGTCAATTTATTGCATTATAGAGTCAGATTAATTCAGTAATTAAATTATTGCATGCATTACACCTTCGCCACCCCTGCGTTTCCTGGTTCAAGCAAGTGGAGTAGGGCAGTTACCAATCAAATCTAACAAAAAGAAATGGCTAAACAGTGGCTTCATTGAGTGTCAAAGTGCAAACAAGAAAGCTAAGCAGTTGGAATCAACAGTCACTGGACCATAGTAGCTAGTAGTGAGCACTGGATAAGAAAAGGGTCTGGCACTAATGACCGTATAATTATGAGATGTGCCACATCCTGTGATGGTAATAGCATGTGCTGCAGACATCTCATCAGCAGCAACAACAACAGAGGCTTGATTAAGAGGGTGAGAAGTGCAGGACTGAGTCACTGCAGGTGTTGTATATTTTATGACCATGTGAGAATGGAACTGCGCAGAAGTGGTGGCTCACTTCCCCTGGGTCATATGCATGGAGTGTGTGCCACTGATTCAGGACCTAACATTTGTGCTGTTTTAAATTTGTTAAATTGTTACAGTCCTTTTACCTCATATTTGCATTTTCATTTTTACTCCCTTGGTATTTATTTAATAGTTGTATTTATATTCATTGCTTCCAGTATTACTGTACAGTTATGATAACTGCATTATTTGAGTTCTCAGTACTAATGCACATACAACAATAATGTTTTGTTGTGTATTGTGCTGTAGAAAAGGGTGATTTCCGATAAGAAGTACAGTGAACAGAGACTGGACGTGCTGTCAGCCCTGGTGCTGGCGGAGAACACTCTGAATGGGCCGAGCACCAGAGAGAGAAGGCTGGTGGTGTCTCTAGCACTCAGTGTGGGCACTCAGATGGTAAGGGAGCATGACACTTGGGTGTGGAGTGATCCAGCACCATGCACATTGTTCACATTTACCATTTAAATGTAAACGTGGGCCAGTTATTTGCTCTAATGTGATTTATTTTTGGCTTCTTTGATGTAGGAAGTTCTTTGTATGTATTTTGGGAAGGATATGGCAGTCCATTTCTCCATTGTATCTTTTTAATGTACTAGCTAGTCAGACAGTGTCCTATGGTTGGTAGGTCAAGAGCATATCTGAATCAGGGTTCATTTGCCTATAGTGTAACATGGATTGGCCTTCTTCCCAGACTATCAGAACTTAACATGATTTCATTCAAGTGTTTTACAAATTGTAGGGAAATTTCTGAAAAAATCAGCAAAAGAAAATGGGAATCATGCATTTTCAGCAGATACTGCAAATACTCTGTAGATGGCATAACAAGACAGAGTCCTAGAGAGACTGTAGCAGACACTTGATACATTTCTATTTATTTAAAAAAATCAGTTTCCATTGCACTTTACTGCATTACATTTTGTTTGCATATTACATCAATTACATAATTTATTGCATATACTCGTGTTTTTATTTTATTTCAAAGAAAACTTTCAAGGATGAGGAGCTTCTGCCTTTACAGCTTGTCCTGAAGAAGCTCGATCTGATTAGTGAATTACAAGAGAGGTGAGGCTAGGGGCATATTCAGAGACAGACCCAGTAATCAGTGGTTTCTTTTCTTTCCTTTTTGTTGTTTTTACCTGAAAGTCATGTAGATATGTCTCCTCTCCTCAGGGTGAAAGTACAGTCTGACTGTAGCTTTCTCTACTGGCATCGTGCAATCTTTCCCATTTACCTGGATGACGTGTACGACAATGCTGTGGATGCAGCAAGGATGCACGTACGTCTGCTAACGTTTTCCTGTTCATATTCCATAGCTGGGGTTAAGGTTGACATTCATCTATTGGAACTGATGCTCCTCTGTGATATCACAGGAAGCAGAACATGAATTCCGATGACATAACATTTGCTTCTAATTGTGCAGTGGGTAATTTGTTGTTGTTTAGTTTGCTTGTTTTTGACAACTCTCCTGTTGTCCTTCAGTACATGTTCAGCGCTCTGAGAGACAGTGTGCCTACCATGCTATATGCCAAACACATGGAATCCTGTGAGCAGTTGCTGGACAGTTATGACAAGGAGATCATGGAGGTGTTCACCGAGGTGAGAACACATGAGCACAGGAATTACAAATGACATTAAGTTAATAATAAGATGCTGTTAGTTCTTGATATCGTTTACACTCAGATTGGAGACAAGTTCCATGCACTGGAGCGCTTAATCTCTGTATGGTCTCTTATTTAGCATTTGCTGGACAAGCTATGTAAGGAGATAGAGAAAGACCTGCGGCTCTCCGTACACACACACCTCAAACTTGATGACCGCAACCCTTTCAAAGTGGGCATGAAGGACCTCACTCATTTCTTCTCCCTCAAGCCTATACGCTTCTTTAACCGCTTCATTGACATCAAAGGTAAGTGGAATGGAGGCATGTTTACAACACATTAATGACTTGGTATCATTGGGTATGGTTGCCCAATGAGGTCTGTGGTTAAAAATCCCAGAGATTATTTTGAGTTGCGTTGGCAAAGTGCTGCAAATAATGTTCAACTGTGTATTTGATGTTAGCATTTTTATATCACAAGAAGTAAATGAATTTACTACTTTGATAGGAAAGAAAAGGTATTTGCTGTCATTGTGTCTTTATCCTGACATGCGCAATGTAACAAATGATGTATATTGTTCATGCAGCCTATGTAACACATTACCTGGACAAAACATTTTACAACCTAACGACTGTGGCTCTTCATGACTGGGCCACATATAGTGAGATGAGGAACCTAGCCACGCAGCGCTACGGCCTGCTCATGACAGAGGCCCATCTCCCCAGCCAGACGCTGGAACAGGTGTGTTGTGAAACACTGCCCACTTATTTTCAAGACCAAACACGTTACATCAATACCATATGTAAATGGGCACAGATTTCTACATTATAATATCTCTTTTTTTTTTTCTTTTGCTAGGGCCTGGATGTATTGGAGATTATGAGGAACATCCATGTTTTTGTCTCAAGATACCTCTACAATCTGAACAACCAGGTTGGTCTAGTTTTCCAAGATTATTTATTAAACAAGATTATTTATATCAGTCAGTCTTGGTGTGCAAACCATATTTACTCCACTGGGGATTTTTTTGTTTGTTTTTTTTTTTTTTGAAGATTTTCATTGAGAAGACAAGCAACAACAAGCACTTGAACACAATCAATATTCGGCACATTGCAAACTCCATACGCACCCATGGGACCGGCATCATGAACACAACTGTAAGTGAACTTCTCACTGAAGGTCATGCTATTGAATCTTGAGCACGTACACACGCTTTGCCCACGCTCTCCTGTGCAGCACTTGCCAGCTCAGTCCCAACATTTCTGTGCAGGTAAATTTCACATATCAGTTCCTCCGGAAGAAGTTTTATATCTTCAGCCAGTTCATGTATGACGAGCACATCAAGTCAAGGCTCATCAAAGATATCCGCTTCTTCAGGGAAACAAAAGACCAATCCGATCAGAAGGTAGAAGACATAGCTATGCTTTTATTGACAGCCTTAGGGAAGCATTTCTATACAGTCATGTATATTTACTGTTCCTTTTGGGGGATGAATGTTTAGTACCCATTTGAGAGGGCAGAAAAATTCAACCGAGGTATCAGGAAGCTAGGTATCACTCCAGATGGCCAAAGCTACCTGGACCAGTTCAGACAACTGATCAGCCAGATTGGTAAGCCTTAGTTATTCATTTTATTCGTACATACATTTTATGGTATGTAAGTTATTACACTCCACAGGGTGCACTCCTCTTCTCCTTCTCTCATAGGTAATGCAATGGGCTACGTACGGATGATCCGCTCTGGGGGTCTGCACTGCTGCAGCAGTGCCATCAGGTGGGGTCACGTTCAATGCACTGCATGTTCTCAGAGAAAACGATGTCATGAGGTGACATGCATATTTCTCCTGCTTCAGGTTTGTGCCAGATCTGGAGGACATTGTAAACTTTGAGGAGTTAGTGAAAGAGGAGGGCCTCTCTGAGGAGACCCAGAGAGCAGCCAGGTTAAGCTCTTCTTCTACTTCTGACTATTCAACTTTTCCATCATATAGTTACACTTAAAAACATGCAATGTCTAAGTCAGAAACATCAGAAAATCTTTAAAAAATGATCTTATCAGGAAATAAGAAAGCAGCAGAAATACACCCAAACAAACTGTTTAATTTCAGCCTCCTGGATTGTGTGCTCAATGACTTGACCAGTAACTCTGCAGAGGGGACAGAGTATTTTAAGATGCTTGTGGGAGTGTTTGCCCAAGAGTTTCGCAGTGTCAAGAACATGCACTTGAGGAACTTCTACATGATTGTTCCTCCTTTGGTGAGAAGCAATTTCATTGTTTTTCTGCAGCACATTTGTTTCTCAAATATGGCTCATCTCCTCTGACCTTTTGTAGGGTATTTCTTTGTCACCGTTTCCTTTACAGACAGTAAATTTTGTGGAGCACTCAATCAGTTGCAAGGAGAAGCTGAACAAGAAGAACAAAAACGGAGCAGCCTTTACAGATGATGGCTTTGCCATGGGTAAGAGTCGCATGCTACTGTCACATCAACTACTTTTCAGAGCATGTATATCTTGTTTGTATTCTTCAAATGAGCAGTATCTCTTACCACTCTGTTTTCTCCTAAGGTGTTGCCTACATCCTGAAGCTTCTAGATCAGTATCAGGAGTTTGACTCTCTGCACTGGTTCCAAGCAGTTCGAGAGAAATACATGAAGGAAATGAACGCAGTGGTGAAAGAGCAGAATGTCCAGTCTACCAACCAAGATGAGAAGCTCATGCAGACCATGAACCTAACACAGAAGCGACTGGATGGCTATCTGCAGGTGTGCTGTGAGATAAACCTCACAAACACAACTAATCTTGGGTTAAAGAGGAGCATATTGGTTGAAAGACTTTGGTGTTGGATGGTGTGATTGTATTTGAATTGAACCCTTGCACTGCTGACACTCTGTGTCCTTTTTAATTTTGCAGGAGTTTGAGCTGCTTTACTTCTCCCTGAGCAGTGCGCGGATCTTCTTCAGGGCTGATAAGACTGCAGCAGAAGAAATCCAAGAGAAAAAGGACAGAGGTTTGTGAATTGCTCTTTGTTAACAAACTGTTAAAATAGGGCAAATTATTGCTCACACAACTTTCAGGTGTGCCTATCGACATGCCCGCAAAGTTCACTTTAAACATCCCCTTCCAGTCAAAAGCTGCATGTGTTTTTTTTATTTAACTGTCTTTCAGAGGATGGTGGTAAAGTGGATGTTTCTTCCTCTCAGCCAGCTGTCTCCAGTCTCAAGTGAGACGACAGAACAGCTCTTGGTACAGGTCTTAGGAGATATTAAGGACTGGAAAAAAGTCATAAAAAATGTCAAACATTATTTGTACGGCATCTCAGTCTATAAAAGAGATAAATGTCTCCATTCTCTCACCAGGAGTTGGATAGGTACAAAAATGCAATCTTTGTTACTTATCATGCACTTACTCTCACTGGAACTGACTGTGATTTGTAATCTGTGGCCAGCTTTTAGAAGTGTAGGCTTTCACCACCGGCTCTGCTGATCCTCCTGTGCTATATTCACATCGTGTTCAACCAAAAAACACTACACTGGTCTATTTGTTGTGACTTTCATTTGTTTATCAGAATTTTTTCTCAAATGTACAAACTGGACTTGCTCAGATGAGTACGAGTATGGTTCTACATTGAATAGGGATTTCCGACTTTGTAATAACAGTCCTGTAATTTACTTATAATTTACCTTGATTAGTTTAGAATTAAGCACAGGGAGGTTTGGCATCATCTTTTACACCATCCAGACTAATCCACATTACTCAGATTTATGCTGTGTGATCAAAGTGTTCAATTCATACATGGGAGGGGCTTTTCTCTAAACCATAAATCACTAAGTCATGAATGTGACTAAAACCAAGAGGAATTTAGAAGCACTGTGTGAGAGGCAACATCTCATTAAAGAAGATACAGAATTGAGAAAGTGAATTGCCATGTTGTGTTTAACAGTAAAATGTTTTATTTCAGAAACATTCCAACTGAATGTTGACTCTACATGCTCCTGTACTCCTTTCACCTTGTGTACAATTAACCAGTGTTAATGCTGTGATATTAAAGAAATTTCTTAAAATAGTTATTGCAAATGTCTCATGTTTATTCAACTCACACTTACTGATAAGATTTTTTGCAACAGGGGAATTAGTAAGACAATTCTTGTCCAGGAGACTATAAAGGTAATCAAGCTGTTGATGTTGCCAATTCTATTCAACTGCATTTAAACTTAACTGGTAAATAATGCAGCTGTCACCTGCCCTTTGATCTATAATAGGTCATTTTAAAAGGCTGAACAATTAATGTGTAGCAGTATATATACTGTGCTGCTTGAATGTTTGTGAACCACCCAAACATGGTCATTATTTTCTTGAAATGAACATCCAAATCTCAGATTGTACAGCAGACTTTCCAAATAAGGGACAAAGATATACACTTCATTATTTATTCAACAAAAGTAATTTATCAAAAAACTGTAAATCTGCCAAGTGCAAAAATATGTGCACTCTTTGTTAGTAGCTTCTGGCACCTCATTTTGCAGCTATTATTTCAACCAAACATCATCTCTAACCTCAAACAAGCTTCTCACATCTGCTTTTTGGGATTTTGCCCACTCCTCCTTGCAGAACTCCACCAGTTGAGAGAGGTTGGAGGGACATCTCGAATGTACCGCCCATTTCAGATCTTGCCACAGTATTTCTTTGGGATTGAGGTCCAGACTTTGACTGGGCCAATCTAGAGTGCAAATCTTTCTCTTAAGCCATTCCTTGGTAGGTTTGCTGGAATGCTTTTGAGTCATTGCATAATTATGGATTATAATCCATTTCAGTTCCAGCTTCAACTCTGACTGATGGCAGGAGTTTCTGGTCAAGAATTTGTTGATAGGCCTGGGAATTAATGATTTCCTGGATAATATGGAGTTGTCCAGGTCCCGAGGTAGAAAGGCAGGCCCAGACCTTCACATTTCTTGGTGTAGGTTTTAATGGCCGTCCACTTATAGGCATAGTTGTTGTGATGCTGAGTGCCCTCCATTTGTAAATGGTTTGTCTTACAGTGGATGGATGAAGCTTTTCTTGTAACTTTACTTAGACTGATGGGCTGTCACAACCTTCCTCTTGATGTCCTCGGATGTCTCCTTTCTTCTCAGCTTTATTGATGTGTGCTTTACGTTTTGGCATGGCAGTGGTTTGATTGGTTTCCTCACCCTTTTAACCAGTGTGGCTCAAATCTTTTCCCAAGTATGTCTCATTTGTTTGGCCTGCTTAATTGATTATTTGATCGCTCACATTTGACATAAGTCTTTTACCTAATTGACATTACAAATGCAGGTGTGGTTCATTTACTTTTGCACATGCTCTGATTCCATGTTACATATAGTCTGCTGGCAACTTAAATAATTTCCTTCAAAACAAGTAAATGGAATCAATGAACATAAACCTCACATTTCATATACAAAAACTGGTGAATCTTGAATCATGACAAAATCTAAACTACTCAAGGAGTTCACAAACTTCCAAGCAGCACTGCATATAGTTATATTACCATCTATAATATAGGTATAGCTATTAGTGATTAGGTGATTATATGTCTCTTCCAGAAATACCTGTCAGTAAGGAGTATTTTTTGCTTTGATATGTATATAGGTACATGTACTTTCAATAAGTATAATTATCAGTTTTGATATGTATATAGGTATATGTACTTTCAGATTATTTCATTTTGGTCCAGTCATGGCCTACATATATGCATTACTACTCTCATGCATATATGTAGCACTCAAAGCCCACCACAAAGAGACAAACTCTGGTTCAGGAAAGCCATTCTGCTTTATTATAAAGAAAAGAATGAAGCTTTATGTGATCAGAAAATACAAGACTGGTCTGTTTTTTTTTTCCCAGTGGTGCACCGGTTTTCCTTTTCCTATGAAATGCTTCTATTCAAACAGCTGCAACCGAAATGTTTCCACCCTTTTTAGGGGTATGGATGTCCTTGGTTCGAGAAAATCAGGCTTTCCTCTTTTTTTTTTTTTTATTTACCTTGGTCTTAAGTAAACAGGGTAACAAACGTGAATCCCTGTCTGGCAGCTCAACATTATTAACACTATTGTTTTTATTTTTGATTTTTTTTGGTTGTTTCTTTTTATTTCTAACACATAATGCCACCACTGCTCACCTCCTAAAAAATGAGGCCGAGCAAAGAATAGTTACCTTTTTCCAAAATAGACGTTATGTATATATATATAGATACAGATATCTATATATATATAATATATACACATTCGTACATACATATCTTTATTCATGTGATGTCCAAAAAATTAAAAAAAAAATGTACACGTTTATTACAAAATCGTAACAAAGACTGAAAAGTGTTTTTTTTTTCTTTTTCCTGGAACAACGTAGCTCAGTAATCTCACAACCCCTTTGATGAGGATGGTCCACAAGCTGTTCCCACAATTGTCACTAAAACAGTCTGATTTGTTATTATTGGAGTTCAGCAGAGAAAACCTGACCTGTTCATGGGATCAAATGCATGGTTAAGATGGCGGATCAAAGGAATGTTCGGGAGGAGAACAAAAAAGTTAAAAGAACAAGGGAGAGAATCCATGATGTTAACAACAGGCTGTGTATCCTTCCAGACAAAAACAGGAGAAGAGTTTTTTTTTCCACATAAAAAAGCACAAAACAATTTTTGTGTTCTTTTATTACTAAATAGTGCAACAATGAACATTGCATTTTTTCTGCCCTTTTGTATTCACATGTATTGGATTGATTTTGTCTGTCCTGTTTACTAGCACAATACGTTTCGGAAAACGAAACGTAGCCTTTTTTTTTTGTTTTTACTGCTGTGTGTTTGTTGTACTGCAAGTCAGTTCTCCTGCCAGCGACCAAATGGGCTTTTGATCTAAGGCGTAAACAAAACACAGACCCGTGCTCAAAATGAAAACAGAGAAAAGCAAGAGGGTATTTAAAAACAGTGAGAGCGTGTTTGAGTGTTGTTTTGGGCAGCACATAATTTTTAAGGCAGGGACCCCCCCCCTAAGTTCTTAAGGTGGAGACCCCCACCCCTCTCCCACAGTCCTTGTCCAGACAGGTGAGGAATAAAACCAGGTTGTGGTAGGGCATGCCAGCTGGCTGGCCCTGAGGTCTGCTCTTGGAGCTTGTAGACGCTAAGTGCCTCAGAAGGCCTGCTGGGCCGGGTTGTAGTTGAAGGTGGTTGGCACATGGGGCCGCTCCTCTAGCTTGTCGTATTCTAGGTGAAACTCCTTAAAACACAAATAGAAGGAAAGACACTTTATAGCATTGGGAAATAGTACCAGTGTCAGTGCAAACAAGCCGATACTATGCATTCTGGGAGGTAATTATAGGGCTGTGAGGAAGGAGCAGGGGTTAATAATTTTACCTTAGCTACCTTCCTCCAGTTAAGACAGTCAAAGAAGTAGTATGTCCCTCTCTCATAGGTGTTGGTCTTCAAGGTGGGCTCCATGCCTGGTGCTCTTGTAATCCACACCCTCTCCTCCTTATGGTACCTCCAGTCTCTGTTAAAGCTGCAGCAGAGGTGACAAATAAGGCACAGATTAAGGTTAAATAATACATATGGTCCATTACTTTTGCCTAAAGACATTCAAGCGCTATAGCCCTTAAAGCGTGCTACATACATGATCTTAGATGTGCAAAAGTTTATACGCATGCTCAAGTAAAAATATGGAGTGGTGCATACAGTTCCACAGCAGCTAACAGCTGTAAAAGGTCTCCTCCATTCATGTAGTAGAGGTAGAACAGCAGATCCTCTCCATAACGTGCCAGTTTTATTGCAGCCAGCTGTAAAAAAAAAATAAATAAATAAGAATCATTCATAAAAATAGATTATATATGCTGTCTTCATAGAAGCATAAATGATAAGACAAAAAACATTCAGTTGAATTAAATGTTTTAGTACTTATACAAACTAAACATTCCTTGATCAATGAGATTCTATATCCCACACAGGGAACTGGTTAAGTCCAAAGATTCTTCAAAAACACATTCAGGGTGCCCACCAGAAATGAACTGGTACTGTTATGTAATGTCACATCACTGTCACATACCTTGTCCCTTATATGAATGTTGGTTAAGTACTCAGAAGGTACATGGAAGTCTGCAACAAAACAAAACAACAAACATGCCAATTACTGAAAAGCTAAGCATCAACACTCTAGAACTTTACACCAGATTAACAAAACAGACGCTGACCAATGTCCTGTGGCCGACACGGTGCAGAAGCCCAGGGAGATGCAAATTTAGGATACAGGTTTCTATTGGAAAAGGGTAAAACACAAACTTTTAAGCCAATAGCAATACCAAGAAACCGGAGATTTTAAAGTTACTGGAAGTGCTTGCTAGTGAGGGGTCAAACAGAAAGAAGCTGTGAGTGCATGCTCTCTAGTGGAACAGATAAGTCTCATACTCAGGTGAATTGAGATTCAGCCCCAGTGTGGTCAGGTCACTTCCTAACGCCAGGTGAACCATCCCAGGGTCCGTCTCAGCTGCTCGTATGAATGCCAGAAGCCCGATCATTCCAAACTGGTCTGTCACCATTCCTGATGGAATGTTTGTCACCTTGCCTGTGGGAAGAGCGTTGATATACCTGGATTAGGACTGATTCTATAATTGATAATCAAGTCATATGTCAACATAAGTGCCTTTGTGTCACTGATAACTGTTTTTATAGGTTTTCTTTTTGTTTTTGCATTTACAATTTACTGAAATTGGGACTCTTGCTCACACATTTACAACAATACAGTATTCAGTAGAATGGCAGGAATTGAACAAGTTCATGCTAATAAAGGTGTTAGCTAGTGACACCCTTCAGAAAAAACTAGTTGGAATTTGACTAATAATTTCTAACTCCTGGTAGAAAATGCGCTCATGGACTATGAAAGTTAAACCTAGTTATGTGGTAGACATTCACACCCATATATCAAATATACATCAAGTATATATTAATCCCATAACCCGCTCAAATATGATCACACTATGTGGTTCATTTACTACAAAACAATCAACATCCCTTAAGCAGAATGGCCCAGAGGTACTTATATGCAGGCAAATTTAGTCCACTAGTATCATATAAACAGAATGCTAATCATTTAGACAGAGGACATACAGACAGAACTACTGTTTTAAACAGAAAAAATGCAGTTATAAAAACTTTAGCTACTGTACATTCATAGATTGCTCTGTGTGAACAGTTTAATCACCTTGCATGGTTTTGCTGATAGTTTTAGTGTGGCAGTCCTGTCACTGAGTTAAGTCACTTTGTGAATGACACTCAAAACAGTAGTTTGGCGAAAAGGCCATTCTGTCTGTCTTAATAAAAGGGCACATTGATTATTGCTTATTATTTTTTCACATCAGTAATGTTAATTATAATGACTGCCTGAACTCAAGCTCCATCAAACAGGAGAGGTCATTTTTTTAATCTACAATAAAGATGTCAGGCATATTTCTGAATACTGTGAGATCTCGGACATACAGTTTGGGTTTCTAGGGAAGCTCACCATCAGGCAAGACCTGGATCCCTTTCTTCTGCTGGTTGTTGTTCTGTGCTGATGTCTTATCACCTGGGAATTTGGGGCCATCGGCATTGGAGCTGCTCTTGGTTGAAGAGTTCAAGTTCTTCAAGCAAAGACACAACAAAACAGAACTGATGATTAGCAGCAAATAATGCTGAAAATGCCCAATAAAGATGGGAGAAGAAAAATAATAAATTAGCATATCTTGAAATATACCCCAAAACAATTTGATGTGCCTAACATTTGTCATTTGGTCACAAGGTGCATCAATGTTTTTAGTTTGATTGTTTTTTTAAGCCACCACAAAGTAACACTGACTGATTTGCTTTCGTCCGTGCTCAACGTCGGGTCCTTGTAGTTAGGCCCAGGCAGTGCAGGGAAGTCCTCGTTGTGAATCGAGAAGTCTTGTGACTGTTCAGTCGATGGCTTTGTGACCATCCCAACTGTGACGTCACCAAAAACAGACCGATTTACTTTTGGTCAGGAAACAACATCAGTTAGCCTAATGATAAAAATCCACATCAGAAATGCCATTCTCTTTTATTCGTTTATTTTGATGCTGCTGTACTTGTTCTTTCTCTGAGGACAACCTAACTCTCCGTTTAATGTTACTGGTTGGTAAAATGATCCCTCACCATAGGGAGCCCTTCCAGCCAGAGGGTTATGCAACGGTGTTGGGTTTCCATTTCCTTCCCTCCGATTTCTGTCTGCTAACGCTGGAAAGTCTGAGAGATCCAGTCCAGTCACATTTTCACTCCCATCTACAATAGATAATGCATAACAACAGCCTTGTATTCATATAGCATTCAAGTCATTAGTTAACCTAGCGTTTTTGGAGGGGAAAAGAGATATTTTCATTTCTAACAGTTATAATTAGTCACTACACTGTAAGGATGTGGTAAACTCGCATTAGTTAAACGGATCTTTTTAGTTGTCAGAATATCAAACCTACTACTATCATTCACTTACCCGTTCCATTAAAGATGTTGTTCGATAAAGAGTTCATGCCAAACCCCTGGCTCCGACCCATTCCAAAGCCTGACATACTGATGAACGACAGACAAGCGTTTGTTACTACTGACAATAGGCTACCCAACTAAAACTAACACCATCAAGCTGTTTCATAAAAACCCACAACCATTATTTATTTTGCACCAGCTGTAGATCTAGATCAACCCAGTATCGCAGCTCGACTCGACAGTGCCATGCAGTCTCACATGCCCCTCTCCACTGCTGGTAGGAGCCTGTTACCTGTTGATGGTGAAGGGCTGGCGTGCTGGTTGCTGCTGCTTTGGCATGCAGATGATGCTCGGGGAGCTGCGGTTGGGGCTGCCGAGACCCGAACTGCCCATACTGTTGGTCCTGCCACTCATGCTCATGCCCTGGCCCACTTGCGAGTGATTCATAATGTTCCTGGAGTTCATGGGCAGAATACCCCTGTGAAGCAGAACGCATGGCATTCAATCCAGGGTCTGGGCAGGGACAACATTTGCATAGTACAGTGCCATCACAGCACGCACGCACGCACGCACGCACGCACGCACGCACACACACACACGCACACACACACACACACACACACACACACACACACACACACACACACACACACACACACACACACACACACACACACACATATAGGTGACACTTCACAGTGTAACTGTAAACCTAGACGCGACCTTCACCTTATAATCAAATTTTTAAATGATTGATAAAATAAATCATGCTCGAGCCTCAGGCTAAATAAGCAGTGACAAGAACAAAACAGTTGCTCTTACATCTTTCTCTGATCGATGAGGGAACATCGAAGGCTGGCCATAGTACATACTCTCATCAGGGTAGTCACTTTCGACCCCCTCGACAAACTTCTTTCTTGTAGCACTGAACATACCGTTCGTCTCCTGTAAAGACAGTGAAGCAAATTGAAATTAAAAAGAATGCCAGTGGGATCAGTTTTTCTTGATATTATTCTACAACTATCCTTGCGGAAATCATGTTTTTCGACTGAAGTACCATTTACGGACTTTTGTGTGCATACACATGTCATGTATAAAAAAAATGTCCCATTAAACCCAAGAGGTAGTTTTGTACCAGATTAAGCATATTACCGTTTTAATGGCATAATCAGCTGAATACATTGTACATTAGTAACAGATGATGCTTAATTAATGTAATAAATAAATAAACAAAAATTAACATATCAAATCTTACATAAAAGCATTCGGACTTGAATCACTGTAAGCTTGATATGAAATTAAGAACTAAGCCCATAAAACCCATGTGACCACAAATGCAATAAAAGGCTATGGATAATATTGTAGAAAACAGAAGCAGCTATTGTACTGACAATGCACAACAAACCAAGGGATATGATTGCCTTTTTTAATTATTATTTACATAAACACTGGCTGCCATTACAGCTTGACAGTTGAGAATGACAGAATCAGCAAAGTGCATAATACACAACTGAAAGTTATGCACCAGCTAGCTTAGCTAAATTGCAAACTCAAACAATAACAAGTTAAGAAACAGACTTGTTAACGCCAGCTATTAAAGTACAGTAAAGCGCTAAAGCTAACTATACCTTGCTATCTAATTTCATCCATTGACCAGTAATTGAACTAATAGTTTGCTAGCAAACATTTTTTTACACGCAAAACCATTATTTTTCTATTCTTACACTACCAAAATCATGTTTGTATTTTTAACACTCCTCTCTAAGAATTATTCAAGTTGATAAAACTAGCCAGCTAGCTGAATACACTGAACTCACAGCTAACAATCGTCAGCAAATAAAATAGCTAGTGATTATCAGCTATGTATCAAACCAGTTACCCAGCTAGCTAACGCTAAATGTTGTCAGCAGATAAACCCAGAAACAGGTAGCTAAAGTTGCTAACCGCAAAGCAAAAGGAATCGGTAAACGACGGCTAATGACAAAATTCAGATTAATTTATTCTGTACCTATCTGGGCTTTCGATTCTATCACAATCGTGTTTCAATCAACATGACAATACCGTCTATTTTGAATTATTTAATGGATATATAATGCTATCCTATACCTAGCATCGGAGCTAACAAAGTGGCTTTCGTGGTAAAATAACCAGTGGAGTTAGGCCTTTGCATCCGTTCAAAACTTGCCTGGATTTCTCTATTTAGTTAGCTAGCCTAGCTAGCAAGCTAACGCAGCTAGCTCAGACAAAAACAGACGTACGAATGCCTTTAAATGCATCGGTCCGTTTGTTTAAACGCAACATGCATACAAGGTTACAATCGTTCAAATCAATTACTTGGTTTTCGTTTCTATTCAAGTTTAACCGTGTGGAGTGGTGTTTTTGTTCAGAAAGATAGAATATACTAACCGCATTAATTTACCCTCTCCTCGTAGATCCAAGATGGCTGTGTATCCTGCAGCCGAGAATCCTGGGTGAATAGCCTTTACCCTCTGACCCCTCACTGACCTCTAGGCCAAATTCATACTGTTTAATATTATTATGGGTCTGAAATTATAATATTGACGAGACATGGTGATATTTCTTGAAAATAAAGTGAATTTTCTGGCAGCATGTTCTTTTTGACTAGCTCAGAAAGGACTATTTTGACCATTTTATGCCTTTTTAATATTTTCTTTGCATACCAAGTTCCAGAGTGTGAGCACATTTTCCTCTAAACTTTTTTCATTACAGGTGTATTTCTTAATTTCTTAAACTCATCTCAGATGTAGTAGGCATGGTCAAAACCAGCAGTCTCTGGGTGAACTATGGTGTTTAATATTAAATAATTAACCGAGTATCGAGTATGTTAGACTGTGTCTGAAATGGTCTATCCCATGCATGCCTGCCACCCAACTGGCATTGCAGCTGAACCCTGTCCTTTACCTTGGAAGTGGTGAACCCACACAATGGTTCATCATCACCTTTTCAGGCTGAGTACAGCTGAATTATGTGGGTTGTCTGCCTTCAAGACACTTGGCTGCAGACAAAGTCCCCAGGCCTGGCTTCAGGGGTGTGTTCTGGAGTCCTTAATATGGGCAGGTTATTCCTATTTATAGGAGTAGGGGTATGTAATATATAGGGGTATGTTGTACTGCTGGTTGTTTTAATGTTTTTTCTCAGACTTAGGATGATTCTACTGGCAGTATTTTAATACCCCAATTACATATGGAAAACTGGAATGGTGTTCACCAAATTATTGGGGAATCATTCTGCTTAGCCTACCAGGAAAAGTCTATGTCAGAGTGTTGGAGAAGGAAATTTGCTTGGACCTGGAGAATGGCATATGATTCTGTTCCCCAGAATAAGCCATGAGAGGAGTATGGAACACATGTTTCAGCCACAATATGAAGTCAGTAAGAGCCATGCCTATATTTTTGGTGGTAATTCATTAATTGGCAGTCAGACTCATTTGCATCTTGTGTCCACTCCTGTTTGTGGTTTTCATCTACAGGACATCAAGGTCCATCTGAAGTTGGAGTGGTATCCAATATGGCGGGCTAAATTTGACATAATGTGGAATGCTCCCGTTAGGAAGAAACTACATACAAATCAGACTATGTCCCTATCCTTACCTAGAGTGACAAGATATGGGTAGTGACTGAAATGATAAAACTGCCTGTACAAATGTCAGAAATTAGGCTTCTCCACAAAGTTGGTGGACTTTCACTCTGTGATAGGCTGCAGTTAGCCTTGCAGTACTGTTCCTCAAGATTAAAAAAAGCCAGTTGAAGTGGTTCAAGCATCTCTTAAGGATATCCTTTGGTCAACTCACATTATAGCTGTTCCAGGTACATCCCACTGCAAAGAGGCAAAGCAGCTGACCCAAGACTCTGTGGAGGGATAATATCTCGTATATAGCATCTTGGTGTCCCACAGGAGGAGCTGGAATATTTCACAGGAAATAGACAGGTTTGAGCTGATCTTCTCAGCTTGCTATTACCACAACCCTCACCAGGAAAAATGGAAGGAAGATGACAATGATGAAAAAGAGGAGGAGGAATGGCACCCCCTATATTGGTTATTTTCAATCTACTGGACATATAACACTGTCAGAAGTTGTCGACTTTGCCACATAATGTAACAGACCCTGCACTGGCTGACACCCACATAGCAAAGTCATGAGAATAATTTGGATACTAGTACTTTCGTAGCTACAGGGCATCACCGTTCTTTTGTTCAAATTTTCATTTTGTCTCCATTAAAATTTTCATTTGCTCCCCAAAATATTCAGTCTGGCAATTACATAAAACATTATTATTGTACTTCTATTCTATTAAGTAAATTGTTACTGAAATGTAAAACCAATATGGATATGACAGTGCTATTGAGTGGAGATGTATTTAAAATGCATCAGTGTATGATATAGTTGCATGCCATAACACATTTCTTGGGTCTGATAGCTTTCTGTAAGTGAGACAACAGAATTGTTCCACTTAAGTATTCCTGGTAATGTGGTGGGTTAGAGGCTAGATAAATGCACAAAAATGAGTGGCTCAGATAACCGCACATTCCGTAATCACTGGACACTTCTTTACTTATCACTGCGACTGGCCAGCTCCACCTTCCGTAGCTGGGAAAGTCATGCAAGATGAATGAGGAGGGGCAAGCTGGATATCATCATTGACACTCTTGGGAGTCAGCAGAGCAAAGCTCAGAGCAGGGCAGAGGTTTCAGAATAGTGCAGGAGCAAAGAAAACATCAATCTTATGGATAAATTACTTACTTGACGGACTTGGATAGGTGCTGTTAAAGGATTTTACACTGCAGCTGTGTAGTAAGTAATGCTTATTAGTTTTTTTTTTCTGGTAACATTGCCTTAGTAGGATTTAAAATCTATCCTATTATATTAGGATGTAAAACTATGATTAAACTTCTAGCTACGGAACAAAATATAATGTGCATGTAAATCAGAGATTTGGGCTTTTGAGTTAATGATGCTTCCTGAATTAAATTAAGTTATTAACTATGGATGACAAAGGATAATCTATTTCAGATTCTTATTAATGAGCTCATCTACTTCTATTTTCTTTCTCTACATGAAGAGATCATGCCTATGAGTTGGAATAATGGGAAATGTTGTTCGGGGAGCTGTGGCCTTCATTCCGTCAGATCGATGTCAGCGATTCTTGGTTGGGGATTTGAAAGAGATGCCCCTTGATCGTACCTTGGACCTAAGTACTCGTCAGTTGCGTCGTTTTCCACTTGGAGCATGTGCCTTTAGTGAACTTATTAAACTCTACCTGAGTGAGAACCGCTTGACCAGTCTGCCACCTGAGCTTCATAGGCTGCAAAAGCTTCAACTTCTGGCACTGGACTTCAACTGCTTTGAAGAGCTGCCTTCAGTCGTTTGCCGCTTGCGGCAACTTAACATCCTTTACCTTGGAAATAATCGACTTTACAAACTGCCAAAGGAGTTGGCTGAGCTCACTGAACTAAAGTCATTATGGCTGGAGACAAATTGCTTTACAAATTTCCCATGTGTAGTATGTAGACTTCCTAACCTCAAGACCCTTCATCTGGGTTACAATCAGTTTCGGAGTGTGCCTGCTGATCTGGCAAAGTTAAATGATCTGAGAAGTGTTTGGCTAGCAGGAAACTTGCTGAATGAATTTCCATTAGTGCTTCTAGAAATGCATTCTTTAGAAGTTATTGATGTAGATAGGAACAACATTCTGCGTTTTCCAGCACTGAGTCACTTGAGGGGACTTAAACTGGTCATCTATGATCATAATCCTTGTATAAATGCGCCTGTGGTAGGAGAGGGTGTGAGACGTGTGGGGCGCTGGGCAGACTGCTCTGAAGATGAAGATAATGAAGCTGAAGGTAAGATAGCTGAGGTATCAATAGAGGTGAGAGAGCAACTCCCAGACAATGAATAACATGAACTATACAAGGAGTATGGTGTATACTATGACTTGACAAATAAGACTGTATGTCATAGTATGATATGCATGTAATAAAACAGGTATGAATGGGTGTACATATATGTCAATTTGACATTGAAGATTGACTTCAAGATGCAAGAATCTTACTTTATGTAGAAATGTTTCTCTTGAATAATATAAAAGGACTTTAAGAGACCTGATTTTACAATATTGCATAAAGGTTTATAAAACATCTGCAAATAGGCATTCTATAGCTATGATTTATGCATAGGTTTCCAATATTAACTCACTGTTTCTTTCTGATATTCTTTGGAGTGAAGCAATGTATTTTAATGATGTATTGTTAAATTCCAACAATATACCTCATCTCCTCAATAATGCATATTTCATGTGGCAGATCTGGGTCTCCATTTTGATGTAAGACCTTTAATAGGTTTTTATTATTATGCTTGCTCCTTCTGGTCTGTGGTGGTGCAGAGGGCTCAGCAAACTCCTATTGTCCACCCAATTTGTCAGCTAATTTCATATATGAAAGCTGTGTTTCATTAAATAGAAACAAATATTTAGTCATTACAATGGTAATTAATAGTAAAGAAGCAAGTAGAATGTCCCCATGTGACTAATGATGCCAGTAACAATCATGCAAAGTGTTTAATTTTTCACACATTCAAAGATTTCACATTTTCACAAGATTTTCATGCAATAAAACGTCACAAGCTTCAGTGTGTCTCACGCATTTCAGTTCTTCATGATTATTAACCTAGATGAATTCTAATTCAATCAAATACAACATCTATATTACAATAGCGTTAATAATTATATATTTTACATGCATGCAGATATAGCCTACCTTAACCTGGGTTACGTTGAAAATAACTTAATACACTGTACGTAGTAAACGTAATAAACTGAAGGTAGTAAAAAAGCAGTATGTATGACAAACGTTTTCTTATTAAACGTGCGTCATTACACTTATACCTTTTGGAATATAACTTGCAGTATAATTATTCAAAACTGACCGTACCTCAATGGCTTGTTGCGTCTTTTGTTTTGAAGAGCGATCGCGATGTTATTGACGATGGCTTCACGTAGTCTAACAAGAGTCATTTTGTTGCTTGCGGGGCACCATTACCACAATACACGACGCCGTTTCATCCATTAACAGTGAGCTAGCCATGGGAAAGAAAACCCGCACAGGGACGGGACGACGGACAATTTTACAGCTTTCTCCGCCAGGACCTCGTAGTGGGACAGGAGTAGTAAGAGGAGAAGAGGCTTTAGGTTCTGGGTCCGAGGGTAAGGAAATATATTTCTATTTTATTCGGTTCTGACAGGCCAAGTAAGTAGTCATTCGCAGGCTAGATAGCTGTTTTAGCTAGTTAGCTGTCCTTAGACCAAGACATGGGTGCGTCTCTTCCTCGTCTAGGCCGAAAAGATTCAAAAAGCTGACTGACACCTACTTCGCTAGTAATTGTTAGCCAAGTTAGCTAACTAGCTAGTAAATTAAGGGGCTTATCTAGCCAGGTTAACTAGATTCTTAGCTTACGGTTATGAAGCAAATTTTAAAATCGTTTACATATGTAACCAAGCTGGGTAATTATGTGTATTACTGAGACCATTTGTGATCTAAAAGCTAAGTGACCCATTTTTTTGTTTCGGCCTGTATTCGGTATAGCATATCTTGGTATACAACGCTAGCGAGCTAAGTGATAGCTGCTCAAATGGGCAGATATCTTTGTTGATTGAATGTATTTATAGGCTAAAGTTTTATCGTGAAAATATTGGCTAGCAGTAGCTATCTAGATTGGTAACAAAAGACTCGTTTTTGTTTATCTAGTTAGTTAGCTTGGTCGCTAGCTAACCCTAGCTAGCGGTGGTAACTGATGTTACACCAGGGTCGCGGGGCATCGTAGTGAGTGACTGTCGACGTTTATCCCCAAGAACCAGTTGCTTTTGAACATTCCTTAAGTATCGCTGCTCCGTAACCTTTCTAACAAAAATACAAATTCCTCACAGAGGAGCCCGAAGGTAATGCCGACGGACAAGGCATCCATAGAGAAGTAAATATCGAAATGAAGACTCCAGCGGTGAAAGCAACACGTGAGTGAAGCGCCTTAATGCCTACGTAACGGGTTTGTACTTTAAAGTTTAGTTAGGTGCTGTTAGTAATCTTGCAGATGTGCTCGTTTTGCAGAGGGCTTATCGTTGCTTGGTGCCTATGAGGACAGCGAGGAAGAAGATGCAGCTGAAGCGACCAGTTCCATCGTGAAGGGCAAGCCCAACCGGTCCGCAGATATTGATAGTACCCTTGCTAGTTTCATGGCTGTGAGTATGATTTATTTTTATTTTGTTTGTGCTGATGTTTTTTCTGCACCTTAAGTGGAGTCCTAGAGCAATTCTTAATGGTAAAACGTAAAGTTTCTGTCCTTATTTTTCCGTTACAATAATGACTGTATAGAATGGCTTTGGTCTGATTTTTTCCCTTTCTTTAATTTTAATCTCCTTGTTGTAGGAAATTGATGCTATTACCACTCAGCCACAGGCTGATGATTCTACAAGGGTCTCCAGTGCCCCTGCACCTACTCCCCCACGTCCCGAACCCAAGACAGAACAGCAAACTCATAACCAGAATGGCTCTACACAAGAGTTTCAGTATAATACGCAGTACTCCCTGGCAGGAGGTGGGTTTTATTGTGTGTTTTCAGAAATTCTCTGTCAAGTCTACTGTGAAAGCAGAACAAGTTTGCAGCATAGTTTGTGTTGAAGATCATGCACTTTTATTAGATGCAGCATCGTATTTAAACGTGTTGAACATATTGTGTTAACAAGATATTGAACATTTTCAAATGTGTTAAGAAAGTGTGAATAGTTGTCCAACTCTGTGAGTAAACCAATGGGTTGTTTTTGTTTTGGTTTAGCTGGGTTAGAGATGGGTGATTGGCAGGAGGTGTGGGATGAGAACACCGGCTGCTACTACTATTGGAACACCCAAACTAACGAGGTTGCCTGGGAGCTCCCCCACTACTTGGCAGACCAGATGCAGGGCCTTCAGCAGTACACAGACAAGTGAGCCTTTGCAACGAGAGTTTAAATCTGCTTGTTTTGAAGATGTCACATATTTCCAAATATGCTTAAATGTACTTGTGATTATTTTAAATGTTCATTACTTTTCTCAGGCATTTTCCAAATGTCCATTTGGCGATTCACTAGAATAAAGCTAGTTTGATTTCAAATGGTTTTCTCTGCAGAAAGGCCCACTGGAAATATTTTCAGACACTTGATTTGTTTCAGCTGACCCTTTTATATCCCACAGTTCATCTGTGAATGGCAATGGCGTGTCACAGCAAGCAGGAGGTTATCAAGATCAGCATGCTGCTATGACTGCCCCTGCGTCTAAGAGGGAACCCAAAAAGAAGGCATGTTTGTAATGTTTACTTCAGTGTTGACTGTCTTGCTTCTTCAGCTTTTTAATATATATTTTTTGTCAAAATACTTTGTACACTTCTGTGGTGCATGTGTGATGTACAAGTGAGTCTGTTTAAGTTATTTCATGAATAATTCCCAATTCTGTGCATTTTCCACAGGAAGTGATAGAAAGTGTGGTTGCATTAACCAGTGATGAGGAGGAGAGGAGAGGTGTGGCTGCTTCTCTACTCGCACCCCTCATACCTGCAGAAGTGAAAGAGGCAGAAGAGAAATGGAGGAAAAAGGTTTTGGCGACAGAGGAAAAAACGGAGAATGCTCAGGAGTTTGAGGAAGGTGCCCCTTACCCGTTGGGCTCTCCAGCTCTTTGTGATGAAGAGAGCCCATCTCAAAGCAACCAGCAGAGTAAGAATGATTCTGTTGAAAATTCAGATGGAGAGGAGGAGACAGAAGAGGATACCATGGAATTGGAGCTTGCATTAGAGAGAAAAAAGGTATGATGCAAAAATGTTTACATTTTCTTTCATGGGTCTGTTTTGTCATAATTTATTTTTCTGTAAAAAATATGCACATTTGATTATGAAACATTAACATGTTAAACTGCATTACAAAGAATGATGAAATAACTGATTAACATGATTATTGTTCAGTTTAGAAATATATAATTTTACAATTGTATATGAGATACATTCTGCTAGAATTAACATTGCTGCTATCTGATACTGATAAAATTCTTCAGTGCCAATATGAGGGATTTTCCTTTTGTAATCTCGATTCATGTAATTTTGTCATCCACAAAGACCAAACCATTACTAACTCATTGTGAAAGTGTAGCGTACGTGTTAGGGCTTGGCAGGGCATGTAGGACAAGATCATAAGTCTGGTTCCCAGGGAGCACACAAACTGTCATTCTGATTAATGAGTATGTTCTGGATAAGAGAATTTGACAAATGCCATAAATCTAAGTAGGCTATGTTGTGGTCCTTCAGGTAGGTGTGTGTATATATACATGTGTGTGTGTGTGTGAGATATCTATATATGTAAAACGATACTCTCCTGTACAACCCTAGGCTGAGCTTCGTGCCTTGGAGGAAGGTGATGGCAGTGCTGGTGGATCCAGCCCCTGTTCTGAGGCCAGTCAGGAGGGCTCTCGTCTCCTTTTGAAAAAGGCTAAGTGGAAAACTGCTTTCCTTCGTGCTCAAAGCCCCGACTCAAACAGCAGAGGCTCTGACAAGGCTGGATGGGACACACCAGAACTTTCAGACCTAGGTAAATAACTCCATCACAAGAAAATATTTGTTATCCAAGATGTTAGTATTCAGTATTGGCATTTAATTTTTTTCCCTACAAGTACTGGTCACAGCAGCCAGCATTATCATATGTTTGATCACTTTAAAACATTTTTGTTTTCTAGTACATTCCAAAACAGCTGAGAAGCAAGGGGACAAAGAGGACAAGGACAGGACTACATCTAAAACACAAGAAGAGGATCCAGCAGACCTCAAGGTGATCACAAAACGATCTAATATGGCTAGGACTGCTGAAATGTAAGAACCAGATAGTTACAATCAACCACTTTGTGGTTAAATGAATTACATGGTAGGACTGAGTAAAATTAGGCAGTTATATAAGTTAATTTTGCTTCATTCATTTTTGCTTTGCTTTTCAGTTTCAGATTGGAGAGCTTGCAAATACATTAACCAGCAAAATGGAGTTCTTGGGAATCAACAAAAAGGCCATCTCTAACTTTCAGCTCCTTTTGTTGCAAACGGAGGTAATTGTGCTTCAGTATTATTATTTTAACCGTACCATGTTCACTTCAGTTCAGTAGGTTTTAATTCTTCTATAGTATTTATTTATTTACCTGTGTTATTTTTGTGAAGTGACAAAACGAAAATATTTATTATGCAACAAACACTAACGTATTCATAGTTCCCTAGTACTTGAACATTTTTTAAGAACAAACAGTATGAGGCACATACTGCTACTGTTTAACTTTTCAGCTAATGATGCTAATTTGGTGTGCGTTTTTTTTTCTTGTCAGTCTTGTCAGTAAAGGAGAGGCTGGCTGCTAGGCCTGACATGTTCTTATCAAGTTCCTTTTTTTCCCCAATTTTTTTTTTACAGATATACACAAGTATTAGAGCAAATACCCCTATTTTGTGCTATTTTTCATGTACCAGTGAATAAGTGTTTGAAACAATTCTTCAGCTCCCATTTTTGATTATATAGGTCTTTCTCCATTCAGAGACATAGAAGCCTGGTCTTGCATGTCTTTAAATAACTTGTTAGAGGTTTTGCCAAGACATCTGTCAAGTAGCCAGATTGTCTATGGGGGCATTCACATGTTGCTTTTTCAAACTCTGTGAAGCACACTTCTTTACATACTTGCCTATGGAGCAAAAGAAGATTATACTTTATTAGTCCTCTATAATATGAAGTTATAAAATATTATAAGCATATACACATAATTGCACATGGACATATGATTGCAGCACGTGGCACTGAAGTACACGTCTCTACACAGAGCAGTGCTCTTCATGGTTTTACACTGTACATTTAAGTTGAAACCCCATAAACATTTGTGCTGAATGAACCAAAATGAAGCAACTAAATGACCTACAAGTGAAAGCAAACAAATAAAAACACACACAATAACTAACTCCCTAGCCAATAAACAAAGGAAACCCCCAACAGAAATGAAATGGCATCATGTTCCCTCAAACCCACTGCTGTACTCTGTAAGAATACTATACAATATGTACAAAATTTACGATAGTGAACAAATGCGAACACAGCAATCCAAAAGGTCTAAATGAGCAAACAAGTGAATGGTCAAACGCACAACAGTCGAGAACAGCTACCAAATAACACCAAAACACAGCACAATGAGGTTGACAACGGAGATCTGGCTCTTCCCGCCTCTTGGGTCGACTCTCTTTTTATATTTGAAAAAGAGGTGCAGTTGCGAAGCAGCTAATTCAAAAGTGGCCAAAAAATACAGGTGTGAAGAAAGAGCAGGAACACACCTGGAATGTGATGCATCTAGATCTGTAACGGAATGACTAGAGGTAACACAACAGAATGAGAATTTGCAACCAATTTGCCATTAATTGTCACTCATTTAAGTTATCACAGTACTTGATCATTTATTGTCTCATTGTTAACATGTACTGTCTAACAGCCCAGCCCACTCTCTGAAATAAAAAAGTTAATGAAATTAATTTGGGAGGTATTGGAATCCATTGAGCCCTATGGATATGATTTCTATCTTATTCCTGGACTTATTGAGGCTGTGTCTAATATGAATGCTGACTTTCCATGTGCTTTTCTCTTCTGCAGACGCGGATAGCAGATTGGCGTGAGGGTGCACTGAATGGAAATTATCTCCGCCGCAGGTTGCAGGAAGCTGCTGAGCACATAAAACATTATGAACTTAACGCCACTCCCAAGGGCTGGTCCTGCCACTGGGACAGGTACGCGCTCCTTACCTTTCACATCTTTATCACTCCACTCCCTCCCTAGAAACTTGCTCCCATCTCACGCGTGTGACGATTGACCACATTGCCTCTGCTACATGGCAAGTACCTGACTGGTTCAAGTAGTATTGGGAAATAACGCCAAGCGAGGAGAAAGACACAAAGTTGTGGTGTAAGGGAGCGTCTGTAAAGAGCCAGCCTGGCAGCAACAGAGCCCCCGAGAGATGAGCCCAGTCACCCCCAAATCAGACAGAAGGGTTCACTAGCTCTTAGGAAGGTGCTTGCGCGTGCAAGAGCTTTGAACTTTACAGGACTGGCCCAAAATGATGGGAGAATGAGTGACACAGAGTGACTACATGGAAGCAGCGTGTCACACAAGCATCAGTTAAAGCGAAGACGGTGCCTTGCCCTTGGAGCCTGAAGGTCAGACCAATCTATTTTGTTTACTGTTTGCTTTCCATGCACCATTTGGTGATTGCATAAATGCTCTTTCTTTTACCCTCTGCTGAAGATGTCTACTTAAAGGCATCTCGGGTGGGTTTTTTTCTGTGTGAGTATTGCCATGACTGTTGATTACTAAACTTTTCAGGATTTGCTTTATTTTTTGTTCATTTTAGAGACAAGGTGGATTCTCCACCAGTTGCCCCCTTCCAATCTGGCTCTTCTCCTGGGCTTAAAGCAAAGTCCAATTCAACATTTCCTCAATGGGGAACTAGAGACCCCCTGCTCCCCTTAAGTCTCCATGGGTCTCATGATCTTGGACTGAGGTTAGAAACCAGCTGGTAAGACGTTGCTGTGTGTTTGTTTCTCCACCTCTAGAGATCACAGGCGGTACTTTTACGTGAATGACCGGACCAGTGCCTCCCAGTGGGAGTTTCCAGTAGTGGAGGAAGAGACAGAGGATGCAAAGCGTCCCCAACCCTCTACAGCTGGTCCAGAAAATGAAGGTCAACTGCTTTCTGAAGCTTCTAGTGGTCTTGTAGGTAGGTGTCTGTTTCATTACAAATACTGAGGTCAGAAAGAACAAGGATTGTAGTTGGAGAGTTTTAAAGAGCATTCTGGATGTAGTGTAATATTAAAAGTCATGGTGTAGTGCATCTCTCACACAGTTTAACATACACCTGTTCGTCTCAGCAGGTCCAACCTTTGGAGAAACCCAGTCCTACTGGTCTGCGCCTTCTCAACCCCCGCTCCCTCCAGAAACTCCACCGCCACCCCCAACAGAGCAGCCCCCTCCACCACCTCCTCCTCCAGAATCTCCTCCACCACCCCCTCCACCACCCCTCAGCGACGACGGGGAGATCGAGGAAGTGGAGATGGAGGATGAGGATGCCGAGCCACCTGCTCCAGGAACAGAAGAATTCAAGGTGAGGCTTTTTTTCCTACAAGGAGATTTTGTTTGCTTTATTGTGAGTTACATTCTTTAACCTTGCACTGTGCCTGTGAGCTTAAGTGTTTGCCTTTACCAGGCCAGTGAAACAGCAGTACCCCAGGGAGCCACAGCCAAAGCTCAGAAGCGGAAATCTCCAGGTTCAGGGCAGCTGAACAAGTCCATCACAATTGGGAGCAGTCCCATACTATACAGCCAGCCTACTGCCAGTTCAGGTGACACAAGAGACTGATGCGCCTCACAAATATGAGAATTACATAAGTCTTGCTTATTTAATTACTGCAGCCATTAACTGACTTGATTAATGAGAAGCCATAGATGCTTAGACGGTGTTTTCTGTGTGTCCACAGCCCCTGTGGTGGCTGGAAATGCATATTGGGGAATGCCTGCAGCAGTTACTCCTCACCTGCAGCCAGAGGCTTTGGTGCCACCTGTGCCAGCTCCACCCTCGCAACCACCACCTCCAGCACCTCAGCCACCAAATGACCCAGCATGTGGGAAAATGCCTGTGGACAAAACTAAGAAACTTAAAAAGGATAAGGTGGTTATTGAGTTTGTCTTTCCCGCATGCTTTCGTTATTGATTTATTTGCGTTATACTTTCTTTGCTTGTCGAGCTCACAAGTAGATGAGACACTGGTGTCATTGACTAGCTCATTAAATGTGTTTTCAGATGAAAAAGAGCAAGACCAAGATGCCATCTTTGGTAAAAAAATGGCAGAGCATCCAGAGAGAGCTAGATGAAGAGGAGAAGTCAAGTTCTAGCGATGAAGATCGAGACCAAGTGAACAACAAGAGGATAGAAGAGTGGAAACAGCAACAGCTTGTCTCGTAAGTCTGTTGAAGAACTGAGGACTTTGACCATGTTTGTACTTGTGCATGTGCGTGTTTACTGTTGGCAGAATATTAGACTGGCACTGGGAAAGCTATTAATTTCTTCTGTTTATAGTGGGAAAGCAGTAAAGAATGCTAACTTTGAGGCTTTACCTGAAGACTGGAGAGAACGGCTGTTGAAGAAGAGGAAGATAATGCAAAGTTCATAGCATCCGTCACAAACAACCTCACATTCAGTTTGGAGTGGACTGAATTGGACTACATCTTTTCTCATCCTGGTCCTATAGGATAAACTAGATCAAACTGAAGTGAATGTTTTTAATTATGTGTGTGTGTGTGCGCGCGTATGTGTGTCTGAATGTTGTACGGTATGTAAAATTACACACACCACCCATCCTCTTTCCTCAAACCCATTTGTAAAACTTAAATTTTCTGTACAAAGATATTTAAAAAGGTATCTTTCTGGTTATTGGGTTTTGTAAATTAGCCCAAGTGTACATATATTGCTTTTTTGTTTACTTTGTTCACATGAATCAAATGTCTAAAATAGTTTTTATTTCATTGTGGATTGACTTTAAAGTTAAAGCCCATTTTGATGTTGCTTTTGGGACTCATTGTGTAAGTATCTTGAGCCTTGGATCCCAAGATCATGTACTGTGGAAATTAAAAGAATTTCCTCAAAATGGATGGATGTACATGACAGACACTTTGATGCCTGGGAGAGACATCCCCAAAAATCTAGACCATATTTGCCAAGGTGAAAAATTAACAAGCCACTGTAGAATGGAGTTTTCCCACATCACTTTTCACCTAGAATTTGATGCAGACCTATAGAAAATGAAAATCTAAATTTTCTGTGGGCATCAGATATTCAGGTTCCTGGTGATGGAATTGTAAAACTTTAGTGCAGTCTGGATGTGTGTCAGATGAAACTAGCCAGATGGAATCATTGCATTCTTGATTTCTTAAATTAACTAACAATATTTCATCTTCTTCAGTGAATTAGAACTGAGAAAAGCCACCTCTATAGATATGCCAATTGTTTGTTTTAAACACTTCTGGACATTTTTTTTCTACTGCAGTGTAATTTCTACATTGAGTGTTCCGTATAGCTATGCCCTTCACTGTGGACAGAGGTTAGTGAAGTTTGTTTATCTTGTAAATAATGAATAAATTTTTTCACCTGTTGTAGTTGTTAATTTTTAGATATCTTGAAAAGGTAGTTGTAGTAAAAATCATAGATAATCTAAAGTAGCCAACAAAATACCCAGGTTTAATATTAGAAGGAAATATTAGTGGGGCCTGCATTACAGAAGAGGCATAACAGTACCATTACAATCGTCCTCAAAACATTTTAAGAGTGAAGAAGCGTTTCCTTGGTTGACTTTTTAATTCAGATGCTCTCATACACACTCCTTTTTGCCTTGCATTTATTGCTTTTTCCACATGAGGGAGGGTATCTGTCCCGTTTCCTTCCCGGAGACGCAAAGTCTTGTTTTTCGCTGACAACATGGTATCCAATCGTCCTCGTCTGCTGTATCATAGACAAAGACAAAGTCCGATAAGTGGTGCATACCAAGATAACGTTCTGCACAACAATCTTGAATTTGGGTGTGATCTGGATGCTTGTTGGCTGGCTGTTTGCTTGTGCGAATCGTGGCATTCTTAATTTGACCCATCTAATGAACATACTGATTTCGTCCTTAGGATCTCAGATCCCTCATAATGTTTTTCTTTGCGCACTGTTCTCTGCAAATCCTTGAACCGATTTGTGCATGAAAAGCCAAAGATATCAACCGTTTGAGAGTTGCTAAAACTGGTAGGCATAGCGCCAACTATCATGCCACATTCTAAGTGTCAGCTGAATACTGATACTCTTAACATCTTCAGGTAGGCTTCCTTCACTTCTTCTGATGACGGTTGGCTAATTTAGGTGTTTTAGGACATTATCACTGCTAATCGTGCCGGAGTGGAGAGCATCAGTTATAATTGAAGTGTGGGCTATAATTTCAACTCAGTTTTTCCATCCATCCATCCACTTGTCTTCCCATAACTTTTTTAAGAATGATCTACTCGCGATAAATTCAATTGAAATGGGAAATGTAAAAGTCAGTTAAGCCACATTGTCAATTGTGATTTTCACCCCAATCGAAATTTGTCCTCCGCATTTACCCATCTGTGCAGTCAGAACACACACACTAGTGATAACTAGGGGGCTGTGGTGCACACGTGCCCAGAGCGGTGGGCAGCCCTAGCCCTAGCCCTAGCCCGGGGAGCAGTTGGGGTTAGGTGCCTTGCTCACGGGCACCTCAGTCATGGCCTCAGGCCTGGGAATCGAACCCACGACCCTCCGGTCACAAGACTGGTTCCCTAACCACCAGACCATGACTGCCCCCTTACCTTATAAACCCAGATGTAGATGTTTACATACTATTAAAGTGTTATATTAAACATCCAGCAAATTCTCAAAAACATAAAACCCTATGAACAGAGGTATCACAAAATACTGCTCAAAAAATTTAAATTCAAATAAGCATTCTTGATTGACAGCCCACTGTCCCATATTATGGTAGCCTACTACTCTGCTCAAGAAGAGGTAAATGGCGCAAAGTGAGTGAGTCGGAGTGCAAATTATACAGTGACAACTGGGTGGGAGTCACAACTGGGTGGGAGTCAACCTTTTGCTAGGGAAATATACTGTAATTGTGTAATACTCACAATTACAGGTAAAGGAAATGTATAATGCTACGGGAATTACTCTGCTTATACGTTCTTACTGCATGAGTTTCAAACTTTGGTCTATTGCAGAAGGTTGCATCCCTAAACTAGCACATGCAGAGCTGGTTAAGGGGATTCTTTTGTGACTTGTGAGCCAAAACCATCACATCATCTTTACAAACTGCTGCAGATGGATGGCCTTGTTGTATCCTCATCACCTCTTCAGAAAAGTATATCAGGTGATCTGTGGTACCATCTAAACACAGCACTTTGTCACTGTTGCATCCAAGCACCAGAGTGCAATTTCTCAAACATTTGCATTTTTACATTCAGCAGATATATTTCAAGCATGTTACATCAGTAGACAAACACCATTAGAAACTCCATCTCAAGGGCTCTTATTGGTATAGCATAGCACACTTGTTTGGAAGGGGTTTCAGACCTCCTATAGTGGCAGCAGCAACTACACTATACTATGAACTGCTGGCCTCCATGAGAACATCCCTTGCATCACAATACCTCATCTGTGGAAATTATTTAGTGAGACTCTGCTGGGTTCTTGGTGAAACCAAGTAGAAATGTTTAAAGTTATTATAAACCATGTAGGCTGTTCTCAACATCTTAACCAATAAATTAGGCCTTCAAATATCCACATCATATGTCAGAATTTTTTTATTTTACATTTTACAGCAGTCATTATTGTGGAGTGTTCATTTTGAATGTAATTTATATGTAAACCGAAAGGAATGTTTGAGATGACTGGTATCAGGGAGCAAACACCAAATGTTGGGTCTCTCTGGGCCTTTGCACAACTTGGAGTAACATATTAGAGTACTAGTAACAGCAGATGATTTCTGATAATTTAAGGGGAAAGTCATAAGGTTATTGAAAATTTAATCAATAAAAATTGTGTATCTTTTGGAAAAGTCATTTCCAAATAATTTTGGCTCATCGTCTGTTTAACAGAAAAAGCGCTTGAAATCCATGGTAACAACGGTACAAGTGACGTCAGTTGCTTAGCAACTGCGAGAAGATAGTTTATTAGTTGGCAGTTACCTAGTTAGCTAACTTTGCTATGTCAATATTCAGTTTTCGTCATTAGCATTAGACAACTAATAGTTAATCGTATCTTTTTAAGTGGTGTATCTAACCACGAGCAAAGCAAAGCATACCAAATCAACGTTGTTGAAATGAACAAGACATTTCTATATAGCTAGCTAACTACGTTAGCTATCTTAACTACACGAGTGGGAACTGGGAAATGAAATGCAGGTAAGTTTTCAGCTAGCTACTTTAGCTAACACAGCTTATCTAATTTAGCGAACGTCGTGCGTGCAGACTATTAGTGCGTTCCTAAATGACAAAACATTGATATTAAGACGCATGGTCAAGTGTCATTGTATCATATGCAGTGATGTGCCAAACCGTCCTCTAAAGTAGCTGAATTCTCGTTTAAAATGTATTGTTTTTGAACAGTAAGTTAAAATATTAAGTCTATTTACACATTCATTTAGTCTGGTGGATTTAGTTTTATTGTGATGGATATCTCTACCCAGATTATTTTTTTGTTTAATCTCTCGATATATATGATTTAACATAACTTATCTATTTTCCTATGTCTTAAAAAGTCCTCAGATGACCCCTATGACAGATTCATTCTGCAACACTTGAAGCATTATGGACTTTTTACTGGTAAACCCGTCGTTTTTAGATTATGCATTTTACAAGTCTCATTTAATTGCTTATGCGATATAAAAATTATAAGTACTATAATTTTAAATGAACGAGGATTGCTTGAAGCACACTATTAGTGACAAAATAGTAGCTAGCTAGTTAGTATGATTGTGGAATTGGTTGTGTGACAAAATAAGAATCCATGTGATATCCAGAGTACAGTTAATAATTTAACCCAGCATTTAAGTTAGCTTTTTTCTTTAACATGAGGAAGAACTAATTTACTTATTTGTTTTTGTCGTTAGGTCAGAGTTCATTATCTCTTCAAACAAATGCCCCAGCCAGTAAAACACGGCATGGCACCTGCGACTCTGTAACAACAGATGTCATCCATTTACCTGCTACCAGCACAGACATGGAGGAAGAGGAAGAGGAGGAGGATGAGGAGGAAGAGGAACCAGAATTACATCAAGGAAAAGGTAAGTCTTTGAATTGTTTGTTGCGCAGTAGAATGGCTGTGAAATTCCTTTCTTACCCTCCTCTTCACTCCACTGCATATTTAGGGAAATCTTCAGAAAATGTTTAGGTTGGTACATTAGCAATGTAATTATATTTGACTGTAAAAACTCTAGTTTACATAGCAATTAAATTTTAAAGTTTACTGGTTTCTTTTGTTCTTTTTTGTACATTCTATACTGTTTTCAACTAAGGTTGTTTAATTTCCATTTTACAATGTTTTTCAGTTCACTAGATTATCCAATAAAATTCTAGAGAAGGTATCATAAAAAAATCAATTTTAATCTGTATATAAATATTTAAACATAGGTGTATAATTCTTTTGGATTTTTCTATTTTCTTCAACACCTGTATTAATAGGTGTTTAATTGTTTCTACATAATTAAACCTTGTACCTTTTTTTGTGGTTTCCAGGGGTGGGCATAAATTATTTCAACAGTGAAGTCATGGCCTATGGCACACTTTAATCACCTATTAAATGTTCAAATGTTCTGCCCTTATAAAAGATTCAGGCACTTACAAGTAATTGTTTAGAGTAATAGGAACCGGTCAAGTAATTGTTTAGAGTAATAGGAACCGGTTAAGTTAATTCACTAGTTAAACACCTCATGTTGATATCCCTTCTTCTGTTGCTGCAAATATAACAGTTCCAGTGCGAGCTGTAAGCTGTGAGATGGATTGATTTTTTTTTTATTTTTACCTCATGTGTACTTTTGTCATGCTTCTAGACTCTTTTAATGTGGAGAAATATCTCAGGACCAGGCAGCTGCTAATTGACTTTGAAGGTGGACGGCCTATCCCACGCCTAAGGGAACCGCTGGACCTATTTTCTATCCCATCCATTGCCTCTCCTTTCCAAGGTGTTCGCTGGCCTGTTGAATGTGAAGTCATCTCTGACAAAATTCATCACTTAGGTATCTAATCTATGCTTCTGCTTATGTCTTTGATGCTTAAACAAGACATTAATGCCTGACTTGAGATTGTCAGTCCGTGACTACTGTGGTCTACTGTGGTCTACAGGTGTCAGTCTGTAACAAATGTGGTTCTGTCTTTACTGCTGCTTGGAACTCAGTTTTTTGCTAAAAATGCATTTTCCCTAGCAAATTTAGTTTTGTACAACCAAAGAAGTTAAAGTGAACTGGTTTCCTAATTGTCCACCTTTTTGTGCTGTAGAATGGGAACCTCCTGAACCAGAGCCTTTTTACCAACAGACTGGCCATGAGCGGACTCCTGTGCCAGTGGGAGAAGACAGAGGACATACTGTCTACTGTATAGACTCAGGTAACAGTCAGCATGGTAAAAACTCTTTTTTGTATAATATTTATAATAAACCCTTTATAACACTGTTAAACTAATTTTGTCTTTTGGCATTTTGCATTATTAGCTACTTTCAAACAACTGTTTATAACACTATTCTTTGTTGTTCTGCATTTGTTTAAGCCACAAAAACCTCCTACTTCACCCATTCTCGTCTTGGTGGTAGCAGAGGACCTTTAAAGAGTGCCACATTTTGTGCTAGAAGCCAAGATGTGCCCACCTTATCTTTTGAGTCCCGCTTTGAGAGTGGAAATCTTCAAAAAGCAGTTCAAGTGTGAGTGTAGCATGCCAACACATCAAATACTTTTTGTTGCCTCTATGATTGACACATCTTTAGGTTTTTAAGGCAAGTACTACTAGCAGGTCTTGGGATTTACATCTACATTTGTGTTGGGATAGGACCACTAGGAACTGTCATAGAATTCTGTAAAGAGACAAGGATTTATTGATTCTGTATGATGTAAATATAGAGTTGATGGGTATATCCAATTATTTTTATATTGAAGTTTATAATAAAATGAACAGTACACAGTTATACGAGAGCTTTTTTGTGTTTTCTATCTGTTCATTGCATGTCCCCCATATCTTTTCACCTTATACCTTTATTGCCTAAAAATACTTAACTGACATAATAATTTCCAATTAAATAATTAATTAATTAGTTTATTAGTTTCATTAACTAATTTAACTTCCAGTTCAGGACAAGAACATCTGAAAGTCCTAGAGTAGTGTGGACCCTGCTTATTCATGATAGTTATTATTTCCGTGTATGGTGAACGTATACAGTGATGAGTGCTATTTTCTTTTTTAGGGGTATCTATGACTATGAGCTCACCCTGCGCAATGACATGTATACCACAAAGCATACACAGTGGTTTTACTTCCGTGTGTCGAACATGAAAGCAGGTGTCACCTATCGTTTCACTATCATCAACCTGATGAAGTCCAGCAGCCTGTATGAAGCAGGCATGCGTCCTCTGTTGTACTCCGAGATTGCTGCCTGGATGAATGGAGAGGGATGGCGACGTGCAGGCACCAACATTCGGTGAGTTCATATGTCAGTTATTCAGACTTAGTGATCAATTAGGCTTTTGCATAAACACCACACTACTGCCCTGTCCCTATTACAGGTACTATCGGAATCACAGTGAAATAGAGGGCAAGGCACTGTATTCCTTTACCTGGACACTCCAGTTCCCCTTCGAAAATGACACCTGCTACTTGGCCCACTGCTACCCGTATACCTACTCAGACCTCCAGCGCTACTTGCACGGTGTGATGACAGACCCATCCCGGGCAGCTCATTGTAAAGTGCGGGTACTCTGCCGTAGCCTGGCAGGAAACTCCGTGTATGTGCTGACTGTCACAGCCCCCTGTACCAACTGGCATGAACGACGAAGCAAACGGGCAGTAGTAGTGACTGCACGGGTGCATCCAGGAGAGACAAATGGGTCATGGATGATGCAGGGCTTCTTGGATTTCCTGCTAGGCCAGTCACCTGATGCGTGTCTGTTGAGGGAAACCTTTATTTTTAAGGTGAGGAGATGAGCGCACAAAGCCCTTTTTTTCTTCTGCATGAAAGTTTTTTCTTTAAACTTTACAAATGAAATGGAACAACACCGTATGATGATATATTTTACATTTTGAACAAAACATTTTTGGATGGGGCCAAAATGTTTGATGAAGGGAAATTATACCATCTGTAGGTGGTGCCAATGCTGAACCCTGATGGTGTGGTGGTTGGGAATTATCGATGCTCACTGGCAGGATGTGATCTGAACCGCAACTATCGCACTCTCCTACGGAACTCTTTCCCCTGTGTTTGGTACACTCGCAATATGGTGAAACGGTGTGTAAAACACCTTGAATATTTGTTACGTGTAAAAAATGAGATTTGATTTAAAGAGATTTGATTAAAAGCATTATTGTAACTCTTTAGGTTGCTTGCTGAGAGAGAGGTAGTGCTCTATTGCGACTTTCATGGCCACAGTAGGAAAAACAATGTGTTCATGTATGGCTGTAATGATCGGAAAGATGCTTCGCTACATCTTCAGGAGCGCATCTTCCCTCTGATGATGAGCAAGAATGCCACAGACAAGGTGAAGATGTCATAGGGCTGTATCAGAATATCAGAATGGTTATTTAAGTTTCATTTAATACCACTAATTTATTCATTATATTCTAAAGTGTGGTGATAACGCAGCATAGTTGTTTGGTCTAGTTTTCTTTCAGGAGCTGTAAATTCAGAATCCAAAAAAGCAAAGAAGGCACTGGTCGTATTGTGATGTGGAGGCTGGGAGTTAGAAACAGCTATACCATGGAGTCCACCTTTGGAGGTTCAAATTTGGGTAAAGGATTTCAGAAAGGCCATGCAAATTTATGCAGTTCCTTGCAACGATTTTCTTTGTGCTACATAAGCTACATAAGGTCATGCAATTTATGGTCATGCAAGACTGGAACACAGCACCTCAGGTTTTTTTCCACTTCTCTAAAGGATCAGTAAATTATTGTGTAAATTAACAGTCTGGTCATGCAGGACTGGAACACAACAGACTCTTCATTTATCAGATTGGATGTTTAGGACTCAGTAAACATCGAACTATGTTTTAAATTGTGCAGTGCTATGGATGTACTGGACTAAGTTACAGGATCTCATCTAGGCGGTTGTCATTCCAAAAATTGCTCAGCAGCTTTTTTTCATCATTGAAAGGTGAAAGGAAAGGAACTCATTTCTCCATTGGAGATCTGAAGTCCATGGGCTATCACTTATGTGACACCTTGCTGGACTTCTGTGATCCAGACCAAACCAAGGTTATATATTTTCACACTTTCTGCTTGATAATTTAAAAACTTGTTTTGTATCATGCCTAAAACATCATAATTATGTAAAATACTAAACATTTCTAATAATTTGTCAATTATTTTGCTCCTGAGGCTGCACATTGTCTAATGGAGCTGGAAGCTTTGCTCAGGCAGGAGATCAGGAAGAAGCTGGGTAGGGACATGGAGGACCTAGAAGACCTTTCTGATGTAGACGTTGAATCAAGGTGAAAAGGCCCATATAGGTTTTGCTATGTAAATTTGTTTTAATTGCACATCACACAAAAGCATCACACACAAAAAAATCAAAATGCAACATTAAAGGCCTCATCAGGAATAGCATAAATAGCTTCTTGATCATGCCAGGAGCAAATTGTGGTTCAGAATGGCCTTTTAATAATAGAGGCCAACTACCATGAAATCTTGAATAAACACTGTGAGAACTATCTATATTTGACAATAATGTTGGCTCATTCCAGCACAAGTGGATCAAATAGCACAGAATCAGATGACCTGCCTGTTCATCTGTTAAACTGTACAGACCAGGTGCAGTATTTAGTTCACTAATGAATATACACAATTTCAATTCCTTAAGGACACTGTTCATTTGTAGATTTCCTGAATTTTCCCTTGCTTATGATGGCATTTTCAAGTTGTATTTGCTTTGTCAAGAATATCAAAGTTAAGAAAAAGCATTTGCGGAGCAGAAAGGAAAGGAATAGACTACGGCAGCAGCAGACACAGAATGTATCGTCCAAGATCCTTCACAAAAGTGTCAAACACACAGTAAGCTTAACATGGCCAGTATTCCAAGTGTCTAAAGTGTCAACCCCCAGCATTACCTCAGCTTGGAGTCTTTCTCTTCTTGGCAGGATTCTTTATTGTCAAATGAAGATCTGCTGAAAGGGAGGATCCAAGAGAAATCAGTGACTCCAGTGAAGGACATGAAAGAAAAGAGACAAAATGTAATGAAATGTAGATAACTACATGAAAAATCATGTTAAAACATCTCCACAGTAGTACTGAAATATGTTTGTTTCTGTATTCAGAAGTTAGTAGTGAGGGTTCATCAGTCCAGAAGATCTTGGATCCCACATCATACCACACGCATTGGTGTCATTGACCATGAAACCTTTTGGATGAACAAGCCAGACAAGGTATAGTGATACTATTTGCTCTACATCAGTTGGGGTTCAATAGGAAGTGTAGGGTTCCCATTTACCTGTGCACAAGTAATTTGTAACTTCATGTACTCTGACTAGATGAAATTCTGTTTTATGAGAGTTAATCACTCATTATCTGTTCTGATTTGTTGAATATTATTTAGATATTTAATTAATTGTATTGCTAGCATGCATCAAACACACTTCTGTCATTCAGAATCCATATTTTGAGGCTATGAGTGCTGACTATCTCTGCAAAGGAGACTTGACAGATTCCAGTCAACAGCATGTCTCAGGTAAATTAGTAATATGTCAGTTCAGCCATTACGTACTTGTTAACCTCTTTTCATGGAGAATACATTTAATATCTTGATTAAGCTCTTATGATAATCAGAACAGTAGTGTTATCACCATGCAAGGTTCCTTGTGAGTCAATATGGATCATTAACCTTTGTCTTGTTGAGTATGGCTTAGGTGTATTCTCCTGCCTTAACAGAAGAGACTAGAGGGACGATGTGTCATTATGCCTCATGCTACCGGAGGCAGGGGCAGCGCCAACCCCTATCTGTCTCTGCAGTCCGGCACAGACCTCTGTGCCAGTCCTCCGTGCCAGTCCAGCCCTTGCTCTTCAGTCCAGACACCAGAGGACACCCAAGAATAAGAGGTGTGTCCATAACTTTGGTACTTTATTTTTTTGTACATTGTTTTGCCTTCTTGTGCTCTGAGGTCCCTTCAAGTCTACCCACTAATCTGTCTCCTTTTTGTTTTCATGAGTACTTGCTGGACTGATCTGTGTGAAAGTTTAAAACATTCAAATGAATTTAATTGTTACATTTCACAGGAAGATACTCTGTGACGAACATTTCACTGCATAGGTAAGTACTCCGTATATATATTACATTGCAATATATGTATGCTTTGCCCAGTGTGGTCTGGAAGGCAATGTTCTGTTTTCTATTTTTCACTGATCTGCCCTGTATGTCTGTGATATTTTTGTAGAGCTGTGGTAACAGATAATGTACAGTATCGAGTTGTTCCAGAGACGGTTCCCACCAGAGGACTGGAGGCCTGCCACTCAGCACATTTCAGTCCTGCCCACTCTCTGAACCAGCAGAAGCTCAGGCAAAAACAAACCACCACCATTTCATTCAAATACTACGTGCCTGAAAAACAAAACACCTTGGGCACCCTGAGGATCAATCATAGGAGAAATGCGAGAGGTGGAGATGATTCATATTCACATATGCATTATTGGTGCTGCTAACTTCAGAGAAAAGTCTTGAAATGATTGTTTACGCACAAAAGTTTAAAATGAAAAACTGATGAAGGATTAAAATGACAGAGCTGAAAGACAAAAAAGGCACGAGCTAAGGTGTATTTCTGTGTAATTATTTTCAGTTTAATATAAACGTTTATATGGAAAAAAAAAAAAAATCCTAACATTTATAGCAGGACAAATATTTAAGGTGTAGCATAATTCCATTACTGTAGGCATGCTAGATTGTTTGAATAACAAAATCAAATTATATTTTATTTGCAACAGAAATCTTTCATTATACTACACTTGTGTAACTTTGTATTGATATTTAATGTTAGATCTCAGATATCAATATTTTTCAGTCTTAGCAGTTCCAACAGCAGGACTGGCACAACCAGACACTGAGCAAGCAACTGAATCAGAGAAACTCGGTGAACAAGAGGACATTTTATTTTTTCCTGATCTGACAAGCATAGACACCAGTGGAAAAAGGTTACTCTGCCTGGTTTTCCCCATAACGCATACTTTTGTTGTCATTTAGTAATTCTTAATTATTCTTCTTATCATTATTAATTTAATATTTATATATTATTGTTAATATGTTATTATTGTTGTTGTTATTATCTTAATATTAATATATTGTGATTAATATGTTATATTATTATATATTTGTATTAATTATAGCCTTTACAATAGAGTGCTATTGTGACCTGACTCCACAGCCGTGACAGGCCCCAAGGAGGCCTGGCTGGACTGGGAAGTCTGCGTCTGGGAAAGTTACCCGGTGGGACTGCAGGGCAGCAGATGTCAGGAGGAGATGCAGCTTCATCAGGTGCTCTTCACAGTGAAGGCAGGTGTGGTGTTTAATGAAAACACTCTGCTTTGAAAGCTCCTTTTTGTAATTTAATGTCATTCATTGTGAGTTTAGAACCTCAGGTTCAACACTGAAGAAATAATTGCTTTTCATTGGGGAATCCAATTTTCTTCCTTTATGCTGTTCTAAAGTTTTACTTCTTTACTTTCTTCTACCTTCACAGAGTCTATGATTTATAGAGTTTGATAACATTCTAGTGAAAAGCTAAAAGCTACTAGCTTGTGAAGAGGATGAGTGAAAGAAATTGAAAGAAAACCAGAAGGCTGTCAGGGTCACTCTCATTTCACATAATGGTCTGGAAAACCATGGAGACTAGGGATGCAAGAGCTTCTTGCTGTATTCCTTTGTCTTTATTGTACCTGCCATGTAAAACCTCACAATGCCAAAGAATATAATATTAAGGTCAACCTCACATGGTGGCATCAGTAACATGATGTTTTAAGATCATGTTGCCATGTTGAAATAGATGTTTTGTGCAGCTATACAGTCAACATTCATAATTTAGATATACATATTTCAGTAATATACTTTATTTTGCATTCAGTTCAGCAAAGTACATTTTTGTTGCATTATAAAAGTGAAGACAAGGATACTTTGAACAAGGATGATATGGACATATCATTGCTTTGTTTAATTTTAAGAAACATTTTAAGAAATTCAGATTTATGAAAACTTGTTGCATGTCTTCATTCCCCCTTATGCATTTTGTTAGTGTTTGAATACTTTTTTAAATATGCTAGATCTGTAATACTTTCAGTGTAAATGTGTTTGCTATATGAAAAAGGAAATAAATAGTCTTTATGTAACCTGTAGTTTTGGTAGATATATAACAGTAAAGTGGGAGTGATTCACTACAAAATACTTCATAGGAACATTCCACACATTTCCATTCAAGATAACTATTTACAGTTATGTACACACAGACATGTATTATCTTGCCAGGTGGTTTCTTTTAAATGATAATTTATCTGTTTTGTACAAGTGATCACTGTTACCAAAGATGAATACGGGTCATCATGAATAGATGTACCGTCATGCTTTGAATTCTTGAATTCCACTAAATTGTCGAAGGTGGAAGCGGCTTTCTGTGTGTCTGACCATTGCACGCAGAGCAGCAAAACCAGAGAGAGCCTGCATGTGTGGGTTAAAAAATAACAACAAAGAGTACAGTAAGATTCTTCTTAGAGCTTTCTAAATAATATAAAATGCTCATGTGTATACTATCCCTACCTCTACCAAAATGAATGAGGCCAGAATTATGTGAACTCCTCTCTCCAAAGGCTGGATGAGTATAGCTTCATTGAAAAGCTGGAACAGTATCAGAGGAAACTGCAGAAGGAGACTCAGGAGCCAAAACCCAGCCAGTTCAGGAACCTATCATAAAGCATTATATGTAGGATTGTAGGTTTACAAATTTGCTCGCTATGTAAATGCATTTGGATAAGATACAGAAGTCATGTACCTTACCTTTTCTTGTAAATTCCCTGCGTACCCCAAGTAAAGTCTGATTGCCTCTATGAGAGTCATTAAAATTAGTATAGTAATTAGGATGAACTTGTAGTAATCTTGGAGTGCGGGATACTGGGTGAGAAAAATAAGTATCTAAGTCAGAAACCCAAAACTTCCATTACAATCAACTGTATCAAACAGTCCACCGTTAACTGCGAAGGAAAACATCAATTACTTTGAGGTGCAGCATCACCACTTCACTAATCCACCAAAAAGGAAAGAACCACATGTTGAAAAAAAGTGACATCTGTAGAGGCAGACTGGATACGACGTCTGCATCTATGGACGGAACAAGAATGGATGTGCATTCAACGCGTGTTGGAACAGGTAATGCAAAAGTGTAATTTAAATTTAGCTGGTCAGCATAACTAGGTGGGTAAGAAGCCAAGCTAGCAATGCTAACAGTGTCAATAGACAAAGGCTAACATCAAGTGTCACGTCAGACCAGTTCTAGATACACAGCTGGTTAGCTAAATATGCTGATTTAATAGTCGTTTGCTAGCTAGATAATCCTAGCAACAACTAATATGTGGCTAGCTAACAGCCAAGTTGGCGTTGTCAGCTAGCTTGCTGAAAAGGCTAGCTAGCCAGATAATGAAGCTGATTCTATCTAGATGTAATTCAGCAACCAGGCATCCAGGCTGTAGAAACTCACGCTGATTCAGAAATGTGACGTGATCCTCAGGCGAAAGTTCTGAATGTCTCTGATCTACAAATACAGTTCTTGAAAAATCTCCCAAACGTCTTCTTATGGGCTCTGGGAGATCCATCGTTTAAACGTCCCTGCATCCAGGTTTGCCTGCCAGCTAGCTAGCATAGCTAACGCCAACCACCGGTTATTGTTACCAGGATCATTTGAAATCAAAGGAGTGTCTAGATTAAAACGTATTGCGTTTTAAACACTCGTTTTTATTTATCATAGGATCGGATGTAGATGATTTTTGAAAAGGCTATTGTTTTTAAAGAGAAAACTTCTAGATTTGACGCATTTATACGTTTATTTGCTTCGCCAGATTTACATTTAAGAGAAGGCATAATGCTAATTACATTTTAATTAGAAAGAATGGCTTTTGCAATTGAGTTGCAGGGAAGTTCCAAATCAAGATATCTGCAATTCATTATTGAATATCTGAAACATAAATCAAGATTGGGTATCCAAAATTAAATGAACACTACTAGTCATAAATCAAATTAGAGATATGTCCACTTTGTTTCTAATTAATAATTAATCCGATTTAGCTTTAAGAGTTTATTAAGATTAAAAAATATTTTAAATACATTTTTAGATTTATGAAAACGAGAATATTTTTAGATTTCTGAAAACAAGCTTTAGTGCAAATTCTTTAAATCTTGAAATCAGCAAATCCCATTAAACATCATCCAAGATCTCCATGCAGAAAGATACTGTCCCGAACCTTAGCTCCCAGGCCTCTGGTACAAGCTTGAAAGAAAAAGAGCACCTGGACGAGGGTGAGTGGGGAATGTTTTTAATGTATAAATGCATAATGTATAATATCTAAATGTGTGTTTGATAGGAAGAGTGAGCAGGTGTTATCCATGACTTTTGATCAGGGTCACTTTACCATTCACAAGCAATATAAATGTTTAATATAATTAATATATTATTGAATCTAATATTTAATCCTGGCATATTCATGTAATTGACAGCTAATACAACACACATGTAAAGCAGCATTAAACTCATGGAATGTCTCTTATCCAGTCAAATTACTTGTCAGAACTAACTGTTGTAAACCTTAGAGATCATAGACATTTTTACATAGGTGTCACACTGGTTGCTGCATTGTGGGTCAACGTTGCCACCACATTGGTGTGGGCATCTTGTCATAACTCAGAAAATAACACTGCAGAGTGTTATGCAGTTAGGTCTTGCCAAGCCAGAGCTCAGGGAATCACCTTTCAGGGGTGTGGATGATTTTATATTGTACGACAATTATGGATCGTCAAGCAAAACCCATTAAATGTTAAAATGGCTCCATATTTCCACATTCCACATATTTCCTGGAGTTCCTAATATGGGTATGATCCCAACTAGATGATGTGTGACTCAAGTGTTCTATCCATAATTGACCAAGTGTGAGATACAACATACAGTATGATAGCTACAATGACCTATAATGCACCGTGTAGGCTAACAAAAAATTATATAATACTGTACCTAATCCAGCACTTTTAGTTTATGACAACCATAAAATACAGTTTATAAACCAGCTGTTCAAAGGACATTTGACTAAAATCAAATTGGATTTAACTTGTACTGGATTTAAATCTCCATCAGAGTAATGTTAAAATTTTATTATGTAAAATACATGCCTAGAAAACATGAAACCCTGTACTTTTCAAACAAACAGTCAATTCATATCCTGGCCTATCACACCCATGTATGACTTCCCCAGCATATTGGCATGAATTGTGAATTTGCATGCTTTATATTTTTCTTAATTTTTATTACATCTTTTTATAGAAATATACTTTATTGATCCCTGAGAAAATTGCAGGGTTACAGAAGCTGGACACACATTTTAGCATTTTAGCATGTTCTTTCACAACATAACCTACCAGATTCTATTTGACAAATATAAGGTATCATTAGAACTGAGGAAAAACAAAACAAAAAAACAAACAAACAAACAAAAAAACTAGCTAGATTTGCTATTGTTTCTCCAACTAAGCTAGGTAACAAGCAGATAAGTTCTTTCAATATAAATTGACTGACACAACAGCTTAATTTTTTTCTTTTTTATCTAACCAGGGGCTAGCTTCTCCAAGAGAACATTAAACCTCTCCATCATCTTCTCTCATCTCTCTCATCATCTCTCTCTTCATCTTGCAATAAGAGAATTATTATAATAAGTTGACTGTCATAGGAAAATAACATGTAATATACACGTGCGTAATATACAGTCCAAAACAGGCAGGGTACACATAAGGCTTGGAGTTTGTGTGACACCAGCGTCTAGGGTCTGACCCAAAGATTTAGGCCTGTATATGCATAAATACATATCTGTTTCTAAAATCTGGCCATCATGCTGAAGTTACAGGATAGTTTCCAACGAGGTTCCCGAACAATCCACTGTGTCATAAAATCGCAGACAGGTTTTATGCTGTAGCAGCTTTTCAGAGAGATGACTTTGTCTCACTCCTTTATCTAGTTCAACACCCAGGTTAGTATATCTGCACAACAAAACATTGAATTGTTAAAATTGATACTCAATGTGAAAGTTTCTGAGACAATATTTGTGCAGGAATATTGCACAACCTAGTCATAAAGCATTTCCATCAGTATTTGTAGGTGGTGTGATGCAGCATCACCTATTTCTAGGACGCAGATGGGATAGCTTACACAAAGAATGAAATCATAGCCTACCTGCAAGATACTTTCCAGAACACCAGTGTATTTATGGCCATCAACATCGCCAATGTAAAGAAAAATCTTTCCATATTACCATTGCTGAGTGTATTTGGATAAAAGTTCCCTGCAAGCAGAAGTGATTGAAGTGTTAGTTATGTGCAGTAGTTTGACTCCCGTGTACTTTTTCATCTAAGGAGGAAACACAGCACAAATACACAAAGAATTTTACTGCTTTAAAGATATGCCAAAAGGTCTGAGGAGGAAGTTGCCTTACCACCAGACACAAGACAAAAGAGCTGAACCAAAAAGGCACCCAAAAAGCATCCTGCTCCGTAGGACAGAGTAAGGAAGTGCAGAGAAATGCCTCTGAGGTTGCTCGGAGTCAGACAGAAAGAAATGAGGGAGCCTGAAAAAAAGGGACACAAGAATGAAATGTGTGAAGGAGTCAAGGACATCTGCAATATATTATTATGTTCTGCTTTTAGCTAAATAGTAGGATGTGGTAGGTGTGATCATGCCATTACTGAGTATCAATGGATCTTACAGAGAACAGTTAGAGGTTTTGCATTTGTGGACAATATTAAGAATTGATGCTTACATGCTGGTGTGACAAATGCCTCTGCTACACCCAGTAAGATGTACTGAGGTGCAAGTTGAAAGCAAGCCATGGAGGATACATGCAGAACTGTGCCCGACAGAGTCTGCTCTACCTGAGAATAGTCTTTCCTTTGGATCTCAGTGATACCAGCAACTAGTACAGAGAGAGCTGCACAGGTATGACCCACTGCTAGAAGAGAACACAAAACAGAGCAGATCTTCTTTTAATCTCTTAAGTTTACTTAGTGAATCTTGGAATCAGTTAACTGGTATGTATGTATCATTTAGTGGAGAAGCATACTTATGAATTTGGTTGGAGAAGGAGGTGTTTTCTTTAAAGATAGGTAGCAAGTGCTCACAAATTCCAGTAATGGTGCTAAAATTAGCAATGGCAGAATACTGATAACGTTCAGTGCTGCTATTGGTAAGAGGAAACCATTGATGTTCAGGTTTGAATGCATTGTCTGAAGATAGTATCCTGATGGAATCTGTAAAAACACAAATGTAAGACAGAGGCTTAAATTTAGAAAACATAATATGAATATGTAAATAATGTCTTTCTCATCTCCATTCCACCCATCAGTGCTTATCCTTCTACTGTTGTTCCTCTAACATGTTTTCTTTTTTCTCCTCACCGATGAAGTCCTAGACAGCTCTGACATCAGTAACAACCAACCAGTATCTCTTCTTTATTTTCTCTCAAAGATTCCTAATTGTACAGAATATACCCACTTCTACCCAATTGTACAGTCATTCTCACTAAGAACCAGCTCCACGATGCAAATAAGTTTGGCTTCACACTGGCACTCTCTACTGAAATTAACTTTACATTGATGGAGAAGCTCAATGTGGCTAGAAAGCCAAAATGTAATCGGTCCTGATTCTATAAGACCTCTGCTGCTTCAAGATTCACCTCTCTGTCCTCTTCAAATTAGAAATCACTGACTCACAGTGGAAATGGTTTGGTTCCTACCTAGAATGTCACTTTTATTATGTGACTCCATATAGACTCTCCATCAATATCCTACAAGGCTCAGTTCTCTTTTCTCTCTGCACTTGCTTTTTTGTTGATATCATCTCCTCCCATGGAATCTCCTACCATTGCTATGCCGATGATACCCAAGGAATCCTGTCCTGACATGCAGATTTCTAGCCACATCTCAGTATGTTTGGCTGACATCTCATGCCATGGCAAGACAGTAATGCTACACGTTCCCAGAGTCCTCTTGCCAAGTCTTTTGAGAATTCCTTGATCCAAGAATGCAATACATCTTGATGTAATTGTGGATGACCAAATGTCATTCTCGGCTCATCACAAACATAACTCCTAATCAACATTTGGAGCGTTCTTTTCTATCTAGGAACGCCATCCAGGTTCAGTCTCTTGTCTCCAGGCTTGACTATTGCAACATACTCCTGGTGGGTCTTCATATGCATGCCATCAGGCAACTGATCCAGAACCCTGCAGCAATGGCCATGGTGAAAACCAGATCTGTACCTTAAGCCCCTCGAAGTTCAAGTATGATCCAAACTGACCAACCATTCTTCAATGATGGACAAAAAGCATCAAGACTGTTCCCTATTCTGGCACCCTGGTGGTAGAACTCACTCCCACTGGCTGACTGTACAGCAGAGGTCCCCACTGTTTTCAAATGCTGACTGAAGACTTATCTCTTTGGCAAGCACTTAAATGTAACCTAACTCAAATCAAATGTTATATATGTATATGTAAATAGGAACAAAATTGTCATGGATTAACCAAATCCATCATCAGTAAGATTTTAAAGAATTAACCAAATCTAGTGTTTTTGTTTTATTTTTCTAATAGGCTTTTTGAGCTACCAGCGATGCATCAACTTCAGCACAGTTCAGTATACTCAGAGGAAGCAGAGGAGGCAAGCTTGCCATCTGTCCTGTTCAGTGAATCTATCTTCACAACCCTCTGGCTATACAAGGTATAACTTACACAAACTTGAATCCCAGCTATACCACACACTTTTAATCCAATATTCATATTTCCCTTTACCCCTGGAGTTCAGTGTACTTTGTAAACAGATTATTTAATTGTGTAATATAACGTTTCCTTTTGATTATGTGTTCCTTGTTTACTTGCCTGGGTAATACAAGCACGGTAGAGAAGCTGAAGTCCAAATAGAGGGAAAAGCTTCACCAGGATTTTCACATTTTCTACACTCGTTTCACTGTAGTGTCCTCCATTGTTCTCCTTGGCACGGTCAAGCCAGCTAGCCACGTCTCCACTCAAATGACGATAATGGAGGCAACACATTTTTAGGGAATTTAAAAACACACCCAGTGTGGTGAGTATTGAATTACCTGTATATTGTTCAAAACACACAAAGTTTATGATTTTAGAAAATATCCATGAAAAAAAACATTAGGTACAGTGATGCATATATCTATAGTTTATATATTATGTGGGTAAGTTATGTCAACTAAATCTATGATATCTGGATCTATTGTATGATCTATGCATCTATTCTAGATTCTTTTAGTTTCTGTTTCCTACCTTTTTTGGGATTAAAGATGAGATTGTTTCGTGCCATATGTATTGCGATGAGAGCCAACAGAACAGAAGTGAAGGGAATGAGAAAGCCCAGGTTTTTGGCCACAGATTGCTGGATATAAGCAATTCCCAAGTACACAACTGCAGCATTTAGATTAACGAGCCAATAGAGCCTGTGGGCAAAATATGCACTTATAACATTATTACATCTTCACCATATCTCCCAGACATTTTATATAGATTTCTAATTCCTCATATTTATGTAAACATAATCATCAATAATAAATCATACTATTTACCAGTTGAAAAAGGACAGTATCTGGTGTTGGTTGTAACCTTGAAGGTGATAGCCTGCTAATGGGCAAAGGACAGCACGTATTCCACCAGTACCGACAGCAGCAGCCAGCAGTCCTGTGTAGAAGAGAATATGTTGCTCCTGTGGCTGAAGCTGGTGAATAGTATTGTGTGTATCAATGTAGAAATCCTCGAAAGGGAATGCAACTACAGGGAGCATTGCAGTTCCTAGGAAAGGAAGATCAACAGCACAATGGTTAGATTCTGTATTCTGAAATGTTAGGGCTAGAGATAATGTCTGTTTGAGGTTGATATAATGTAGCCTTATTCTTAATGAATAAAGCCAGGAACATGTTTAAATTTTCATCAGGCTGTTTATTTTACATATGTGTGATTGTGATTATTTCACAAAACATTACTGCTTGAAATATAGATGCTGTTTATAAAAAGTGCACACTGACTACTGAGTTTTGAGTGAGCAATTTTTAAAAGATTTTTACAATAGATTTTTGGAAGGGATGATTTTTAATACTCATAAGCTTCATGCATTGGTAAACTTCTATGTGCCAGATTTTCTGTCATATATTGTGAACTCTTCTGTATTCTACATGCCTTACTGTATTTATTGTATGACAGACTAAAACACAGTTCTTGAGTTCAATAAATTGATGTTTTAATCCATGTTTCATATGTCAACATTCTTAACAGCTTAACAGCTCTTGTACAGACTTTTAAAAATACGGAGTTTTATCAAAACTCACATTACAAATGTAGAATCTTGTTGAACACACCTTCTGATAATTGAAAACCTTTCAGGACTTTGAGCTTAGTCATGAGATCAACTTACCAAAGAAATGAAGGAGAGTGCAAAGATAGAGAACTTTTGTCCTTCCCAAACATGTCTCTGCAAACCAGCCCACAAGAACAGGTGTAAGTGTACTGGCTCCCACAAAACAAAGGTTCACTGTGGCTGCTTGATAATTGTCATATCCCAGCTTGATGGTGCAAAAGAGGATCATATTGCAAACAATCCCAAAGAAGGTGAACCTCTCGAATAACTCCACAAAAAGAACACAGATAATCACCTGTAGCTTCTTTTCAGACTTTAGAGGCTTACATGGATTAACCATCCCACTTGGGCGGCGAGTGGTGGAGACCCTTTGGAGTGGATGGCCATCATGAAGGCCAGGAACATTCACAGCCACCATGCTGCTTCTTGAGGTCCTCCTTTAGAAGTGTTGTTGAGGCACTGGAATATCACCTCTATCCATGCTTGAAAACTGCAAGAGCAATTTCACACAGCCCTGTGAAGTCTTATGTATGGCTGCATGTAAATAAGCACGCACTGCTCCTCTGCCGAGAGTCCTGGGAAATGTTTGTTCTCCTATTCTCCGCACTAGTGTATGAACTTCTGGTCTCTGGCTTCTGGGGCACCTCATTAGGACAGTGGACATGATACCAGTGTGATGGCACGAGCTTTGATGATGAAACTGATATCAGGAATGTGTGACATATTTTCATAATGAGTTTCTTGCTGGTTCTAGATTATGATTAGTTATTTTGTCAATACCCCCAGATAATAAAAATAGTGTATAGATATTGAGGTGTCAGGCAGAACATGTAAAGACCTTACAGTAGTAGTGTAGTTTATGTGATGTTTTAATTCCCTGGATAATTTAAATCTGATCAGAACATACACATACATGTTTTGTAGTTTTATTTTAAATAAGACTTTTTAAAGAAGGAAAAGTAATATATTTTAATATATATTTAAATTTTGTCTCTGGGTTGAGGTTTTTAAAATCAGTGTTTAAACAGTAAAGTTTTAGTTATTTACTATTAAATAGATAGAAAGCAGCAATATTATTACAGACAGTTCTGAAAGTAAGTTTGCAAGTACGCATCAAAGTGATGGTTGCCGAGGCTAAGTAAATTAAAGCTAATTAAATACTTAATGATTGGAGATGCCTACAGCATGTAACGTGGATGTGTGAAAGACTTCGGTCCTCTGTGTTAGGCCTGGGTGTCAGGCTTAGTAAGAGGAGAAGGCCATGAAGTGTGAATTTAGTCACCTAAATGAATCTGCTCACTTTTGAAACGAGTCCCTGAAAATGGTTAGCATGTTTTTGGAAGGTGCAAAAAAATGTCCAAAACCTAGACTTAACAATAGACCATATCCTTTGTGATATTTTAAGCTATTGTTGAATAAATAACTTTTAACAGCTAGTCAAAAGTAATTGTACAATAGTTCAGCTATTCCAGCTAGCAAAATGGAAAGGGTAAATGTTAATTATTTTTTGTGCCTTGATTTTCAAAAAGACAAATAATTTATTGGAAGAATTTTTTTCTTGGTGAATTCTCAGCTTCTTTGTTATTGTTTGTGGTTCTTGCTGGCTTCTTGCCAATTGGCACCACAAATGTACTGTTCTGTATGGCTGCGGTGTGCTGGACTTGAATATTTCTGCCTGAGCTCACCAATTATAAGCAGAGAAAGAGCCACACTGGTGGGGCTGACTGAGTGTGAATGGAGCTCTGAGCTAGTAGAGTTGCACTGAAGAGAGAGAAAGGAAACCAGTAAGACTGAAAGAATACCAGCTCTGTGTGGTGCATCAGTGAATACGCTTGTAGTTTGGTTGCCATGGATCCCATCCTGTTTCATCATGGACCTGAAGCACTTGCATGAAATCATTTCCATTGTCATTTTTGTTTCGCTTTTAGTTTTACATGTAACTGTTGACATTATTTAAGAACCGCCATAAATGTATGTGATATTATCTAAATTTTACTTTTTGAAAGTTCAATTTGCTCCAAATATGCATTTACTATTAATATTATTATTTTATATTAAAAATACTATAATTGATTTTGTGCCAGTAAATCTAAATTACAGTTGTTAAACGTTCCTCTAGGAGGCACTGTTTGAATTGGCATGGATAAGGCATGGATTACCAGGATACATAAACTGAAAAATATTATTTTAAGACCAGCATTTGTGTAACGTATAATTTTTGTTGAATTCAGTTTATTTACAGTATGAACTGCACGACTATGTGCACTATATAGTTAAATGTATCATTCACTTCACTTTCAGTTCTGAGAATCCAAAGTGCAGCAAATGTGTTCCCCCTATTATAACACCTAATTCTGGTAATAACTACAGGACCTTTCTTAATTAGGTAATCAGACAAAACCATTTATGTACTGTACGGTCCCAACTGCTGCACAGTTAATGTTATGTTATGTTAACTCCTCTTTACATTGCTGTGATTCACACGTGCTGGTAGACACCACGCAGTCACGGTAAATGCGTCGTCGTAGATTCTCTAATAGTGCCTTATGAGCTTGTACTTAACGCTATGATCCACAGTGGCAGCTGGCCAATAGAGGGCGCTAGGATGCCTCCCTCGCTATAGTGGAGAAATTTACATTTTATAATTACATATTTTTTAAATGCACAGTAAGGTGTAAAATATAAAATACACGGGTGGGGGACGCACAGCCAATCACTGACCATGGATGACACATGACACAAACATAGCAAAATATAAAGCCAGTCAGTGTCCTTGAATTGATGATAAAGCATAAAGGGTGCTTCATTCACCTTGCATGGACTGGACAGGTACTAGTGGTGGAGTAGGAACATTTGCTGTTGACAATGGTGAACACGGTTATTCCAGACAACATTTCTGGCGACCCCAAATTCAAAATGAACTAAGAAACTACATGATGCTGAGTGACTTGCTAAGATGGGTGTCTAGCTACATGGTTATGTTGTAATATGGATTTTGTGGTAGTCTTTAATTTATAGTACCAGTGAACCAGCTAAGCTAGTGAAACCTAGGTTTGCACTTGTGTTAGTTTACTGTTAACATAGTTCACTATCTAGCTAACTGGTTGTTCATGGAAATTAGCATTTCACAAATTCACAAACAGCCCCACCTAGAATAATTTTCACAAGCCACCACTGCTACCGTAGGTTTTTTAATGCTATGTAATTTAGGTTCTTTAATAGGTTCATCTGATAAGACCTTATAAGTTTGTACTAAAGCTATACATAGACGTTTAACATCAGGCCTTGATTAATACAATATATATATTACCTCAAACCAAATGTAATTATCTCACACCAAATGCAATTTCTATCATTATAAAACTTAAATCAGATGTTGATGAACTACTAGGTTATGTTTAGTCTATTTTGTGAAATCGTTTTGAGATTTATTGCATCATTTAGCTCACTCGTGATGAAATCGCTACGCCCATGCTTATCACTAGGTAGTCGCTGCTTAAATCACGGGTAAGCTAAATACTCTTTAAATCTAGCTAGCTAGCTAGGTATTTAGACAAAAACTAAAATAAAAAATCCAATTTAACACAACTTAGTTTCTGTCTAAAGTGTTAGCTAGCTACATTTAAAGAGCTTTACTTCTTAAGTCATACTCAACGTAATGACTTGTTTCTGGCTAAAAACAGTGTGCCTGTGTAAAATAATTCGTCCAGAATGACTTCTGTTGTGTTGTGGCTGGATTTGCCGCATTTCTGAATTTGCGCACGCGTTGTCATTTTGAGGAATTTGCTTTGTGTATTTGCAGCGTGTATGTAAATATGAATGAATTCAGTTATATATTGCTTTTCAAGGAACCCAAGGTCGCTTTGATATATGAGAGCATGCAGCAATAAATAAATAATAGTAAAAGTGATTATAAATAATTAAATATGTCAGAAATGTGTAGGAAAATGAATACTGTACTTTTTAATTATACACACAATATCCTCATGGGTCAGCACCTGAAACAGATGCACATATGAAACATTCAACTAGCTGTCTAGTCCTCAGGCTTCCTTAACCACCAAACTGGCGCATATAATGTAAGCTTATTTTGCTATCAGTTATCCTATATAAGAAACTAAATAACTGCTGTCAATGAATATGCTTTGGCAAGAAAAATAGGCACAGGACAGAAAGGGTTTGCAAATCTAAGATGCCTACTTAGCTAGCTACATAACAGCTACGCGCAGATTGGTTGGACATTCCAAAATGGGCGTGCCGGTTAATTTATGTTCAGTTCAGTGTGTTTGCTGCCTAGAATATATGCAAATCCATGGGTTGGCGGCATCGTGCGAGCAATTGGTTGTAAGTAGCTAGTGACATTGCACACAGTTTCACAAACACAGCGTGACAAACGATTAAACATCTAAAACTGTTTTATATTAGTGGTGTATACAGCGTGTAACGTAACATACGATCAATATTGCGTTTTTTTGGCGTGTTAACCGTGTAAATTTATGTTAGGCTACCAGTAATGTTGACGTGTAGTAGCTAGCTAACTAGCTGATTTAGCAGACTTGACAATTGTGGTAAAGTTTTTAGGTTTACGTTTTTTAAAGTTTATTGTTGTCAGCTTTAGGGAGTTGCCTAATTTCTTATTAAAAGTCATGTCAAAGTCATGTCATTTAATCTTCCTCTAGTGTTAGGGTCATGACTGATCCGCTTGGTTTTAAATGCGTAAAAGTACAACATGAATTTGTTTATTGCATCAAGACGTTTTGACTTTGTCAGGAACTTCTATTCAAATACAATTGAAAAACATAATTTTTTTAATATATTATAAAATGCTCTTGTTAAAGGTATGACCTTTCTGTTGTTAGGGTAAGTTTCGACCAAATAATTGCCAAAACTGAAACCAATAGAAAGGCCCATGGGTCACACCAAACATATTAAAAACAATTCTTTCATGGATAAGGAAGCTTAACAATGTAACAAGAGGTAAGAAACAAAATAGATGATAATAAATTTCTTTTTAGGTTATCCAATGGCTGATTTGAGTCACGGGTCAAAACTGACCCCTTAACATAAGAGATCGCAACAGAAAGCTAACACAAGAGGAAGGTCAAACTGCATATATTAACTGTCACGGTCTGCCCCGCCCCCTCCTGTCATTCTCGTGCCTGTGTTGTTTTTGTAGCCATGTGCTTCTTAGCCCCGCCTCGTGTTTTGTATTCCCTGCCCTTCGTAAACTCTTTCAGGTGTCTCATGTTAGTTCTGTTCTATTTATATCCCCTGTCTGGTTTATTCCGTTGCTGGTTATTTTGTTTACAGCCCCTGTCGTGACTTTGTCTGACTTTGTCTACAGCCTTTGTCGTCACGTTATCGTTGTACTTTGTCTAAAAGCCTCTGTAGTGTTTTCTGTCTTCGCGTTTAGTCTATCGTCGTGTATTCTAGTTCAGCCCCGTGTATGTTTAAAGTTCTCCTTCGTGTCCAGTTCTCTTGTGTCCCTGTTTCAGTATGTCGTTACGTGTAGGTTATGTCTCGTGCTCTGGTATGTCTTCCAATAATTCTCGCTCTCCTCAGCGCTTGTTGCTCTCCTCAGCTCTTGCTGGTTATTATGTAACGCTGTTCGGGGCGTGCGTTTAAAGGGCGGACCCTTTAAACGCACGCCGCGAACGGCGTTACATAATAACCAGCCTTGCAAGGACACAGCAAGAGAGCGAGACACCGGTGAGTTCCGTCGCTGTAATGAGATGTTGGCTGCTCCCGTGCAGTTCAAATCTCCGGTGTTACAGCGCGGAAACTAAATAATTAGAACAACATAAAATGTAATAAAATAATGTAGAAAGTAAATAAAATGGAAAACTAGTAGAATCACTACAACAGACATAGGTTAACTAAAAGCATATCTAAACAGGAAGGTTTTGAGACTCTTCTTGAAGCTCTGCAGGGATGAAACGAACCGGAGACAGGAAATCCACTGGCGCTGCGGGTACAGGGGGTTCTCCACGGTATAGACAGGCGATTATGGACATCTTCCGTTTGGCTGTCTATTGCCGTGAGAACCCGGAAGAGCGCCATGAGCCTGCCCGTCTTGATGACCGCTACAGGGAGGAACAACCTGTAGCGCAAGACGTGGTCAGGAGGAGTGAATGTGCAGGTGGTCTGTGCAACAACACTCGGTGTGCTCTGAAACGTCACTGCGAGCTCCCGATACCTCGGGTGGGGCGGAGCAGACGCAGTAAGAGCCGCCGAGGAGATCTTGTACCTGCATGTTCTTCCAGGGTTTCCAAGGCTCCAGAGGTGGTAAAGGACAGCACTGCCACCTCGGCAGATCCCCCTATGGCAGGTGATCCGCCGAAGGATTTTTTGTGGGGGGGGTGGTTGTCGAGTGCACGAGGCCCAGGAGAGGCCAGCTAGCGTACCGGAGGCCCAGGAGAGGCCAGCTAGCGTTCCAGTGGCCCAGGAGAGGCCATCCAGCGCACCGGAGGCCCAGGAGTGGCCAGCTAGCGCACCGGAGGCCCAGGAGTGGCCAGCTAGCGCACCGGAGGCCCAGGAGTGGCCAACTAGCGTACCGGAGGCCCAGAAGTGGCCGGCTAGCACACCACAGGCCCAGGAGTGGCCGGCTAGCACACCGCAGGCCCAGGAGTGGCCAGCTAGCGTACCGGAGTCCCAGGAGGGGCCTGTTGCTCCTGTTCCCGCGACCCGGAAGGAGTCGTCCTTCGTTCCTGTTCCCGCAACCCAGAAGGGGTCGTCCTCCGTTCCTGTTCCCGCGACCCGGTAGGGGTCGTTCTCCGTTCCTGTTCCCGCGACCCAGCGTGGGTCTTCTACGTCTCCTCTGACCCAGCGTGGGTCTTCCACGTCTCCTCTGACCCAGCGTGGGTCACCGCCGACGCCAGACGCTGCGCCCCCGGTGAACATTGGCCGGCCGCAGCTGGACGTCCACGTAGCGCCCCCTGTGGACTCGGGCCCGCCTACGCGTCCGGCTGCGCCGCGGTCCCCGCCCATCCCGCCCTGTGATGTTCCTCGTGTGCCGCCCTCCCTGCCCTCTTTTGTGACTTCGGACTTATTGTTTTTTCCCTCGGCTGTCCCTGGCGTTGTTTTTGCTCGTGTTGTGTTGCCTGTTTCTGTGCCCATGTGTGTTCCTGTTTCGGTCCCGTTTTTGCCTGTGCCTCTGCTTGTGTCTGTTTCAGTTTCTGTTTCAGTTCCTGTGTTTGTGCTGATCCCCCTGGCGGTTGCCTGGTCTGTGTTGGGGTTTCGTTTTCCGTTGTCCTCTGTTTTTGGTTTTCCTCGTGTGTTTTGATGGTGTTTTTGTTTTGCGTGCTCCGGGTCGGTGCGCTTTTGGGGAGGGGTTCTGTCACGGTCTGCCCCGCACCCTCCTGTCATTCTCGTGCCTGTGTTGTTTTTGTAGCCATGTGCTTCTTAGCCCCACCTCGTGTTTTGTATTCCCTGCCCTTCGTAAACTATTTCAGGTGTCTCGTGTTAGTTCTGTTCTATTTATATCCCCTGTCTGGTTTATTCCGTTGCTGGTTATTTTGTTTACAGCCTCTGTCGTGACTTTGTCTGATTTTGTTTACAGCCTTTGTCGTCACGTTATCGTTGTACTTTGTCTAAAAGCCTCTGTAGTGTTTTCTGTCTTCGCGTTTAGTCTATCGTTGTGTATTCTAGTTCAGCCCCGTGTATGTTTAAAGTTCTCCTTCGTGTCCAGTTCTCTTGTGTCCCTGTTTCTGTATGTCGTTACGTGTAGGTTATGTCTCGTGCTCTGGTATGTCTTCCAATAATTCTCGCTCTCCTCAGCGCTTGTGTCCACTCTTTAAACGCACGCCGCTAACGGCGTTACATTAACGAACTAAAAGCACTGACCAGGTCTTGTGCATTTTAATTAGACGGTATATACAAATAAATAAAATGACCACCACCAGATATCTACACTAAAGATGAATTTCAATGGCTGGTGTAAAATATACCAGTTTGGAATGCTGAGGATCTGGGACTAAAAAGTGGATTCCATCATTCAGCCACTTTAATTTTAACATTACACAGTAATTATACTCAGATTGTCCTGAGGATAGGGGAGATAACAACTTGCTTTAAAACATTATAGCAATAAGACATCAAATGAGTAGAAATGAACTTAATGGGACCACAGGACCACAGTGTCACATTAGTATCATATTCTCCAGATACAAATGGCAGTAGGGACTAAATATGCAATATAATGTGATCCAGTAGATTCAAAACATATAAAACAATATCAGAATGGCTTAAACAGAAGAAAGACCAGGATTCATGACACCAGTCCTACTGAAATCTTGATTAAGAAAAAAAATAAAGTAAACAAACAGGTAATAAAAGGTAATAAAACAAAGGTAATAAAATGACAAATTCTTAAAATAATAAATAATGTAATAAAGTAATTTAGTAAATAGAATAGGAAACTATTAAAATAATTAGAACAACATAAAATGTAACTAAATAAAATAATGTAGAAAGTAAATAAAATGGAAAACTAGTAGAATCACTACAACAGACATAGCTTAACTAAAAGCAGATCTAAATAGGATAGGTTTTGAGACTCTTCTTGAAGCTCTGCAGGGATGAAATGTCTCTGAGCTCCTCAGGAAGAGAGTTCCAGAGTTTTGGGCCATAGCGGCTAAAGGCACCCTCACCAATCTTTAATCGGCTTTTAGGAATCACCAGTAGATTACTGTTTGACGACCTGATTGGAACATATCTAACTATCATTTCACTGAGGTAAAGAAGAGCAAGACCATGAAGACATTTAAAAACCATCACCAGAACCTTAAAATCTATTCAAAAACTGACAGGTAACCAGTGCAGTGAGTGGAGCGCAGGTGTAATATGATCCCTCTTTCTCGTATGGGTCAGGACCCTTGCAGCAGCATTCTGAACTCGCTGTAGCTGAGAAATCAAGCTCTTTGGGAGAGCAGATAAGACAGAGTTACAATAATCAAGCCTTGATGTGATAAATGCATGGACAAGTTTTTCACTATCAGCAGGAGAGAGCATATCTCGGACCTTAGCGATGTTTCGGAGGTGAAAATAAGCTGTCTTGCATGTAGTCATGTGTGATTTAAAGCTTAGCTCATTACCAAAAGTGACGCCCAAGTTCTTAACATATTGTTTGGCTTTCAGATGAATTTGATTTAAATAAGTCTGAACATCTTCCCTTTGTGAGTCACTACCAAGAACAAGAACCTCTGTCTTCTCTTTATTTAATTGCAGAAAATTGTCAGACATCCATGTCTGTATATCACATATGCACTCAAACAGTGAGCTAATTGATTTTAGGGCTTTAGGTTCTAGAGAAATGTAAAGTTGAGTGTCATCTGCATATTGATGATAACTAATGCCATGTTTGTTAATGATATGTGGTAACGGAAGCATATATAGGTTGAACAGTAAAGGCCCAAGAATTGATCCTTGGGGGACCCCACAAGTTATTTTTTGACGTGTGGAGGAAGAAGTACCTAATGCAACATAGTTAGATAGTTAGATACGCCCAGTTAGATACGATCTAAACCATTCTAAAACTAAGCCACTAAGGCCTACCCAGCTCTGTAGTAGATCAAGAAGTATTTCATGATCAACAGTGTCAAAAGCGGCACTTAAATCTAGCAGCAAAAGGACTGAGAGTTTGCCTGCATCTTTATTTAATCTCAGGTCATTTACTACCTTAACTAGTGTTGTTAAGGTAGAGCTGTGGAGAGCTCTGAAACCAGACTGAAAAGTGTCATTTATTTGTTTTATTTTATCATAATCATTCAACTGGGTTGACACAACTTTTTCAATGATTTTGCTAAGAAAAGGAAGGTTAGATATAGGTCGATAATTATTGAGAAATGAGGGATCAAGATTTCTATTCTTTAGTAGTGGTTTAACCACTGCAGTTTTAAGAATATTAGGGAACTGTCCCAGTTGCAGAGACTAGTTAACAATCATTAGAACATCATTAGATAATGAGCTCAGAACCTGCTTTAAAAAGTATGTTGGTAAAGGGTCCAGTTCACATGTAGAGGATTTTAGTGATTAAATCACATCATATAGTGTTACCATGTCAACTTCTTGGAAATCAGACATATTACAGTTAGGTTGCGTAACTGATATCAAGGTTGATGGTGTATTTGTGCTTGTTACTATGTTCTGCCTTATACTAGTTATCTTGTCCCTAAAAAATATTGCAAACTCGTCACATTTTTCAACTGAGACAGATTCAGGGAAGACACGGGAAATGGGGTTTACTAGCCGGTCTATACTTCTGAATAAGACAGCTGAGTTATTATTGGATGAATCGATCAAAGTAGAGAAGTAGTTTTTCCGCGCTGATTTCACTTCACTGTTGTAATTATTCAATGTTGTTTTATAAATATCAAAATGTACTTCCAATTTTGACCTTCACCAGCGTCTCTCTCAGCCTGCCTGCAATCGTGCCTAAGTTTTACAATAGATGGAGTGTTTCTCCAGGGCATCTTAATTCTACCAAAATTAGTTTTAGTTACCTTTGGTGCCACAACATCAATACAGTTCCTAACTCTGTGAGTGAATGTTTCAACTAAGTCACTCCCTTTTTCTGAGAGTGGAGGGAGGGACTGTATCATGTCCGTGAAGGCCACGGCACTGCCAGCACTGAGATAAGGCTTGGTTATTGTGCGCTTTTCACTGAGTGTTCTGATAGGTAATGACGTATTGAAAAATACACCAAAATGATCCGAGATTGCAACATCAATAATTTCAGTATTATTAACATCTATGCATTTAGAAATAATCAAATCTAACGTGTGGCCATACCTATGAGTTGGACCTGATACATGTTGCATGAGATCAAAAGAGTTAAACATCCTCATGAATTCTGAAGTGATTTGATTTGTGGATATATCCATGTGGATGTTAAAATCCCCAGTGATTAAAACATAATCAAAATCAACTAAAATCCTAGAAAGCATTTCAGCAAAATCTTCAAGAAAGTCTGTATGTAGTCTGGGAGGATGATAGATAACAATTAATAGAACTGTATGAGTACTGTTCAGTTGTACTGCCAGATACTCAAACGTAGAATATTCCCCTAATGAAATCTGCTTACAGCTGAATGCTTTATGATAAAAACATACAACACCACCACCTCTCTTATTTACTCTAGAGACATTAAAATAGTTTTTTTTTGGGGGGGGAATTTGGGGGGAAGCTTCATTTAGCACCACTGCTCCATTGCTATCAAGCCAAGTCTCTTATTCACCAGTAAGATAAGTGCCAGAGATGTAATGTTAATAATTAATTGCAATATTTGTAATATTGACAACCTGAATGTTCCCCAATACTCTGGTGTCCAGGCATCTTTTGATTTACACAGGTTTTAAACAGCACATGTCTTACTTACTTTTTGAGATTCAGGTCTAGACAACTTTAATCACATCATGATCATGGTGGAGCTACCTATAGAAACACAGGCCCTCACAAGGCAGACAGCTTTAAAAGACATCAATAGATCATAACTTCCTAAGCATTCACTTACATTTTTTCTCTAGAGTAAACATCCTTGTCAGACAGCACAGGCGAAAATAGACACTCTTCAGTGTCCACTATGCCATTCACTTAGTGCTCTGTCATACACAGAGAAGAGCAGATCATTTCCCTGAGGTGGGAAAGCAGTGAAAGGATCAAGTGTACTAATTAGCAAGGTGGCTTTTGCTTTACAGCGTCAAACGGGCAGTGCAGATGTATAGGGCAAAAGGATTAGGCCTTTCTCTGTTGCTGGAAACTTGGGCATTGAGGTATAGCAGCCTTGGGATGTTAAGCTGGTGGGGTGCCAAAGAGGCTGTTGTGTGGTGTGACAATGGTGCTCCCTCAGCCCAGACGGAGGATGTGATAGGGGAGCTAATGTAGCCTCTGGGTGCACACAGAGAGGTGAGGGCAACAACCACGCACCATATTACACCACACGTGATGGCATGCTTCCTAAGTAATAAACAGGCAATATATTAATTTACAAATGAACAGTCCACGTTTGACTGTCTTTATGTACATCTATTGGAGGAGTCTGTGTTTTCTTCTTTTTCATTTATGTTTTTTTCTTTACCTGGCTGGACATTATTGACAGTGCCTTAGAAATGCTTGTTAATAAATTGCTTATAAACTATGTGTAAAGTTATATTCATGAAACACTTGCCTGTAAGTTGGTTTCAGCATTGCCTCCTGACTTACCATAAAACATCTTCACATTCTCGTCTGAGAAGGTTAGCTGGGGCTGATTGTGAAGAGGAATGCCATTGAATTTGGAGCGTTTTTGTGTCAGACACTCTTTTGTACTCGAGCTGAAGAAAAGCATTGTGCAGCTGGACACCCTGAGAAAGAGTGAGTTCGGAGCCGTTGTCTACATATGCTTCTGCCCGGCCTCCGAGGCCTCAATAGGGTGAATAGCATTGGAAAAGGCCGTACCAAGGCAAAACAATGCTGCTGGGCGGCTTTGAAGATTAAGAAATTAGGGATGGAGAGGTGGGGGCATAGTTAGAAATACCGTGTCAGTCCCTATGTGTGTGTGTTTTGTTTTGTTTTGCTTTTTTTTGTTTGTTTTATCCTCTTTTGGATAGGTGTGGAACAGGATGGTGTTTTAAAGGTTCTCTTAGTTGTATGAAAGAAAAGGCAAATATCAAGATTTTTACATTTCCTGTCACCAAGAAATCGTGCTTCAACCTTTTTTATTTTGGTAAGTAGTGTGGGTGGCTTGTATGCCTGTATGTGTATAGTAATGGCTCCCTTACTGTGTAAGCCTTACACAGCCTTTCAAACAGGTCCGTTAAAGGAAGTGTTACACTTTTAAAAGCAATACTTTGATGTTAATATTTCAAATGTTTGCCAAAAATCTATAAAAAAAAAACTTTTTTCTTTTCTCAAATTCGAATCAAAGAATAGGGCATACTGGCACTTACCTCACAACTCTCCTGTTGCTAGGAAACGTCATTGCATTGGTCCGGTTCCTTTCCCTTTCTGGCTTCTTTTTTCCTTTTCTGGCTTCTTTTTTCCACATTTTTTGTCTAACTGAAGACAGCTTACATATGAGATGAAAACAATTAGGGCTTTGAATACTTTGTTTGCAGTTTGTCAGGGTCATACTGCTCACTGGCTTGCCAGTTTTGCCAATGTTAAAGCTCGGTGTAAAACCAAAGTCAACATCTCATTTGAACTACTGAGGGCGTTTTGAAAATAGCTTAGTTCAAATGCACACGTAAGCTCAAGATGGAGCTTTAAATGTTACCTTTTTATTGATGAACACTACCAATTGACTCACTTATGTTGTGGTTAGCTGTTTTATTTTGTAACCTTTCAGCTCTGATGGAGAGTGAGGACATGTTGCTGTCTACTACTTTGAAAGGGCCTGGTCTAATTAGCTGGAGCTCTGTGTCACAACTGCAGACAACTGGCCAATCAATACACATTAATTAGGCTGAGTTAGCAATCTGTGCCTTTGGCGGATGCTTTGGATGTAAGAGATTAGGGTTCTGACATAGTTTTCTGGCCTATTTAGAAAGTATTTACCAATTATTGCTATAAGACAAATGTTCTGGAAAGAAAAAAATAAGTGGACATAAGACTGTGTGTGTACACTGATGGAGTCAGATTAGTAGGACAGTGCTCCATTTTAGCAGTGTGCAGTGGTTTTTGGTACACCTGCCGATCAACAATTGGAGATTTGTATTTCTGTTCAGTGATTACCATATGCTACAGAATGGGTGCATTTTGTTGTCAAAGTGACACCTCTCCTGTTTTAGTGAGCCACTGAGATTTGCTAAGATCTGAGGTTTCCTAAATTTCTCTGTGTCTGAGCCATGTTTACTTGTGTGGGTATGTGTGTGTCATCTTTCCTCTCCCCCGTCGAGTGGCAGAGACGTAAGTCTGGACTTGGCTCCGTCACTGGGGCTCAGATGAAAGGCCCTCTCAGTGCCTGCTCTCCTCTTTTCTCTCCCAGGACTCAGGGAACCTGATGTCATTTGGAAGCACTTTGATTTAAAGCTTCTGTTTGAGCCTCTGAAGGGGGGTTTTGTTCTGAGGCTGGTATGTAGAGAGCTCCACGCCGTAGTGGACACCACTCTCGGCCCAGGGAAAATGAATTTGGGAAACAGGGCTCACAATCGTCTCCACAAGCCTCACTGAATTATAGTCCCACAATGACAGTTAATCTTCATAACGTATGAATGGTAACCAGGGCTTGTGAACTGTTGGCTCTGACAATGACGCTCCAGGGTTTTAAATGTTGATTAAGCAACAGATAGTCTGAGGGCGCTCTGATGTGGAATTGTCTGCATTAGTGGATTAGAGGTAAAATCTATCCAAGTTTTACATCTGCACCAATGAACTCTTCTCTACACTTCTTCTCAGCTCCAGGTCACTGTGTTCAATTAAACATAGTGTAAATCAGATGTTTTTAAATCCAGTCTTCAGGGACCATAGAAGGTCTTTGTTCAGTTTGAACAATTCCTACACCTGAACCAGGTAATGAAGGACTGTGGAGCTCTTGATTACCTGGCAACAATGCTGGCAAAGAGTAGATATGTAGACTACATACCAAAGGTTTATATTCAAGGTTTGTATTGGAATAAGATCACTTTGCATTGAGCCCCTTCCTGTTAGGTGTGTACTTATTATCAGTAATGGAGATATACCCTCCATTTTATTTAAGCCACTTTCACCGTCATGCAAGAGAGACCAAATCACACAGCTGCTAGTCAACGGCTGGTAGTACCTTGCAACCTCTGGTGTCATAAAAATGTCATTGCCACATGTCATTATATCATGTTATAAAATTGGGACTGGACTTACACTGTAATAGTACTGTGTCAATTGGTATCATTATTATGCTTTGACTAAGACTGAATTTCTGTCCTTTGATTTCAGTAGACTTCTCATTTTCAGCAAATAATGCAAGTAATGCGTTTCCAACCTACTATCTATACTATCTATATTAAAGTTCTATCTGTCTAATAACTTTGAGGAAATGCCCTTTTTGTAATCACAATCTCAGTGAGCTAAAGAGCCAACATGACATTGTTTAAGACTATTTCAGATTATGTATTAACTTCTTATAACTGCAGTAATAACTATCTGTCATATAATGATTACATAATAACAATCTCATTAACATTAAAGTTATTGATTTACACTAAATCAGATTTGACTTACTTCCTGTTGAGAGGCTGACAATGAAGTAGGCTTAACAGTTGTGTAGCAATCTGATGAAATCCTGTTGCAACTGGAGGTCATATTCCCTTCAGGTTTTGCCATAATATTTTTGCTACTTAAATATTCTTTGTTTAATTTTCTTTAGTATTTAAGGGTATTGTCTTGCGCCTTTTACCATAAAATGTTTGAATTTTGGTATGGTAGCCGTGTCATTTTACTGAAGTGACCTAATCACTTCTAATTTGATTTTAATTTGAATAGAGCATATTTATTTATTGTTTGGTATTTTACAATGTTTACATACTGATTGTTGAGGTTAACTTTTCACAGTGTGGGTTTATTATTTATACTGTTCATTGTATTGTATTGTTCAAAACTTCAGCTGTTGTTTTGTTATTTCTGCTATTTATTGAAAATGTATATTTTGATATTATAGATATTGAGAAATACGCAAACAAAGGCTAAAACATGACTGAACAAATTGAACATAGGCTTGAATTCACATTGTTCAAATTTGTTTTTACTGTTACTTTTGATTTGCAGTCATTCCATAGACTTTCTATGCCTTTGTGCTAAATTGCTAATATCCAGCCAGTCACATACCTTTTTATCTCTGACATATATATCCATAAGAAAGCATGATTGTTTCAGAGGTTTCACAAGATTTGAAGGTTGGTAATTGATAGCCTTACAGTCAGTAGCACAGTTTTCAAGTGCGAATATACGGCCGCTGCAGTATAGCAGCTCAGAAATAAAATGTAATTGTAAAATGTTTGTTTAGATATTGTTTAGATATTTTCTTTCAGAACTCTATCTCTCTCTTCTCTGTTACACACAAAAATAATGCCTGCTCTATGGGTTTATGAGAAGTTTTTTTCAGCCCCCTAGAAACATGTAATCTCACAAGTGAAGTGCAGGCACTGCATAAATTAAAGCTAATCCTTGATAAATTATGCAAATATATTCACCATTTGGCACCATTTGTCAATTGTATATATTGTATGTGTCCTTTCAGTATTTACCAGATATGAAAATAACATCATTTATAAGTTAAAATGTTCAGTTCCTATTATCTTTTCACATGGCATGTCACATGTCTGTCTTCATGCTTTACTATTCAGAGAGTCTGACCTCATTGCCTTGACCTTATTAATATTTGATCAGATTTCCCCAACAAACATCAATTTTGTGGGAGTGTTTGGTTGTTGAGCCTACTAATCAGGAAGTGCTATGGTAAATGTAATGTGTTAATCTTACATTGCTAAAACAAATATAGTGTGGACAAAAGAGAGAGAGAGATCTATATCACTGGCATGTAGTTCAGTTTACTCAATTTGAGTCATAGGTTTTGAGGTTACCTTTGCCATATTTATTGCAGTTGAAAGAATTTGCCATGTACAACCATCTTTTCTCTCCTCATTGGACAAACCCACTTCAGTTTCCCATTATAAAGACATGCACACACACACACGCAAGCACACACACATTTTCAGGGTCACTGGTAATCTACTAGTTGCCATTTTAAGTAGCCCATTTTACTTAACCTGCTCCTTAAAGTCAGTAGGTCATTTGACCACCTTGTGCTTTCAAGTGCAAGTCGGACGATGGAGGTTGAGAAACATGTCTCACATCCTGTTTGACTATTAATGAAGCAGCATTCATATAAACATAAAAGGCTTGGATAAGAGGATTCTGTTAGCTAGATCTGTTAGCTAGATAAATTTGCCTTTACAATTTGGCTGTTTACAATAGCAGTAAAAATTAACGCTTGTTTACGAACTAAGGCATTTGTCTGTCTAGTATATGTACAAATGTAGAAAAAAAATAAAAAAAAACATGATGATTTGTACATCTTTTAAAATTCGCGAATTTGTAATTTACATATGGTTATTTGAGTACTTATTGCTGATGTACTGTTAAACCAAAATAGAAATGTCATCGCTGTCACAACTCGGTCAATTCGTGCTGCAAAAATGTCGATGTTTTTTTTTTTTTCGTTTAAACTGAAACTTTCTGAAAGCAGCATTAAATGCCAAACACTGTTTATCCTTATAGTGTAATACACATATGGAAACACTGTGTCTGCAACAAATAGATACTATTTTGTTATTGTTCGGTCATTGTCTTTAGCTCTAACTTTTAGCTTAACTGACAAACAACATTGATCTTTTAGAGTGATTCTTTATGGAGATGTGGAATCAGCTCTGGGGCAGGGAAGTCACGAAGCCTACCAAATTCTTTGCTGTTCTTTTATTTTGTGGATAAATACGTAGGTTACATGTTTTCTTACATCCTGTTAGAGAAAATTGTGTTTTCAGAAAACCGATGTGAAACCTGTTTGTGTGCCACGAATAGCCTTCCATGAGCGTTGTGGTCTGTGGGCGGCGCACACTCTCAGGCGCATCACACACCTCGCGTATCGCCGAAGCGATGCATTCGCTCCGGGTTGGACCCTTATATTCAGTGAAATGGCTCGTATGTAACAGGGACATCAACTCCCACATTAACCAAATGTAATTTTTCCAGCTAAGTCGATGTGGAGTTCTTTGTCATCGTGTTGGTTCGCAGGTTTTCCATTTACTAATCTTTTGCAAGAAGAATATGGAAGCAGCCGGCAGCAAATATAAATTTTTTATGGTTCTGTTAGTCATCTGTCAAATAGGTGTGTATTTATTTTTTATTATTCTTGAGTTGGATTGCGATGTTTGAAGTAGCCTACAGATTAGTTGGCGGGCAACTTCAAACTTTATGTCTCAGGTCTTATGCGTATATCCTACCTATTCATGGCAACCTCCATTACAAGAGAGATACGATTGAAGTTCAGGTACAGCTGCACAGTGTAAAAAAAATTATATAAATATATATATATATATATATATATATATATATATATATATATATATATATATATATATATATATATATATATATATATATATATATATATATATTATATATATATATATATATATATATATATATATATATATATATATATATATGAACATGCTACTTATTTTCATGTCTGGAAAGTTAGCAAATATTGAATCACTTCAGTTTTTTGGATATTTTTATTTCATGTTCATTGTGGTGGTAAAATACTATTAGAAGAAGCCCTTCATTTTAAATGTGGACAGGCATTGCGCTTATTATACTGTATTCTGTCTAATTTTATATGGACCCTTTGGTAATGTGTATAATGTGGTGTGAATGGATAGCCCGGTGGTAGTGGTGTTACGGTAATCTGAATCTGTTCTCCACAGTGTTATCTTTTGATCTCAGGACAAAACTGGAAGTGGTGAAGCCCTTCTTAGAAGAGCTATCAAGTACATGTAACATTTTACAGTGACGCAGCTCATGTGGAGCATTAATGCATTAAACTAAACTATGCTTCAGAGGATAAGGGTTAAGATGAATTAAAGCTGAAGTCGAATTAAATCATGATTCCTAAATACTGCACAGACATATAAATGAAATGCTGTTGAACTTGGCTCGTATAAGAATATGACTGCTCACAGATTTCTGCTTTGACATTTGAGAACAAGTAAATAGAGGATCTAATTTGTTCAATGTAGACTTCAAGCTAACATAAAACTGTCACATCACCACAAGCTTATTGCTTTTAGGATTTACTGTATCAAGATAACCTAAAATCTGCCTGAAGCCAGCTTGCATAGGAGATAGAAAGACTCTTTTGGGCAAAATCCTGTGAATCTGAGGCAAATATTGTTGTAAATTGGAAGTGCAAATATCTCTTTCCATACTAACAGTTAAGATGATCTCAATTCTATTATGCCCTTTGGAAACTGGCTGTGGGATGGGAGGCTGGTCCATGCTCCACAAAGCTCAGCTTAAGCCTCCACCCTCAACTCCTTATTTATTCATCCCTTTCAGTTAAGTGCTCTCAATGATGCTTTCATAAAATCTGTGGCACAAAGAAAGGCTCAATCTTTTTGGATCTCATAAGCCTTTGCGGAAGTAGAATACACTGTCCCGTGAATGAAATGTGGTCCTCCACACCATCTGTTTTCCCAAGACCTGTACTATAGATGAGATTTTTTTACCCTCTGCATCTTGGCTACGGTGGGTTCTTTTTTTCCTACTCCCAAAGTCCCTACGTTGTTTGTGAGAGCTAAACTTGGGACAGATGGTGGCTGTTTGCGGGGGAGCTGTCAGTCAAAAATGGCATTTACGTTTCATAGGTCCTCCCCTTCCACATTCCTTGTGTGTGCTTATGAAGGGCATGCTGTCCAATTAGCTGCATATCCACATAATTTCTGGGACAGTTTAATTTTATGCATTATTCAGTATAACTTTATAGAACTTTATTCTATAAATGGTAGTTATTTCATTTCTTTTCTTATTTTTTATAAAGATGTTGTTCATTAAAGTTCCTCTTAACATTTCTCTTCTGGGAACTCTTTTTTCACCCCCTTTCTCTCTTTCTTGGGGTGGTTAGACATGCGTACTCACCAAACCCAGTCTGCTGCTTGTAAAAAAGGGGAGCAGTTTCTCCTGTGCGTTGGGGGCATTCAGTGACCAGATTAGTGGGTATTAGTCTCAACCGTATTCACTCAGGCATGCAGAGAGGACACACCAAGCCTCTGAGTCTTGTCTGTCCTCCATGGGATGGCCGTGAGGGGGCTTCAGGGCTGAGCCAAATCCCCATGCTGGAAAGCCCAGGGCCCTGGACCTAGTCCCCCCAGCGAATTATGCTGTCAGCTGCTCGATTTGTTTTGTGCCTGGCTGGCAAGAGGCGACCGGTGCTTGTGGGTGCAGAGAGACACAGGGAGTCAGGCTGGGAGGGGGAACTCATTGTATATGGCATGTGAGTGTGACACTCAGGCAGGCCCCTGATTTGTCCCAGCAGTGATGGAACAGGATGCAGTTACTGAAGGCTAGAGGGTGTCAAGTCCTTTGTGTGTGTGTGTGTGTGTGTGTGTGTGTGTGTGTGTTTGTCCTTGTATTTGTGTTCTGTGTGTATGGTTCGTGCCTATCATGAGAGTGAGTTCTAGGACTGTGCTGGCCGCCCTGCTTGTACCTTCTCTTTCTGGCGACTCAAGCCAATAGGACTTTGAGTATCTTTCCTTTAGCATTTTGCAAAAAGGCTTTCAAATAGAGGTCAGCCCTCTTCTATGCTCTCCCCTCTCTTCATGTCTCTATCACACTATTGACCAACTCCTTTCCCCCCCCGCTCCAGTTTTTGTCCATCCGTGCTTGTACAGTATTCCTTCATCTCTTCCAGCCCAAATGTCTTTTCAAATTTCTTTAGATTCTGTTTTCATATACATTCATGCTCCTGTCTCTATAACCAAACACCTATGCATCCACTTATACTTCATCACCTCAGTCATTCTCCTTTGCCTGGTGTCAAGTGATTTTCTCGGTTTTCCCTCCTGCTATATACTGTTCTCATCTTTCTTCTGCCTGTCTGAGACTGTATGCCATCAGATGACCCCTTTTTCCTGCTCTCTTTCATTCACGGACTTGGTGCCTTCATCATCGTGTGTGTGGTGTGACAGGCTCTGCTGGTGCCCTGGTGCTTCTCTGCCAGCAAGGTCAGTGGCCTTGACTAGCCACTTAATTAATGACGGTGGAGCAGGGTGCTTTCAAAGGAGCCTCACATCAGCAATTTGAGAGGACAACAGGATTCCCGTTGAATGGCTGGTAAAGAAGTGATCAGTTCTCCTTCTGTTCTTTAGCCGTGTGGAGATGTGTGGTCTAGAGGTGTCGTAGATATTAACGGTCTTTACACAAGACCAGAAGTTGACAGAAGTTGACAGAAAGCTTGCATGTGAGTTGCCTTTGATGCAATGATTGTTGGGTGAGCGAGAATAAGTGGTTTCTGAGTTTCTGTCATTACTTACATTGATAGTTAAATGCATACACTATTTTTAAAGTATGCATAAGTTATCAATTTCATCAATTATTTAATTAGTACTGATTTTACTTGGTAGAACAGATACTTGGAAGAATAGATGTAAATGCCAAATGATCTGTTCATTACGTTGATATTAATTTTGTGGCATAAAACTATTTTGTCACAGCAGATTATATCATATATCCTTGAGCTGTTTGTAAAGTGGGAGGGTTTTTTCTCCATTAAGAGGTTATCCAGTGGAATTTACCTCTGTCATCCAGGTGTTAAATGATGGAGAACAATGCTAGATTAATCTGGTTTGCTTTCTTTTGCCATTATTTGAACTCCTCCAAAACCACATGCTGTGGAGCACGCCATTTCTTATTTTATGCAGTGTTGTTTTTGTTTTATGACTATATAAAACAGCATCTTACACAGTTCTGCCCATTCTTCTTGCTATCCTATTTTACTTCTCCTTCACATTTTCTACACTGATTGTGTCTGTTTACAAGGTTAGGAGGCATGACACCTTATATTGTAAAGGCCCCATCATCTGCCTGCTGAGCAGAACTTCTCCCACACTACTGTCTATCAGTGTGACGGAAAGATACAGGCAGGGGATGATCTGCAGGTGGTACACATCCTTTCAGCTTTTCACGCAAGTCTCTGTATGTCCAGGCAAGAACTGGGAACAAGCTCACCAGATAATGAGTATGGATGATAAAAATGTGATTATAGATGACTGGACATTTAATAAACCTACAGTTGATGAGATGTAAAATGTATTGTGATGAGAAAAAGTAGAAGGCACTAAAATGTGAGACTGCTCCTCAGTGGTGTTGAAAGAATGTTAAGACAGTATCAGCATATCAGCATCGACATACTGTATTTTAAATATATCAAACCGTTGGCATTATTTTCAGGAGCAAGTGCAAACTGAGTAAAAGTCAGGCTTGGATAAACAGCCAGTTTGGGCCAACAAGCCCTCAGTCAAGAGACTGCATGATATTGTGGCTTACTGTGTCGGCACAGTACTCCTACTGCAAACCTTTCAGGGTCAGTCAAGGACAAAGCCTGCTCGGAGTGGTTAACAATCCTCCAGTTACCCACGCTCCCCACCCCATCTGAGAATCTGTGCCCTTTTCAATTAGGATACCACTCCAAATAGCTACTCGCTTGGGTACTCTGGGCCATCAAAGAAATAATGGCAGATCTTTAGAGTCTTTTAATGAGCCTGATTCTCGTTAATCCAGTTCACCGTATGGTCCTCAGAAAACTGCAGCGGTGAAGCAGGTGAAAAGAAATTAGCAATTAAGCCTACTCACTGGTTCCCCACTTTTGTTTTTCTTTTTCCCCCTTTTGGGTTGGAATATTTATGATGTTGAGCCTGTAAAACCTTCTTGCAAACGAAAGGTGCAAGAAAAAAGTAGTTGGGAGGAGCCTTGCTTTGCTGAGGACACCGGAGTGCCTCTCACATTCCTTAGCCTGCCATACACTTCTTATTGGCAGCTGTTTTTTTGGGATTTAGCTGAAGATAAGTAATTGCTTGATCACACACTGAAACCATGTTCTGTCAGGCTACTTGAGACTAATTAGAGGTGAATATCAGTGCTCTTAGTTAGGGGGGAACCTTGAAGTTTTTCATCCACATTTGGCATCAGATATCCTGACTGATCACCAGTACTGATCATTGGTATAATATAACATAAATATTTGAGTTTATAAAAATCATCAAATTACATGTTTTGTAAGGTTCACTACTGATAAACTGAATTCTGCTGCCTAGTGTTTTATAACTTATTTCATATTGTATTATGAAATATCATATTTCTGTATTTGCTGGTATCTGTAACTACAGCAGTGCTTTATAGTTATTGAAGGTTTGCATGAAACAGCTGTTGAATTCAGCACTAATTTGAAATCTAGCTGTCAAGTCTGATAAAGCAAATCCATTTCACATTATTCCCCCATTGTCCCATTCTCCCGTTTATACTATATTCTTGAAAGGTAGTGTTAACAGTGAAACTGTGGTTATTGTTAATGTTTCTAGTGAAATATTCTCAAACAGTTCTGCAGTTGTGGATGATAACACATAACCTCTGAAGGGAGAAGATGATATTAGGATAAGGGATGTTATAGTGGTCATTGCCATGTTGCCATTGTGTTTAGAAATAGAATGCACTCTTTCTAAACACAAGCCCCTTGCATAAAGGTTGCCTAATTAAGATTTAATTTGCAAAGTTCATGTTACATGTGGCTGTGTTCTGTTTACAATGAGCTGGTATATCAGAAACTTAGAGTGTGGTAAGAAACATGCTCCTCAAGTCCTGTGGTGAAAGAGAGCTTGACTTTAGAGAGCTTTAAGTGTTGTAAAATTGGTGGTCTCGGGTTATGAACCACTGTGGTGGTTCAGTACAATGAACAATGTAATGCAGAAATAAGATGTCTTTAGCTATTTAAGTTAACATTACACATAAGACAATACAAGATACTATCATCATTCATGAAATGAGAGGCAGATGACCATGAAAATTAATTTTATAGTCCAATTAGGAGAAAATGAAATAGGTATATAATGTCTGTATCAGTGTTTTTGTTATAGTCTATGGGTCCCACCAGACATCTCACATTTTAGCGGACAGCCCACCATTTATTTGGGTATGAGAACTGGTCTATAGTACAATTTTCATATTACAAGGGGGAATAAATACTAGGTTAGACATGTTCAGCAATATTCCTACTTATTGTCAGCCTTCACAGTCAGTTGTGCAGTTTTGTGTGAGTTTCTGCATTTACCATGTACATCCTGAGAAAGGAGAGTCTCTGTCAGGGTAGGTTGATGGTATGTGTTAATTCTGTGCAGGTGATGACCTACAATATGAATAAGGGTTTCTTGGTTCTGGAATGTAGACTAATGTATATGCTATTTTTCATTTTTTTTTATATTTCTCTCAGTGGTTTTCTCAGTCATCTCTCAGAGGCTCTAGAACCATTACAAGGTCTTTAATTTTCCCTCCACTGCTCCTGCGCTGTGCTCATGTCCTATTATGTAAAAAATATGAAATTATTAAATATCTGTAATGAGACAATGAGGTATTTACTTTAAAGCTAGTTTTAGCACTCTTAATGCTTTGTATAAATTTGCCATGGATTAAATATCATACTGCTATCAAGCTTTTAGGCATTTTTTGGTCTCTAAAGTGTCCCACTGACCTGTTAAACACGGCCTCTGTTCACACTGACACTCCTGGTAGGTGTTCTTCCACCTAGACATGGATATTGCTGTAGCCTTGCCACAAGGCTTACCACAATCATGTTGGACACACTCTGAGAAGAGGGACTGAGGGAAAGATGAGTGCTAGTAGAACTGATACTGAAGTATATCAGTGAATCTGGTTCAGTGTAATTTATGTATTTACATACATTTCTATTGTCTGATCATTATACATGAATGTGGGTAGGTACTCTAGTAGTGTGGCAACGATAAAAGTAAATAATCTAAGATCTACATTTAGAACAGGCATTAGTCTAAATGCCCCATGTTCCATTTTATCCTTGCCTTCTTTATGTAGAGCTGAGATTACAACTTCCTTTGAACTGAGTGCATTTCTGCTTTTTTATAGTTCAGTGTGGGGAGTATAACTACCTAAAGCAGTATACTCTAGCACTCTACTCTTTAAAATTCATTATTCTTTTCTGCCATAAAACCATCTGATCCTGGTGACTTGTTTAATTAAGCCTACTTATTGCAGTTTTTAGTTCAACTTAAATTTTGTCAGCAGTCATCATTCTATTTTGTTGTTTGTTTAAAGTGAGTGACTTAAGGGAATTCAGGTTGGTGTCAATTTGGGTTGTGCGTCCCTCTGGTACTTTAGAATACACTTTTGTAAAACACTTCAAGTGTCCTGAATTTCACTTACCTTATTTTTTTCGTGCCCTGAATTTCACTTACCTTGCATTCTCGTTTGTTCTTACTATTAATTGAATTCCTATTTTGAATTCCATATGTAGAGTCTTTCTACAAGAAGAGAGTAACTTTAGCCATAACTGTATATTTAACTCTCCCCACATATTAAGAGATCTTCTGACAAGATCTTCTAGATTTTCTTTAAGAGACTAAAGTCACTGCCTGGCAAGTGTGAATATATAGTACTTAATCTATTTAATCCGGTATTTAACAGTAACCCAATATTCCCCCTTACTAGATCTGCCATCTCCTCATCTCACATTTCATTTCACTTTTTTTAAATTTAGTCAGCCAAGATGATGCCACCTCTCTCCTGTACCCTGATTTGCATGAAGAGAAAAACAATGAAGACAAAGCCCATCCTCATAGTTTTCTGTGCTCATTATTAGTGTGTTTTTTTTTATATATTACTTTGGGCATTATCTTTCTCTTTTTTGGACTGAATTTTAATATATATTATTAAAGACCTGGTAGAACACTGGTGGTTTAGATGGAATGGAAGAGACTCTTTCTCTGCTTCTGCACTCACATCGCTTCAGAATGTAAGTTACACTTCTGCAGGGCTGCAGGGGGGTAGTCTTGATCAAACTATATTAGTCTACTCTTCAGAAACGTCTTATTCATTCCTCACACCTTGTACGGAATCTCTTCTTTGGTTTTCTCAGATGTAATGTTGTTTAGTTGTTGCTTTGTGTATTTGTGAAAAAAGAACTCCAAAATGTCATCAGATTTGACATCTCATTTATACCAGGGTCACCTGCTGTTCTGTTGTTACCTGGGCTTTTATTGCCTAGTTTGGAGTCCTTTCATAACAGAAAAAAGATGTTATAGGTAATGGGACAGGCAAAATTGTCAATCAGGCATCTTAGACAATTATGCACACAGCTATCCTAGACAGGCCTCCTCACCCAAAGATTCAGAAGTCACACTGAATAAGAAAAAAGACGCTCAGTGGTGGTGTGCAAATACCTTTTTAAAATTCATGCCACTAACCGTGAAGGGGATAGCAGGCTTAACACTTTCATTTGAATATTTGTGGTTCATTCTAATAGTCATTATTCCCACTGCTTTTCAGCAGATTTAAAATATCATTTATTATTAGAATTTTCCTATTGCTGAACAGTATGAGATTAAGGCAAGAATATGTCACACATTATGTTGTATTCACTAGATTGTATTTTTTAATATGTTGTCAGCTGAAGCTGCACTAGCAGTAGTGTGGGCAGATATGTGCCCCTTCACTCAGCTTACGCCTTACTCTCTCATGAAGCTCTGTAAATGTGTCAGGACACTGAGTAAAAAGTTAGATTTCTCTTCTAGTGCTAGTGTTGCAGTGTAATTAGAAAGAAATGGTGACTTTGTTTGTTTGTGTAGGTCCCAGTCTTCATGATTCTTTGCGTTTGGCATTCGAGGCTCTCTTACAGGGACAGTGTAGCAAGCATGTGTGCATCTGAAATAAACCTCTCCAATGAAAGGAGGTTTATTCTCTGTCTCTCCAGTCCCCTCAAAGCTCTGTCACTCTATAAACAAAGTATTTAAATGGACCTCATGTTTAAAACGCTTCCAGACCCACTGTAAATGTTTATAGATATTTCACAATGGCGGCAGTGATTGGATGAAAAGAGAGGCACCTTTTTCCCTCCTTGGGATGTTCTGCTAATGTCTAACTAATGATCTAGAACTACAAGAATTGTATGAGCATTACAAAAGGCCACACTGTGTCTGTGCAGGTTGACTGGTAAAAATAGTTCAGTTTAGTCAAGCGAAAGGAAACGCAGAGTAATGCAATATACACTTGTGCAGAGTTTGACTGAATGGAGCAGGACTGGTGCTGTGTCCATGGCGATGAGTGAGGGATAGAGGGAAGTCACAGTGGCCAGAGGCCATGTGGAGATCTGCCTGTTTTCCGGGACTAGCCTTGCTATGCTGCCTGCATGCTGATTGGCTGAAGCAGACAGAGTAACCTGGGCTAATAGTGATGGAAGGTGAAAATGAAGATGTTTTGACTGGTGATCATTTTTACTGAGTGACCTGATCAGGATAGAAATTGAGTGAGGTGGAAATCGTCTTGGGGTTGTTTTTGAGTCATCATGATAAATTCAGGTTCAGAAGAAGGCATTTCGAACTACTATGTCCAAAAAAAGTTACTACCTAATTTTGCTGCATTTGTTTAAGCAAGTCAACTGGCAAACACAATTCATCACTGAAGTACTCCGCCTTCATGATTTGCTTGTTCATAACCAAGGGTATTTCTCAAATGTTTTCATTCAGTTTTTTATTCTTTTGGTCATCAGTACATCAGCAAGAGGCCTGGATCTGACCCTGAAATGTGCCAGATCCAGATGACAGTGGCAATCTTCCGAGGGTGACCCCACGGGGCCGGTGGTAGTCAAGGGGAAATTGTTCATATTTGTGCAGTTGCTGGCTGCATCCATGCTGCCTTATCTCACAGGGAATGACACGAAGAATCATGGCACAGACACGGGAGTACAATTATGTCACTCCCATTTACATTTTTGGCATTTCACTGCACTAATGCATCCATGTCAAATTCTCAAACTTATTCTGTCTCGCTCTCTCTCTTTTTCTCTCTGTCTCTTTCTTTTTCACACATATTTTAAATGATTCATTCACTTTCATAGGCAGCTAGTGCATGTTTCTTTGGCAGCCTGTTCACAGCATGCTAATGTTTTAAATAAAGGTAAATGATTTAAGTAAATGTTAATGTTTTAGGTTTCTTCATACATGAGATTGCATTGGCCATTTTTAGCTACACACCATAGACTTATTCAAAGCTGTGGCATGTCGATTAGACTATTAAGGCCATAAGACTAGTTGCCAATAGTACTGCTCTCAAAATGACACAGGAACAACATATAGCTTAATGTTTGTAGTATATTTGTATGGAGCACATTGTTTTGATGAATCCTCACAAAATATTCTGTAGAATATGATCTTGATATATGGCCCAGTGTCCTTGTCTCATAATAAAGGGAGTGTTTTTACTTTTGGAACACTGAGTTCATAAGATATCCTAAGATCTTCCTATGTTCTGCTCTGTAACAGGGGTCCATTTGGCTAATGTGGGCTGGTGCTTGAAGTGCAGCTCTTTAACTCATAGCTATGAGGAGAGGGTATAGAGTATCTTTTTTAGTATGCCTTAAGCTACAGGATGCTTTCTGTGAGTAAAGCTTTCCTTTCCTAATCTTGTACTTTTGAGACCACTCCTTTTTGGTTTCCTGTAAATCTTATAGCTTATTGGGTATTTTAAATTACTGGAAACCCAGTTGAAGGGTCTTTAAAGACCATTAAATAGTTCTAAAATAGGTTTCCACAGGGAACAGCACGTCATTCAATTCTGACTTTGAATTGGCATTTTGATGTAATCACAGAATATTTGAAATGATTTATGTATTATCTTATTAGCTAGTTTTCTGTATCTACTAGCTTCGTCCCCTCTGTCTAATTTTCATGCGTGTTTACTTGCTGAAATTGTGCTGCACTCTGGAAAGCTGTGTTAGTAATATATTAGTTTCTGAAGCAATGTTGTCCCCTTTTCCATATCCCATATGCCAGTTTATGGGTGGCACATTTTTTTTAAAAGGAAGAGAAAACCAAGAGGAATTGTTCTACAATTTTCAGGTGTGTGTATTTGTGTGAGTCAACTAAGTATGAAGCAATGATATTTATTTCCTTTACTTTAATGTCAATGCACAGATAAAGATAAAATAAAAAACACAAAATAGTTTTGCTGCCATATCACAGTACCTCAGCAGAGGTAAAGCACCTGGTTAACCCCTGGATTCTTTGTTTGTGCTAAAATGAACTGTTACAGCAGTTTCACACAGCAGTTAAGTCCTCCAAGGTCTAGTAGCTTCTTCACCATCTTAGAAACGCACTCCTGCTCCCCATGGGTGCAATTGGTCACACTTTCCAAAACTAGGCATAATTTTCAACCTCTCTCTCCCTCTCTCTCTCTGTCTCCTTCTGCCTCTCTTTTTCTGCCGCTGTCTTTCTCTCTGCATGTGTGTGGGGGATGGGAAGCGGTGTGTGTGAACGTGAGTTTGCCAGAGCCTCGTATGGCCTTTGTAATCCTTTTATTTTGAAAGAAGTGTGCATATTTTACAGATGCTAACTTCACTCAGACTTGACCATGCTTTGTTGTCGGGCCATTGTCCATTCTGACCAAAAACCCAAGATCAGTAAGATTAGTCTTATGTCTTAAGGCTAAGATTTACTACTGCAGAGTGTTATTATTATTAGAATGTTACTATTAATCGTCTATAGTTTGAGGAACGTGAAAATGTAGAAGGGGCATGTAGAGTAAGCTTTGAGAAGGGGTTGGAAATTACAATGGTTTTTGTTTTGTGTGAAAAAGGCAGGATCTCCCCCTTCTCCCCTCCCCCTGTATCTAGAGAACCAAGAGAAAGGTGCAGGAGTCAGGAAAAGCAGGGAGGAAACGGAGAGATGGTGGGGTGCAAAAATATGGAAATCACAGGGGAAGCTGGTAATATATAGGACATTAGGAGGAGAGGTATCACATGCTGGCTTTCTCTTAACTTCAGCTATTAATTTACTGATATGTTGCATAACATTTTTATAAATGAAAGCTTAAGTCACTTTAGATGAATGCTCTGAATCAGAATCAGGCTTTATTGGCAAAGTATGTTTGCACATACAATAATTTGGCTGTGGTCTCACAATATCTCATAGTACACAGCACAGAGTAGCTGACAACAGAACTTACACTGTTGCAGTAATGAACATCTATACCTGAGTTCTACCACATATACACTTACACACACTCACACATGCATACAGTACATACTGTCATTCAGCAAATGCTAATTCCTGTAAACATCTGTACACAGCTGCATATAAACAGCTGTATATATACTGGTGATATATAAGTGCAGAGAACAACGGTTGGGGAGCCAGCAGTCAGGACCCCTGGCTTGCTCATTAGGGACCTGGACCCATGCGATTGTAAAGCTGCTTTGTGACAACCTGTGTTGTAAAAAGCGCTATATAAATAAATTTGACTTTGACTTTGACTTTGGAGTGGAGGTTGCAATACTATAAAATAACAGCATAGAATAGACTTGGAAAATAATAGAATCTGGAGGGTTAGGTATAGACTTGCGTCAGGCAACATAAAACATGTTGTAGTTGTTTTTCGGAAGTGTGATGGTCTGGAAAAAGAAGTTTTTCTGCAGTCTGGTTATTTTGACCCTCATTACGCTGAAGCACCTGTCTGAGGGGAGAAGCCAGGACAGGTGATGGCAAGGGTTCAGTGCATCAGCCATGATTTTCACTGCTTGCTTCATAGTTCTGAAGGAGTGCAGATCCAGCAGAATGGGCAGTGCAGTACCAGAGATCTTTTCTGCAGACCTGACGATACGCTGCAGTTTGTGAATGTCCTGTTTGGTGGTAGCACTGCACCAGAATGTAAGAGAGGTGGAAATGATAGACTCTGTGATTACTGCGTAGAACTGTCTGCTGGGTTTTTTATGAAAGACCTGATGTTGATGTGCCTCTTCAGATCCCTGGTGATTGTAGTTTCCAAGTACTTGAAGAACTCAATGGCCATCAAGTCCTTTTGGATTAAATTGAGAGTTTTCAGAGGTGGAGAGTTTGTTCTGAAGTCCACTGTCATCTCCAGTGTTTTGAGTGTGTTACTCATTATTGCTTCTGATGAGAACGACTAATATCATCTGCAAACTTCACAATTCTGACACCTTATCTAATTATACAATAAACAGTAAAGAAAAAGCCAGTGTCTCCTTCACTTAAGCTGCAGCAAGTCTTTGAACACTTCTATTTACACTCTTTTCCCACAAACAAGGAACTGGGCTGTCACCAGGGCTTTGGTGTGGAGCATGCATGCTGATGGAATGAATAGGAACTGGACAAAGGCAATCAGGCAGGACATTTGATGCCACAGTGAACTCACATGCAGTGTAGCCATGGTTCTCAGTCATGGTGAGCTCATTATGCATCTGTGTGCTGCATGAAAGCAAATGTGCTTTTGTGAAGTATTTATTTAGTTCTAACTATTTAATGATGCCATGTTTTTAAATATTGTTTAAGTACTTTAAACAATTTAAGATGGACTTGATGTTACCTTGGGCTCTTGGGGTTACCTTGAGGTAGCATGATGTTTGCTGTCAACGGGAGCTAATGCTGAGGTTGGCAGATGAGAATGATACACGTCCAGATGTGTGTGTGTGTGTGTGTGTGTGCATATGTGTGTGTGTGTGTGTCTCTGTGTGTGTGAACACGGGTGCATGCAGCAGAAGCTTTGTCACATTGTTTGTCAGACAAAGCCAACAGGAAGATGAGCCAAAGCTATAATACTCAGTTGATACCGGATAGGTAGGTACCCTTGGCTAACCCTTTCAGTGTAATGTATCATTGTATCATCATCTGTTGGGCAGGGTCTAGTACAGGAAAGGTGTTTCATGTCCAGGCTATTGTTACTTGCATTGTTTTCCTCCATCCAAGAGAGAGAGGCCCTCTGTCCTGTTCTCGGGACTGTTCTTTTATGTGGACAATGAGGACCATAGCATGGTTTGGGGTGGAAAATACTGTTGTTATAAAAAGGAGGCAAAGTCTTTGAAGAATATGTGAAGTATTATTTGAACTGTTTGTTTTGCCTCACGCAATGAAGCTAATGGTGGAAAATGAGACCGTTTAGATATGATTACACAAGAACTCCAATGGCTGTGCACTAGGACATAAGTTAATTTAATCAGGAATGCTTATAAGATCCTGTGACAGTCGAGATAAACATAGTTTTTCATGTAAGCAGAACCCTGTTTTGTACCTTACAGATCTAATTTCACAGCATGCTGATGCTTACTGACTCTAGCTGTTGAATTACTAAAACAGAAATGACCTGGCGTACATAGAGGTGCTCTAATCATGTGGTAATTAGAGCATCACAGTGAAGCCTGTTAGTATATTTTTCTCTGTCCTCTGCATATTTTTCTCCTCTCAGTCCCCTCAATATAAGTAAGGTCTTAAGTTAAACATTTGTTGTAATTTGTTGAGGATATTTTGAACACATCAGAACATTACTTAGAAACCACTGATTCCCAAAGAACCAGACTTTGGTATTCTTGAATACTTGTTCATTAAAACATGTTTAATGACTATAGAGAAAATAGGATTTTGAGCTTTATAGAGTTCACTCACCATCATGTTAATTTTTTTGTTTTTTCCAGGGGTGGGGAGTACTTTCAGTTGAGTGTAGGAAAGAACTGTGTGTGGGAACTTTTAGGCTCTGACTCTGTATGAAGGATGACCCTTTGAGGATTCTTAATAGCTTACAAATGAATAAATCCCCCAGAGAGAGAGAGATTGTCACACCCTGGTCCGCACCTAGTCAGGAATCATCTCACACCATCACCAGTCACACTTCACAACCACCGGGGGACAAATGTAGCTGTATTCTATTTTTTATTTTTGGGGAGGGGTGTACATACCCCTGTACTTTCTACGCCAATGGTGTCCACTTCTTAGGAACTTGACTTGCATTCTATGGAGCTCCCCATGATTCCTTGTCTGTTATACTGCTCATACGCTTCCCTAAGTGTTGTTCTGCTTATTATATACACTGAAACCCTACCATTGCCTCCATCGCTCATGTCTCCCTGTATGTGTCTTTTTGGTTGTTTTTTGAAGCTACTTTTTGTTTTTTAATGGCTGATTAATTTGACATTATTGTTATGATTTGAAACCACCATGGCACTAAAACTGTGTTCCTCACTATGGTAACAAAACATTCCACATTCCAGTATGGTCTTATTGCCATAGTAAACACACTGATGAACTAGAATGCCACTCACCTATTTGTTGATATTCATGGCACGGAAGCTTGTGTGTTGTAGGTGATTTCCTAAATATCATTCAAACATTTTTGGCTCTTGATATTATGTATTAAAAGATACAAACATGAACTGTATATTAACAAGTTATCTTTTTTACATACAAACTTGAGAATACAGTTTCATTTTTATGTACCTAATATAGTAGGTATAAAGAATGCTACTCTTTCTTTCTTAGAAACCATTAATCTTGGATTAAACACAAAACCATCAAACTTTCACACATAAATGACCTTCTCAATTTACCACAATTATATATTTTGTTAAGATAATGTTGGATAATTTCATGACTTTGTTTAGGTAAAAGTATTTTCCGGAAGTAAATCAATTCTTTTAAATGGGATGGTGTCACTGCCACCACTCCCAGTCATTCCCCTGTGTGTTATGTCAGAACTTTCCCACCACCTTTCACACCCTGCCTTTCCAGTGCCTTCCAGTACATTTTGACCACATCCATATCACTTTTCTCATTAGATACTAAACGTCTGCTACATGATAAACAAAAATGGGACTGATTAGCATGTAGAATTGCTTATGAAAACTCTTCCGTTTTTTGTTTCAGTAGATGTGTCACAAGCCTATGGATCCAGATCACAAAAGAAGCTTGCAGAAAACATTGACTGGTCATACACAGGTAAATTATAATGTTTGATCATTTTATTATATGAGATATGAGCACCCGGCGAGGGAAGACATGTCGAAACAGTGACAGCTGTCACGCAACATCAGCAAAGGTTCATGAACGGGTCTCGTTTGTTCATGCACAACATAACACTAAAGATTAAACTCTTTGGTTAAATGGGGCATTTACAGCATGGTCTGTGGTAGTCAGCCCTAACTTATCAAGCCCAGACTGATGTCTGATGTTCTGATGTTTGTGAAGAAACACATGAAGACAATATGTTTGATGATGCTCAGGTTCATATTCTTGAATCTTAAACTGAGATTCTCTGTGCTATCATGACCAAAGGATGACAATGGTCAGAGAAACGTGCTCGACTTTAATGGCAGTTGCAACATTTTTGCTAGCCCTTGACAAATGGCTCCGGGTCACGAAATATTATAACTGTGTAAAACAAAGGTGCACAATTGCCCTGGTTAGAGATGACGTACAACAAACATGGCAAAGTAGAACAAGAACTGAAACTTTTTTAGTTTCTCATTGAATGCTGTCCCACAAAAGCCTTAGTTAATGTCTCTGAACTGCTGTCGATCTGTTGTGCATGCTCAAGTATCAGTGAATGTAGGATCTTAGCACAAAATATCCATTTAACACTGCCAAGTGCCCAGGTTTTTCCATGGACTGTAACATCTGGTTACAGATCCTTTTCACTTCATGGTTTTGCTACCAATACGGAATTCACACAGCTCTGATTTCAAAAGTGGGCTAGATTTGAAGTTCTGCTCTGGTTTACTTTCTTAGTTTCTGACTCCTGAACTGAATGGTTGTTTATGTGGCTTACTATGGCTTATTTTTATCTTAGTAGGGTATGTCTTGTCAGGCGGTGGATATAACTAGTGTAGCGTGGCATGCTATTGCAAGTGTCTTTGGCTTGCATTCAAAATCTAATCCCTTTTCTTTAAAATTTTATTTGGCTGTCACTTTACATAATTAATGAATACACTGATATACGTGTTATTAACCCAGGATGTGGAAGTAAGAATCTCTGGCCTGCAGTCATCACTTAATTTGTCCCTTTCTCTACTGTGTCACAACAAACCAGATCTGGGGAAGGCATGAGATTGGCACAACAAAGAGGGCATTACTGTGCCCAGGGTGCAGATAAGCACCCTGGCAGATGGGGCATTGTTCCTCAGCACAGGACTGAATGCCAGCACCTCCTCCCCCTAACTGACCTGGTTCTCTTCTCTGTTGCATAATTTCAGGATCACCCATAAAACCGGTCTGATTAAATCAGTTCAATTAGGTTAATTTTATCATTCTAAGTTGGTAACTTTGAGGGACTTAAAAGGAGCAGGCAAACATGCTAATGCATTGGTAAAAGAGACTGTAATAACTCAAAGCTATGTGCACCTAGAGTGAGAGGTGTGTTGTAATTACTACCTGACAGGCTGTCATTCCTGGTAAGGCTATGTGCTGCTCTCAGCCACAAAAACATGAAGATAAGTGTGTGTGTGTGAGAGAGAGAGCAAGAGAGAGAGCAAGAGAGAGAGAGAGAGAGAGAGAGAGAGAGAGAGAGAGAGAGAGAGAGAGAGAGAGAGAGAGAGAGAGAGAGAGAATGAGAAAAGACAGAGTAGTTAGTATGTGTTTGCTTCTAGTGAGTGTGTGTTACTGCCTGGTCACTTTGCTTTCACTCATTTACTTGCTTAATTACATTGTGTTTCAGACAGAAAAAGGGTTTTGAAGACTATACGCAAAGCTTATATAAGCAAGCATATATAAACAAGCATATATAAATAAGCTGCCATATAACATCTGGCCATTTTCTGACTGTGTATCCAGCTGTCAGCATTCATTAGAGAAACACACATGAATGACTTTTATTTAAGGGAAAAGAAGTTCATATGTTAATCAATCTGAAGGAGTTCAGATTGTTGAGATTAAGCCACTTCTATAGAATCCAGCCTTGTGGGAGTTTATTGTTATATGGTTGACATTATGGTTATGGTTGATAATAATAATAATAATAATAATAATAATAATAATAATGACTATAAACCCCTTGCAGTCCTTCTGTGTGTTAAATGTGAAAAAATGGTTTGATGATATATTGTTCATTAAATATACATAGATAATATATGCAGCACCTCAAGTAATGGTGCATGTTTTTTCCTTAGATCTTAGATGCTGATAAGGAGGTAACATGGCTAGACAGAGACACAGAGACAGAGAGCATTTAACTGGCTCTTGCCTTCAGCAGATTTACAGTTCATAATGCTGCAGAGTGTAAAACCTATAATTAATGCAGAAATATTTAGCAATGGCATCAGCCTAACCCTTCTGTAGAGATGTGTAATGGTGTATATGACCTGGTTTGCACTTGGACAAGGTGAAGTGGCTTTACAGGCTTCAGATTGCTGCTTTATAACATCAGTCCTATGGAATCCTGGGAAAATTAAAGAAATTATTCTTTACTGCCATCACCCTCCCCACGCACACATACAGACATTATTCATAGAGTGTATAAAAAGGCCCAATCTGCTCTATTGTACTGCGTCGTGGTCCTAGGTGCGGTGCTCTCCTCTGCTCTGCTTTGCTCTGTTCTGCTTAGCTATTTAGCAGCTATTGACATGCAAATAGCTATAACCCAGATCTATGACCTCATCCATCAGCTTTGCCTATGTCTTAAAGATGTGTTCCATGAGAAAACCCAGATTAAGCATTCATTTTACCACTTAATACACCACGTCTAATAACATACCTGTGTGTATGTATGTATATATATGTGTGACTGTGTGGTGAGGGAGGGTCATTTGCTTGTGTATACATTTAAAGAAATTGCCATTCACTGAGGCCCACCATTCTTGATTATTGAAAGTTTATTCTTTTATCTTCATTTTATCCTCTAAGAAAAGGATGTTCAAAGATGGTTTACTCCCTATAGGAACACTAAACCAGAACAAATGGACCAAGAAATACCCTTCATGCAACAATGCCAAGCAGTCCCCAATAAACATCGAAGAGAGTCTGGCACAGGTCAAAGTTCAGTTCCAGCAGCTGAGTTTAGACGGCTGGGAGAAGTACACCTCTGAGGCTACTACAGTAAAGAATGATGGCAAGACAGGTAATGCTGCTAAAGTGCTTCTTTGCATAGGCTGTGATTATGAAGGCTAAGAAAATATAAACCGGATGTATAAATGGACTTTTCAGTAGCAGTCTGTGGAGTGCAGAATGTACGGTAGTTATATCAAAATCAAGTATCTGTGCCTTGAACTCTGGTAGACATATTTATCATTCTATCTGTTTTACCTTTTGTGACTGTTGTGAATTATCATGCGTTTAATAGGAGTGATGTGTTCGCTGAGTCACACTGCTGCTCTCATTTCAGTGGCCATCGATGTGGGTGGGGAGTTCTATGTAAGTGGAGGGGGGCTAAGGTCCAGGTTTAGGGTGGGTCGCATCACCTTTCACTGGGGCCACTGCAATGCCTCTTCTGATGGCTCTGAGCATGGCTTCAATGGAGTCAGATTCCCCCTGGAGGTAAGAGGGACGTCTTAGTTTCCTTATGAAGAGTTGTTTTTCATAGAAGCATTCAAACGTTTTAGGACATCTGAGCATGGTTTTGTGTCATGTGACATGCCTTTAATAGGCTGCTCCTTTGATGCTCATATACAGTCTGTCCATGCTATTTGATGGTCTTTAGGTTTTTGGTGCCTGTAAAAGTATAAAATGATTGAATAGAAACTTGAAATATACACACAGATGCAGATATATTGTTATGAAGCCCATCAGTACAACCAATCAATTGATGATGTCCTGAAGGATGGAGGAAAGATTACTGCACTTGCTGTGCTATTTGAGGTAGGTCATCATTATGTGTGTGTGTGTGTGTGTGTGTGCACATGCTCATGTGTGTGAGGACTACTATAGCCTAATGTGTCCCTATTGTAACTGTTCACAATACCAAAAAGTAAAGCAAATAATTTTACACAAAAATGATCTGTCTCATACAATTGTGTGCATACAATTTTGGGCCTTATTCAAGAACCGCTCATATGAACAGGACAATTCTTTATTCAAATGAGTGATGCAGATGTGCATTAATCTTTTTTCTTGAGAAAATCTTGAGAATTTAATCTTTGAATACAGAAACTCTTGCTGATTTATTCTGCATGGCATTTTTAAAATGACACTTCCGAACTATGAAGTGGAATGCCAGCTGTGGGCATTTTGGTTGGGTCATGGCTATAAGAGCCTACTGTTCTGAAGGCTGATAGTAGTGTTTCCAATTAGCCTGTGGGACAGTTTGGGTGGAGGAACTGAAGATGAGTGCAGTGGAGAAAATCATTAATCCCTGAAATGAACAAGTTTGCTCATGTGAGAAAGTTGCATGGTGGCACCTTCAGGCTGCACATTTGTGATCACAGACCATGAAAAACCCAGTGCATTTGTGCATTAGCATACATTCATGGCCTGTATAGGCACGTTATCTCAATGGAGGAGCTAGAGGGATTGCGACACGTTATCTCCTGAAGTATGGAGTGTACCTGTGTGTACATGTGCAGATTGCCTGGAAAGTTTGTGGTAATGACCTTTTAGTATTTATTGTTGTCTGTCTTCGTGACACTCCAATAATGATATCTTAAGTAAGGTGTTAAGGGAGGCTCCCTCAGCGGTTTGAGAGATGATTAACGGAGGTTCAGAGACAACACACATTCAAATGCATCCCTCGGAGACATATAATACAGAAACACATATTGCAAAGGAACTATCTCATGTCTTGCATTAAAATTCTGTAGCATCTTCTCTCCCTCTCTTACAGACAAGTGTTGAGGATAATGAAAACTATGAAGCCATCATTGATGCAGTCAACAGTGTCAGCAGACATGGTATGTACATTTTAGTTACAGCACTTCATGGAATTTCAAATTGCCCTTAAGGATTGACAGGCAGTGGCAAGACTCATCGGCAACCTGTGAAACTCACTTCATACAGAGATCAGAACTCAATTCCCAGAATCTCTCCATCTCAGTCTCTGCTGACTTTCTTTATAGCCTGTGATCATCACTGGTGTGTGTCCTGGGGTCGGGTGCTGGGGGTTGGCAATGTACTTTTTTCATATATTAAACCACTAATCAGAGAGCCTTTATAAGCCACCTCACCCATCATCATCAGCTGATGTCATCTGCTTCTCATCAAACAGTATCACACTGAGGAAGAATTATGCTGGTTTGTAACAATGCCTCCTTTCCTTCAGGCAAGAGTGCCAGTGTCTCTCCTTTCGTCCTGCAAGGCCTTCTCCCCAACTCCACGGAGAAGTACTTCATCTATAATGGCTCCCTCACCCACCCTCCATGCACAGAGACTGTGGAGTGGGTTGTCTTTAAGGATACTGTAGCCATTTCGGACGCACAGGTGAGCACACCATGCTATCACACTTCGTCAAGCGGTGCGTCAAACAGTTAATGTGACATTAGCGCGTCTCGCGCTCGATAGCAAGTTGTCATTATCTGAAATGGGAATGAGGGTAGGCTTACACACATCAAAAGGGTGTGAATACTTAAAGGCTTTATGTTGTGCGTCATTTAGGCCTTGGGCTATGTCCCTTAAGCAATTTACAAGTAGACACAAAGCTTTGTGGAATGAGGCAAGGACTGAATGCCTAAAAGGTTAGGAAGAAGAAAGACAAATACAGGTGGCCTGTCTCATTCAAAACAACATGTAGCAGCATATATGGACAGACACTTTGTCTCAGTCACGTCAGGTACAGGCCAAGCTGGAACGTTTGAGTACAATAGTATAATGTTCTTGATGCAAATGACTATGTAGAAAAACTCATTTTTCAGGCTGGTCTGGTCAAGTGGGGTCTTGTTTTCATTCTTCTGGTTTTAAGAAAATAATGTAAGCAGCAGGTTAAATTCATTTCCTTTTTTCCTTTTTTGTGCTTTTATTAGCAGGATGTCATTTTGTGCTTTTTTTAAATAACTTGTCAAATCCAGGATGTAACAATTTAAACATGAAAATCAACCCTCTGAAAAATCATTGTTATACTGCAGTCAACAGTATTATATGTAGGCACTGTCCTCTGAGCTATGGAGTCATGCAGTGGAAAATTGCCCCAAACCCTTAAACACAAAGACACTAGTCCAGTTCCTTTATGATACACGAAAGAAACAGATTATGTGTCAGGCATGTAGATTTAAACTTTCTTGTCTGTCCCCTATCAGACACTGTACCCCCAAGCTAAAATCCTTGAAAAGGTGTGACATGAAAGTTTTTATTTCTGTTATCATTTGGAAAATCCTTTGGTTTAAATTCCTTTCTTATTTTTCCTAGCTACCTAGCTATTCCTAGATGGTTATTTTTGAAAAACGTTGTGAAATGCTTCTCAGTGACAAACAAAAAGACTTCCATTACCGTGACAAGCTATCTGGGTTTTTTTCCTTTGAAGTGTTGAAGTGTGCTAAAGTTACCAATAAACTAAGATAATATATCTGTTAACCTGTAATCTGCAGCAGTTACATTTTACCCTTGTGCCTCGTATGCTGTATGTCTGACATGTTCTGAAATGTGTGCTGTTGTACCGGTGCAGCTGGAGATGTTCTGTGAGGTGATGACCATGCAGCAGGCTGGCTATGTAATGCTGATGGACTACCTCCAAAATAACTTCAGAGAGCAGCAGCCGCAGTTCATGGGCCAGATCTTCTCCTCATACACCGGCACAGAAGAGCTCCTCACGCCGAGTATGCGCGCGCGCTCACATAAACACACACACACACAAGCGTGCATCTACACACAAACATGTACAACTGCGTTTTGTAAACACTTGGGAGTTTTTTTCCCAGAAAACCTAACAAAAGTTCAATTATCTATTATCCATTGAGCCTCCTGAATGAAAACATGCCACATTTAGCACCACCCAATTAGATATGGTTTCTATTTTCATAATACGCCTGTCCCTATGGCTTTCATCTTATGTCTGTGAACCAAATTAACACTTTGACCTATTTACAAGTAGCTTACAGAAACATATCATGTCCAGTTTTTAACATGCATTGCCATTTACATTGTGCTGGAACCCATGATATGGAGGGGTCTGTCTCTGGCACTGACACTCCAGAGGGGGGACAGCAGTGTCCTGGTTTACATATCTCTGCTGCAGGCCTCAGTAATCTGTGGGAGGCTTTTCAGAAAGGTCAAAAGAAAAAAGTGTCTGTTTAAACACTGAATATGATGAACGTGGAACCCTGCACATGGTGGTAGCTCTTCACAAAAAGGGATATTTGGTTTTCGGGTGAAATTTCAGGATGAACCTAAAATGCACTCCAAACTTTATAGCTGATCTTAATGTGACCTTCTCTAAACTTTTGAATGTACATGCCCAGCTGTTCAATGTTTCAGAACTTTTTGCGCAACTTGCTGTTCTTCAACAAGGAGCTTAACTGCAAAATTCACAACAGGTGTTTGATCCAGGAATTGACCAATGCATTTCCTAGTTCAATTAGAATTGATATTTAAACATTCGCCCTCATTATGCTGCTCACATTTTGACATCATGAGACCAAGACGACACCTAAAAGTTGATCAACATTACCTTGCCATTGTGAGGCTTCAAACAGGATGTTCTTAGATGTGTGAGAAGTGGCCACTGGGCTTAGAGTGTCACAGCAGGTTGCAACAGAAGAAGTCTGTGGAAGAGTCACATAAAGGCATAAAAGTGGATGTCCTTTGGCCACATCCCACACTGATGACCGCTTCATTGTGAACAGTGCCCTGCGGAACTGGATGATGAATGCCATACAACTCCAGGCACATTTAAGGGAGGTGAGAGGCACCCAAGTGTTATGTCAGACCATTCAAAACCATTTACATCCGAGTGGTCTGCGTGCTAGATGACCTACAAGGGTACTTGAAAACACCATCAGGCACAGGCATCATCGTCTTGCAGAAATGATGGTCGCCAAAGATGTTGGAGATGTCAAGGAGAGCGCTATGCCACTGACACCACTGATGTCACCAGACGAGCCTTTGGTGATGGTGGTGTTACAGTGTGGGCAGGTGTGCCTAGTCAATACAGAACTGCCCTACACTTTGTGAATGTGAATGACAAGCCCATAATACTTGAATAACATCATTAATCACTGTGCCTCTGCATGAACAGCATGGGCCTAATTTCATCTTCATGGACAACAATGCTCCAGCTCATCAAGGTTGCATAATTAGGGAATGGCTGCTGGAGACTGGGGTACCTCAAATAGAGTGGCCTGCACTTTCTCATTGTTAAGCTATAATTGATGCTCAAGGGCATATGACAAGATATTAAGACATTGCCATATTTGTTGGGGTATACCCACCACTGTGGCTTTTGTTTCAATAAAGATTAAGGAAATACCATTGCATGCTTCTACTTAAATGCCCTATTTTCATGATATAGTAGCATGAAGCTTTTACGTTTTACATTAATTTCACCGAAAGCCAGATATCCCTTTTTGTGAGTAGTGTATGTGATTCCTGTGTGAAAGTTAGTTGTTATCAAGGTTTTTAATGGCAAAACACAACTGACCTTTATTAATTAAATGTGCTCAGTTATGTGAATTCTTGGTATAAGCTAACAGGCTATATAGAAACAATGTAAAAAATAGTATATAGAAATGCCATCAGTGAGACTGTGTCAATGTCAGTGAGAGAATGTGGGTGACTTCAGTTTTTTTTTCCAGAGAATCCTATGCAGCCTTACTAGGCATGTATGGGAGCAGCACAAGGGATCATTAATAAATAAATAAATAAATGTTGGAGAGCTTCAGCTCACCCTCCCTGGCCAGCCTGTCAGTAATGCCTCAACCCACCACTCCTCAGCATCGCTGCTTGCCACCTTATTTTAGAATGACAGCATTTTGTGTTGCTAGGTAACCGCGTCTGACGTCTGCTCTCAAGCCTGATTTAACTCAGTATACTCCGCTGTTTACAGCGAAGGTGTTTGAATGTTGAAGAACGTCTTATGCACCTAGGGGTTCATTTATCAGTTAAACACTACGCAAATCTTTAATTTCAGTGAAATCCTGTTAACCAGCTGTGACTGGTTTAACTGGAATCAAAAGGACAATGGTTACTTGGGAGACCAGCATTGCAAACACTAAAGACAAACAAGAAGAAATTAACAAAAATACAGCAGGTGTTTTCAGCTCTCTCTTAAACATTGTGGCTTCTGTCAGATCTGCTAATCTCAGTGCTTGAGGCTTGCCTCCAGCACATGGTCTCTGACAGCTAATGCAATGATCATGAAATGTCACATCGGAAATGATTCATTGTGCAACCATATTCTGCCCTCTGCTGTTGAAATGGATATTGAAATCTCTTAACCAGCCCGTTTGTGTTTATTAGACCGTCTCTCATCTGCACCTCATGTTTGTTAGCACAGTGATGAATAAATTAGTTATAAAATCTTAGCAAAATCCATATGGGTAATCTAATCTGCATTAATCTGGCATCTGATTTCTGCTTTTTTGGAGGTATTTAGTCTGACACACTAAGCACAGATGGTGAAGAATTCCCCCCATAATAAGATCACCATGTGCTAAGACCAATAATGATGAATGAGTGAGATGACTGAAAAACACACCCTGTTTGTACAGATCTGCTCATGTAACATTTTGTTTTGTAACATTTTGTTGGAGTTTTTTTTTTTTTTAAATCAATCATCTTAATATCACTAATTGATAATCGTCTGAGATCTTGAACAACATTCCATGGAAAACATTCCGGATCTAACCAAAAAAGCTGTCAAATGAAAATTGACCAAATATATAATCAAAATATTTCCTTTCCTGCTACCCTCTTTTTGCAGTTTGTAGCTCAGAACCAGAGAATGTGCAAGCATATCCGCATAACTACTCCAGTCTGCTGGTGATGTGGGAGAGGCCCCGTGCTGTGTATGATGCTGCCATAGAGAGATATGCTGTTACCTACTGGCAGCCCCAGGGAGACAACCCCCCCAAACTCCAGTACTTTACTGATGGAGACCAGGACGTGGTAAGTTACCTATGCATGAATTTAGACAATGTTTTAATGTCTTCCATTTTTTTAATGCACCTATTTAATGGTGTATTTCAAATCATTGTACCCACAAGTTTGTTGTTTCCTGAACTATTAAACAAAAGGTAATATGGTTTACTGTGATATATATATATTGATGCATTCTATATAAATTTAATCTGGGTTTTTTTGGGGACTTTTTAGTTATTTTTTCCATATGTTAGGGAATGATGATATAGCTGCAGGTTGCTTGTAATGCAGATATATAATGGAGACTCAGAATGAATAGCCATGAATAGACATGCAGTATTTTTGAGCGTGTGGGATATTTTCCTTGCAGGGAGCCATCATCCCAGACCTGTCAGCCAATACCAGCTACATGCTGGAGGTGGTGGCTGTGTGTACTAATGGTCTGTACGGCCGCACCAGTGAGCAGCTGATGGTGGACATACCCGTGGATGACCCTGGTAAGACCACCCGTGACCTCTGGCCTGAAAACTGAGTAAAGATACAATATGCCATTGCTTCGTGCTGTAGGTTGATCCTTTGCAAACCAGTTTCTTGTGTAGATAATGGTGTGGGATTTGTACAAACCAATGCTACTTAGCACTGTGAATAGTAATGTCACCCATGTTTTAAAAAACACTCACACAGATAATGTTACACTCCATTAGTAGGTTTAATATTAACTACATGAACATGAAATACCCAAATTACGTCAGTAATTTTCAACATAACTCAAATAAGATTATGGTTTAATATTTATCTTCTGAATAAGGGTTTCAGTTTAATAGGACAACCAAATTCTTTGCAAAATTTGACTGAGCACTTTATGATTTCAATTTAAGGAAACATGTAAGGAAATCTTTAATATTTAAGAAAATTGGCACCTTTTGAAGTAAATTTGCACTGGTTCTTCAGTGGCTGTTTAGATGTATAGATAAATCTTATTGGGATGCAGTTCTATGGATGATCACAGACTCGAATGGCCCTTTGCTGGTTTCTGTCAGTCTCGGGGTTTCAGACACACGTGTTAAACATGGCTTTCTTCTTGATGCTAGATCTCTGACATCTCTGGCCTCTTCCCACTTTTATATTCTGCACCCAATGTTGCTCGTCATCTCTCTGTACATTCTGTTCTTTCTTCTGTACTGAGAACCTGAATATTTTACATGCACATACCAAACATATTCACCTTGGCAGTATACTGTGTTTCTTCACAATTCTGATGTTTGCTGTTAATGGATTTTGTGATTTTCGCTATTCTCTATGCAGATCTTCCTTTTAAGGGCTTTCATGTTTTGTCATTTGTAATATGAGCATAACTAAGCTTTTCCTTTAACAGAAACAGTTTGACATTCTCACAACACTATTTTAACTACATAAATGTTAATGCACTGAAATGTTGGGAATCTGTATTGCTGCCATATATAATAAACTAACCTGTATTGCATAAAATCCTTTGCATCATAATTCAGTGTCTATGGATGTGTGAGTCGTATTTTCAAAAGCCATGTACCAACACCAAATTTTGTTGTTGAAGTAATGAATAAGAATATTTTTTGCCCATGACAAACCATTATTGTATGTGCAAAACAAAACATCTGTATTTTTGTAAACCCATGTGCAATTCACCTTGTACCCATTAAATTCAGTACCTACTGTTATAATGGCCTTAAACATAGCTTCACATTTTATTGTGGTGCTTGCATGACGAGAATGCGGGAGTCATTTCTACCATTCATTTTGTGTCATTCAGTTGCTCCCACTTAGCAGGTAAGATCCAGTAGGAGTCTACAAGCTCTCTGCCTGTAATGTTGTAGGGAGACACTTAAGCGCATGAATGTCCAGTATTCCTGGTACTGTTTTCTCTTCCTGTGGTCATTACCAGCCTGCCAGACCTTGAGCATTCTCCTCTTGTGTGTGTTGTTTTGGTGTGTGATGTGGAATGCCTGACTGCTGCTGTGGTGTGCTTCACCCTCTCTCTCAGTCTCCTTTCTTACCAAATGTTTAAACCAACACCAACAATTTACAAATTCTACACAAAAGCCTGTGCTGCTTTCCTTAGTGATTAAGAGGTTTTACCTTTATGAATAGTAACAGTCTGAACAACAGTTTGTGAAATTTACATTTATGACACTTGACACTTATGATATGATATTAGTTCATAAATAAACTGCTGGTTTTCATGTGGCTGCCAAATATGTCTACATGTATATTAGTATTTATATCCTCACTTAAAGATTGTTTACATGTATATTAGTATGTATATCCTCCCTTAAAGATTGTTTACATGTATATTAGTATGTATATCTCCCCTTAAAGATTGTTTACATGTATATTAGTAAGCATATCTTCCCTTAAAAATGATTTATAAATGAATGTCAGTTATCCTTTTTTTTTCCACCACTGCTTGATATATTCAGCAGTAACATTGTCATCTGCATGAAGATTTTTTCTAGATGTATGCTCACTCCTGATATCTAGGAAATGTTCTTAGTTACATAAATATAATTTCATAATCAATTTCTTTGTCTTTGTGGTCAAAGTGAGGTATACTGTGGTTTGACTTTTGTTGCTTTTTGTCTTTATTTCAGAATCAGACCCTGATCCTGATCCTTTTGAAACTGAAGAGGTAACTTGGAAGCACTTTTAAATTACAGAGTATTAGATTACATTATGATTATTGTGATTTGTTATTATGATTATTATTATTATGATCACTTTCACATTTAAAATAAACAAAGAGCCAAAAACAGGACACTGAGAAGTAACTTGCTAATTCTTTTTCTTTCTTTTATCAGGATTATGTACTCAATCCCTTTTGGGTTAGGCCTGACTCAGGTCAAGGCCTCTATCCTGTCCAAACTACAACAGCTCAGCCCAAGTTTTCTACAACAGAGCAACCAGACCCTGCCGTCTATGGTTTAAAGACAACCGCGACTACATCTACTGAAAATCGTAATCTGGGCGATTCAGTGAAATATATCACCCAATCTACCACCATGACCACTACCACTACTTTCATCACAGATATACTCACTTCGCAGTCAGATTATAGTGGCAACACACCACCAAGCACTACCCCAGAAGGTGATGACAGCTTTACAGAACCTGCAGCAGAAGGTGATGATGGCAGTTACAGCTTTACAGAACCCTCAGTAGACGGTGATGTCAGCAGTTACAGCTTTACAGAACCTCCAGTAGAAGGTGAAGATGGCAGTTACAGCTTTACAGAACCTCCAGTAGACGGTAATGTCAGCAGTTACAGCTTTACAGAACCTCCAGTAGACGGTGATGTCAGTAGTTACATCTTTACAGAACCTCCAGTAGACGGTGATGTCAGTAGTTACAGCTTTACAGAACATCCAGTAGATGGTGATGTCAGCAGTTACAGCTTTACAGAACTTCCAGTAGACGGTGATGTCAGCAGTCACAGCTTTACAGAACCTGCAGCAGAAGGTGATGATGGCAGTTACAGCTTTACAGAACCTCCAGTAGACGGTAATGTCAGCAGTTACAGCTTTACAGAACCTCCAGTAGACGGTGATGTCAGTAGTTACATCTTTACAGAACCTCCAGTAGACGGTGATGTCAGTAGTTACAGCTTTACAGAAGCTCCAGTAGATGGAGATGTCAGCAGTTACAGCTTTACAGAACCTCCAGTAGACGGTGATGATGGCAGTTACAGCTTTACAGAACCTCCAGTAGACGGTGATGACAGCAGTTACAGCTTTACAGAACCTCCAGTAGACGGTGATGATGGCAGTTACAGCTTTACAGAACCTCCAGTAGACGGTGATGACAGCAGTTACAGCTTTACAGAACCTCCAGTAGACGGTGATGATGGCAGTTACAGCTTTACAGAACCTCCAGTAGAAACTGCCGCCCTTGACACAGAGACTACATTGAGGCCATCGACAGATGGAGGGGAGCTCACTAACTCAGACAGTTATGGAGAGAACCTGGTCACTCTGACTCCCCTCCTTGAAAGCCTTGTGACACAAACCTCCTCCCTCCTGCCGGAGGACCTGCAGCCTACAACTCCCAGCGTGCCTTTTCCCACCATCACGGCTTTCAGTGCTATTATTTTGCAGACCACTGAGCCAGTGTTTAAGGGTGAGAGCTCCCCCTCTGCCCCCTGTGTATCTGACTCCCCATTCTGCCTGCATGCCAGTCCTGTGTCCCTTCCCCCCTCAAGCACTGTGTTGTCTGAGTCTGCGTCCACCCCTGCCTGGGATGTCCCATATACCGCTACCATGCTGGTGTCGGGTGGGACATGGCCGGTCAGCTCCTTCCCATCCAACCCTACTCGGTCCCCCTCCAGCTCTGTGTCTCATGGGTATGTGGAGCATGTCTCTAGTGGTTGTGGTGATGATGATGGTGATGATGGTGACGTGATGTCTGGGTCAGCCTCGGGTGCCCACCCGTGTAGATCTGCTCTCCTCCTTCAAACCTTACCTGACTTGGCGCTCTCGACATGGTCCGACTTGGAGTTGCACCAGCCTCTCAGCACCGCCTCTCCACCGAGCCCTCTCCCATCCATGACGTCTTCGGTCCCCTTTTCTGCGGACCACTCCCTGGTGACAGCGACACCTTATTCCACCTCCTCTCTGTCAGGTAGTGTGGGGGAATCTAGCCTGTCTGTGGAGTGGGCTGACTCTTCTGTGGTAGCCCTCACCGTTAGCCAAGACGCTGACCCTCCTTGCACTCGCTGTGCCGTCTCATCGCATGTGTCTATCAGGAGCTCTCTGCATGTGTCTCCTATCTTCCTGATGCCCTCCTCCTCCTTGGGGATGCCCCTCGGTGGAGGCCTCTCGGGTGACCTGTCTAGTCCAGTAGACCCTTCACTTCTGTCATCCTTCAGTGTAGGGACTCCCATGTGCAGTGCAGCAGACTGGGAGCTGTATTCTGGGGTCCTACCATCTCCTGCTGTCTCTCACACTGAACCTTCCAGTGACCTACACTTCTCTATTACAGCCACGTTGGGCGGCGTCACGCACAGCAAAAGCTTCCAGCTCCCACGAGCCTCGGTTCACTTGGAAGCTCCCACTCTGTCGCCTACTTCAAGCCCAGAGACTTCCTCGCCACACACGCTGTCTGGTGAAGGGCCTCTGGATAGTAGTGCCTCCGGCTGGGTTGTGGACCAAGACTGGGGCCAGAGCTCAGCTTCGGGAGATGGGAGTCCTGCATCTCACACACCCACCACTTTCCCCACGGAGGTGTTGCCTGAGGAGTCAGAGGAGGAGCACTCCTCATCCTTCTACTTTGAGAGCGAGAATGTGACAGAGAGCAAGGTTACCACAGCAGCGGTATCCCTCCCCCCCAGCCCACCCTGGGCCCTGGGAAGCGTAGAGGAAGACAGCGGCTCAGGGGAGAGCCTCACGGATAATGAGACGTCCTCTGATTTCAGCATTCCAGAGCGCGCTGACAAAGACTCAGGGGATGAACCGGTGGCAGGTAAAATTCTGCCACCATCAGCTCTGCTCCTCAAGGATTAGAACAACAGGCTGAAATAACTTCCTGTCTTATGTTATAAGAAGAGTCTTTGTCTGCAAAATAAAATCCCCTATAGAAAGTATATGCTATAACACAATGACACATGGTCCAGGTAAGGTTTGGAGGGCTCAGTAGTGTTTGCATCATCCAAAAACATGTTTTGCTATATAGAAACACTAATAAATTAGCTTGTCATCCTGAATTAGCCCAAATCCTGACAGTCCCACAGCCATCTGACAGTCCCACAGCCATCATCACACTGTCTGTGTTCATTTGTAACTCTTTGTGTTCTATATTGTCTTGTGTGCTTACCTTGCAACACATCAAGCATGCTCTTGGGTTGATTTCAAATGCTAAAAAGATATATTACAAATAGGCTACATCTAGGATTATAGAGCTGAATATTCAAATTATTGATAATTCACAAATTTTGAGATATATAAACAAAAACAGATATATAGACACAAATTATAACAGACATATAATAACTACTAATGTTTATAGACCTTTTTTTCTTGTAAGTGCATACTAAACCATCTGCTTGTTAGATTATTTCCAGTTTGTTAGCTTGTTAGTTATTTCCATGTTTGTCCAGGAGAGGGAAGCAGAGGACCTGTCCTTGTGCATCATTAAGTAACAGCTGGTGCAATTATGCTTGGGCTGTATGATGGTCATGTCATGCATAGGTTAGGTCATAATCTCTCAAGTATGTCAGTCTGTTATAAATCTTGTCCTATGAACTACTCAGAATCTGAATGTAGGATTCTTGCAAGGCTTTATTAATGAAAAGATTTAGTAGTGGTATTAAGGATGACACTTATTGCACAAGGTTATTATGAAAATTATTTTCTATGACACTAAGTCAAAGAGTCAGGTCAGTGTCCCAGACAGATCAAAATTAGGACTCAGAGAACAAAGGAGTCACAAAGAAAATAAGTACAGTATTCACAAACAAAAAGACATATAAAAATAGATATATTTTATTTTTAAGCACACACATTGGGGGAGGAGGATCTGGGGGTGGGGGAGTCATGGCATGTTGGGGTGGATGGCAGATCACAACTGCTCCATACAGAAGCATAATCCTCATCACCATTACTTCCATAAAAATCCTTTTAACTTCTTCCCCTTTAAACTAGATTTATACACTGCACTTAGAGTACATTGCTGTCAATTGAGGGCATTTTTTTAAATCAAGCAGCTAATTTACTGTACACAAAAAAAGGTAAGTCTGAATTGCCTCTTTACTCCCTTTTATGCCTTACTCTCCACTGGTTTGCAAATGACTGCCATAGGGTATGAACAATTTGGCAAGCTTTTGTCCATTATTGATTTGACAGTTTAGTGATTGTGTTGAATGCTAACCTGATAGTAAATTGTGTTTACTAGCAAGGAAGCTTTTAAAATCATTGTTTGTTGGTGACTGATGTGATTTGTTTCATGTGGTGCCCCAGGACTACACGTGGAATGGTTTAGCACATCACACCTGGTCTTTTATCAGCCCTCACGTTTTCTTGCTTGTAGATGCCAGTAACAGTAGTCACGAGTCCCAGGTGGGCCTGGTAGGCAGTGTGGAGCAACAGAGGAAAGCTGTGGTTCCTCTGGCTGTGGTTTCTGCTCTCACCTTCCTGTGTCTTATCATTCTGATGGGCATTCTCATTTACTGGAGGTAAGTTGAGACTTTTGTAATCCCTTCAATTTTATGACTTAATATAAACAGTTTGATGGCAGAAGGCTGTCCCTTTCTCCACCTGATTATGCTCCTGAGGAATATTGCTTTTGTTTCACATATCTTATTATACCAGATTGTGTGAGATTATGTCGCTAATCTTCATGCCAGAGATTAAATCTCTAAATTGCTAATCTGTACTTTGCACTTCATGAAGTGGGCTGAAGGAAGGGCCTGTGCATTATCTTTAGCGAATGAGAGATTATTAATATCTGACTTGTCCAGAACCGGGTTCGAGTAATGTCAGCGCAGCAGTGAGTGGACGTATTGCAATTTAATTTGTATTCCTCTGCATGGTGCTGTTTAGGGCAGTGGTACAGATGCACAGTTGAGCAAAGTGTGAAGGATTTCTTCAAATATACCCGACACAGAGGGAGTTTTGCCATGCTTCCATTCTTGTGCTCATTTGCTGTGTGCTATTTACTCAGGCTTTCTTTAGAATCACCCGAGATGGTGCCCCTGTTGCATAAGAGTGATTGTTGTTTGATTATGATCTCAACAGAACATGCTTTCAGACTGCTCATTTCTACATTGAGGACAGCACTTCTCCAAGAGTCATATCATCCTCCCCTTCTCCTCTGTACAATCACTCAGGTAATTCTCATTATATGTGCACTCCTGTAGATGGAAAAGGGCAGAGAATGTGTCATGTATGTTTTTGTGATGGTATTGGTATTGGTTTGTGTGATGGACTATAGAATTAATTGATCACTGATAGTCCTATCGCAAACCTATACTGTCTCAAACCACTGGCCTCTGTCTCAGTCCTAAACCTCACCAGCCTCCATTTCTTTGTTGTTCAGTTAACTCTCATTAACTCTCATGTTAACATTTTCCTATGCATATTAAACTGCTTCCCATACATGAAGCTCCCAGTTCTGGCCTTGGTCCAGACCAACGTTGCTTACCTCCATGTGTACAAATGTAGAGAAAAAGTGTTAGACTCAGTTCAGAGACTACTTGTGCTATTAGGAAGGAATGTAGGAAGTACAGATGGAAGAAAGTTAAACTAAGAGGTCAGAATATTTTTATGACATTATCTAAAAAAATAAAATACTGTTCAGAACTTTAAACACAGTTCATGTTGCCTTCCCCCAATTCCCATACAGGATGCTATGAAGATTTCCACAATTATTTGGGGATACGATTAATAACATAAGGATTAGCATCTTGCAGAGTATGAATTATCAGTTTTAGCTCCTGCATCTGTGTTATTAAAAGAGGTACTGTGTCTCTGATGAAGCCCTCTACTTGTTTACTGGATGTTGTTCCATCACAACTCCTAAAAGATACAATGGGCTCCTTGGGCACCAGTACTCTACACATCATAAATAGCTGCTTATACAGTGACATTGGTCAAACCTGCTTTAAACACTACTGTTATAAAGCACTTTGGTCAGCCATGGTTGTTTTTAAATGTGCTATACAAACAAACATGAATAACCTGAAATATAAGTGCTTTTGTGTAAGGCTTCGCCCTGCTGTAGAAAGTTGGTTGGAGATGAAAAAATGTATATCTATTGTGCCATTGTACCCACCCTATCACATTATCATATAATACTAATGTACAAAAACCACACCATCCCATTACATGTTCCAACACCATCCCCGCTCCACCTCTTCATGTTTTAATACCATCCCTAAAACATCACATGCACTAATACCATCCACAACCTATCACTATCACATAATACAATCACCACCCCACTTCCTCAAGCTCTAATACCATCCCTACCCAATCGTCTCATGCTTGATACCAATATTTTTTTATCCATTTAATTTTGTCCTCATACCCACAGTACCATTGTCCCCATTATAACTCTATAGTCATAGGTTGAACAGACCTGGCATGGGCACTACATATGGAGAATATACCACCTCGGTTTTGAAGAGTCCTATTTGTGTGCTGTCAAGCCGTAGTGTTTCTCATTTTAAATGTATTGAGCTACTTGTCCGAAATATCTGAGAGCTGTGAGAGCAGACAGTCTGAGAGCAGTGCCAGTGCAGTCTGTTGCTAAGAGTTCTCAGTTTTCTCCTCTCTGCCTTTCCAGATGAGCAGGAGCTTTTCTCAGTGAAGCAATTTGTCCAACATGTCACAGAACTTCACAACAACAACTCTTTCTCTCATGAATTTGAGGTGTGTTCTCTTTCTCTATCTTTGGCCTGACACACTCAGTCAATTCTCCGTCTTATGAAAATGTATGTGAGAAGAAACTAAATTAATGACTTGCTAGATTTTTCATCTAGTTTCACTCATGCAGTACAGATTGCAAAATACACTTTGTCCCTTTTAGTTAATTCAGGACCACTAACCCTGCCCATATTCAGTCATGTATGAACACGAGTTGTAGGTAACTTTTTCCAAAGAATAATGAAGTCACTCACATGTGCTGGCATGCTGTTCACAATATTCCACTCAGATGTGTATAAAAATACACCAGTACATAATGAAAGCTTAATTATATCAATCAGTGTCAAATTGGAACCTCCCCCACTCCTGAGTTTCATTTATTTGCTTTTAATTATATGATTAAAAATAAATGAGGTATGCTACCATTTGAAATAGGGCTTAATTGTAATTATGTTTCAATAACAATAGCGTCCTTCAGTGAAAGAGAGCGGAGTTATCTACAGTATTCTCTACTCTGAAAATGTTCTGAGGCATTTATATGGCTTTGTCAGGATAATACTTAAGTTTCTCCTGTTCACATTAAGCAGTTTATTATTACGGAAAGGTTTTCATTGGACTTTGTCCTCTGCTCTTTTCCACACTTACCTTGGTTACTGTGCGGCATAAGGTTGCCATCTTGTGTGTAACCTGCATGGTTTATCAACAACACACACACACTCTGTGTATTAGAATGCTTGGCCTTGTCTTGCCACTGTGGCCTGTCTTGAGCCCATATACAGCTCTGAATGGTATTGGTAACATGCAAGCTAACAAACTGGCAGATGCTGCTTGCAGTCTCATAAGGTTTTGTGTGATAAAATGCAGATGCCCATGATTCTGGCTGACTTGTTTGTGCCAGTGTTTTCCATGTGATACTGTAAACTAGGCCTGAGCAAAGACATTAAAAGAAGTAATTTGTTTAGTTAATCTTCACATTAGTGGGTATTAAGGAGATTGGCCAGTGGTTTAGTCTGGGCTGCTTTGTGACTGCATTGCTTAGGCCCACAGTGTGCATGAGGCATGTTCTCAAAGTGATCTGCCAGGTCTGTTTGCTGTGTTTTTTCGTTTCTTCTGGTCATGTGTTTGTGCACTGTGCATCATGGAATTTCATTGCTGTGCTTTTTGCATTCTCACTCCCCTAATTAGATATTGAAAGAGTATTTTGAGGTAAGCCACATCTCCCGTCTGTTTTTCTTTGATCTGATTGAATTTGACGTCTGTAGCGTGCACTGCTTGTTCCGCTCATGCAGTGTTTTCTGTGTAACTGTCTGACCTGCTCTTGCATAGATCACATCCTCTGAATACAGTGTATGCGTGTGTTTTGTTTGTAGGCTGTCCAGGCATGCACCATAGATCTGGAAGCTACAGTCGACAGCTCCAACCACCCAGACAACAAGAGCAAGAACCGATATGTCAACATTTTAGCCTGTATGTGACACACACAAACCACACAATGACGCTGGTGGGCATCGTGTCATGCAATTTAAATCCAGCCATATACATATGTTTTGTACATAAATAAAAATTATGCAGATATTTGGGGTCGCAACAATCCAATCATGGATTACTTCAAACCCAGTAAACAGGGACTCATGCTTTGTTTCTGGATGATGTTTCAGATGACCACAGTAGAGTCAGACTGTCTGACAAAGATGGAAAGACTGAATGTGACTACATTAATGCCAACTATGTGGATGTAAGTATATCTTCCTGTTCTGAGCTACTGAAGACTAGTTGTAATGTGGCATACTGAAATTGAGGTTTTTATCAGTGAGAGATGGCATCCTGTTGTACTTTTTCGATACCAGTGAAAAATGTCTGCTAAGAAAACGAAACCTTGAACCTCTGGGATGCCAGAGCTTACCTTACATTATCCACCATCTTCACTAAAAGTGTTGGAATTGATTTGATCAAACTCAGAGTACAGTGCTGTATTAGTGTAGTGCTTATATTATAATGCAACGACTGAATTCACCCTCGTGAGCACTGATCTCCTCCCTCTCTGGCTTCCCGCGCTTGTCTGATCTCCCTGTCACCCTCACTGCTGTTTACCACACAGGGTTTCAATAAACCGCGGACCTACATAGCAGCCCAGGGCCCTCTGAAATCAAGTACTGTGGACTTCTGGAGGATGGTGTGGGAACAGAATGTAGGAGTGATAGTCATGATCACAAACCTCGTTGAGAACGGAAGAGTGAGCCATCTTGCGTCTTCCTCCACACAGTCTGCATTTTGTTAATGTGTTCACCATTGACAATCTGTTAGAGAGTCTATCAAGAATGTTTACACGCTTTCTGTGCCAGGCATTTCAAAAATGTCACCATTATATCAATGATAGATAAATTTTAATAAAGCATCAGATGCCTGATGACTTGATATTTTTCCCTCTGGTTATACTTATTTATCTCTCTCACAGAAAAAGTGTGACCAGTACTGGCCTTTGGAGACCCAAGAAGAGTATGGTTGTTTCCTTGTGACTGTACAGAGCACTGAGATCATGGCCTTCTACACCCAGAGAACCTTCACCATAAGAAACTCACAAGTTAAAAAGGTAAGATAACGCACATTAACTTTCTCACATCAACTTCTGTCATGCTTTTTGTGTTTTAACTATGGGTAATTAGGTACTGTGACTTAGTGTCACAGTACCTAATCTTGTCTATTATTTTAACTCTTCTGAGTTCTCACTCACAAGCTACTTGTCCCCTGAGAGCCATCAGCTAGGGAGTTGAGGGCTAATATGTACTTACTCTATTCTAAACTGCCATTCTAAACTGCTGCTCAAACAATGTCCTTGGCCAGCTGAATGCATGTGGTGGAGAGCACTGACCAAACACTGTTCTGAATACACAACCTTATGGATGTGTGTAATCCTTCCCTTCTAGAGTGCAGGGCCTAATATGCGCTCTGGGCATTTGTGGTCCTCATTAATGTAATGATATGGCACTTAACTCAACTATGCCATCCTGGGGAGTTACCTCAGGAAATATTGTATATAAAACCAAAGTAAGCACACAGTTCCATTTTAGAAAAAAATATTCAGATGTGATTTTGAGCCCCTAGAATGGTAACCAGGCAATGAGGAGGACATATATACTCCAAGATGTTCTGTGAAGAGGGGAAAAAATTATAAAGTTAATACCAATCACCTGAAATCTGCTTTCAACAATCTAGCAGAATTGTATATATTTGTCCCATTGTGTTATATTGTCCCACTGCAACATTTATTTATTTATCCTGCAAAACCCTCCAAAATACTAAATTAATCTTAATTATAATAATAAAATAAAAAAAGGTAAAGATGAAGTAAATGAAGGAATGTTAAAAGATTACAGCATTTGAAGTGTGTTATGAAGGTTTTCACCAAAAGTGTAAACCAATAAATATATGTATTCCAAATTCCCAAAGGTGCATTAACCTAACCCTAACACTAACCCTAACCCAACCGCTCAGCCACTGTGGTTGTCAGCATAGATAGTGATTTCTGGCTACACTCAGCTCACCCTTGTCTTGTTCGGCTGCCTCCAGGGCTGCCCGAAGGCTCACGCCCAGGAGAGGATGGTCGTCCACTACCAGTACACACAGTGGCCAGACATGGGCGTGCCTCACTACGCTCTCCCAGTGCTCTCATTTGTACGCAGCTCTTCTAGAGGCAGGACAGAAGACATGGGGCCTGTGGTGGTGCACTGCAGGTACGCATAAAGCAACAGGGGGTGAAATACAGCTCCTGAAATACAGCTCTTTGCTAAAATCAAAGTCAAAGTCAAATTTATTAATACAGCGCTTCTTACAACACATGTTGTCACAAAGCAGCTTTACAATCAGGCTAAATCATCTTTTTAAATGTTTTCCAGTATACAAAGAATTATGCAAAAGAGTATATTTTATTTATTTTAGCAATTAATACATAGTTGACTCATATGTTATTATATTGCTACTAGATGTTCAATTGTTCAGCCTTTTTATTGTTATTAACATGTACTGTGTGTGTGCACGCATTTTAGTGCGGGTGTTGGGCGAACAGGCACTTACATTGTGCTGGACAGTATGATGAAGCAGATCAAAGCGCAGGGTACAGTGAACATCATGGGCTTCCTCAAACACATCCGCACACAGAGGAACTACCTTGTGCAGACTGAGGTAATATTTGAGAAAGAGATTAAGTATAATTTTGTAAAGTAAACAAACAAATTTAAGTATGACGGTATATGATTAGCATTCATGACCAGCAGAATATTTTTACATGCTAGATATAAATTCATAAAATGAATTTCATTTTGTAATGATTTATTATTATTAACAATATCAGTAATAATAATAATGATGATGATGATGACAATAGCAATAATAATAATAATAATAATAATGATGATGATGATGATGATGATAACAACAACAACAATATGAAGAACAATGGTACGTTATATTTGCAATACAAAAGTATTCAAACATTGTACATAATTACATTGTCTGTTATTAATTTTCTGTATATTAATGTACTCTCACAGGAGCAGTATATATTCATTCATGATACATTGGTAGAAGCCATTATGAGTAAGCAGACTGAGGTCCCCACAAGCTGTATCCATAGTTACGTCAATGACCTGCTGACCACTGGACCTTCATGTAGGACACGGATGGAAAAGCAGTTCAAAGTAAGACGACAAATGCAAACAGTCAAATACATAGAATGTAAAGGAGCAGGTATAAGGTGTGTGGGGAGTGTGGGTGGGAGGGTTGATTTCTGATTGCTTTGCAAACTTCCTTGATTTATGCGTACATTAATGATGGTTGTGATGGTTGAGTACAGTGATTGTTGCTCTTCCTGGTTGTGGTGTTTGATTACAGTGATCGTTGCTCTTCCCGGTTGTGGTGTTTGATTACAGTGATTGTTGCTCTTCCCGTTTGTGGTGTTTGATTACAGTGATTGTTGCTCTTCCTGGTTGTGGTGTTTGATTACAGTGATCGTTGCTCTTCCCGGTTGTGGTGTTTGATTACAGTGATCGTTGCTCTTCCCGGTTGTGGTGTTTGATTACAGTGATTGTTGCTCTTCCCGGTTGTGGTGTTTGATTACAGTGATTGTTGCTCTTCCTGGTTGTGGTGTTTGATTACAATGATTGTTACTCTTCTTGGTTGTGGTGTTTGATTACAGTGATTGTTACTCTTCTTGGTTGTGGTGTTTGATTACAGTGATTGTTACTCTTCTTGGTTGTGGTGTTTGATTACAGTGATGTTTGTACTCCACTGTTTTGCAGCTGGTAAGCCAATCCAGTGCTAAGCAGTGTGATTACTCATCTGCTCTGAAGGAGTGCAACAGGGAGAAGAACAGAAGCTCCTCTTTGATACCCGGTGAGTTTCCTAAACTTTGGACTTTCAAACCTCAAAGATGATTGTACTGTGACTATGTAGAGGTTTAACAGGAACAAGTCTATGGAGTCCTGGTTTGCACCTTGATTCCAGTATGAGCTGACTGGCTCTCCATCCCCAGTCTACCACTTTTCTATACCATTCTTCATGTGAAAGAAGGCTATAATAGAAGAAACATTCAATTATGATGGTATTTGCTCTCTTTTAGTGGAAAGATCAAGAGTATGTTTGTCAACATCAATAGAGGAGACGTCGGACTACATCAATGCTTCTTATATTATGGTGGGACATTTATGCATTTTATGCAATTTGCATAATTTTGAAATTCTTAATGTTAATTGGTCTTTAGCATATACAAGAACTCAAGTTCTTAACACAAGTTAATGTGGGGCTGTGTTACAGGGTTATCGTCAGAAAAATGAATACATCATTACCCAGAATCCTTTGCCCAATACAGTAAAAGATTTCTGGAGGATGATTTGGGACCACAATGCCCAAGTTATTGTCTCACTACCTAATCAAACCAGTGTGGTGGGTAGCCTGTTCCTACTGCAATCTTTTATTAACCTCCATGTTAAACTGTTTCCAATGTGCTTTTATCTGTTTTTTTACATTTTATATGTGTGCATGAATCTGATTGATCTGAGTGTTTAGTAGTTATAGGATATAATACAATAAATAATTTAAAAGTGAAAAGATAAAAAGATACAACAGAGTATCCAGTTTTGCACACAAATTGTGCTGATCACTACGCATTATCTTTATCCTGTGCCCTCAGACAGACGAACCTGAGCGAGAGGCCTTCTGGCCCAGGAAAGAACAGCCAATCCACTATAACATGTTCACCATTACCTTAACAAGGGAGGAGCATATGTGCCTGTCTAATGAGGATATGCTGATCGTGCAGGATTACCTCCTGGAAGCTACTCAGGTTTGAGCTGCCCTGAGAGAACCACAGGCTACTGAGGTTCTAGTACTCTCATTTGTTTGGGGGTTATTGGAGAATGTGCATTCATACGTTATATGCAGATCCCTGTCACAAATTGTAACAAATAATTGTACGGTTCATTTGGAGAAACACATGGCTCCTGAAAAGACTGAGAGTACAGCCTGGTAAACACTGGCCACGCCTCAGATGAACACATCTGTTCCCTTTCACAGCTCTAACACATCTCCATCTGTATTTAGAATTACTGCAGTAGACATACCACACACACTCATGTAACTCTACTGTCCAGTGCATACACACACACACACACACACACACACGCGCAAACAGGCTGTGAAATGTTCTCCCACTCTCCGTCTCTCTTGCTTCCTCCTCCTGTGTGTTAAGGATGACTACGTTCTGGAGGTGAGGCACTACCGTGCCCCTCACTGGCCTAACCCAGACAGCCCCATCAGTAACACTTTTGAGCTGATCAACATTGTCCGGGGGGAGCGAAGCTCTGTGGAGGGACCCATAGTTGTCCATGATGAGTAAGCACTAATCTTCACCATTAATATGGGATGTGATGAAATTATGGACTAGAAAAAAAGCAGGGAACATATTCCTCTTGACACAAAATGAATCTTTCCTTTTCATTTCTTTTATGCACAGTTGTTATTTTTTGTTGGTTTATATGTTTTAGCTATAACTAATTCCCACCTATACTAAATATTCGTCAATTGCCTTTAAATTATTTGTGCTTTCTATATACTGTTAGTTTAAAAATTATGGGTGCTATCAATCAAATTGGTTCTATCTAAGAACATTTACCAACAATATGTTTTAATTAAAGTTATATTACTTTAATTTCAATAAAACAAAAAACACTCTAAAATCCATAAATCTGTCAAATACTTTGGGCAAATTTTAAAATAAAAAACAGAATCACTACCTCACTGCTATAAAGTGTAGCCAGTAAAGTGTAGACACATTCTATGTCACTTTTAAAATGTAAGATTCACATTATTAGACATAACTTAAACAAATAACTATAATTCTGTCTGTAACTGTTGCTCTGAATCTTGCCTGTTATGACCGCTGTTCCCGTCCTGTTTCCAGCTATGGGGGTGTTACGGCGGGCACATTCTGCTCCCTCCACACCCTGCTGCAGCAGCTGGAGGCTCGAAGCTCCGTGGACATTTACTTGGTGGCCAAGATGACCAACCTCATGAGGCCCGGGATCTTCACTGACATAGTGCGCCTTCTGTTTGTGCTGTTAGGCAACTGAATTAATGCATCCCAGTATATCTTAATCCTAATATTATAACTTGGAATATTATGTTGATGACGATGAACGATGAACAACCTCATCCTCTTTAAACCCTTCTTCTTTTCTCCAATAGGAGCAGTACCAATTCCTTTACAAAGCCATCTTGAGTCTGGTTGGAACCCAAGAGGATGAGAAAACACTCCAGTCCTCTGACAACAATGGCGTAGTCCCAGGAGGACCGGCAAGCGCCTCAGAGAGTCTGGAATCCCTGGTGTAACCATAGCAACGAGCATACACAGCTCACACGGCCTGTCCCTTTCCACCTGCTGTGCCGCGCTGCTTTTTATCTGTTTGCTTCCTGCCTTCAGATGAGAGCCCTGCATGTGGCACATGGTATGATCCTGGAATTTGGAATGTGTATCTTTTGTACATTCATTTTGTTTGACCACTTTGATATAATAGCCTTTGCCTCTGCGACTTTGTACTAACCTTACTAATTCTTTTCATAGAATTTCATATTTATTGGCATTACAGCTAATTTAAATCGGGGATATTGCTTTTAATATTACATTTTGTTAGTCTATATTTTGTAGTAAACAAGGGCCACATTGTTTTTCACATGGATGTAAATACAAAAAATGTGGCAATTTTTTCCCCCCCATCACAGTTTTCTGACAAGGGCATGCAATAATATTCTAATTTGTAAATAATATTATAGCAACCATGCCAATGGACCAAAATTCTATTTATAAGTCTAAATTTTTATATTTTACTATTGTTGAGGCTGTAGCGCTTTACACTGTATCTATGAATGCACTTAAATAATCTAGTCAAACATTCTTCTAATATTTCTGAGGTTGTCCCAGTATTTTGTACTGTAATTCACTTAATGGAATACCATGATATACTGATACCCTTTAGCTGTACATATAAAACGTTTCTGCTTATGTAGGATTAAACAAAACAAAATAAAACCAATCAATCAGGAATGTATTGTTTTGTAATGTAATGTTTTGTATTTCAGTAGTATGAAAATTTTATATTCTTTTATATTCTTCCCATTATCCACCAAGTGGCATTTTCAGAAGGTAATATGTGGTGTTTAATGCATCCACAGACATTTTGTACTTAACGTTTTTTATTATTTGTTACCATTTTGGGAAAATGAAACACAATGAATCCAATGACCTTAACAGAAAAAGGTGTAAAAGATTTTTCAAGGTCAATTGAAGTGGACTCATGAGTATATTTACAATAATGTGATCTTGTCAAAGGTCTACCATATCTCCTGACAGGGCAAACTGGATATTAGATGAGTACTACTGTGATGACTTTAGGGGAATACCTTGAAGTAGCAAAAATAATGGTTTTAAAATGGCTCCTGTGAATGTACCAATTTGCTTTCAAAAAACTCTTGATTAAGGCTGTGAGACACCAAGTCACTCGTGTGGGTCAATGCATTTAATTCTGTATGTGCTACACTTTACCACCATTCAAACTGTCATTACGGTCAAGTTAGCAATCATGTTTCAGTCAGCATCATATGTTTTTTAAAAAATATACCGTTTTTCCAATTAACTCAAACAAGCCGCTCATCACTTCAACCCTGGCTTAACCCAATACTCCCAAATCATAATGATCATAACAAGACACTTAAGAGGCCTTTCTAAGATTATGTAGACCATACTTAAAGAAACAGGAAAGATGCAGCTTATACACACATGCAGCACACACACAGTTACAGCACACACACAGTTACAGCATTTAAGGCTAGGGCTTTGATGACAAAGATGACTACATAAGTACAGCATAATCTGTTTCAAGAATCATTATTCCATCTTCTTTTCTATTTATTAATCCAGGATAAGACACAAAAGGTTAAAGGCATTGCAGGGAAATAGGTCAGATGGCTAGACATCATCCTCACCAGTTTCACTCCATTAATTTGTGTTTTTTATTACAACCCCAATTATCCTGAACTTGCTGGCCTATTTAAAAACTCAAGACTCCTCTTTACAGTGTTTGACAGTTGTGACATGTTTAAAATATAATTTGCATTTAAGATAATGTCTCAAATATTACATTAAAACATAAAACAAATATTACATTAAAATATATAATGGTTAAAGTCTTGACTGGACATAAGGTTACTTTTCTGTAATGCAAAAACTTTGAAAATATTCCACAGAAAATGCTCACATGAGTTCTTATGCACTCTTCAGTGTGGCCTCAGGTAATACTGACTGGCTAGCTGAGCTACTGTTTCAGAAATTAAAACATTTGAATAAACATGATCAAAACAAACCATCTACTTCATATACCTTTATGCAAAAACTAAAACCTCAAACATTCTATTCACCCTCTGTCTTATTAACCGTTTCTTCGTCAGGCTGATATCAACATTTACCTTAAATATGGACCTCCAGCAGCAGGTAACATAAAATTGAAACTGCATGTGTAAGAAAATATGTTTTGAGAAAAATTGCAGTACCCTTTAGTTACAGTATTATCAACTTCTTTTTTTCAAATATCTGTCCTCGAAATAAACAATGTACATACTTCACAGTCTGTTTTTCACAAACTACCTAGAAGACTCGTCTCAGGTGTCTGCTCATCCAAGGTTTCCAGAACATGCTACTCTGTTACAGTACTCTTGCTGATGAACTGAAGGCCTTCCTCCTGAAGTCTCCTCAGTACAGGGCCATAAATATTCTTTGCCATTGGTACCACAAGTCCTTTAGTGTTCAGCTCACCTGCAAAAGTGTGACAGAAGCTTACTTTTACATTCCGTGAATCATTTTATTCATTGCATTGCATTAATCAGTTTCAAACATTAAGGAGAAATTAGTAGAAAGTAAAAAGTGAAGAACACTAAATGTCAAAGGGGTCAAAATGTATTTAACAGTTGTAGAGTGGACACTGACCGTTGAGTAACATACGAGCTACAATAGCAGCAGGGTAGCCCACTGTTTTGGCCATGGCCGAGAAGCCCTTGGGGTCCCCGTAGACCACAAGACTGATATGCTTCGTCTCAAGCTCGCCTGTGGGGTGCCGGATGCCAACATCATTTCTCAAGATGATCATGTCTCTCTCACCCTTATCTGTTGGAAAAAGTAACATGACTGAAGACATTCCAGCATAGCCCTCGTTAACTGAGGCCTGGCGTTTTAAGTGAGATGGATGGAAGAGCTGCTCTACTTTACCAAAGGAGAGCTTGGTCTCCAGGTGTTTGGCGAGTGCTGCCAGGATGGTGTCAGCATGAGGTATGGGTTCCTCACTCAGCATTCCAAACCTGGAAAAAGACAATACTAAAGCTCGTCATCCTGGCTGGGATTACAAAACCTAAACCAAATTCCAATAAGGACAAGCACCAACACAGCCATCCTGTCGCTGTTCAATTTTGCTACGCACCATTTGAGAGTCTGCATCCTGAATTCATCCCTTCCTATCTGGTTGAACACAGCTTCCTCAAAGCAGTCATTACTAACAGAAGGCGACAAGCCAATCTGCTTACACAGGAGCTGTTTCTGTGTGCAGAAAGTACAAAATGTAAACAACAATGTCTTTCTGGATCAATATGTCTTCTGGGTCTTTTAACATATGTAATAATAGTAAATAATAATAGTAACTTTTTAAATAGTTTTCTCCAATACCTGTGATTTTGTGTTTAGTCACAGAACATCCTAAACATACTAACAACATAAATTAACATAAATCCCCCTCTTCCCTATGAGAAACAAAGTAATTCAAGCAAATAAGAGATGTAAATATGTTAAAAAATAAATAATAAAAAATAGTAATAGTTAAAACGTTAAAAGAAGCCTGAACCTCCCTGAAACAGATAAAAAGTACTAGTGATCATAGAACTTCTGATCACTAGTAATCAATGTAATAAATGTAGTCTAGATTATTTGAGATTAACTTATCAATTTATATAACGCAATCTGGGTATAAAAAGTCACACAATAATGGAATGATCAAAAATGTCTGTTAAATATTTAGAATGTAAAGTATGTATACCCAGGAAACAGAACTGGCTGTGTGTTCCAGCATTTGGCAAGGATCTGTGTTAATCAGCCCAAGTTTGACAAAGGTAATCATCACACTGGAGAAGCCCTGCAGGAAGATGCACAAAGACATACACTGTACTGCAGCTTCTGCCCTGCTCATCAAGTTCCTAGTTTCTAATACAAAGCAGAAGCTCACAAGAACATCTTAGCAGTCTAGCAGTTCCACAACAGTTCCATAACCATCCAATGAGAGCATGCTACATACAAAACCAAAACCTCTCAAACCAATAAAAGCCAGTATGGAGCCGCAGAGCAGACAGACTACTGCTGCAAACACTTGTTTTTCCCAGGCTTTGAATCTCAGATTTTACATGACATTCTTATTAAATCAGGTTGATTATCAAGTTACACAATTCAAAACTTAATAAGAGAAAAGCCACATGTTCTGTAAGTTGTCATAGTCCAGAACAACTGGAAACTGCTGCTGGTTGGGGTACCTTGAAGCGTAATGTCCCTCTTATCAACGTGTGTGCAGACTCAATGCCATATAGCTCAGCGTACTTAGTGCTGTTGCGGTTGGGAAAGCCCTCCAGATTAAACCCTGGCAAGAAGTCCATGGGCACCGTGGCTTCCATCAGAGAACCACCAGGGGGAATACTTATCACCTGGAAAAACAAAATGAAAAGACAACTAGCAGTGCCATTGAATCACCATGCACAGACATCTTTTAACATAAAAGTGTTGTTTGATGTGTAAAAATATCCCATCTACCTATCAACACATATTGGCATGAATAATATACTCTAACCCTAGCCCAGACCAAAGACAACATTTTGAAAGAACTGTAAAAGTAAAAAATTGTAGAAATATAATCTAAATGCAGCCATTTCATAAGGGGGTTTTAAGATTTATTTGGTGTGCTTTATTTTCATACTCTTTATTACCTGGTTGTTTTTGAGGTATGTGGCAGGGCTGATGGTATTAAGCAGCACTCCATATGGACTCCAGCTGAATTTGTAACGGATTGGATTGTCGGAACACTCTGGTGCAGGAAGCCCACCACAGAAAGAGCTGTAGGACTCCACCTTGGCAAATGTTGAGAGCACACACAACCTTTTACAGCCTTATAACATATTTTCTTCTACGAATCAATGGCAGCACACAGAAAAACAAAAAAAAGTTTTTATCTTCCACCAGACTATCAAGTATGATCAAAAATGAACATGCAAGACAAAGTGTCAATAGACTGAGCCAAGTCATATGTCTTCCACTCATGCTAATGACTCTACCAAAGGAGATATCTCACACCATCACACATATCTATAAACACACATGACGGGAAAACACAAACACACAATACCTACAGTGCAACCGTCTGCCTTGGCCTGGTCGATGCACTCCATGGCCAACATGTGATCAATGCCAGGGTCCAGGCCCATCTCATTGCCCAATGTGATGCCAGCCTCCTCAGCACTGGCAAAACATCCAATCATCATAAAGCATCACTAATGGATTGGTGCAGCCAGCCAATAGGAACACACAGGTCAGCCAACCAAGTCACCTGTTCATCAAACAATAATAAAAGCCAACTGATGATGTTTACCTGTTCCGAAGCTCTTCCATGGCTGGACTTATGTAGCTGGCAGTCACCATGTTCACCTTTTTATTTATACAATGTTTAGCCACCAAAGGATGATGAATATATGGCAGCAAGCTAAAAATTAATAAAAATAAAATACAAACAAAACAATAAACAAAAAAAACATACAAAAAGAAGATATTTAGTGATGGTGATTTTACTCCAAACACTGTTCATAACACTAGAAGGGAACCCTATTTTGAACAGTACAAAACAAAGGGAGTGGTTTTGTGTGAGGTGTGAGCAGGATCCATGCCTGATGACAAGGTCATGGTCCTTGACCAATGACTCAAGATGGCCTTCCTGGCTGGTCACATCCAGCATCACAGGTATAGTGTTCGGGTATTTGCCAGCCAGTTCCTCTGCCTGGTGCAAAAGCACTGAAGCTAAACCAAGGCAATGAAAACAACATCCAGAAGAGAAGTTAGCTTTCTGAGATACGCTTACATAGAACTGAAAAACAATGATGTTTAAATGAGCCTCGCAGGATTTCTAAGCTCTGGTCAATAGCACTTACCCACTGTGACTTGGGTGTCGGCATCCCTGGTGAGATACTCAATGACTGGCCCAGACACATAGCCAGATCCTAGCAGCAGGACACGCTTCATCCCCCTCTTCTGCAGGATCTGCTCGGACTCCCTGTGGGCCAGATGGTGCGGCCATGACTACTGATATGTACACATGCGTGCTCTTGCCCACATGCTGACGCTTTTCGAATTGTGGCATGGTAAACTACTGAATAAAAGATGAACGCCACCGAAGGCAAGTGAAAAGATGAACGACTGAAAAAAGAAAACACAAAATGTTTTCTCTAACGCGTCTACAAATGTTACCTAATGGATCGAATAAGGTCTCATTAGGATTATGTTAATTAGAATTTCATTAGGATCAGTGAATGATTAGAACTGTCAGAAATAATGAAGGTTGTTGCTATTAAAAAAAAAAGATATACTGAAACATCAGTACATGATCAACATGGATTATATTAATACATACTTGACCAGTCAAACGTTTGGACACAACTGACTGAATGTATGTTCTTAAGTTCTTAAGACATTTATTTTTAGCTAATGGACTATGCTTAAATTTGCTTCTAAGACAAATATAAATAGCTAATGTTGATTTTTTCCCCAAAACAATATATACAATATATAATTAAAATAACAATAATGAAATTTTAAATGAATTTTAATTGCCTCCTCAAAAAGTGAATTTTCTCTCATTCTACAAGTGCTCAGCATACATGAGAATGTGTTCAGGGCATCATAGGTAGGTGCCTCATGATGCTGGTTCAGCCATCCATTGTGGTCTAAGCATAGTCATGTGGTATTTCATTATTTTGATACCTTCACTGTTTTTCAAAAATGTAGAAAATATTATAAAATAAATAAACTAGGTGTGTCCAAACTTTTTACTGGCAGTGTACATAACACATGAGACTTTGGGTAAGAACTGAACTGATCTTAGATCAGTACTACACAATAGAGAGCACCACATGGATGAAATTCTGTACACACCCCACTCGTCCTCGACTTCACCAACACCACCCAAACCTCATCACCACATGCTTCAACACCACTACCTAGTATGGTACAAGTGGCCTTTTAGGATTTGGTTCTTATAACCATTTATAACAGAATATTCACTTACATGATATGGTAGGATACAAATATAAGCCAATTCTAATTTGTACTTACACTTTATTTCTCAATTTGCCAGCCTTGGTGTTGACCAAGAGACGTATTAGTTTTTGTAACCATTTCAGCAAAATAGATGAATATCTAGAACTTAACATCAATACTAATCCAAAACTCTACAAATTCATTAACCTATGCACAGTGAGACAAACCTCCTCAGTACAGAAGCAGAGAGTGTTTGAGGTTAAACTATGCGGAATTGCATTCCACAGAACACAGTAATATTATGCAAATATTTTTATTTTTGTCCTCAAAGTCAAGGTGGTACTGCAGTCCCCATTCCTGTGTAGCTCTCTTGTTTCTAGGACAGAATCATTAGCTTGTCAGTGAGAGTTGGCACTGAGATGTGAAAAAAATATGCCCATCTTTCAGATGCATTCTCAACAGGAACAAATTTCAAATCAACAGGAACAAATCAGTGCTTTAACTAGACAGATCCTAGAGAGTCCCTGCCAATCTGCCAATCACCCATGTTTAGCTTAAATGCAAACCTCACACTGCATATGTGCACCAATGCAACTGAAACCACTTATCCACTTCCTTATTTCGTAGTTCTAGTTCCCTTTTTTGGATGTTAATGTTTTACTTATTTCAACAGAAAAATTGTAAAAGAAAAAAACCAAATGCTCACCACATTTACAGTCAAGTCCACTTTTAAATAGACAGCCGTTTCTATGTGAAGTTCAGACACATTAAGTACATAACAATGATCATGAAGCAGACTGCTAAGTCCAGTCCGTGTGTGTCATTTTACAAGCACGTGAATTCACAAGCCTGCATGACAAAGCATATCTGCTGTATTGAACAACATGGAGGAGCAGCACGTGGGAGTGAAAGCAAACACTCTAGGGACAAGCGCAGAGGAAGGAGAAGCCCAGCGAGATGAGACAAAGACTTTTTTTTTGTGTGTGCAAGCTACTGAAGATAAATTATGCATTAAGTGTGAAAGGGACAAACGAAAAGATGGCCTTGTGGAGACGAGCATTATCAAAACAATAGAATCTCTTAATAGTGAAGATTCACTGCTATGGCTTGTCAATTATTAAACGAAATCTTAATTAGCTGACATGTGACCCTGAGTAGTGCAAGAGAAGAGGCTTTGTCCTGTCCCCGTGAGTGTGTTGGCTCAAGACCTGCTGCAGCCACAGCCATGCATGGCAGGGGGCCCACGGGAGCAACCTGGTGCTGTGGGAGGGGCGGCAGTACTGTGTTTGTGCCTGGGCAAGCAGGGCAGGTAGCCAGCCTCTGTGTGCGCTGGGCTGCCCTCTGATGAAGCACATGTGATGTGGCATGACGTATAAGCAAGGACTTGCTGTCATTTGACAGGAGGAGGTTAGCTATTTGGTGGGTAGAAAATAAACTGGAAGGTGGGTTAGAAATTTGAAAAACAAAAAGAAAAAGAATTTATTTGTTTGATTGTGAGCTCGGAAGGTATGAATGCAAAAATATATGACTGCATGTCTGGCTGTGTGTCAAAAGTCAGAGACAGAAAGTGGCAGGAGAAAGAGATTGTGGCTGTGGCGAATGAGATAGTCTAGCCATGAGAGAACACTCGAGCACTGTAGCCATGCAAGGGGTTAAGGAGTGAGCAAGGCACAATAACCACACGTGGATGCGCTGTGGCTGAACACAACAGATGTGGCTGGAGATTTAGTGACATCACTGTGGCATAATTAGTCAGACACAGCATGCTCAGGTGAGGCACAGGTAGAGGCAGACTCAATTATGAATGTATAATAACTATAAATATTACTGGGTGGTGAAAAATGTAACACAAAATAGGTCATCATTGCTAAATTAATAAAACAAGTAAAACTGCATGTACAGTACAGTGTATGTCTGTACTTAGCTTTCTAAGCCTTAAATTTTCACTGTGTGAAATATTGTGGACGTGGATAAAGATTGAACTGCATTACTTTGAATAAAATTACTTTTTGGTCAAAATAACATGGTTATTCCACATAATACTGGAACATCTGAAAAAGGGCAGGACGCCAAAAGCATACAGAAAAAAAATCACAATTTGGTTAGAAGGCTCTATTAACAAACAATATGTTTTGCAATGTCTTACTATAAATTGTATTTCTGTAGGTTTTACCCATCCTACAGTCTTATGTAACCCATCCTGTAACATTCATACAAAATAACTTTTGTACTTTTTAAAAAGCAATTTAACAAGTTATTGTATTGTTTTTGTATTATATAAATAATATACAATAAAAACATGGCAATATACTATATGGCTTACCGAGTAAATACAAGTCTCTATATTTGCAGTGTCTGACAGGCATATCATAAAGCTTAACTTAGCTCTTCTGCTCCAGTTTCAGATATCTTTTAGCTCTGTGCTATTTTAACAAGACCTTATGGCATATAGATAGCATGCTCAAACCAAACTGAACGTTCCTTACCTCTTCTCTCTCAGCTTCTCAATGTACTCAAATTTGGGAGTCAGCTTCCCGTTGGATGTTATTACAGCCTAGATATGTAGATATGCATCAAACATTAAGCCAGATAAATGTGTGATCTAGAGATCGTAAACAAGACCATAATCTGTTAAAATATCTACAACTTTAAACTAGACAGTAACACAAAAGAAGTATTTAGTTAAGGATTAACTCTAGGATTAGAGTGTTTTGTCTTATGTCTGCTGAATAGTTCTCAGCTGGGAGACATAGCTAGATTAGTCACTTGAATTTAGGCACAATCACAATAGTGCAACATGTTTTGTTTGACAGACCTATGAACTGATCATAGATAGTCATAGGCATAGATACAATTCACTGAACAGCTTTAGTACACTTACATCTCTAACTTGAGGAGAGAAACCTTCCTTGTCCAGTGATCTGGTTGCATCTGAGGGGAGCTTGGGATATAAATAAAGCAGAATCTAAATATATCAAACAGGAATACCAGGACACAAGCTATTCAAGTGCTCTGAACTTTAGTACAATGTTAAAGTACTGCTTAACTGACAGGGCCAAACCTGACTGCCTTTGGTGGAGTCTTCTACAAAGCACACTACCCCTGCAGCTTCCTACCTATCCGAAAAACACCAGGTCTTACCATTTCCCAGATGTAAGGGAGCAAGCGGTCACCAAAATAGTCTGTAGCCTCAATGGGAAGTTGGGCAGGAAGGTTATCAATGGAGCACATGAGAATGCCATTTCCTTCCACACTAGAGAATAAAGGAAGAGTCATATTCTGGATGGCAGCTCTGTTTAGATAATGAAGTTAGATAATACACTTCTAGTAATTTCCCTCTTGCCTTAAAGGTGGAGTAGGTAATTTACGGTAGAAGCATATTGTTTCATATATATTTTTGAATATCAATCACTAAATCAAATATACCACTAATCAAGTCATTATCAAGTCATTTTGTAAGTAGCTCTGGAATAGGGTCTGTCAAATGTCGTCAAATGGTCTAAATATGAAGCAGTGTGAACATTGATGAGGTTTTGCAAAAGTAATTAGCTAGCTAGCTACGTCTCTAGGTACTGCAGAGCTTTTCCATCAGCAAATATTTAGCAAAACACTGAAAATTCAAAGTAACCATTCAAAATTAAGTTCAGCTGTTTAGGATAACTAATCTTGTTGTTGTTTTTACATTTGCCTGATATCTTACAATGTTACCACTGCTGGCTACTGCAAGGTAGACAATTAAGTTACTGCATCGAACTCTTTTTAATTTAACATTTCCCAAGATTAACAAGCTTGACAGATGTGGAAACGAACAGTATCCATGTTTGTTATTTACGTCTATTATGATGTTGGCTAGGTGTTTTCTTTCATGCAAATGAAACGTGTAGTTGCACATAGTGACGAAAACAACATGTTGTGATCCACTCTTCAATGCTCTTGAACTCCTCCAGCTGTAGTCAGTGTGCTTTCATGTGTTTTGGGGCAGTGTCTTTGGAAGGAAGGCTGAACATAGGGGGTGAGACTATGCTGGTTTCAAAACCTATCTTACATATGCTGGTTACCACAGATTACCTGGTCCACCTTTTCAGTTATGTCCACTTATACAGCAGTTTTCAGGAATGTTTCAGATCTGAGTGCTATTTGAATGAGGTTCAGTACAAGGCAGCCAAACAGAATAGAGCTCATTTATTCTTATAGATGCAATAACAGAACAGCTTGTTTAATTTTAAGGGGTAAACAAATGTAGAAAAAAAATGAATTGTGACGATCTTTGGAGCACAAGGCCACACAAATGTTATAAGTGGACAGCAAAAACAAATAAAATTAATACTAATATTATTATTATAAATTGTAGGATACGGGCCTTTGTAGAAAGCTGTAGAAAAAAGTCATACCTGTCATGATCTATGTGCTGGTTGGCATCATACATACAGAAGGGTTTCTCAATGGTGGTGCACTCAGTCATGAACTCGATGGAGCCCCCTGTGTCTGCAGAGATGTCACAGATTGCCAAAAGCCTGGGAAGTATTGAGAAGGAGAAAACCCATAATGTGTCAGAGGGAGCATTACCGGGCTCAATGTGTCATGGAGGATCATGTAAGGGTATATTCAATATTCAAACATCTCTAAAACCAAACAGAAGACCCTCCTACAACACACTGCTCATCTTCTGGGCATCAGATACCACCACAGCATTGTGGTGCACTGCGGAGCAGGAAGCCAGAGATCATGCGGTGGGAATCTCACTTGTGCGGCAGTGCTGGCCAGCCTTCAGTGGCGAAGACCGAATTCTTGGAGGTTCTCATAAGCTTCTGTGCATCCAGTCGCCGTAGCAGCCTGGGGGTTTGAGGGTCCCAGTAGATGCCATTTATCAAGCAGGTTGTATAAGGTGCCACCTTTAGACACAACAGCCAATATCAGTCTTTTCTTCCTCTACATCCACTTCATCTCAAGCACAAATGATGCAACTCATATTTGTATTATTTTCAACAGACTTTTAAAACATGCAGTAAACAGACTCCTTAAAACACAGTACTCTCAAAATGCACTGAAAACTACCCTCTCGTATAGGGATGTAAAAAATGCTTTATCAGAAAATGAGTCAAAGAGTGAATGAATTTCTACTGGGTGAGAAAACCTTGAGCGTTAGTGATTTCATTCCTCTTAAGCAACACATGAAGAGATGTTGATGTGCTCTGCTGAGCTCCAATAGTGTAAGAGCTTATGTATTGCTTTTTGAATTTGCAGCTCTGCCGACTGAAGCAAAGCATCACTTATTAAAAAAAGCCATTTGCGGAGAATTAAAAAAACCGAGAAGGCAAAAGCCTATCAGTCATTCATAGCATTACTGTTCTGCTGAGGGCAGATTAAGTCACTTCTTCTGGGAAGCAGACTCATGAGGAATGATGAAAAGAAGGGAGCCTTTGATTTTGAGATGTCCCTGAACCCGACATTGCTACAAAACAGCCAATCTTGCTCTGGGTCTTACAGACTGATATGTCCTAACAACACGTACGGGTGTAATTCCCTACACCACCAAGCTTTCATACATCATAAATTATGGCAACAGCTGCATGGACGTCTGTCTACTGTCACACTGCTGTTTCGAATCACATATAACTTCCAACTGCATGCAGGCCTCATATCTTTGCAGGGATGGCTTATTTGATGTTAACCCAACACTTATTTTCCATTAACACGATTGCAGAATGAATGGTTGTATAATTTCCAGCATTTTCTTCATAAAGACTGTTATGTTGTTTGCTGGATCTGTTACTCACACTGGATCTGAAATGAGAGGTGTAGCGCTCAGGGTGGTCCTCATATTCCAAAGGATCATACAGCCCATCACTCTTTCGAACAAGATGGTGATGTCTGCTGATCACTGTGGCGTACACTTTGGTCAGGTCTGGAGTTACATTAACAAAGAGTAATTTATTAGATGATTCCTTGCAGGGACACCAAAATATTTCTGTCTCCCCCTGTCTAGAGTGATAAATTAAAAGTCAGAGTCAAAAGACAGAAAAAAGCATTAAAGGGACAGAAGGTAGTAGTACCTCCTGAGTCAGAGACTTCTTTCAGTTCATGTGGCTCCACATATTCACAAGGAAGCTCATTAAAAATATCTTGTGCACCCTACAGAAGTTGATGGAACAAAATTGGGGACTGCATCATGTATATCTGACAAGTATTTTCATATAAATTTAGTATTTACACTGTGATTTAGTCAGATTCAAGCAAAGGAAGACCACTTCACAACAGTTGTACAGTATAATTCAGACATACCTTAGACACATTGCCAGTGCCAGTAAATACAAATGTCAGTGGACCAATTGACTTTGGCATCAGGCCCAGTGATATCTCATACCCACAATCCCTTACAGCTTGGACGGCTTGACTGACGTTCCTGTAGTTGTGTGCCATTCCAATATGCTGTTTCAATATAGTTTAAAGAAAGGAAAACAAAGGAAATTTCAAACCTGACCAAATTTCGCACTCATTTTAAATAGAGTTAAACCAGGTACATTTTGTGTTCAGCACACAAGACTCTAATTAGGTGGTCTTATGCTTCCAGTACCAGTTAGCTATATTGCCTTGTAACTCCAGTTTAACTAACAAAAGGAGAATAAACTAGGCACCAAATATGTCAAAATAATGTCCTGGCTAAAAGGACATTTTAGGAAAAATGAAAAATGAAAGAAAAGAGGTCAGAGGAAAATATATGTATATATGGTATGTAAGGATTTTTGTAGTGCAACACAGTCAGGCTTGGTGAAGTAAAAGGACATACCATAAAAGGAGTGTGGTGTCCAAGGGCTAGGAAACGTAGGCCCAAACCATGTAAAATATTAATCATTCCTGCATGGATAAGGGAAATCATTAAGGCAAAGGGGTTTTACACACAGCTGTATTCAGCATCAGTAGCAACTCTCACCAACTGTTAATAACTGATTTTGCTCACAACTGGGAAATGAAACCCTTTATACATCACATGTTCACTTTGCCCAGACTAGATGATTCAATTAATTTTTGACTGTATTGCACAAGTTGCAACATGTGACCCATACAAAAAGGCACCATTTAGATCAAAACTGAGATTAAGCAATAACTAAAGGTTATGGCTATTTTGACTATATTTTAATGATAAGGGAGAATATATAAAACCCTCAAAATCATCAGATAATGCACATTTACCTGCAACACCTGCCCACTGTCCAAATGCAACAATTCGGAACCCATTGTCATCCACCATTTTCTCATAATCAATGAGTCGCACTTCCTGTAAAGAGTAAAATATTACCTAAAGAACCAGAAGTGAAATCCTTGCTGCATAATACTTGAGTAATACTGGAGTAGCCAGCTACATCAAATGAAGTATAAGGTCAAAATGACTACTGTGGCCTTCTGAGATATAAATTAAGAACCTTTTTAACTTTTTAGTATTTATTTTCGTAATACTGATCTTATAACAATATCAGACTAAAATATGTACTAATACAATAAAAGTCAGGGATTGGTAGACATATGGAGGTTTATTTTGTCAGTTATTACATCTCAAATTTAGCTTAGCTTAGCTAGTTCTAGTATTCAGATGTTATGTTTGTTTTTTATGTTCCTAATCACTTTTGACATAGCAAAGTTATTATCAAGCATATCAAGAACTTGGGAAAAGATACATTATGAAGCAAGGTAATAAGATACAACTGACTAAATAAAGTGTACTGTGACCAAGAAGAACAACAATTAACACCAGAGGACATCTTCATAGGGCATTACCTTTTTCAGTATATCATCTAGAAGGCCCATGTTAGCTTCCTGTGCTTTGATGGTATGGGAGAAGAATGCATAGGTTTTATGTGGAATGACCTTTTCTTCTGGGGGCCTCTTTACTCCGATGATGAGCGAGGCTTCTGAGATATCCTCCTGTATGATGGCTCCTGCTTTCTCATAGAACTAAAAGAAAGATTCCACATATAGCCTGATCTCTCACAAGAGCTACTGCTGACATCTGTAATTTTAAAAAGTTAGCTGTCCTCCTGAAAGTGCAACTAATGTAGCAGAATTAAAATTATATTCTGCATGCCTGTAAGTTACCCCATGTTCTTCACTGAAAAGACAAATTATTAAAAAACTCAAGGTAACTAACAAAGAGGGAACTGGTCATCACTGTATTCATCAGCAAAGCAGCACTAACCCTGAGGTCCTATTAGGCTTTCCTTTTGACCCTGCCTACTCACTCTGTCGTGGATGGCTCTCCTGTTCGAGGGCTGAACCAGGACTTTGTGGCCAGCTGCAGTGATCTCTTTTACATGTCGAGGGGCAAGGGGTGCTCGCCTCTCCCATACATTGATATCCTCACGCCGGATGGCCATCACGGCCCTGTGGTGGTGAGACCTCGCTTGGCTGCACAGGCAACCCCTTAACCCCCTGGCTGGGTTTCTCACATATCGGAGCATGGCTTCGGGAAAGAGAATTACAGCTACACGTAATGCAGGTAACGGTTGCAAGTTATGGGGTTACAGATACAAATAATAAGGGCATTTAAGAACTGATCCTTGCTTGCCAACAAGAACATGTGAACAAATTCAACAATGTCACATCATGGAGAGCAGAGTGGAATATGCAGTGTGTGCAAAATAAGGCTAGAGCACATTAGGTAGAATTATTTAATTCTCTGTGTCACTTGAAACCTGCTTAAAAGTGTCACCAATATTGCATTAGTCTATAGCAATGAAGACCCTGCAAATAGCGAACATGCTAATAAGGTCACAGAAGTATGAATGAACTAGAAGTTAGCTAGCTGAGGTTAGCATTCATTTCGCAAGAAACATAAGTGTTCTAGCAACAGCCCTCGCTGGAAATAACACCTTTTTTCTTAATATCCTCACCTACCTTTTAGTTTTCAAATTCTGTTTTCAATTTGTATTTTCATCGGCGCTGAGTGACAGCTGTGCAGTAAGCCACGGTAAACCGGCAGCAGGTTAGCAAGCTTTATGTAGATAAATTCACGTTGAACGTATGAAACATAGAAATGGTTAACAAGACAATATTGCCTCGTTTAACGTGAGCAACTGAAAATCCGACAAATGTATTGCTGATTTATTACAATATCAACCTTTAACGGGCCTCTACAGAATTTGTGTATAAGGGCATATGGCAGCTAGCTTGCTAAATATGTTGTAGAACTGGACCACACAGCGATATTATGCTGAGGAATGCGAGCGCTGATCTGGTCTCCTCCAATACCAGCGCAGCGCGCGGCTCGGCCTTCTCCAGCGCCCTTGACGTAGTCGTCGCAGCATTATGACTTCACTGAGCCGAATAGTTGCGACAGCGTACTAACAGTGATACCAATACAAAAACCAATATACCAATACCAATATCTCCAATACCTTAATGTTATATGCTGCGTCGTTTGACCTATAATAATAATAATAATAATAATAATAATAATAATAATGTTTTACAAATAATTACATTATAGTTCAGAAAATAACCCAGTAAATAGGTCTGGTGTATTTCAAGAAATGCATTCTTTACAGAACATATGATAAATCCGAATAAAGTTGATATTATATCAATATATATATATATATATATATATATATATATATATATATATATATATATATATATATATATATATATCAATTAATAAACGCCACTGCGGGAACTGTTCCAATGTGGTGGTGCTGAAAATGTTTAAATGTCGGAAGCCATCTTCTGGGAAAGCAATGACTCAGAATGAAATGTACGTTTTAATTAGACAACTGAATTATAATATATATGTTATAATAATATGCTACATACGTTGAAGATCAAACGTTCTTATAAGGAGAGGCTCTCCATTATGTTTAAACTTGTAGTGAGATACAAAGATATTCTCCACTAGGGGGTGTATTTATGAGTATCTCATAATAGAGTAGCCAAGAAATAACCATTTACGAGATGAAGAAGCAACAGTATCATGATCATTATGTTACTGATATACTGATTTTGAACTAGCTATGCTGAAACAGTAATACAGTAACACTAGTAATTCGTTGGCATTGCATATACTTTAATGCACTTTTCTGGGGCAGTCTTGAATCTGCACAGGCCTTTATTCTGAAACATTACAGATTTCTTAGATCCTTAATTTACACATGAAAAAGTACTCGTTGAACTGAGAAAGCTATGTCTTATTTGTCCGCACTACTCATCATCCTATACACAGTGTTTATAGCTATTTTGTAATTATCATTAATTTTGTCATTAGTTTTAATTCCCATTATTTCGCAATTACTAAGGGACCGAAAAGGTTTTAAATGTTGGCACAAATGTAAAACTGCATGCATTCCAAATATTTATTTGGAAACGCCATAACATAAAAAACATTTCATTTGAATTGTATTTTTCCTTATTATAATGATTTATAATCTGTCGCTGTAATGAGAAATCTGATGTCAATGGTATTTACAACAACCCCTTGCATAATTCACACTGATGTAACACACAGAAAGTAGCAAACAGCATGGCTGATAAAGAATGATGAACTATAAATAATAGATATACAAAATGAAGAAATTTACACTGTATTCACAACGATTAAATTATTCGTATACTGATCTCACTCTCTTAAGTTAATGACACCATTGCAATTTCAAATAAATTAAAGTCTATCCTACAAAGATTCAACATAGTACAACTTAATTACCCTGAGAGTGAAAAGAATCATCATTTTTACAAACATGTCTCAAAAAACGCGGTGCGCGAAACGTTTGGTCGTTGCAAAATATGCCTGGATTGCATGCGGGATAAAAATATTTCCATTACCAGGAAGAATTTTTTTATAGGACACCGATTTTTACCAGCGTTAAAGCATCGAGATTTTATTGGGTCTCTGTGTTGCCATTAGGTGTTGGCGGTGAATGGGGTCCTGTTGATATGTCATGCAGTTTCCTTATGTGCTTCTTAAGATCAAAATTCCTGCAGAAACCTTTCCCACAAGTCGGACAAGTGAAAGGTTTCTTGTCATTGTGCGTATGCATATGGAACGTCAAGTTGTACACTTGGTGGAAGGCCTTGTTGCAGATATTGCACTTAAACTGTTTTTCGCCGCTGTGTGTCAATTTATGGTTTTTGTAGTTACCTAAGGGAAAAGAATGCGCACGTCGTTTTCTGGTTAATACTTCATACGTGTTTATATGAATTCACATTTTTCATAAACAAACAACAATTACAAGGACGTAAGACACCAAGAGAACGAATTTTGCATTGCATTGAAAATACCTTTTTGGTGAAATCCCTTGCCACAGAATTCACATACAAAGGGTTTGTAACCTGCGTGAATTCTTGCATGGGTGTTGAGAGTTGAACTTCGATTGAAAGCTTTTCCACATTGGTTGCATTTATGCGGTTTTTCCTGCAGACAAACATAATGAAAAATGAGCAACAATTCCTACTAAACGTACTACCAACACACACACACACATATATATATATATATATATATATATATATATATATATATATATATATATATATATATATATATATATATATACACATTTTAATGTGTTAACATCAATGACTTTATAAAGTTCCCAAACGAAATGTAGGTGGCTACATTGCTGGAGCTGAGTTTTACGCGATAATTAAATATGCTTTCAAAGTAACCACAAATAAAATGGTCTAACTGTTACAGAGTCTATAAACATGGTCTATTTTACTGATCTCTTCTTAAAACAATTAAAACTATTAAAACAAAATCATTATTGTTATAAAATGTAATCATCATCAACAACAATAAATATTATTATTATTATCATCATTACCATCATCATCATCATCATCATTATTATTATTATATTGTTGTTATTATTATGCCCATACTGGTATCTTTATTATACTGTTATATTCTAGCAACAAGAATAAAGTACATAACTGTGCATAGCAGTACCTGAGTATGAATAATTTTATGCCGACATAGAGTGCTTGCTTGACGAAATCCTTTGCCACATACTTTGCACACGAAAGGTCTAGCTCCCGTGTGTACCGGCATGTGGCGTGTTAGGTTATAGTGCGCATTGAACACCTGGAAGTTGAAACCATATGTTATGACAACATGATTGTCTAGATCGCTAAATGTGACAATATTTTATAAAAAAAAATTCTTACCTTGCCGCACACTTCACAAGTGAATACTTTTGGTTTAGTTTGAGGAGACCCGTTGTTTAACTTAGACGAATTCTTAAAGAGTTTCTCTGATAGGATCTGTGCGCTTTCCTTCATGTAATGATGCAGGTGGGTTTGAGAAAGCTCCTTAAACGACAATCCGGACGGGTAAGTGTCCACAGCGTGTCCGGGTTTGCTTTTTTCCGACAAGAAAGTTTTTTGGCGCGACTGGAGAGGAGTGTTTAGGAAGTAAGAGGCCATGGGATGAAGATTGACCAAGCCCGGTGGAGGTGGACAAGCACTCTCTCCACAGTTCAGATAACATACCGCGCCCATGGCATGGAAAGAGGATTGGTTTACCACTTGCGGACGAAAGAGTTTGTACTGTCCGATTGTCGGAGCCGTGTCTTGTTGCTCATTTTTATAATTCGCGCCAATACTCACCAGTTTGTTGGCGTTGCATGAAAAAGCCTCAGAATGATTCACTTCTATTCCACCACTCATGTGAAGTTTGTGACCTTGCTCATACGCTAGAGGCACGAGCGGGATCACGCAGTGCAGCGGAGAAGGATTGACGCTGAGCGCCTGCTTGGGGTCTGCTTTCCCCACGGGAGCATGGAACAAGTTTGGAAAAGGTATCGACTTTGGTTCGGGTGTCCTGGCCATAATCCTTTCGATCGAAAAAGCAAGGGGTTTGGTGCTGGCGATCATGCTTTCTCCCGCAGTTAGGCTTCCCGATGGCGAAGGGGTGCCGAATATTCCTGCTGAGTGGTACAGCGCACTGTCCATGACTTGAAGGTAACACCTGTTATGTGCTGGGTGTCGGTGCTACTTTTGTAGATAAGTTTGATTCCTCTCACTGACCCGAAAGAAAATACATCATCAAGCGAAGCACAGTCGACTCAAGCCCCCTTACTGATCCGCTTCCCGTTGGCTTCAGACAATCAACACTTAAGTCTATCCCGCACTGCTCAGTAGGGCGTGTTTGCCAATAACACAACTCTAAGCTCACCAATCGCAGACGGTAAAGCAACGGAAAGTAGAGAGAACTGCTCGATTTACTTATATCAATCACCACACCTGTTTTTTTCCTTGAACCTATCGTCCACTGCTGTGGGTGACTAACTCGAAGAAGCTCTTTATTAGAAAGCTTCTTGTTCAAGTGTAAAGCGGTTGGGAAATCTCAGGTCCCCTCGCGGTTTGCTGTGACATCATTTTAAATCGCTCAAGATGACAGGCCCCCGTTGGGTCAGCTCGTGTTTGATGTTTGTCATCATTTGACATGCTAAAAAACAAAACAAAAAACAAAACAAAACAAAAATCCCAAAGCAAAACAACAGCAATATCAAAAACAAAAAAACAGTGCTACACTTGAATGTCGTATTGGCTAAATAAACAGAAAATTAAGGAAATGTTTTAAATAAAAGAAAAAATTATTATTACAACCATTGCTTGTTATAAACAAGGGGAATAATAGAAAAGGGAAATAAACACAATAAAAATACGTTTTATAGAATGACCTTTTAAATTTATAGACTAATCTATAAGCTAAATATAATTTTACATGGTACAAACCAACAATTACAGGCACATAACCTACATATTTGCTGGCACAGAAAACATAAAACAAGCATGTATTATTCCAGTAATTATAATCATTAGAATCAGAATTAACAAATTTAATGTAGTTTTATATATATATAAATATATATATATATATATAACTACATTTGACTGGCCACCATAGAGGATTTTATGAAAAGAACTACGTTATAACAATACAGGGTGTTTAAGATAAATTATTTTTTATTTCAAATTGCTAACACAGCTAACGCATATGAGAGCATTCACTGTCATACCAGTGAGTAACACTCCAGTGGACTGAAAATAATGCATTTAGAGAAAGACGGAGACAGGGAGAGAGGGAGAGAGAGAGAGATAGTGAGAGAGAGAGAGGGAGAAAGTTTTTTCCCATGAGAAAACGTAGAAATGAAACATAACGAGATAACACTGTTGTTTTCCTTAAAAAATAATGTTCTGTTAGGTTAGACCTCAAGGTTAAAACGTTAATATTTTTAAAACGTTAATAACGTTTAAGTGATTTTAAGTTTGCAAGAACAATTATAAGTATATGAATGCATTTTTAAATGATTAAAACAACAATCGTCTGTTACGTTAAAATGGTGTTTACATTTTAAAGGACGTAATTTTACAGCTTCATCAATTTTAACATCCCTAATGAGGCTGTTAAACTCGTGGCAGATGGGTATCAAATAACCTGTAATTTAAAGATTTCTTCAGTTAATCAGCAATCACTCCATTCCTGTCGCACGCTGCGCTTCGTGTCAGAATTAAGTAAGGGACTCAAACAACAATTTAAACGGTGACAGCTGATAGAGTTGTATAGGCTACACAAGATGTAATGACTATAATTCTCAGCAATGTTTAATTTGATAATACTGCAATATGGGAAATAAAATGGAAATTCTTCGCACAGCATACACATGAGTCAAGATGTTAGTCTTAAAATATTGTTACATTATAAGATGTTTTTTGAAAAAAAACAACAACAACATTCTGTAGTACTCCATTAGGCCCTACAGATTTACATTCTTTTATCTGGTCTAAATAGATAGTCACAAGCTTATGTCGAGGCTCAGTGACTATTCAAAAAGAAAATTACTTTATTTAAATGGAGTGTATGGACATCGAACGTAGCAGTTTCTCCTGGCTGTACAAGCTAAACTGAGTAAAACGATGACACCGTGTTAAATAAAAATGTCTTTAATTGTGATTTTAAAAATGTCCTATGCGTTTATTTATTGCTGAATATTTTGGACAATATGCTACTTGGCAAGCCAAGCTGCCTGCCATTTTTCACAAATAATTTACTGCAGGCCAAACTTGTATACACTGTATTAAAAATACCGAGATCAGTAAGCAGCCGTAACATGAACTGCTGCCTTATAAATTCGTAGACTGCGCACATATTACTACGCAAATTTATTCCATTAAGACAGTGAACATGTTTTTCAGCCTGCTTGACTAAAGTGTTCAAGTGTTCAGTTCATTCAAATAAAGACGGGGAATAGGCTGGGGAGCGTGGATTGTCCTCTTGTGCACGAGCCGCATTCCAACATAAGCAGAATTATTCTCACTATATCCTCATGAATTCCACTAATAGCTCAAGATCATTTTATTGTCAGCTCGTAGGCTATGAAGCTGATAATTAGGCCTATGTTGATAAGCCAACATTCTTATTGCAAAGGACAACTGACACGAGGCTTCAGTTTAATGGACAGATGGACGGTAGGCGGAGGTCGGATGATGCTCATTTCTCGAGTCTTTGAAAAGTAATCTCCGCTCAGGAAAGTGTTCTGTTAAAACTCGATTTCTCCGAGTAGTAAAATGACTATAGGCTTACTTGTTCATTTCAGGGTGAGAATGTGGGAAAAAAGATGCAGCCTAACCTTGATATACCTAAAAGCTGCCAGTTGCATTTCTTGGACACATCTGGAAAATATTAGTGTTATGCTCTTGCAAACAACGCATCATTTCAGCATCGCGAGATGAAACGGACACATCACACGACATACCATTACATACTTTTTTAAACATCGTTTTTAGTCATCCAAAGTCTCAAGCCATTGTCCGCTTCTAACATTCCTAGGATTGGAACTGGTTACATTACCAGATGGTCCATTACTTAAAATACTGTTGTGTTCATGTTATTGTGGCATGTGGCTAGTGGTACTCACTTCAGGGGTTTTGTTCCTTCATGTTTTATGTCCATTAAGGAAATTATTTTAAAATAACGGCTTCTAGTTGCCTAATTTCATGGAATATTTCTATGGTGCTCTTTATTGATTAGTACACAAGTATTTACACAAGCACATTTTGCAGTTCAGAACTTAAAGTAGTAACTACAGATATCAACATTAAAAACACTTTTAATGGTATCACATTAAAGACACCTGCACAAATTCAGGTGCACAAAAGACAATACAAAATAGAACCTACATATCTTCTAAAAATTCTGCGACTTATTCGTAGTAAATAGCTAGATAATGATGCACAATACAAATGTTACTTCAATGAGAGAATTTAAATCCATAGATATCTAGTGGAATGATGACACCACTTACATTATTAAACAGTGCACAACTAGCATTTAATCAAGTTTCAGACATTTATCCTTCATGTAGACATACCAAAAATACAGCCCCAGTGCAGACAGCATAAGAATTTTGTACACGTGTTGATTAATTTGTAACAAGTCTATGCAGACAAATACATTTTGTTTGGTTTGTGTAGTTTTGAACAATTATGCCCACGGAATTGCAAACATTCATAGTTAAAGCCTGTGTTGTTGAACTGTTGGACATTTCAGCAGATCATTGGACATAAAATGATCAACAAAATTCTATTCATGTTGCTTACACATGGACATTGAACTACACTGTATAAGTATACTTGGTGAAATGTATATCTGGGTCTGGAGCATCAATATTAGGTCTACATAGCCTTGTCCTGATAGTGATTTATTTAAAGATTTAATACAATCCAGAGTCCAGATAAACTTGGCTACTCAATCTTGATCTTCTAACGAGAAACTGAAATTAACCCTCCTCATCACTGTCTCTCATGCTGATGCCCTGAAGTCCGTCTGACACAGTAGCAGTGGTCTCTTCAATGGTAAGACGGTTGTAAATAGTTTCATAGTTTTTGTTCTTTAATGTACTGTCCAGGACGCCTTGCAGCCTGAAGTCTCGATAGGACTTCTGCAAAACAAAGGCAAAATGTAGACAGGCAACATTTAAAAATGCTGCCAAAGCTGATGGAGGTTTTGTCACAAACTGAAATAAAAGGATTCCATGCGTCACCTTTACTATCTTGATGAGGGTTTTCAGTTGATACACATGAAGCTGCATGTCTAGTCTGTCAGTGAGCCAAACAAACACTGCCTTTGTGGAAGTGTTGTACCATTGCTGTGAAGATAGACACAAAAGAACGTTTCAAAAATGTAAAAAAAATCTGATCCACGCATCTTATTTTCTAATAAAATGATCATTTAGAAATACATGGTTAATTTATGTATTATTTAACAAATTCTGAAAATTTCATGTTCAATGTTGAGCCTTTGAGATGTAAAACAGTTACGAAGACTGGAAATGTTCCCAATGAAGTTCAATAGAAGCCACTTGTATTTCAAGTTCTCTTGATCTACTTGTTTTACACACATGACTATATTTCCACAAACAGCTCCAACACCAAATTTGTCAAATTTGCTGGCAGTAGTGCTATAGTAGGACTCATCACCACCACCAAGTGAGTGTACTTGTAGAAAGCAGAAAGGACAGGAGAGGTGATAGGACAACAACCAGCTACTGAAAAACAGCAAAACAAAAAGAATTTTGCAATGAAGCAGGTACAAACCCAATGAGTGGAACTCTGGTAGACAAGAGTAAGCAAGTAAAAAAATTAAAGGTGATATTTCTGAGGATTTGACATGCTCACGTCACATGGATACACTAGTAAAGGCACGACAGTTTTTGCAGATCAGTGAAGTCTGAATTGTCCCCCAAATCCGCACAATCCATCAACAATGCACCACAGAGGGCATCCTGACAGGAAACATCATTGCACCACAACAGCTCCAAGCGTGACCATAAAGGCCTTGTGAAGGATTGTGCAGTCTGATGAACACACCAAAGGAGGAGCTCTCGAAAGTGCAGCAGGAACAAGGCAAAGAGAATCAGACGCACATTATTGCATCTTGAGAGGAAGCGAGGAGGCTCTTAAGAGGGTTTGACTAGGTGTGCTCAAGAGTAAACATTTGAGATTACAACAATATGAACACAAATATCCACATTGTTTCATGTGATGAATACAAACTAATTTGTCTTATCCAAATAATTATATCCAAGGCACTATACTATTTACATTAGCCATCCATTAATATTATGATCCTTAATTGTCTTTAAAATAAAGTATATATATATATATTTGTTTGGCCTATTTAGTCATAATGAGTGCCATCGTAATAATGACCTGTGAGGGGAACAGCTACATACACCTCTAAAGCTTAAGAGGTCACTGGATTCTTTCATACTGCTGACCAGACACCTCTGGGCCCTCAGCGAGTATTGCTACGATTCTGACCACGTAGAACCCTGATCAGTCGGTGCAGTGCGTGGTGTCAAGCGCCAGACAAACCCTGCTGCCCTCAGTGAGAACAAGCAGTTATACTGGGACTTAAATATATATATATATATATTTAATCATAATCAGGATAGCAAAGATCTTAAAATGCCACTATCTTCCTGTATAACAAGGCAACACTGCATTGGGTTCTCACTATCGGTAATAAAATGTAAAATTTAAAAATGACAATTATAGGTACTCAACAATTAATATGGCTATTTATGTCTCTCTGGCGAACATGGAGCCAGCTGAAATGTCTTCATTATGCAGTTATCTGGCTGCATGTGTATTTAGGCCATGACGTGTCTAAACAAGCAGCACCGTAAGAACATGATTCTCCGCTCCCCTCCAGTCTGATGCGATGGCATAGTACTGGGTTTTAGTCAAAGTGAATGTCATGGCAATCCAATGTACATGGACCTTCAGATACTGGCTTTGGGCAAATTATGTTCTGCTCACTGATATGTGCTAAATTCTTAAAATGCAAAGAAAACTTAATTTCATCCTTATAATGTTTTTACCCTAATATATCATACACCTTTGTGGATTTTATAACTACTGCCTGAAAAAGAAAATACCTAAATACACTAAAATGTACAACTGTAGTACATTTCTTATGTTCTCTGTTGGTATAGTTACCATGTTTCTCTGTGGTTTCCATGTTTCTCTTGTGGCAATTCCTAACTGGGGCTTTCTTTAGTACTACAGATGGCATAAAAATGATATTCTCTTTTTGCCATCTCAAAGTCTCACAAACATTTCAGTGATGTTTGTGCTTGTGAAAACATAATGAAACAATTTAGGCTCATCCTTGCCTTAAATATATTTCCTTTCAGCTCCCCAGCATCCACTAAAGCATAAATGATTCTGAACACTGGTAGCACTAATTTTCCGAAGTATTCAGAAATGCTGTCTCCTAGACTTAATTGAATGCGGACAAAATAGATAGCAGAAGTTCTCCTTAATTGAAACATTTAGCCGGGAGACAGAAACGGACAAGCAAGGTGAGGAGCCTCTAATTTCTGCAGGTTAGGGGTAACACGCTGCATTTTTCCATATTACTTTCATTCAGACACGAACACATTACAGAACATGTCCTTCCTGTGTGGCAGTAATCACCTACTTAAGTGTCCTCTTGTCTTCATCATTAAGGAGGCAGTGAAGGGTATATGTACAGCACCTGTGACCAGGCTGGGGGCTGTGCTGCCTCACCACACAGACCTCATCACACTCTTAATCATCTGATTTGCTGCTGCCCACAAGGGCATATACAGCCCAGTTTTCATAGGCATACATCGTAGATAAACACAATGGCTCCGATATCCACATATTTCCCACTCACTCCAGACTCGCTGATTTTTGTCGAAGGCAGAACCTTGTATTGAATATCAATCCATCCATACAAGGAGGGAAAATAAATAAATAAATAAACAGCCGAACAAATAAGAATACAAGCATGTGGACCAATTCACAAGCACTCTGCAGCCCACATCCCGTTTGATGAGGAAGCGTCTGTGGTGACACGGTGAGACCCCAGTCTCAGCGCTCTCTCCGTGTGCATGACTGGGGGTGTGTGAGGCGCATTAGGGAGTGTGGGGAGGGTGTGCGAGGAGCATTAAGCGCGCTGCCTGCCCGTCTCCTCACTGCCGCTCTCCGACCCCAGCACAGCTCTACCAAATAAACAGAAGAGCCCCAAACACAGCATCTCTCCAATCTGTCTCTGCACACAAAGTTTTCAAACACAATCTAGACGTGCTGAGACAGGGTGCTGTGCGCGCGCATGTGTGTGTACACAAGTATGTGTTTCTACACTTTGTCTTTTTTGTTCAATTGTCAATATATAAGCAAGTGTTTGTCTCCCTATTGTTCCAGAGTAATACATGGTTTACTGAAAAGCCAAAAATGTTTACAAACTGAAGACAGAATACCATCTCAGAGACTGGTATTCAAAGTCATGCGCAAGCCCATATGTACATACATGTGTGTACACACACACACACACACACACACACACCTATTCTCCAGCCCTTGGTGTAAACAGGTCAACGGGAGCTCAGGGTGAGTGCTCAGGACACTGGAAATGGTCACAATGGGGTGATGAGTGCTCTTAGAGAGGCCTCATAGCCTCTCCCACAAAAAACTTTCCACACCTCCTTACACCTCCCACTCACTCTGTTCTTCCACACAGAATAGAAGGGAGAGGGGCCAGGAGCAGGAGGCCAGATGGAGAGAAAAAGAGAGAAGCAAAAGAAAGAAGGGAAAGAGAGAATAAGACAGAGGCACAAAGTGCTGTGGTCAGACAAAGGGAGGAGAAAACTAAACAGAATTGCGATAAGACGCAGATGCAGACATTTTATCCTGTTACTATAAAATTGTGTTTTGCACATTTAAGTTTTTTTTCTTTTGCTCCACTGTGAGAATAAATCAATGAACACTGAAATTAGTTCACATATGAATGACAATTAACTCCTTTTTGGAGTGTATAAGAGCTAAAAGGGTTCTGCTGGAAGAAAGTACAGTTACTCTTACAGGTAACATAGAAAGCAGTAGATTACGTGCTGTTTGCGTATTGGCATGTTCTAAAAGACCACAGTAATTCAAAGCCAAATGGGACTGACTGAACAAAGTTTCTCAAACATCAAGAAGCCATTACAGAGCTGTACAACTAGAAAGCAAACTTAACAGGAGTTATAAAACATACACGTATATTTGCACCAAAAGAGGCAGAATGTAAGTGAACAACAAGAACACAAAGCTTCATTTTAACCTACAGTGCTGATGCTATTGTGCATGTACATGGTCGTGTGGGCACTTACATCAAAGATTTTCTCTGTGTACATCTCATCATTCACACGGTCTCTGAGAATGTCCTGGTTTTGCCGCACAAATGTAATGTAGGTATCTGCTAGATCCATACCAGGTTTCTGAGAGAGACAGAACAACATGTTATTTTTGAGGTGACAATATTCAAGTATGCATCGCTGCATAACTAAATGTAATGAAAATGTCTGCTTATGTTGACATCTTACTGGTTTAAAAAAACAGTCTGGTAATATTTAAGTATCTTTGCTTTGACCAGGTATAAGTGTTTTCAGAGGACATCAATCTATTATTGCTTAAAACAATCATCTCAGTTTACCTGAGCAAATAAAGAAAAATACCCATATTTCTGTTCCCACAGGGAGCACAACAAGAGGGAAACGCAGAGAGACTACTGTAATTGCTGTGACACTTCTCACACCCATTTCTCAAGGGCTGGCAGCCTCGGGGCCAGGCGGGGCTGTTCATCCCACTCTGCTTCCTGCAGCCCCTCCCTTGGCCACTGTGCCACACTCTGCACTTGTCTAAGGTGAAGTGGAAATTCCCTCCCAGACCATGAGGAGAGAATGAAGGGAAAACCAGACACTAGAGAGAACGAAGGAGCAAGCCGACACCAGAGGTCACCGCTTTGCGCTTCTCGGGTGATTGACAGCAGGGGGGCGTGGCGGCTGGAATGTGACGTTAAGAACATGTTGCACCAGAGGTCTGCGTTACTGAGGCTGCAGAAGTGCACCAGCTCACCTCTGCCAAAAATGAAATCTGGCACAGGAAAACATGGCTCCATAGACAAGAATTGTACCATATTCTTTAGACCTCTAAACTCCCCACATGACTGTAAACTCTAACTCAAAGGTATGTGCTCAAACACACACCACACACTTATCGCCTCCCCCCCACCCCCAAACAAACATTAAGTGTTCTTAATAGGTCCATCAAAAAAATGGACAAAAGTAGGAGGATACAGTCTCCTGTACAGGAGCTTGCATGACTGTGTGGATGCATTTGCATTAAGGATTAATTACTTGCCTATCGGTGCGCCTGTTGCCCCTTCTGCATTCTATAGAACAGTTGACCTGCACCACAGGGCCCTTTAACCCTTTACCACCCGCTCTTCTCCCCTTCAGTCTTTCAGACTTGTGGGACAAAGTGATGACATGCACACGAATCACACCAAACGGCAAACCCACATGCCCATCATAGCAGAATCACAAACAACCCAACATGCGAAGCTGCAGCAGCATTTTAGCCACAACAGTCCGGAACAATGGGAGAGCAGGCAGGGCCAGGGGGTGCGAGGTGCTGAGAGTGTGTGACGATCACTGGAGAGGTGTGGGACACTGCGATTAAGGCCAGGTTAATGACTAGTTAAGCCGAGAGGATAAGCGACGGGGACGGGAAACAGACAGAAAGGGAAGGAGAGACAAACAGGCAGTAATTACACAGAGCGGCTGTTCTGGCTTCTTGCCACTGCCTCATTCACTGCCCAGGTGCAGGTGTATAAAATGCGTGCGAGAGCAAGAGTCTGTGTGTGTGTGTGTGTGTGAGAGAGCGTGAAAGAAAGCAAGAGAGATGAAGTACGTGTGAAGTGTTTGCAATGCACGTCTAAAGATATTTGCAAAAAAAGTTTGGGGTAAATAGGTTTTGGGGTAAATAGTTGGAATGCTAATGCGTATGGGAGCTAGCGCTAAATCAAAGCATGTGTTTGCAAGGGTGTGAATGTGTGACTGAATATCTTAAAAAGCACTCCCAGCAGGGCTTGCCTTGCCAAACCCTCCCCCCCCCTCCCCAACACTTGAATGGCAGGCTTTACAGGAGAGCTTAACCTTTCGTGACAAGGGCCCAGAAATGTTCAGTGCCAAAGGCTAGACTCCAGCCTGGCTCTCCTGACCTCTCTCCCTCCCAGCAGAGCTGTGAAATGGGCTTACAAGGTGCTGTGTTCCCTGCACACAAAAGCACAAGGTGGAGGTTACATTCTAATTTAACGGAAAGAAGGGCTCAGGGAACTGATGCCAAGAGCACATGTTTATCAGGCTGAGGGGCTTACTGAACAGTGGGACATAACGACAACATATCTTGCCTTCTTTTGTCACTCACGCATGCACACACGGCCAAAAGTCTGAGTGGAAAACGTTTCCCCACTTTATCAAATTCTGTACATTTTTATTATAAATTCAGCATAATAATTTGAAAAGTTTAATCTTTGAAAAATATACTTCAGAATTTACTATTCAACTTTTGCTGTAATGACACGAGCTCGCATGGACTTGATGTTTTCTTCTAAATTTGACAATTCATGCTCTCAACATATTACAAAATGCTCTTTGGAATATTGTGCACATTAATGAATGTTTAATTTTCTCCGTCTCCAAGAGGCCCCATAAATGCTCAATGGGGTTTAGGTCAAGTGATTGAGGAGGAACGTCAGCACTCCTTGTTCTTCAAGTAGTTGTTGCGAAGCTTTGAGGTGTGTGCAGGACTAATCCTTGTCCACAAAGATCCAATCCAGAGGGTACAGCTTGCCTCAGAAGTATAGAGTGAAGTATACACCCCGACTTCTGTGTTAACACATCTTTGCAGGGGTCTGTCCACAGAGTACGCAAAACACACCAGACTTGAATATTCCCACAACCATGCATCACTGTTGCTTTGACACACTGTAGTACCATTCATTCTCCTTTTCTTCTTACATAAACCATTCTGCTACTGCAGAATCTACATCCAAACTTGGATTCATCAGTAAATTGGACTTTCTCCAGTCATCCGCTATGAAATATTTGCATGTTTAGGCCCATGCTGAGCACTTTGCATTATTTACCTTCCTGAGAAGTGGTTTAGGAGACTGCCACTTGTCTTTTGAGACCATTACTACTTTTCCTTCTTTTGAATGTAGCATTGTAGACTGGGGCTACTTGCTCTCTATTCATCAGAATCTATATTCGTGAACAAAGCTTTATGTATTGGTCTTCCAAGGGATCAGTTTTGGTCTGCTTGATCATGATTGTGTACACATACACACGCACTTGTGTGAATGGGAATTTGTGCTCAGCTTTTGTGAGGTGTGGTACTGATGTACAAGACAACCTGGCTCACAATTTGCATTACATTTTGTACAAAAATGTGGAAACCGACTAGGGATGGTCCCACTGAACACAAAGTTGTAAGAATTCTCAAAATGTCTTTGAATGCTGTTAAAATTTAAAACTACCCTCCAACACTCAAAAAACAGTCTCAGATTATCCCTCCTCCACCAAACGTTACTGAAGGCATAAGAACATTCCAGCAGTTAGCATTCCCCCTAAATCCGACAAATCTTGAATCATCCATTAGACTGTCAAATAGTGAAGAGTGATTCATTATTCCAGAGAACGTATTTCCACTGCTCCAGCGGTGGCACGCTTCACAACAATCCAGCTGACATCTGGAATGGCACATTTTCTTTTTGTACTGGAATTACACATAGAATCTTATGTTTCTACGGCCTAGCAACTGCAAACAAGCCTGTGCCTTGAAGCACCCTATGTACAGGCATTGTGCTGATGTTACTTTCACAGGAGGTTTGGGGCTGCAACAGAGGCTAAGAGCTCTCAATGTGTATTTTCCTGCTTCACGGCTGAACTGTTGTTGCTCCTAGACACTTTCATTTCACAATAATAACACAGATGACCAGGCAGAGCTAGCAGGTCAGAAATTTCATGAACTGTCTCATGGCAAACAATGGGCAGTGTCATTTTAAAATCAGGGAGTCCTTCAATACAGCCCATCTACTTGCAGTGTTTGTCTATAGGGATTGAATGGCTATGTGATTGATTTTATACATGTTTGCAAAGGGAGTGGCTGAAATAATGTTCCTCAGACCTTTCTAGAACAAGTACAGTGTGCCTGGATGTAGATGATGTGAATTTGACACATACCATCTACATAAACACTGTTTCAGACCATCACATCTGTCCAATGATGGGGCCCACGGTTTCACAGCACAACATTTACCATTACATCATGTTACCTCTGCTTTCTTTCTTTCCATAAAGCAACCTGGTGCCAGCTCTTCCTCAGGTGAATGCACATGATGAAGAAACAAAACACCAGGACACATTCTGTTCCAGCAAGGTCCAGTTATGACGCTCATTTGCCTATTGCAGGCGTTTTTGGCTATGGACAGAAGAGACCATTGGCAATCTGACCAGAGTGCAATTACTCAATAAGGATTAAGGTATGATGCACTGTGTTTTGACACCTTTCCATCATAGCTAGTATTAACTTTTTCAGCTATGTGTGCTACAATAGCTCTTCTGTGGTACTGGACCAGACATGCTAGCCTCCACTCTCCATATGCATCACTGAGTCCTGGACATCCATGACCCTGATGCTAGTCCTTCCTTGCTCCAGCTACTAATCAACACCTATTGGGAACATCGGCAATTTCGTAGATGCTTTGACGTAGACCTCTAGCAATTACAATTTGGACCTTCTCAAAGTTGCTCAGATCCTTATACTTGCCCATTTTTCTTACTTCCAACGCATCAAATTCAAGAACTGACTGTTCACTTGCTGCCCAATATATACCATCTAAAACACTGATTAGCTTGTTATATTGGCACCTGTTAAGAGGTGTTATATATTAGGCATCAATACACAAATACAAGCTGACTGACTGATAAAAGACTGTAAAGACTTCAATTTCTTACTACCTCTTCATTTTAACTACAGTTACAGAGCAATTAAATTACTCCTTGGGGTCTTGTTCAGATATACAAGTTCTACAATGTGCTTCACGAATAAAGTGGAAAAAAATCCGTTATCTGCAAATGAGATTGTTCTGCAAAACACAATTTATTTTGACTCATGATGTCTTTGCTGGTGTACGGTCTCCTCACCACCTCTCTGAACGCAGTCCTTGCGATTCTCTTGCCGTATATTGTGACCGCCCACTGTCAACAACTCGCCGAATTGTGAAACTGTTTTCAAGCCAATTGGGTTACTAATTAGCCCTGCTTAGCCAGCTCTCAGAGGTGCCCCTGGCACTATGATAGCTCATTGCAAAAAGCTAATTTCACAACCATCTTTAACACTGCCATTTGATGAAAAAATAGAAGATATTTTGCGTGATGGCAAGTGATACTGTAACGCTACTTGTTTACTTGCCCGTTGGTTTTCTTACTGAGAGAGGGCATGCCAAAAGCCTGGGCTGAAACACTCTGCAAAGTTGGATATAACAGTTTCATGGTATTACAAAACTGGCACACACAAATTATCGCATGCGCTAAAAAGCACTTCGTACAGAGCGGCAGGCACACAGGTTTCATGCACACAGCAACCACGGACAGTTCTAAACTCAGTTAACACTTACTGGGACGTCCACATACTTAGCTGCTGCTTTTACCTTTGAGAGAAGATATGCATGAACTATGGAGTTTTTCAACTTTAAAACATACCATTTCAACGTTTGGCACTCAAATGAAATGATAAAAATACTTACAGTGAAAGAAAGTATAGAAGAAAAAAGTGTTCCTTCATCATATCGGGACAGCTTGGACAACACACTATCCAAAACAGTGGCAAACTGCAAGTACAGAAAAGTAAAATCCATACATAACCCATAAATCCATGCAAACACCAAGGTACATACATAAATCACTCTTATGTCACCTAGTATTATTTTTTCTATGCAAAATGTTAAGCTGACCAAGTAATACCAACCTCAAATTAAAATGCCATTTGAGAGAGAGAGAGGGAGAGAGAGAGAGAGAATGTTCTAGTCTAGCATTCATGCCCATACTGTATAGGTATAGTCTAAATGGAGGAGTGGGGCAGCAGCAGCTCACGTAAAGACTGGCAGGACATGTGGCCAGGACACACAGCCTAAGCCAAACTCAAACCTGTGGAGCTACATCTGTTTCAGGAAGGGCTGGAGCTTATTTTACCTTTGAAACTAGGCAGGAGATCATTTCTTTGAAGGCCTCATCAATCAAGACATCAATTTTTGAATGGTATTGTTGCTGAGGAAATGTCCAGAGAATGGGTAAAAGACAGATGACAAACAGAATTACACATTGAGCTGACAGAATAAGGACTTGAAATCTCAATTAAATCTCACCCAGGGACTGAAATTTTACATACAGGCCACACACACAAACCCACCCACACCCACCATGGGAAAACGCTCTATGCAGGAGTTAAGAAAATCACTCTCAACATGAACAGTTCTCTCAAATCCTAATCTTAACCACAATAACAAAAATGTCAAAATGTAACTTAAAACACAGTAAATGGGCAACCTGTTCCAACAGCACAATCATGTAAACATATACTGCAGAAGAGAAAAATCTTCCCATGCAACAGGTCAGAGTTAAGCAGCTAATAGGGCTATTATGCTAGTGAATGGAATTCCTTTTCTCATTTAGGGCAAAGGAATTTGAAGGATACTTTTTATGTGGGCTACAATTAGGGCAGCCTTGTGTTTTTCTAAAGGACCCATCCAGCTGCGGTGACCAAAGGCTCACACAGGATTCAATTAATCCGTCATTTCATGTCTGATAAGTCTTATTCACTTATTTTTTTGTGTCAAAACTGCTGAAAAAAGACGAGGGGAAAAAGATGGGGAAGAGTCAGAGAAAGAGAGAATAAGAAATAGGAGAGTGAGTGATAGAGAAGAAGATGGAAGGGGGGAGAGTGCGTGCGCGTGTGTGAGGGTGTGTGTGTGTAAGCGCACATGTGTGTGTGTGTGTGAGAAAAAAGAAAGAGCCTCCATTCGGTTCCACTGAATGGATGCCTTTGCTGCATGCAAGCAGGAGTTCATCTCTGCCAACAATGCCCTTTCAGAGCACATCTAAAGAACACCCAAATTAAAAATTTCAATCAACAAAGAACGCAGATCGGTGACAAATTGAGGGTGCTGAGAGGTCACCGTTGGCAGCCCTAATTTTCTTTTCACCATTTTTCACCACATGAAATGGCCTTTTCCAAAAACGGAATTATGGGCGAATCTTAAGGACTTTTTACCTCAATTAACACTTCCATGTTTGCTTTTTATGTAACAGTGGGGCCAAATTGCAAGAGCTCTTTCTGCATTAGAGGAGATTAAATGGTGAGGTCTTTGCCATGTGTGTGAAAACCAAAAGAACAATAATTTCTTTTGAAAACATTTATCTGGGAGCGATCCAGTAAGAGCCACTTCAGGGAAAAAGCAGTTTCTAAGAGTAACCTTGCATTCTGAAATGTGGCAACCCCAGTCACACACAAACTTTAACGGATGCAGAAAATAGGCCAAAACATGCCATATTAAAATTATTTTTGCATCATATTACAAAACACAGGAGTGGATGGCCCACCACAAAATTATGACTTTTTGTTCATAGATTCAACTTTTAGGGAGTCCACACTACAAAGTGAAGGAGCATAAAGAACCATTCAGCTCAGCTATGGGCCTATTTACTTGTGCCAGGAAGGTTAAGGGAACCAAAACAACGAAACATGATCTTTTTAAAACTTGGGAAAGCCATGGATTTCCACCATGGAGTAGATATGGAATGAGAAAGAAAAAGAAAGTCATTTATAACAATCCAATTTTACCAGTACAAGCCTTTAACATTTACTATGAATTACAACAATGCCCTGTATTAAATGTTTTGAAGTTTCTGCAAGTCAGTTTAAAATTATGCAACTCAGAGAGACACTATAAATGAAATAAAAAGAAATTGTCGTATTTGAATCAATGAAATGAATATTGGACAAACGAAGTACAGGAAATAAGCTGTACAGGAAAAACTGAAAAACAGGATAGTAACAGCTAACGGTTTTGTATGTTACAAAAGCTTAGTTGGGCTTGTGTGTGTGTGTGTATCACAGCTAGGCTCCTATACACTAAACCTTGATATGTCTTCATTTTGGGAGAAACTTACCCACTGTTTGTTAATCTTGGATTCATGTGATGAAGAGCAGGACACATGAAAACAAAAAAGCAATAAAGAGATCAACTGACAAAACAAATGACAGTGGAACAATGATGGAACAGTTAGGATAAAAGCATGGAGGTGTGATAGCATGGTATATGAATAGACAAATAAAAATGAAAAATGCAAACAAAGAAAATGCACTAATAGCATAACTACATGTTGGACGGGAAGCTTTTATCATACTGAAATAGTGCTAGTATGTTAGACCGATCTGAAAGGCTTGGCCCTGGTTTGCATTATGCTTCTGGATACAAGACCTTCATTACAAGCACATTTAAGCTCAGAAACCACAACATAGAAAACTACAAGAATTTCTGTACACTTTGAAAAAAAAAAAAAAAAAACTTGTATACTAGGAATATAAAAAATATACTAGCAAGTCACACCTGCAAAGCATTTGCTAATAGCAATACAAAAAGAACAAACAAAACAATACCCCCCCCCCCCCAACCAACACAAAATACTTACTGCCCGTTTAGTTCTCCTTCTTAGGTTATAAGGAGTCATAAACCTGACCATACATAATCAGCTCCCAGTTGTGCTTCTTCAGTTCAACATAAACTGCACAAACACTTCATTGACCTTGAACTTGACTGTATTATCCTCAACTCTACCATAAAAAAAGAGCGGAATTCTTCCCTAGTTGTGTTATTCACTTTCTCCCAGAGTGAAAGTGATGATCTTCATGGAAAAAAAATAGTTGAAACCTTTATCACTCAAGCTGCAACACCTAATGCATGGCAACATGGCATAATGTGTTACACTCTTCAGCACTGGTACAATTCACTCAATGATTCTCGACATATAATCCAGGAGAACCACCAATAAATATAAAAAAACAGAAGAGAGGAGAGTCTTTTAAGAGATGCACCCTACCATGGCTGCAACTTACCTCCTGGTCTTGATCAAGGACACAGAGTTTGGAACATTGCTTCTTGGCATCCATGAGAACGTTGAACATGGTGCAGACGGACAAGGGCACCCTGAACTCAGTGGACTTACTGGATTTTTGCATCTTGGAGTCAAAAGCTGCTTTGGTCCTGTATTTAAAAGGGGGTCCAAGAAATATCTCAAAAGGACTATTTCTGTGCAATTTGACAAGCTAATGACTGCAAAAAACTAAAGGCTACAAACATACAGCTATGCAGATGTGAAATGTAAGATACAATAAGCAACAGATCAATCGTTAAAACTTTGTATTCCAACTTTTATATTACTGTTATTCCAGTTATATTACTATACTACTGCCATCTTTTTTCCTGCAGGCCCTGACCTTTTGACACAAGCTTCCATCATGTCACTGGCCATGAGCTTGAGCCTGTGTTCCAGATGTTTGGCAAACTCGTGCTCAGGCCAGTGAAGGTCCATAATAAACGTCTGGAGGGCATCCAGTTTCCAGAACAGGTCATCTGATGTTGCTGAGCCATTCCTGCCAAAGAGGGCACACAAACGACATCAGTTTTCTCTGTACTTTTGTTGGAAAGACCAGTGGGGACAAGAATAAAATGTGTCAATCTTAAGGATTGTGGCTCAATTTCACAGTTTCTACAATTATTTCCACAAGCCACGCTACAATTTTAAGGCTGTGTCCAGGAAAATTAAAATCAGAAGCAGGCTCTTCTATTCCTACTTCAGCTATAATGCGTCATGTACTGGCCATATGCTCTCAGTAAAACCTATTCTGGGCTTTCAAACTATTGATGCACAGCATTGGTTTTAGTCTGCAAGCTAATTTTAGTAACAGGTACCCTTGGACAGAACAAGGTAGCTTAGCAACTAATTCAAAAGAAGGCTACAGTTAAATCATACAAAAGAGCACTTTAATCTCATTCCTAACATGCTGTACATTGCTGCCATCTTTTAAAATATATTCAGATGCAAGTATGGTGGTATGAACCATACAAGTGGTATGAACCATACAATTATTCATTTTTAAGGGCATTAGTTTATGTAAGGCCACTATAACATGCTTAAGTACATGCTTCTTTATTGTATCTATATTACTAGCTTTTTATTATTATTATGACCATGTGAGTACTACTAAAATGTGTTCATCTGCAAAGAAATAGATGAAAAGGATGAGAGGCCTGTGTATAAAGCTTGGACCTGCTGGTGAAGAAAGCCACTGCGTTTCCAGAGGCACACAAGAATCTTACCAGGGAAGACAGATGGGCTGACACTGGCACGTCAACCACAGTTAACACGGCAACACACCGAGAGGCTGACAAGCAGCATTCAAGTGTACAGCGCAAAATGCTCGGCAGCAAGACAAAAAAAAAAAGAAAAAAAAAGGGCACTCACTCCTCTCGCTGTTAAAAGACTGTTACCTTCACAAGTGGCAGTCCTGGAAAATAGTTTGGCAAAGTCCACAGTGCAATTAAAAAGGATGAGCATGAGTTCCCACTCGATTAATTAGCGGCAGTACAGTCCACGAGGACCCCCTTGGGGGTCTACGCCACCCCCTCAAGCCTGCGTGAGCGGGGGAAGAGGCAGCATGAACAAATGGACGAGCTTCTCGCCAGGCGCGGGACTCCCATGAGGGAACACGGCATTCTGACTGCCTCTAACAACCAGCTAACCACACAGTCCCCTTGGACAGACACCCACAGGACTACTCCTACTACACACACGGACTCAGGCCTAAAACCTGGTGTGCATTTACAGTCCAGGCTGCTTACACAGAACAAGACCTACACAATATGATTTTTTGGTGTGTGTGTGTTTTAGAAATGTTCCACCATAAGAAGACCTGCTTTGCTCCAGTGGCTATTTGGGGACAATTCCCCAAAACATTTAGGGTTATTCCAATTATTTCAGCATTCCACAGGCAGATAAGGTAGAGATTTTCTGCTGCAACGGGATGATGTCCATATGAGTAAGTTTGTATTAAAAACGTTACATGTTCCTGGAGACCAAGTGCTGTGTCTGATGTACTTGGTGGAGTTCAGTTTGGGGTTCAAGCTTTGTCTATTGTCCCTAGGCACTGAGAATCTGCATTAGCAGTTTGGGAATCAACAGATGTGACAGTCAAGTCCAGCGTGCTAGCCATTAGAAGGTAAATAAAACATTCAGTCCACTTTTATCTTCTTTGACTGTGTATGCATGGATAACATTGGTAATTATGCGTGCCTCTGATTTTTGTTTCAAAACCATTAAGGAAGCAGTTCTCAGTTTCTCAAATTTTTTTCACAGCTTACATGATTCCCAAAAGATCAGAGAAGCTTGGATTTCTGGTACTCAAGCTCTGACAAAGGAATTCCATGCAAGCTAGAAATTCAATGGCAAGACTAAAATTTTCTATTCAAATTTGTTCATTTAACATAAATATCAAACACTACTGCGTATCTTCTGATTGGTCCATGCTCTCACACAAAATTACACACCAATTTGGCATTGGGTCACAGTACAAAAAAAAGGCATGTATCCATCATGAATTTGGACTTAAAAACCAACTAGCAAATCCTCTTACATACAAAATGAAATGTTCACACAAGCATAATGCATGCACACCAGTGCAATGAGCATCTAACACACTGAAGACAGATACAATCTGCAGCATGCCTTTCTATATGTTCTTGCTCATGCCTTCTCAATGTAACACGTATGCCAAGAATGGGTCATTCATACTGACCCCGAAAATGCTTAATTTAGCTATAATAAAAAATAAACTAAAATAATTTTTTTTAATGCAAGTGAACAAGAATTGCATCATTTTGTATCTTTTTGGTTAAAAAAAAATATATTTTTTAAGTTTTTTAAATTACTTTATACTTAGTTTTCTGAATTTTATTCAGATTCTGATTTTTGATGTCTATAGGTTGGGAGCATGATTGAAAAAGTTCAAAGCCTTCTTTATCACTATAATAAGCAAACGACATGGATGGAGCCCAGCTGGCCCATACACACGTGTTGTCACATAGTGGTCCCATCCAGGAGGGGGTGGAGAAGCTGGGCATCTGAGGAAGACTGAGGGGCAGGTTGGGAACTTTAGGCAAAGGCACACTTGGCAGATTGTTGGTTATAGTCCTGCCAGAGATTCAAATGAAGAAAACAGAAGAAGAGAGACAGAAGATACAAGGGTGAAAAAAGAAATAAAGGCTTAAAGCAGGAAACATTGCCGAACCTTTATGATTATCTTGATGCAGACAGGAAGGTTAAAGAAGCTTAGCAACCCAAGTACAGCTTGAGCAATTAGAGTGAATACATACCACAAGAAAAAAAGATTAGAACAGAAAGTAGAGTGACAGTAGTTAGTAGCAGGTTACTAAAATAAATTAATGATCCACACAGCCACAAAAGAACCATGCATTTCATAGGAAGTGGCTTACTGATTGTTTTTGTAAAACAGAAAGCAGGATAACTGACCATTTCTGCTTTAAAGAAGAAAACCTGTTTGCTCCTGTTGAGTAAACCTCATAACCTGGAACCAACACAAATCCTTACTTGACTGGCTGCCATGTCTCCTGCTCAAATCCACGATGGACAGACTGAGCGATGGAGGACTCCATCAGATCAATGTAGCGCACAACCAGAGGCATGTAGAGCTCCTGCAGGTGCTTGTGGAATGCTCCATTGCACAGTTGAACTAGAGGAGGCAAACACATTTGGTTGGTTGTAAGGGTTTAAGTTGTAGTAAGCAATGAACACATGTAGAATTCACGTGATGCCATTGCAAAATTCTGAAATCTATTTTTGGCACTGTTCCAAAGGTAAACCACTTCAGACAAGTGGTAGAAATTATCCACCCTGAAAGCTAAAGAGAAACATTCAAGTAAGTGGAGACAACACAGTGCGTTGGACAGAAGAATCAGACAAGTAAAGGTGATATTCTCACAGATCCCCATGGAGTTGTCCTAACGAGAGAGAGAGAGAGAGAGAGAGAGAGAGGGTGTCTCATTGGGCATCATTAGATAGAATTCCCCCTCATTCTGCTCCTTCATCATTAACACTAGCCTTTTTACTCTCATGGGTGTGTAAGCACATTTCACAACCATTTAACATCTTGAGATGATGAAACTTATATGAGCATTTATGGGCAGTAGCATGATATAAAATATAAAGGCTATAAGTAAGATAAGTATAAACATGGGGGACCAAATAATTATACCTAAAATAAATGTGTTAATAGATGACATGACAAACAAATACAGTAACTGACATTTCAAACTTAACTAGCTATAGCACACCAGATACTAATGTTTTCAGATGACACTTTCATAGTCAATAAAGTGAATAAAATGATACAATGTGTTCCAGAATTCATTTCAAATGTTCTAAATTCTGAATTTAGTAAGTACAACTAAGAAAAAAATCAGAAAATCAAAGTAAAGCTCTTCACATTGAAGAAAGCATGTGTGTCTCATTGTCACAATAACCAAAATAATTATTCCCTCTCTTCCATGTAGCCAACAAGGTTCTCATTTCAGTTCAAATGAAAGCACTGTTGACAGATGAAATAATTGAATGTCGAACAGAGGAAAGCACTTGGAAGAGAAAACAATATATATATATATATATACACTTCAGTCTGAACAAGTGTCCTCAAAAAGACTTCTTAGGGAGTCCTACTCTCATGCTTGGCTCTACTGTTTTATGCCAACTGTGTTTTAACAGCATTGTTGACTTGTTTTATAGAACTACAAGTCAAATGCACAGATGACAGACATGGCTGGAGCAAAGGACCTGGAATGGAACAGGGTAGGGCTTTGCCACCTACTGAATGGAGCTTGTTAGCAAATATTTTCTTTTAAGATAACAAAAGCACGATTTTCTAACAGTGTCAAGTATTTTTAGACTTTTTTTACTCTGTTTTCTTTGCTTTGTTCACAAGTACACCATCAGTCCTACTCATGAAATATTTATTTTTAGATATCCCCCCCATTAAGCTCAGTTATCCAAGAGTCATTATTTCCAGTAACATGAATTCCTTATTCAGTGTTCTGTCTAAATTGTCATGCTTAACAATGTCAAATTTCTGAGGTTTAATGTTACACTTGCTACTCTGTACATCCTGTTAAACTTAAAAAAATAAATAAATAAAAAAATTTGCATTTGGTTCCTGAGCCCCACTCATAGCAGCCTTGCACTGGTGTTATATTCCTCTGTTGTGATTGCATTGTCATCATGTTGGTATCATATTCCTCTACTGCAATTGGTAATTTAAACCTTTGACAAAAATGTCCATAACTTCCATCAGAATGAAGTTCTAATCTGTTCTGTACATATGAAGCACAGCAGGCTACTGCATCATTTCATAATTTAAGTGTTTGGTTAAGTGTTTGACTGATGTTAGTTTGTACTCCAACATTCTAACAGTCATCACCCACATAGCTCTCTAAAAATCTGTTTCAATGCTGCACCTTGCATTTAAAAAACATCTGTGGACTACAGTTTTTGATTTGTGGAAAATAAAACAGTAAAAGCTTTAGAGAAATATTAACACACACTTAGACAATTTGTTGCCTTAATTGTTCTAATATATCAGTCTCTTGTTTATCCTAGAGATACCCAAACTATACATGATCATATAGGCTACATCTAATTAGCATGTTGACATTACTGGCACATAACTCGTTAACCTCCTTGTTTAACTATTTAAGCCTGTTTTATGTTACACTACTGCTGTAAATCCTGCACTTAGCTGAGAGAGCGTTGAGTGCTCTTTGGATATGCCCTGGCTCTGAATTAAAGAGAAGAATTGGTGACAAGACAGTGGGTAAGAAAAATGAACAGAATAGCAGAGAGATAACTATACAGAGAAGAGATGATAAATCAATATATACAAAGAAAAAGATTGAATAACTAAAAAAAAATGTAATGTGTGCTAAAGCTTTACTCACGGTCAGCACGCAAGAAATTGTTGAACAACTGATAGAGAGGGAAACTATCCCAGGAATCATGTGGCTGTACAGCCAGGGCAGCATCCATGTCTACCGTGTAGAGGGACAGAAAAATCTCAGCATGTTCTGCCATCATCTCTGGCCACCACGAGAAGGCCTAAGGTGCACACACAAACACAAACAGGATTAGCACATCCACAAATTTGTGTTTGTGTAAAAAGTTGCAAATACATTATGGGCAGTATACAGTGTACAGATAGATGTATGCGTAGACAACATACACAAAAGAACAAAAGGCATATTCACATGTCAGAAGAGATGTTCAAGGTTAGCTGAATTCAACATGACACACATGCACGCACACACACTGTAATGGATGTTATCAAGTCCACTGAATGACAAGGTGTATAATAATAAAAAAAAAAACCTTGAGAACAGAGAATAAAGAAAGCTGAAATGCTAAGGGTGGAACAGAGGGAAAGAAACAGAAGCCATATCATCACCATGTTGCCACAATGAAAAATACCACTAAGCCTTCCCCATAGTTGCAACAAGCTGTCCAATAAGCTGAAAATGGCATCTAGAACCCATTCCGAGTATGTGCAGACCTTTCTCGCCAGACATACTGCTTTTAAGCTCCCAGTATTTTGGCCTGTGTTAAACACAGGTTAGCCATTTCACACTACTGTAGTGTGGGACAGGGGCATGGAAGACAAATGCTTCTATTAGTGCATGTGGAGCTTATTATAGCCTCTTTTGGTTTTAGCACTTAGTTACAACAGCACTATAGCTAACAACTATCTTCACATATGCTGGTGGTTGAGCTGGTTGTAAACAATATATATATATAGTTTATATATTTATATAATGAAGTACTTCAGCTCAGACTACACTCACTTTGAAGCATCTGCTCTGCAGGGACATAAAGCTCTATCCTCCGCTCACCATTCTTTACAGTGGGATGAGGTTCTTTGATGCATTGTATTGTTTGTGATAAACATCCACTTATCTATCCACTTCACTGTGGAAAGCATTTAAGGTATAGTTAAGATATAACTTTTTACATGTATTGCACTGGTTGTCAGATCAGAAGACTGGTAAAGAATTAAATCTATAGTTTCGTCCAACATTTCTTTAGATATCAGTGTTAGGAAGGGTAACTACAAAACTATAGCATGGACCTCAACATTTAACTGTATGTTGAAATGATAGCTGCTGTTCTCTTGTAGACATCTTGCCATGAATGGTCACCAATGAACCAGGCTAAGAGTAGAACTGGCAAATGAGCTACTATACAGAACACAACTGTCAATATATAAAAAGTACATTGAACATTAAAGCTATTTAAAAAAAATAGATCATGCTAAAGCACTGGACAGATAACCTTTGGTGATGTGTGTCTCAGGTGACCACAAGCACCATTTTTTAACCTTACAATACAAATATTTTACAAAATCTCAACAACATACTTAAGATCATTAATTGAATTAAGTATCAGCTTCATAGCTACTACTCCAAGCAATACATGCTGGTAAATAAAATCAAAATTTAAAATGAACAAAGTCTTAGTGAAAGATGTGTCAACTTCTTGTTCTTGACTTCTTGTTACACTGCCATTCTAAAGCTCTGAGCAATAATGTACCAGTAAAGACCATATGTGATGGGAACAGAATTGTTTTAGTACAAAATAGGATTACCAAAGCACATGGAGAGCACTCATTTTATTTTGGGGTGCCCCGGTGAATCTAGGCGAATACTCAACAAATACTTTTGTCCATGGAAGTTATGCAATATTCACACAGTATACTTAATTCTTGACCTTTTTTTCTTAAGAATGTAGAACTTAATGATAAACATGAAAGTTAAATACTTTCTGGTTCTGAAATGTGTCCATGCCATGCAATTTACAGTTACCTGTAGCATTATCTTTTACTTCAGACAGATGTAGAAAAACTCGCTATCACTACTAACCAAATTTACAGACAGTGGTTGCCAGGCTATAAGAAACAGACAAAAGGGTTCTCGTCGTGAAAGGCTTGCATACAAAACTTCTAGTATGGAGACTGACTTCTGATAAAACCATGAGGTGCGCTGTAGAGATTCAGAGCAAGACCATGATGTATAACGAACAATATATCAAAAACACTGGAAATGTACTTCATGCAGACTCAAATAATATTAAAGATGAAAACTGCTCCAATGCAAACTGCATGGATGAATGTCGGCTGAACAAATGTGCCCATTTTGATTGACTGCATAGGATCAGAATATCTCCACTGAGCACTAAGGGAAAGAAGTGAACACTTGCTTCTTTTTGCAATGTCTTTATTGCCAGCCAATATGTCAGGCATTGAAAGATTTCTGAAAAGATCCAAGTCCTTCAATCTATTTTTCTTCATATTCTTACACACCTAGATGCTTGGGTGTAAAGGAAAGCCTGTCCATTTTATCTCCCAGCCCCCCTCCCCATGTCCCACAGGGGAGTCGAGAACTCGACATCTATTGCTGCTGGAATCACGCAAAAAAAAAAGAAATGTGCAATCAGTGAAATGAAAAAATGTGCTGAACAGAAGAATGCTGCAAATCTATTGAAAGATTCCATTGTGAGTGGATATCTTTGTGCATGTGTGTGTGTGTGTGTGTATGTAGGGGTATAGGAGAGTATGTGTGGGAGCAAAAAGCACTCATCTGACTTCCTGTCATACTGTACCTGGCCTTGACAACGCTCATCTTTGAGGCTTTCAAAAACAGCTTTAACAGCATAGGTCTGACTAACGCTGTTAATGACTTGTTCACTCCACCTAACCAACTACCAACATGTAGACAGGTGTAGACAATGTTTTTCTTTTCAGATTTACAATTGAAAATGCAAGGAAACAAAAATACCCACAATGATAAATGATTACAAATGTCAAATTGGGTCTTTTAGGCATTAGAGACGTATTAGGCCAAGCAAAAGAAAACTATGCATCTGATTGACAGTAATGGACAGAGCAATAGGCCAGCTGAAAACTCACCTCTCTTTCCTTGTGCATTATTAAAAAAATGGACAGAGAGAAAGCAAGACAATTAGAAAGAGTCATACACGGTGTCCAACTGTCCTACACTGTATAACCCTGTATAAGTGTATGGAAGGTCAAAAAAGAACATGGATCCAAAGCATACAAAAATTTCAATACAAAACACTTTTTCCCTATTTACACGCCTGTGTTCAGTTATTCATTTATACAATTTTGGAATATTCTCCCATAGACAAAGGATTTATTGTAGAAAACAAGTGTGTGATCTTCAAAGCGTTTTCAGATCTGACGATTCTCAGGTGCTACCATCTCAGCGTTACCTTAGTAACAGCATGTGAGACATTCTTAATAGGTGCAAATGCTTTGGCATTATCATCTTCACATATGACAGCTGTTGGTGGCTGGAGGCATAAAAATAGCTCCACACCTTATGAACAGATGCCTTCTGCTGCTCTCTCATTTAGGCAAATGAGCACAGACTTGTCAAGGAAGCCTCAACACTTCTGATTGATCAATTAAAAAAAAAAAAAAAGTTCATATGCAAATGTCTGCTAAAGCTGGCCTTGCCCGGATGGGCTGTGGGCGTTGTTTTCATCGCCTGCTTTGAGCTGTCATTAGTTGTGTAGCTGAAGTATTCACTAACAACTGTCGCAGCAACACAGGAGGAAAAATGGACAACGAGACGGTAAATGATAAGTTAGTGATAAACAAGGACTGTCATTCTTTGTGGCAGTGTGTTTCAGTGAATACTAGAAGAGTCTTGAGAAGGGAAGGCCCTGAGTCTTAATTATCAAGTTTTTGCTGAAGGCCAGCCTTGGATTTTAGGACTTGAATTAATTCTGGGGAGTCCTACCTCAGAGTGATGTTCCTCATTCTGCTGGAGCACCTCCGTACACAGTTCCCCTAGGTGCAGTAATTCTTGAAGCCTCTTCTCTGGAGGGGCTTTGGAGATGTCAGCTATGGAAGAAAATGGGTATGTGCTACATCAAATGTTCTCTCACTCAGGAACTGCACAAGAGACAGTTTAAAGCATAACTTCGAATTCATAATCTGAAGAACTGTTGAAATAGCAGCTCACTACATGCATCTACAGAAGTAGCATTACCAAACCTTCAAACTGGGCATATTCAGTCAGCTGGGAATAGTTGACAAGGGCTGCTTTTTCCAGGCACTTCTGAACAATCTTCTTCATTTCCTCTGCTGGGACTGGGGTGGTGATGTCTTTCATAAGAATCTGCAAGACGACAACCAACACCACAACATTCATTTCTGAAGTGTAGGAACAGCCCTGATTTGATCTGATTTGATTAGTGATATTCTGGGCCAATCTGGACTTAATTGCTGTCTATTACAACAGGAGCAAACTTAGCACAAACAAAAATTCCAACACATCTCTTGGTGTTTTTAAAAGAATGAAGAGCTGCTTATTATCTGAAATAGCTGCAGTTAGTACAAGAAATAACGCCTTAAAATGTAGAGATGTACAACACCTATTTTGTAGAACCTAAGATTTTGGCAATAGAAAACAATCACAATTCATTCATTCAGAGATGGGACTAATCTTCCATAACTAACAGCAGCATATGCCTGTATAAGCATAAGTACATATGCTTGTTGGCTTTCTAACAGAAGGTCATGTTTACAAATCCTAAGCAGAAAAGCATTTTTTCCCACACTGGGAAAAGTAATAATTACAGTAATCTTTATCACCATTAATGTCATCTAAAACATCTTGCATTAAAAGACAGCAAGACAAATCGAACATTAACCTAAACCCCCAAAAGGCTACCAGCTTGCATAAGTGAAAATCATTCTTGGCTTTAATACATCTTTATATCCATTTCCCTAATTATGTGATTAATGGGAGAACAATGATCACTCAGAGGCAACAAGGCTGTGGTCACTGCTAAGCACTGTGTGTGTACTGCTAACTTGGCTAGATACCCAACTGGCTAACTGCTGCACAGATGCAATGAGGCTCATATTTCAACAATGAAATTCAATCAGTCCTTCACGGCCTCTTCTAGACTGGTCTCTCAATAATGTGGTTGTAGGCACATATTTTTTGTCTGCGGTAATAGACAATTTAGTAGCTGGTGATGGAGATGTATTTTATTGCTGAATATATTTAAATGTAGTTTTTTTTTTTTAACTGAGCATGTATTATAAGCACCTGCACACATTGGTTACGACAATTCAATGAGTGAGCAGGAATATATACACTAAAAAAAAAGAGCACCACATTAAGATGGAAGCTACATGCATACCCTTTCCAGAAGAGAGAGTGTGGCTTTCAGAGACCCCTCTGGTCGGCCAAAGGGAAAACAGTATCTGTAGATAAACAGATGACAGCATAGGACAGCAGTGTCACAATTGCACATTTTGTCTCCTCTGGCACTTTAAATAATTACAATCACAGTAGCAATCTTATGACAAATGCAAATTACATTTTTTCCCCTGAAATTACGATATATGTAAGGACAAACAGAAACAGGTGTCACCACACGTCGACGGTAAGACAATGAATGGAGAAAACACTGAAGAGGAAAAAAGGCAGTGGTCCTTATAGGAAGCACAGGCCACAGGTGTAAGTGAAGAGCACACAGAAGAGGCCCTGTAGCACACTTAACAAGTGACTGAAGCAGCTTTAATCAGCTTGTGTCCTGTTCTTGGGCCTCTCGGTGCTCTATCTGCCTTATATTTGCATAATCCCAGGCAGTGTTTGTAGCTGCAGTGGAGTGTTCTTGGGCACTGCAGCTGACTAACCCCCAGCTACAACACCATACCCTTCATTATTGGTGTCCTCTACATCCTAGAGTTTGGCCCCTGGAGAAGGCCAGCTGGTGGTGTCGGTCATGAAGTGGGACCGAGGCACAACTAGAACACCAGTGTTCTCAGACACTACAAACTTTGCACTTTGGCCCTCATACAAAATACCTATTAAGACCCCCAAACCCCAGACAACAGGAAACAGGCAAAAGGCGCTAAAGATTGCCTCAAAATACTCTTACCTGAAATGGGTTATTTGATTCTCCAGTAGAGCCAGTAGTCTGCTCCTGATTTCTTCAAACTCCCCCTTTTCCTCCTCTGTAACTGTGCCCATTCCGTCAGGCCTGCAAATACAAGCTTTCATTTTTAATATTTCACTGCAACAAAGTCGACATCTGGGTCTTAATTACATTTTTAGTCTTGATGTGACAAAGCAGAATTTTTCCAACCTTTCAAGCTTAAAAAAACATGAACAGTAACATGAGATTTAATTCTAGGGAAGAATAAGCATCCAGAGATGAGCAGAACTGTTGCATTCTTTTTAAGAATTATTATGACTTCCAAGATGCTTAAAGGCAGTCACCAGTTTTATGAGACAGCTTGAGACAGTAATTACATGACTCCAGTGTGTCCTACTGTAGTCCCAGAAGACCACAGCATTGCACAATTCACTGTTTTCCTTCAATACGCTTGATTCAACTAATTATAATACTGTGCTTTTAGCCCTGCTGAGTTAATGCGACAACTAGATGAGATATAAAATAATTCATAAATATGATCTGATAATTAAACATCTTAATAGATAGATAGTAACTCCAACCATTGATGCATTTTTTTCAGGATTTAAAATACATTTCAGGATGCAAAATGAAGCTTTTGGCATAATGTAGCAGAAAATATCAGGCTGCTAGAATACCCAACAAGCTTTGGATTTGTGCGATATACTGATTAAAATCTCTCTCAAATGTTCATAATACTCCTGTATCGTAGAACACATGCCCAAACCAATCATTCAACAACTAAACATTTAAGTGTGCTGCTCTCTCATCAGCACACAGCCCAGGTGATGGACGCCACCGTACTTTATAAAGAACTGCATTTACATTTACGGCATTTAGCAGACGCTCTTACCCAGAGAGCAGAGCCGTAGTGGCCAAAAAGTGTGGTTGAAGCTGAGAGACAAAACTGTTCCAAATACATGGTAAAAGAACGTACAGATTCCCCTACAGTTACTTTATTGGAATTAAATGAGCTAAGGAAGATCTGCTATACAACATTTAATAAACATACATGCATTAATGAGCATTAGATAATTGCACTGAAACATTACAGACAATTTAAATATAATCAATATTTTTTTTTTACTTGAGCAACAGTGGTGTGTTATAAGGCAGGTGTCCAACTCTCCAAGTCTCTCCACTCTCTTTGTGATTGGCACTGCTTGGAGCTCAAAACCAAGCTCTCTTTACTCTGCCATTGTAAGTGCAACTTGTAAACTGGTCTGTGCTCCAATCCAAATCCCTCTCTATTAATGAAATCCCTCTTTTCTTTCTCACAAGAGCCAGCTAATCCAAAAAGAGCACAATAAGTTGTGTGCTGCTGTGAGTTGTGTGTGTGTGTATGCCTGTGTCAGAGAGAGAGAGAGAGAGAGAGAGAGAGAGAGAGAGAGAGAGAGAGAGAGAGACCAACCTTGTCCTAAGCCTGTTCATGAAGAGACATCTTGGTGGAAGACAGAGGGATGTATTAACCCCCCCCCCCCACCTCTCTTCCTCCATCTCTGCTCATTATTTCCAGTGAAGGCTTCATAGTTTAACAGCTGCTAACAAGAGGCCTGGGAATTGAACTACAAGCACCAGGGTGAACTGCTCTGTTCCATTTGTGCGAGTACAACTTAGTCAGCAGATCAAACGGTCAACCACTAAATATTCATATATACTATTAAGAATTCGCTCTGTGTAAATGCTCCAGGTATTTATTTTTTTATAAAAACACAGTATGCAAAAAACAACTTCTATACCCCAAAATCCTCTAAATCACGATTTGAGACAAAATGTGATCTAAATGCTCTAATGTGCACCAATCAGTGCAGTGATCTGAAAGTTATAAAGAAGCTCAACAGTGATTTTTTTTTTATTTTTATTTTTTTTTTTAAATAGAATCAACTGTCAGGCATCATTTGCTTGGACATGGGGGTGGGGAGTTGATGTCCAGACTCATTGTCTATGCCTAATGAAGCAAGTGCGGTCAAGACAAGCTAAACACTAAGCCAGTGCTGAGCTTGTCAGTGAGGCTTAATCAGTTTCAGAATTCAAAAGAGCCATTTTAAAATGCTTGTTTAGTTGGTTGTGAAACTCAAAGCAGTTCAATGGCTTTTAAAAATATTTGATGCAGAAATAAATGTGCAAATTTAAATGTTGTAACTAGTTTTTATTGTTTTGTTAAAAAATGTAATAACTTGAAAATTTGCACAATTCTGCAACATTAGAACTTGTTTGTTCATTGGGATGTTAGTGTTTTTCAAACAAATCATCCCTCATCAGCAGTAATAACTAAACCTTAAAAGTCACCACAGCTCTGCGTGTCATGCGTGTGTGGATGTGTGCAAGTGCCATGGTATCTGGACCCTTGGTGAGAGGTGACAAGGTAATAGGAGGACAATCCAGTTGTGTGTCATGTTTCCACTGAGAGTAGCTGAGATGGGGGCAGGAGGAAATGTTCATGTCAAACTGGGCGTGCATGATGGACAAGTGACTAAGGCAGGGATTAAGACTGACAGGCGAGAAGGATGGTTTGTGATTATAGTCTTGGCTGTCACTGTTGAAGAGGCTGAATGGTGTCACTGCACACCTACAGGTGCATCTCTGATGCAAACCAGTCACCTCTCACATGAGCTCTGATCAGCACCAAGCCTCAGTGAGTCCGCTGTGCATCTGTCAGAAATAAGCAACCATCATCCAATCAAATGTGCCACAAGAATTCCAGTCAGGATGCAACAGTCAATCAACATGTCAGCAAGTAAACCTGGTTTAACAAGCTTCACTGCTGATAAAATCTAAGCACTATGTACTGTCAGAAGGCAAAAATACTTCTTTTGGGGGATACACTTAAACTTACTAAAATGTCTAATGGTATTGTACTTCATCAAACAGCATTCAAACAGCCGAGACGGATAGGACTTAGACATTACAAATAAATTATAAATTACATAAACATTAGCATTAATCCACAAACTTTAAAGCAATAAAACACAATCACTCCTAATAAACAAGGACACAAATCAAGAATAACTATAGACAAGAAGCCAAAGGTAAAAAAAAAAAAAAAAGAATCTTTAATGGGTTCAAGTTTAAATGTAAGGTATATTAAAAAGTTGGACAAATACTTGCAGATGTATAAACTTTCTCTGAGGGCTGAATACTAATTCCTATTCATTCTCACACAGACAGTGGAATGCACAGTTCTGAAGAGAGAATAATTATTTAAATGACACTACAAACTGACAAAAAGCCACTACTGCCAGTTTTCATTTGTACCCAGAGATTAACAAGCAAGGCTAATCTTAACTGCTCCTAATTGGCTAAATTAAAGATTAGAGAGAAGAATCACATCCATATGTATTTAACGTGGACCAAGTCAAATGTAGGTGATTTACAATAAGTAGAAAACTAATAGCTTTAAAGAGGACAGTCTTTGAGCCAAAAACAAGGACTTCAAACCAACAAGTGGACAAAGAACATTGCTCATATGAAAGGGACGTGTGTGTGTATAAATACACACACACACACAGTTGATATGCTGGTAACCGCAAAGCTACAATAAATGTTAAATACATTTATTCCATCATTTGGGTATTATGTACAGACATGTGTCTACAGAGTTCGGTCTCTTAAGGCACATCTTTAATCATCCGAGTGAAGGTTTATGCTTTTTTTTTTTGCAATACATGTAGTTCCTTGTATATAGGATAATTTATGAGATGTTCACATTTTATGTCTACATTTGTTATTTGTTAGTTTTTATGTGGAATCTTTTGTAAAATTATTTCAGCATGACAATTTGTTGTTGAAGTACAATTTTAGTGGATGCAAATATATTCACAATGTTTATAGTCCACAAAGTTAACAGTTATATGCAGGGTGTTATTATTAAAACAAAGTTTGTAAACTACTCATTTATTTTTGAAAGTAATTAATAATATGGTTATTGGAGAATCAACATAACATTCTATCATGTGTGTGCTGCCATTGTTCGGTCATTGGTACGTTTTTGCATCTTATGTTTTATATTTATGATTTATATTTCATGTAAAGAAGTAGAACATATGAACAATCACTAATGTTAAAAGCATGTTATTATAAACAGTATTATAAATGCATGCCACAAGCCAACTTTTACAGGCCTTGACACCAGAATCCCTTAAAAATCAAAATGGTGGGTGTTTGTACTACCAGGTGTAAGATGTACATACCTGTTCCCATTGACATGGGATGCACAGAAGGCGTAGCTGTAATGTAGGAGGGTGGGGTCTACCAAGACATTGTTCTCGGAGAACTCCATCAGGTTCTTCAGGTAAGAGAGGTGGCGATGGCAGCCTCTCACTCCATAGCGAGCACAGTATTCATCCAAAACAAACACCTGGCCAGGACTGAACCACCCCTGCACACAGTCAGAAGCTCGATCACAAACACTACAACGTCAGAATGTAGCAACCCGATGTTAAATTGTCGATTTCATGGGAACGGTTACTTGACTGAGACACGGCGGACAAAACCTACGTAAGAAACATGAACACATTATTTATCTGCAAAAGTCCTAAAACCGTAAGTTAAAAGATGAAGTGCTTACTGTTTTTTTCTGCATCATAATTCCTGCATCAAACCCTGTGGAAAACGGTCTTTTCAGTGTCACAGGCCACATCTGTGCCATGTTCTGATCCTGTTTTATCTTTATTCCCCCCCCCCGTTCCTTTCTTAAGCACAGTGACAGTGCAAATTAAACTTGGAGGTTGATCTCAGCAGCCTCTCTCTTTTCCAAGTGCAATGGAAAACACTGTTTAGTTAGACCACAGCACTGAAACAAAACACCTTACCTATTTCCAACATTTTTACAGAGTGAGAGCAAGGTTAAGCACAAACAATTAAGTCACAGGCAGAAAAGTCACTCATACGGCGAGCCGAGCGGTGTGGAACGTGCCGAGCGGCTCCCGCCGCATTCATTAGCTCATTCATCCCTCACATAATAACTAAATTAGGCATGAATCTTACAAACTTAATTAAGACGCCTTCTCCATAGGACCGTTAACAAATTAACACTTCGAGGGGGCTGCTCGCCCACGGCGGCGCTGGAGGCTGAGAGTCGTGAGGCCGGCGCTGCGCCCGCAGACGCTCGTGGGAGCCCAAGAGCCACCGGGGGAGCAGCAGGCAGGATGCTGAGAGGAGGCCTCGATGAGGCCCCCACCCCCTCCGTCCGACCTCCCAAAGCACTTGGAGATGGAGCGAGCGCTATCATTAAAGACGGGGAGGCAGGGTGCGCAGTTCAAAGGCCAGACGGAGCCGACGCACGCCGAGCGCATTTTGGCCCCTCTCCTCGATTTCACTTTAGCTGGTCGTGCTCCTTCCACACTGCAGGGCTTTTCTCTTGGTCTGAATGTCAGTTTAGATGATGCTTGTTCTTATTACTCAAAGCAACAAGATTGCTGATGGGTCCGAGTTCCTGTCATTAACCCCTCTTGTTTCACTTTACTTAGCTGTACTTCAGTATATGTATCATGTGTCTTCAAGTATCTTTCAAGGATTTTACTCCCAAGAAATCACTGCAGAAATATGAGTCATGTCATGCCTCTGTGCATTTCTCATCATCCTCCATTCTGTGCATTTTTGCCCTTATTCTACACGAATAGGTTTTCTCTAAAAATATCATTAATCCTTCTGCACATCTTTCCTTCTCTCATCCATCGATCTTTCCCCCTCTTTGTCACCGTGTCTGTCTCTCTGTCCATCTCTTCCTCAGATCTATTAATAACATGCCGCTACGAGAGGCAGCAGAATGGCACGGTGCCGAGCATAGTGCCACAAGATGTTCCACCGTGACAAACAGATGGCCTGCTCGTGTCTTGGCTCCGACCGCTCAATTAACCACCAGCGATCGAATGAGATGGCACTCACGCCATCCTAACGAACGCGACAGTCTGGATCATACTGCTGCTCATAGTCTGAAAGAGAGAGAGAGCAAGAGCAGATTATCCTGCTTTCTCTCATGCATGCACACACACAAAATAACGTGCAGGGTTATACAAGAACCGCAGATACAAGATAATCCGATGCAGTGCTGAGTGAAAGTAGAAGCAGTTTTCAGTTCTGTTAGATTCGTAGAGAAGTGTGATTGTCTATTTTCATTCAGGTTTCGGAGATCGTTTTCAGCATCTGATACTGGAGTAAGTCAAAAACCAAACCAGAGCCCTTCAAAAAATCAGACAAAACCACAGCACAAATATTTGAGCTTGAAATATATTCAATATATATTTAATATTGAAAATATATTGTTGGTAAAGCAGTAGAGAAAAAACAAGCTAGCCAAGGAATGCGACAAAATGGCATGAAGCAAAACCTTCACTGCCACAGAGTTATGTTATAGTGCAGTCTACTTCTCATGGAAAACCAACAGCACAGATCAAGAAGGTTTTACAGTAAACCTATGATACGCATGTTTTATAAACAGATGAAACTGACACACTGCCGCAATAACAAAGGTGCTATAAGGAAAGGACAAAAACAACCTGTAGCGGACATCCAAAGCATATGACCTGGTGAAAGATGGTGGCAGTAATTTAATGGCCCAGGAACTGATACATCAGCTTCTGGAACTGGCCTATTAAACTTTACAGATAATGTATCTGAAGACAGCTCGCTGGGCACCAGAGCACCAGAGTTTCAGACTAGTCAATGATCTCCAACACTGCTAAGGCAACATAGGAAAGAAAGTGTGACATATTAGAGAGGCCAAGTGACTTCAGAATTTACATACAATCAAGATATCAAGACAGTATTTCACTTGATGAAAGGAGACCAAAGCCACAGAGCCCGGAAAACAGTCCCCACCTGCAGATGGCTGATCCAAAACTTCAGTACAGTATAACAGAGAGGAGGAAGTTGATA